>OX328132.1:10899688-11509077 GCA_946811695.1 Gonocerus acuteangulatus | reverse complement strand
TAACCTTTGTTGAAAATTATTGATTGCTAATTGATGAATCGGTTTACAACTAAGTAGTCTTTATGAATATTTAGTATATAACCTATTTTTGGATCTGTGTTTTTGGGGTGCTCTCCGCCTAGGCTTTGTGTTTGTGTCGGCAGATACCTGGGGTATATTTACAGCTCTGGAGGATTAACTCTTAGCAGGTAAATTTCCTGCGGCCCCCTTGTGTTCTACAGGCATTGAAACGCCATATTCGCTCATAGTATCTAACCGTTGTGAAGTTTATTTTTTGGATTTAGGACTTAATATACATATGTAGACTAAATCATAGCAAGAAGTAATCCTCCGTCGTCGGTTCTTAACTATGTAGACTCGCTAATGTTATCCAATCTTAGATACATCGTATTTAAAATCCACAGCAAAAACACGACATTTCATCAGAATCCCCTGCTGAATAAAACTTATATAGAATAATATGCAAAATAAAGCTATCTAGTGGATAAAAATAGAGGAAAAAAGCCGTTCGTGGTGGTAGAAAATCTTAAAAGTATTTCGCTCAGAAATCTCCGAAATATTGTCACTAATTTTACGTATCCTGTTTTATAGCCAAATAGATTTATATTCTATAATCAATAAGAAAAACCTACTAACAATAAAAAACTATGGGTAACAGATGAAAATAGGGAATACCAAGAATAATTCTAAAGAACGAAATCAACACCAGTACTGTAATCTAGATATTCATACGGCATCTTCGAATTCTAACAAACAAAATATTGATTCTAATTATACGTATCCTGTTTTATTGACAAATACATTTGACTACTATAAGCAATTAAAAACACTAGGGAATATGCCAAAGAACTCGGAGTAGGAGCCTCGACAGTTTCAAGACATTTGAAGGAAATCGACAAATCCAAAGCTGACATTACTTCAAAGTTTAAGCACTTATTTCTCCGATTGACATAGCCTAATCAAAAATTGTTTCAGAATCTTTTTTGTAGAACATCTAGTAAGCTTTCGCATGGTAACCCTCCGTTTACCAATATTCCTAACCGTCTTCGAGATATTAGGGAATGTATACGAAGTTCCCAAAACATTTCATGTCTGTTAATAAAATATTTTATTCTAATCCTTCCTTAGCTCCAAACGTAACCAAAATTTTAACATATTAGTGTTGATGAAATTCAAACATGCAGAAAATGTTTCAACTGAATCCCATAATTTTAAGTATCAAAATCAAAGACAAAAAGAACAGTTCGAATAAGCGAAATCAATTACTTTAAAGTTTTAAGCACTTATTTCTCCGATTGACATCGCCTAATCAAAACTTTCATTAGAACCTTTTTTGTAGAGCATTTAGTAAGCTTTCTAATGGTATCCTTCCGTTTCCCAAAATTCTCAACCTTTTTCGAGATATTAAGGAAAGTATACAAAGTTACCAAAACTTTTTTATGTCTGTTAATAAAATATTTTATTCTAACCCTTCCTTAACTCCAAACGCAACCAAAATTTCAAGATATTAGTTTTAATGAAAGTAGAACATGCAGTAAATGTTTCAACTGAATCCCATGACTCTAAGTACCCAAACCGAAAACGGCACTCAAAAATTATTTTTTCATTTTTCTCGAAAACGGTTAAAGCTATCGCATTGAAAATGGTTCCATTCGTTTTCCTAGCCCAAGAAGCCTATAAAACGAGTACTTACAAGCTTATGAACTCAAAAACGTAAGCGTTACGATTTTTTTTGCGCGAATTTCGCCCCAAACGCCATCTTCCAGTGGGCGGATTCTGCTGGTTAACGAACTTGACCTTTCAAATTGTACGACGGATTTTTGTACCAAATTTCATCAAAATCGGACCATCAGGGAAGCCAGAAATGAGCGAACAGACATATATATATATATATATATATATATATATATATATATATATATATATATATATATATATATAAATAAATATATATACATATATATATATATATATATACAAATTTTAACCACCGTTATTTTCGGTCTCTAGGGGTTCTGAAACGCGAAATTTTCTAGTCGGCACTTCCGGATTGTTTCATTGTATCAACCCTATAAGCGGGGTTCCTCCCTATGGGGGAGGGAGGAACCGCGCTAAAAGTACTTGAAACTTGCATAAGTCATCTATTTATAATTTTGTCTATATTCTCTCCCCCCAAATCCACCAATGAGTGGGCACACGATGAGAATATTCATATATATATATATATATATATATATATATATATGTGTGTGTGTGTGTGTGTGTGTGTGTGTGTGTGTGTGTGTGTGTGTTTCCTACTCCTTCTAAACGGCTGGACCTATTTTGATGACATGTTGTGTATAAAATTACGTTTATTTAAAAAAAAAGTTTACATATACAATTTGATCCAATAGACAATATTTTTTTTTTTAAATTAATTTATTTTTTTGTGTAATGTTAATGTTTTTTTTTTTTTTGTTCTTGTTTTAAGGCATGTCAGCCACACGGGCGATTTATGCCTTGATTGGGGTGACAGATAGCGCCACCACCACCGACAGGACCCGACCAGGCGAGAGCACGCCCACCGATATCGCAGGCCCCTCACTAGATGAGGGTTTACAGTATATTGCAGATATTACATGACATGAGCTTGTGGCCGAGGGTCTGTTCGGTGGGACCAGGCCGACCAGACCCTCCAAGCTCATGGACCCTTTGGTCCTGAGGGCCCACGACACCGGAAGACCCACCCCCACCCGACCGGCACCATGCCGGAGCAGGGTCACCCCCATCACCCCAATCAATAATAGGTAATTTTTACATGAGGCTGATTCTATGGATTAATATGTTTTAGAATTAATTATAATGAAGTGAAATGAAATGAAATTGTTGCTATTTAATTCACATGTTTCAGCAAATACATTTCTAAAATGACATCATAAAATTTACTTTTAGATTTTTCTTTTTGTACTATTTTAACTATTTAAATTTTTGAAATTAATTGGGTATTTTTTAGAAAAAGTAATAATTTATTGACTTGAATGGGACTGTTACCTAAGATTTCCTCGAAATCTGATGAGAGCCGAAGTTCATCTCTTTGTTCTTTATAAATTCGACACTCAATAAAAATATGCTTGACAGTTATAAATACTCCGCATGTTGGGCAAATGGGCTGTGCCTCTCTGGTCATCAGATATCCATGAGTCAGTCGGGTATGACCAATGCGCAGTCGTGCCAAAGCAACCTCATCCTTCCTCTGGCCTGTAAAAGAAGTCTTCCATGCCCTGACACCTGCTTTAATTTCCCTTAGCTTGTTATTGTTCTGCTCGTACCACCTAGCTTGCCAGGAAATCCACATCTTGGACTTTATGTGAGCGTGAATATCTGAAAAGGGGACTTTTTTGTATGGTATTCCATTAGAAACGGCTGACTTTGCTGCCCGGTCTACTTCCTCATTTTCGGTTATGCCACAGTGACCAGGAATCCAAGAAAAGACAACTGAAACATTGCTTGCTCTGAGTGTTTCTAGGCGTTCCAAAATGTTGACAACAAGTGGATGGTCAGAAAGAGGGTTATTTATTGCTAGGAGTGCTGAGAGTGAATCGGTGAAGATTGATACGTGTCTTTCCTGAGGGATTATAATGTTAATGTTTGGATGGACAAGTTTCACATTTGATCCAGTAGGCTTCGCTGCGTTCGCGCCAACAATCAACCTTGAAGTGTTCATTTGATTCTATGCAACTTGTTTGTAAAATAAATTATAACATGCGTATAAATATACGTTACTTACAATAATTATAATAATTTAATTATATATTTTTTTTAATTTTAAATAATAAATATTTTGTAATAATAATTTCAACATTTAGATTGTTTAAAGTTTATTTAGAAAATAGATAAATAATCTAAGGGGAAAGGTCCGCCAGTAAATGTACTGTTTTCATACCAGTACTAACTTAACAGTGACTTTATAATGACGTATTTACGTCGAAAGCGCTCGCCCACAGTACTCGCACCGATGCTAGTGACGACGGTCTTCACCAACAGGTATGACAATAGAAAATAGATTTTTAATAATTTTTATAAATAGTGAATTTTCTAATATTTTCGAAAACCATTATTAATTTACAATTATCTAAAACTTATTTAATGCTTAAATAAATGAATAAATGTTAAATGATAAATAAAAATAAAAATCCGACTCGCAGGAACTGCATCATCTTAGCGTTACTTTATAAAGGCATTAAAATAATAAATTTAAAGCAATAGAACTCACCTAATGATTAGAATTTCGTAGTAATTATTTTTGTTTTTTTCAACGAGCTATGAGATAAGAAAATTCCTGCCGCAGCACAGTGGGGCCAAAACTACTTTTCGTGTTTCAAAAAAGACTACAGCCTCCAAATCTTAACCGATTTGAATGAAAATCAAAAAATGAAACCTAATAAAATTTAGAACAGCCTTGTCAGACCAGATTTTTGTTTTTTGTTTCCACTGTTTATTAAATTACGTGTAAATAATTCACAAACTTTTACAATCAAACATAAAATAATATTTGTTTTTTCATCTAACTTAATATCAGCACTGATATCGTTGAAAGTAAACATTCAAATCACATTATTTTAATAATTCTCTTTGTTGAATTATGATAAATTTACGTTTTAAAGACGTCAGTCTGATTTTTTCCAAGTCTAATCAGGGTTTGCATTAGGTCCAATGAAAGTTCATTCGACCACGTTAAGACCCACCAAGTTTCGTTTTTAAATTTCAAAAATTGTGGGAAAAAAGGGGGGTGTCAATCGAGTTTTGAACACCCTGTATACAGGGTGTCCCAGGGTGGCTCAAACTAATTTTGCGGCCAAACGGTTGATCTGAGAAAAAAATGTCAGAGGAAAAAGTTGTAGAGTTTGACCTAAGCTTTTTAAATATGTCAACCATTTAACATGTTGACTGCGCATGTGTGCTCGGCGCTAAATGAAATGTTGAGGTTTGCAAATGACCCCTATTATTATGCACATCATTTTAAAGGGAATTTTAAAACAAAACCTTTGCCGCAAACCGCACTTCGATATCTATAAAATCAAATGAGTTTCGTGCGATTCAAATTTGATTGTTTTATATTAAAACGATTTTTTGTAGGCACTCACAGAGGTCGGTTATGAATGTGTGATACATGACTTTGAGGTATTTTCTCCTCAACTTTCTGAAAAAAATATGGCCGATCCTCTAAAAGCCTATCCTTATTTTCCCTAATAACTTCAATAAAATTGAAAATAAGGCATCTTTTTTAAGTATTTAGTCTGATTTTTCGTTTGAGACGTACAATTTAAGTGATAACCCTATTTCATTGATAGATTAAATAATAAATTGAATAGAAAGCTCTTATCTTGCAGTTTCAAAGCATCCATTTTACTGTATTTTTATTTCTTCAAAAATGAATAGTGTCTTCAAAGATGCCACCTTCAATATCCAGACACCTTTGAAGTCTGGAAGGTATGCTGTCAACTGCTTTCAATACTTGTTCCTTCAATAAAGCTCTGAAGGCTTCAACAACCCTTCCTCGCTTTTGGCTTGTGTACTAAGCGGATTAGAGTAGACCATATTTTTAAGTGTACCCCCTAGGAAGAAGACCAGCGGAGGTGATCTAGGTGGCTACGAATGCTGTAACCTCCATATTCGGAAACCGTTGGATTGGCAGGGATGGCCCTATTTCGTGGCCACCTAGATTACCTGAACGCACTCCGCTGGTCTTCTTCCTGTGGGGTACACTTAAAAATATGGTCTACTCTAATCCGCCTAGTACACAAGACCAAATGCAAGGAAGGATTGCTGAAGCCTCCAGAGCTATATGAATGGATGAAAGTAAATTTTATTTTATACCTGTACACAAATATTTAACAAAATAATAACTAAACAATTTACATTGGCTTGGACAGTGTCCATCAGCCTGAGTGCATGTAAGCATTAATTAATTAAACATTAAAAATAAAAAAATAAATAAAATAAAAACTTATATACTCCTTTTTAACAAAAACTTACAAAAAGAAAAAAAAAAAGATATTCAACAGAGAAAGAAAATAACAATAAACAAAACAAATTTATAAAAAAAAAAGGAAAAAAAAAGAAAAAAAAAAAAAAAAAAAAAAAAAAAAAAAAAAAAAAAAAAAAAAAAAAAAAAGATTAAATAGCGAAAAGAGCACTAATACGTGGAGACAAAATTATAAAACTTTAAATTAATAATTAAACTGACTAATAAGAAATTGCCTGTATTTGACCACATTATTTAAATATTTATAAAGTGTGTCCCAGTTCCTTCCGTCTAGGGTTAACTTAACGTCTTCCGGCGTGAGGAGATCCTTGCTGTAATGTAATCTTCTGAACTCCTTCATTACAGGACATCTAGCAATGAAGTGGAGAGTGTCTTCTTCCTCTTGAAGATTGCACATGGAGCAGTGTGCACGTCCGTCTGTACGCCATGGCCTACCTAGATGCAGCATCTCTGTTCTAGCTTTCATGATCAAGCGGATTGCGTAGAGGGACCTGTCATCTGACATGTAGGAAACGGCTACATCGGTGTGATTCAGCTTTTTGTAAACAAGATGATATTGTGACGATTGAGACAGTTCAGCCCATCGTCTCTGCTCGAGATTAGCGAGTGACAGCAGTATCCTGGAACTTACTTCTTTCATCAATGCAGGGTCACCGCTCGTCCAGCTGTCCATGCTCTCCCCAGCTCTGGCGAAAGGCTTCTCCCACTCCCTGAACAACCAGCCTTTCTTCCCTATAATCTCGTCTAACAATCTACCAGGCAGCCTATGTCTCGGTAATATCAGCAGTCGTTGGATGTACTCGAGATGAATCTTTAGGGTGTGCAGGAAAATAGATTGCCTACCCATCACTTACAAATGTGGCTTCATCACTGAAGAGAACATTCCTCATGAATACTCCGTTTTGCCTTTGGATTGGCAGTGATGGCCCTATTTCTTGGCCACCTAGATCACCTGAACTCACTCCGCTGGTCTTCTTCCTAGGGGGTACACTTAAAAATATGGTCTACTCTAATCCGCCTAGTACACAAGCCAAAAGCGAGGAAGGATTGTTGAAGCCTTCAGAGCTATATTGAAGGAACAAGTATTGAGAGCAGTTGACAGCATGTTGAAGACACTATTCATTTTTGAAGAAATAAAAATACAGTAAAATGGATGCTTTGAAACTGCAAGATAAGAGCTTTCTATTCAATTTATTATTTAATCTATCAATGAAATAGGGTTATCACTTAAATTGTACGTCTAAAAACGAAAAATCAGACTAAATACTTAAAAAACATGCTTTATAAAATAATTCTTTTAGAGGATCGGCCATATTTTTTTCAGAAAGATGAGGAAAAAATACCTCAAAGTCATGCATCACACATTCATAACCGACCTCTGAGAGTGCCTACAAAAAATCGTTTTAATCTAAAACAATCAAATTTGAATCGCACGAAACTCATTTGATTTTAAAGATATCAAAGTGCGGTTTGCGGCGAATTTTTTTTTTTAATTCCCTTCAAAATGAGGTACATAATAATAGGGGTCATCTGCAAACCTCAACATTTCATCTAGCGCCGAGCGCACATGCGCCGTCAACATGTTAAATGATTGACATATTTGGAAAGCTTAAGTCAAGCCCTACAACTTTTACCTCTGACATTTTTTTCTCAGAATAACCGTTTGGCCGCAAAATTAGTTTGAGCCGTCTTATGTGGGACACCCTGTATATAACTTTCGTAATATCTTCTTAATACGTAAAAATTCATAATTTTTTTGCGAATTTTATTGTGAATAAATTTGTATTCACAAATTTTAATGTGAATAAATTTGTATTCACAAATTATAATGTGAATAAATTTGTATTCATATATTTTAATGTGATTTTTTTTTGTAATCACTTGATTTTTGGTGAATATTCACATTTTTTGTGATTATTTACAATTTTTTCTGTGAATTTATTTGTATTCGCAGTAAAAGTTTCGAATAAAATTTTATTTGTATTTATATATTTAATATACGTGAACAAAAATAAATTCGTATTCACACTTATGAATACGAATTTATTTATATTCGTATTTACAAAAATATGAAGTACGAATAAATTTGTATTTTTAGTTATAAATAAAATTATGCCCATCTCTGGTTTTAGTAACTAAAACGATGTTACACCCAAAATAAAATAGGTTTTATTAACTAAGTAATCTTATTTAATTTATTTTTAAAGGTTTTATAAGACATTTTTACCGGTCAAATCAAAATTTCGGGGGGGGCTGCAGCCCCCTTCTTATATACGCCCATGACATATTGCACAGCATGAACAAAACAACGGCTTTTCTCTGGACACCAGCCCATTCAGGAATATCGGGAAACGAAGCCCTTGGTCCTTCATCCCAATAAAGCAGTCCTCTTTGCTGATGCCTTGACAGTATTTTTCAGAGGAATTACTTTGGAACATCTTACTGTTGAAATAAATAATATGACACAAGTCCTAAAGAGGTGGATGATAAGTAATAAATTAAAATTAAATTTAAGTAAGACTTGCTACATGCAATTCGCGATTTAAAAAAACAAAAAAGAATGAAGATCTTCGTTTCAATATCAGCAATTCGATTAATCAAGTAGCAAAAACTAAATGGGATTAATTCTGGATGAGAATTTAAATTGGATAGCTCATATAGAACAAATAAAGAAAAAATTAAACAAAGCTTGTTATATGCTAAAACAATTAACAAATGTATTAAATTTGGAAAATTTGATAAACGCGTATTTTGGGCTATTCCAATCGCAATTATATGCAATAGCTCTTTGGGGAGATGCGCCTGAAATATAAGATATTTTTAAGATACAAAAAAGAGCGATACGAATATTATGCAATTTACAGAGAACAACCTCCTGCCGAAAATTTTTCAAAAAACTTAAAATTTTGACGATACCGTCTTTCTACTTATTAGAAGTTCTGAAATTTGTAAAAAAAAAATCTGCATCAGTTTAAGTCGAGGGGGGATTTACATTCCTATTCGACAAGGCAGGATAGGAATTTAGGCATAGAGCAGCATGCAACCTGCTTTTATTCAAAAGGTTTGTTACATAATGGAGCGATTATTTACAACGCCCTTCCTAGAAAAATAAAAGAAATAGATGAATATGCTAAATTTGTATGCCAATGTACTTAAATACATTATTTCGGAAATGAATGTTTATGTGATAAGGGATTTTTTTGTTCATAATTCAAGAGACGTCTCAATATAATATGTAGTCCAAAGAACTTATTTGTATATAATTTTATTTTAATGTATATAATTTTATTTTAATTTATGATTTACTTCAATTTTGGGTGTAATAGCGTTTTAGTTGGCTAAAACTCTTCCAAGATCTAAATTGTTAGTATTCCATACACCGGAAATGGTCTCGGCCCCCCTAAGTTTTAACGATAATCCATTTAATAGAGGAATGCCCGGAATATGAAACAAAATTCAGACAGCTAAATATACCTCGGAATGTACCAGAGGCTCCTAAAAATTGTCAGCATGCTATTGACAACGTGATCAAACTCCTGAAAATCTGCAATATATATAAACTGCTGTAAACGATCATAAATAAATAACAAATAATATAAAGAGAAAAGATAAAAGATAATAAATAAAATACGCTCTCCCTGTTGTTGACAAATGTGAAACATACATACATAAATTCTAGGGAGTAAAAACCTTGCAGTTTCTCGCCCAAATAAATTTGCATCCCACATCCTCTATCTTTTAATGTTAAAAAAGTATTGGTCCAAAATCGGCAATGCTAGTGTGACTACTGACGCGCGAGAATTTGAATCTGAATATAATTGTAAACAAAAACTGAACTTAAACGAATATATATATATATATACAGGATGTCCCGTAAATGTCTAGTCATATTGTGGGAGGTGATAGAGGACTCTTAGGGGAACAAAAAATGTTCTATGGCGATTTTCCGAATTCTCACAAATACGGAAGAAAACGTCGTTTTATTGTTTTATCGAGACAAACGTGGTTTTTAGAAGAATAATCGTTATAGCTCGGGCCCAGGTAGTTGTAATAGAAAGGAAGTGAAACCAATCGAAAGCTGAGAAAATTTACTATAAGACTAGTTGATAGTAAACGTAAAACTGAATGAATGTAAGTATGTCTATCTTACCAAAAGAAAGCTATTTCTTACCAGCGTTACTCCTCAATGGGCAGGATCTGAGATTTCCGGGTTTCTGAAAAACTTGCTCATTTAACCAGCTTTCCATTCATGTATCACAATCCTGTATTATTAAAGTATGTGAACGATTTAGGAACAAAAGTTAAAAAAAAAACATGTATCTGTGAAAAGAAAATTATATTTTTTTCTATTGGTTTATTGAAAAAGCTTAAAAGAAATATTGGTTTTTATACATATTTACTTAAATATTAAGTAAATGTTTACAAAGAACAATAAAAAAAGTTACTTCTACGAAAATAAAAAAAATTCCTAAAACAGTAAATAAATAAAATACACATTTATTTTGAATTTTTTAATTACAGTAACTAACACTGGGTCCAGGAGGAGGCCATAACTTTTTTTTATTGTTCTTTGTAAACATTTACTTAATATTTAAGTAAATATTTATAAAAACCAATATTTCTTTTAAGCTTTTTCAATAAACCAATAGAAAAAAATATAATTTTCTTTTCACAGATCTATGATTTTTTTTAAAACTTTTGTTCCTAAGTCGTTCACATACTTCAATAACACAGGGTTGTAATACATAAATGGAAAGCTGGTTAAATGAAGAAGTTTTTTTGAAACCCGGAAATTTCAGACCCTGCCCATTGAGGAGTAACGCTGGTAAGAAATATCAAGAAAATGTCAGGAAATTTAGAATAGCTTTCTTTTGGTAAGATAGACATACTTACATTCATTCATTTTTACGTTTACTTCCAACTAGTCGTATAGTAAATTTACTCAGCTTTTTATTGGTTTCACTTTCTTTCTAGTAGAACCACCTGGGCCAGAGCTACAACGATTATTCTTTTAAAAACCACGTTTGTCTCGATAAAACAATAAAACGACGTCTTCTCCCTTATGTGTGAGGATTCAAAAAATCGTCATAGAACATTTTTTGTTCCCCTAAAGGTCCTCTATCACCTCCCACAATATGACTAGACATTTCCGGGACACCCTGTATATTTACCATATATAAATATATATATATATATATATATATATATATATATATATATATATATTTATATGTATAAATCATCTTAATACTGATTTTTATTTATACATATATATAAATATAAATTAATGCGTATACGATCTATATATTCGTTTAATTTCATTGTTTGTTTACAATCATATTCAAAAATTCACCTTTTCCCGCGCTTTTGGTCACACTGGCATAGCCGATTTTAGGCTTCAACTTTTTCCGTTTTGACTCTCTCCACTCCCTCCTAACTCGCTCCTGGCGGCCATCTTGTGCATGGGACAGACATTGACAGTAATCCTTAGAAAGTTTATGTTTTTCCTTCTAAATTTTATATCCAACGTTATTTTAGTTGTAGTGCAACTATGTTTATATCGTGCTGTGCTCATGGGTATATTAAAAGAGCATTCAAGGGATCAGACATTCACTTTTTTTCGTAAGTACCTACTACTTGACTATCATAGATTCTTTCTCAAAGCCCTAAAAGTAACTTTTTCCCCTTAGAAGCCACCAAATCCTCAACCTTAGGTCATTGTATATATAAAAATAGTTTCTTTAAATAAATATTTGTTTATTCACATATAGATATAGGTACATAATAGATTACTATACACTATATAAATGTACATATTTATACAAATGTATGTAAATAAATTAATTTTACAATTTATATATATATATATATATATATATATATATATATATATATATATATATATATATATATTACATAATTTACAATTCCTTCATAGTTCATAATCAAAGTGAAATAAAACATTTTTTTTTATTATTATTTCTTTTGTATGCTTTTTTTTCTCAGACAAATTAATGTATTATGTTTATATTATGATATAAATATCATGTTAATCATAAGAAGAGCAAGTCACTTTAATTGCGGTGTAAAATATTGTTGCTGGCTAAATTTAAGTCTTTTCTGAAATTCTCAAATAGCCTAAATTCATTGTCCTACGTAGCGATATATATATAATGTCTTAAATTTGCTTTTCTTCTTAGATGCCCATATTTACTATGAGAGAAAGACAAACCAAAAAGAAGAGCTCGTGAACCTTAAAATTTGAAAGGGAATCTTTAATAGAAAGGAAAAAGTCAATAACAAAATGTGAAAGTGTTTTTGAACAAAATGTTTTTAAAACTTTCCTTTTGGCATAAATAACATAAGTCCTGTATCACTTCCTCTTTCATTAGTAGAGAAAGCCTCAGTTACAGATTATTAAATTAACAAGTATACAATATATTATATATTAATAAAAAAAAAAAATCAGTCTCGTAACAGGCCACGTGGGCCCTGAGGGGCAGATACTATAGAGGTATCTGATTCATGACCATACGGCACACTAGGGAGATGGTGTGGTCAGTACTATGCTCCGGCCGCCTGATTTCCGCTTGCCGCTTCGACTGCTAGAGTCATTAGCACCAAGGTACCCATTATTAAATTAATTAAAGGCTGGGTTGGCCTAGGGACGGCCAGGGCCGTTCAACCCATGAACGAAGACACTAGAAGAAAAAATCGTTTGTGCTTGCTCGGGATTTGAACTCAGGCCTCCAGCTTATTAGTCCAGTGCTCTACCACTGAGCTAACCTCGCCCCTATTATATATTAATATTATATTAAAAAAAAAACAATGTAAATAAAGAATATAATTTTAGTTATACTAGATTAAATCTTAATGAAATAATTGACCACACATTTTTTTCTTTAAAAAATTTAAGATTACAAATGTGTGTTCCATGTGTAAATATTAAAAAAAAATAATAGAAAAAAGAAAATGATTAAAAAAAATCAATAGAAAAAAGAAAAGGCATCAGCCCTATCCTTGCTAGAAAAGGGTGGTGACCTATAGATAACCCGTCCTAAAATTCATTGTCAATAATAAATAGACGTTAGCATTTAAATAAACAAATTAAACACAGGCAGTTTTGTTTGGATTTTCCTTTAAACGATATTACGTTTAAATGATTCCATTATACTTTTTAAAATAAGGGCTAATTTATTTTACACCCCTCTTTCCCTAAACCACTTGAAAAATAATCGTTTCTTATAAGTTATATATTAAAACTATTAATTTATTCAAAAACAAGAAAAAAACTCCAAATATTGGGGATTTGATTTTCTTTAAAAAGCTATGTTCTGAGAATTTTATGGACTTAGTTTGTGTTTTTAGTTACATAATTATATAATATAATATTCTAATAATATTTTTACTTTTATAAAAATGTAAAATGCTGCGCAATATGGGAGGAAATCGGTCAAAGTAAAGCATTAGTGCTAATGGACATATGACTGTCTCTCCCATAAACAAAATGGGGGACTCTAGTTAGCCCTGCTTCTCTTCTTCCCGGGAAAACCAGCGGAGTTAGTCATCTACTCCTTTCTATATCTATGGTTTAAATATACATCTGTGTAACGAGAGTGGGGGAGGTTAATATTTATATATTTTCTCTTTAGTAGGCTCCTGTCTTTTGTTTTCTTATTATCTCATTTGTTGTAGTTTGTATTTCTTCGCATTATTTTGCGTCCAGGTACCTTAGACGTCATCATGACTGTGTTTAGCCGTTTTGGAACCTATCAAACCATATTAAAGTCATCGAAGACGTTTTTCCAAAAATATTTAAACCCTAAAGGGTTTCATGATAGTTTCAAATCACTTGCATGCACAAGAAATTATTCATTAAGCCACAGGTACTTTTACTTGCTGTTTTACTTATAATTAAATTATTACGTTTATTATTTTTATTTTTTAGTTGGACATTTTATTTTGTTTCCCTAAATTTAAAGGTCCCTTTTCCCCTTTGCTGACCGGCCTCAAATAATTACTAAAGATGACAAAAGGGATTTCATGGCAGTATTTCCAGATATCGTAAGAGAACTTACACACAGTAGGACAGATAAAGAACAACTTGTAGATCTTTCCAACTTGATTGTTAAGGTAACAAATTAAAACATGTAGTATATCACTTTATAAATCATTTAATTAAAAAAATATCTTGAGACAACTGTATTCTGTATATAATTCAACTAATTCAATCTTAATATTAGATATTCATATTGTAAAACTAAATCTTAGAATGTTTCGAGATAAGTTTCTTGCTTTTTCTTGTTAACCTTTTAACATAAAGAGAAAAATTTATGACCCACTTAAGGTCCTCTGACTGTGAAAGGTTGTGAAGGGGCTCAGAAATTAATAGGAACTATCAGAGGTACATATATCAGGACCTTGGAAGAGAAAGAGCGAATCTGGTAAATCGATTGAGTCAGACAGATGTAGGTAACTCGACACTTCGCCTTGTTTCTATGGTTTGGCTTTAGTTCTCTCACTTACTTTCTTACTCTCCGGCTCTACAGGTCTTTGTGACCCTTGCCATTCCATCCCTCACGGTCCATGGCAGGATTCCTCCAATTTTTGGCGCCCAGCTTAGCAGCATCTCTTGCTACTTTGTCTTTCCAACAGCTTCTTGGCCTAGTTCTCTCACAGTTTCAAGTTAAAGTGAATAGCCACATCATCTATGAAAAATTCAATGTTGATTTCGAGGCCAAATCCCCAGTCACAAACTCCCCTCCTACCATTACCATAAATCACTTGTAAAAATTATAATTAAAACATTGAGTTTCAATTGCATACTTTTTCTATCAGATTTATGAATCAGCATTCCATAGAGTAAACATTCGCCTTTGCTATCCTGAAGGACTTCTAGAATTTGGTGTTCTATGTTCCCAACATCCAGAACTCGTGATTCGCCCTTTCTCTTCCAAAATCCTGATATGTCCCACCCTGTTTCTAGGAAGGAAATTTTGTTCAATACAATAAGTACAGATTGGCAGGTGTTTTGCAATGCCCTAAAGTAAATATATATATATATATATATATATATATATATATATATATATATAAAGTTTTGTGCATTAAAGGGTTAAACAAACCTGCAAAATTTTTAATTCTATAAACTAAGAAACCTATAATGCCCATAATATTAACATAAATATTCTTGGACATTAATTGAATTCCTCTTCCTTACTTTTAAAAACTAGAGTAAGTACTGAATAGGAACTTAAGGATAAACATATATTTATGATGCTACATCACAATTTCTAAATTGTTGTGCTTTGTTTATTTTTTAAAAATTGTAGGGTTTTCTTTATGATATCTTCTTTTAATTTTAATTATACATTATGAAAGTGGCATTCCTATTAATTTTATTTTTTAAATTATTAATTTAATTTCATTCCTATTAATTAGTTGTGAATGAACTTTTATATTTTATTTCTTTAAAATATAGTTCAACAAAAAAAACTTTTGAAGAGACTATTATTTTCTTGCCTTTTTGTTGTCTTGTTTGTATCATGATTGCAAGATGATAGAGTTATAATGATAAATGGGGGCGAGGTTAGCTCAGTGGTAGAGCACATCCCTAGGCCAACCCAGCCTTTAATTAATTTATTATTGGGCACCTTGGTGCTAATGACCCTAACAGTCAAGGCAGCAAAGGGGAAAATCAGGCGGCCGGAGCATAGTACTGACCATAGAGTGTCTGTACCTCATGGCCTTTTAAGGGACTGATTTTTTTATAATAATAAATAATTTAATTACTGTCTTTGATTAATTTTTCTTTCTTTTTTTTTTTTTTTTTTTTTTGCTCTTTTATTCTAGAGCATGCAATATAATGTTTCTGGAGGTAAAAATTTAAGAGGACTAACTGTTGTTTATAGTTATCGAATGCTTGCTCCAGAAGAAGAATATACTGAAGAAAATATACGACGCTCTCAAGTCATTGGATGGTGTGTTGAAATGGTTGGTTTACTTCTTTATTTATATATAAATATATATATATATATATATATATATATATATATTATGATACATATAATAGTTGTATCAAATAGAAATAAACCCTAGAAGAATTTAATTGGTATGTGGTGAATTCTCGCCAAATACCCACTGAATCATGCATATATCTACTTTAAAAGAGCCTAAATTACATTTGTTCTATGGTATTATTTCCTAGGAGAGCACTATAAGTTTAAAATAATTGACGTCTTGAGTAAAGAGCTCAATTTATTGTTCTCACAGGCCTCGGTATGATGCCTATCAGAAATCTAAACTTTACTTTTGGCAAGTTACTTTGCCCCTACAAGTATCAAGAGGATGGTTTCCCTATAACCCTCTTGCTAGAAACAGCCTAAAAGAGTTCTGTTTCATCGTGTTTAGTTACATTATAAACTGGTTTAAGAAGGATGGACATTTGTTTACATTTAAATAATCCAGGTTGAATAGTTTTCCATTCCTATTAAATGTTACTTGTTCTTTGTCTTTTATTCCTGTTTTCATATAATGTGATAGATATAGTCCTGAAAATCTGGTGTTAAATTTTGATGATATTTTTTAACCTCTGCAACACTAAAAATTACTACATTAAGGTAGCATAATTATTGCCTAATAAATTAATGATTACATTTTTAAAATTAGTTATTTTGTCATATTATAAAATAACATAATGTATATATATATATATATATATATATATATATATATATATATATATAAAATGTCGGTTGTTGAAATGTGTCTTCTCAGTGAGTGTGCAACCTGTTCTATATCTACACCATATGCCTTAAATGTTCTATGTTCAGTACTGAATTTTATCAATTTTATTAGATGCAGTATGTATAAACCGGGTAAAAAAAAAAAGTGCATTGGCTGCCTTTGTACTCTAGGGTAACGACTGAATCGTTTCTCTGGATACCAGGGCATACAGGCATTGAAGGCAGTGACAAAGCGGATAAATTGGTGTGACAGGCTGTTGCTATGACATTTGATCCTGCCTCACCCATTCCTTTAAACGATATGAAGAGTCTTATAAAACTCTTAGAAAAGAATAAATGGCAGGAGGATTATAACAATTAAGAAATATTTATTAAATAAGATGAGAACTTTATTAATGGTCAATAGCTCTGCAAGCTACGTGATAAGACGAGATGATGTGGTTGTTAGATTCCATGATTTTCAGTGATAAATCAAAATTTAATGTGCTCTCATCAGATGGAAGGCATTTTGTTTGGAGGATGAATATTTAAAACCAAGAAATTTTATAAGAACTGTGAAACATAGGGAAGAGAATGTGCTATTGCTCAGAGGTGGTGCATGAGTGTTTCAGGAACAGGAAACTTTGTATTATAGTTGGTATAATGTACCAATGTCTTTGTTTTAAAAAAAGGTTGAAAACCAGTACCCATACCCTATGAGCTAGAGGCTGATTGATTTTTCAGCAGGATAATAGTCCTAAGCACTCTGCAAATCATGTCGAGAAATGGCTTATTTTTAAAATCTCAAAACAAGTTCATTCACCTCCTCAGAGTCCCGATCTCAATCTAATAGATTACTTAGGGCATGAAATTGGAAGGATTCTTGTTAAAAACAGAAATGAGCTGGAAAATGCTTTAATATCAGAATGAATTACCATTGAGCCAGAAGTAACCAACAAAATCCCCCCAGAACTTGTGTATGCTGCCCTTGTCAACCACCAAGGATGGATGATGTAAGTCAGTTGAAGCCGAAGAGGAAACCGGGGAAATATTGGGGTATGGAGAGTAATAACTCCGCTGGAGAGACGAGCCATAACCCAGCCTTTAATTAATTTATGAATGGGTACCTGCAAAGGGAAAAATCAGGCAGCTGGAGCATAGTACTGACCACACTATCTTCCTAGTGTGCTGTATGGTCCTGAATCAGATACTTCTATAGTATGGGCTCTTCTGGCTTTTTTGGGGGTTGATTTTTTTTTTTTTTTTTTAAATATACCATTATTATTTTTATTTATTGTACATTTATTATCATTATCCTTGATTTTTCTTTCTACATTATTTTCCCTATTCTCAATTATTACTTTGTTATTTTTATTTATTTTATTATTAAGGCTATCCATTGATGTTATTATTTTGTCAAACAGGTGTGTTTTGAATTGTTTGTATTTATAATATGTTTAATATTAGAATGGGTTAGTTTAAATATAGGTATAGTAAATAAATAAAAGTAAATATTGATCTATCTCTCCCCACCCCATTACTTTTAATTCACAAGATTCAATTTAACGTTATGTTTGAAATCAAAAATATATGCTATGAGATTTCATTACAATACATATACTCTCATACATACACACACACATACACACACACACACACACACACACACACACACACACACACACACACACACAGTCACTCCATGTGTTTTTATTAATAAAACAAATGATATGTGAAGGCTGTGTTGGTATATACACACATTAACATGTCATGAGTGTGTTAATAGTCTAAGAGATCACTCTGAAATAGCAGTGCCTAAAGCTATGCAAATAGCATCTACGATAGTAGAGGAAATAATTAAATTAGAAGCTAGAACTTTTCTTTTTCATAAATTGTTAAATGAGAAGTGTGTATTATAGAAACATTATGCTATATAAATTTACTTTATTTTAGTTATTTGTTATTTTTTTGCATTTATGAGTTATTGTTTCCAGATACAAGGTTTCTTTCTAGTAATTGATGACGTAACTGATAGCTCTTTAACGAGACGTGGGCGCCCTTGTTGGTATAAATTACCAGATGTTGGCCTTCGTGCTGCATCTGATGCAATTCTTCTTGAAGCAGAAGCATACCATTTACTCAAAAAGTACTGTAGAGATAAGAAGTACTATTTACCTATTCTTGAATTGATGCTAGATGTGAGTAATACTTTTTTTCTATTTAAATTAATAGAACATAGTAACGTATTAAAATGAAATTCACGAATGTTAAACTATGCATTAAATCTATTCCTATACTACAAAGTATACTATCCTCAGTCCTGTAATAATCTGGGTTTGTTCTTGTTCAGGTTGTTTCTTAATTTCGATACTGTCCTCTTATTTTCCAGCATTTGAGCCTATAGAGGACCAATTCTTGATTATTTAACTCCCCTTCATCATCTTAGTTAAATATAAGTAATAATTCAGTAACTATTAAGTTATTGAAGTTCTTTCTTTAAATCCTCAGGTTTAGTAGTTCTGCAGCCCCAACCCATGTTCAAAGACCGAATCATCAGCATCATTCTATTCACTGAAACTACTACCCTCTCAAAATATTGTAAGTAAAGTATTATGTCCCCAGGGTTGAGTGCTTCACTAGGCATTGTATTGTAGGGACTTCTTTAATATAGTATTATTAAAGTTTACATAAAAATTGTTTTCTTAATCAAAGTTATAGCTTCTTATATTCCAAGTGTAATATTTCTACCTCTATTATATGGTGTTCATACTTATTGTGTACTCTATATTCTCCTTTGTTTTTGTTTATCCTTACAAAAATTAGTGCAGTGGTAATGGTAGCATTGGATATTCATTCCTTGTACAATGATAATTCTAATCCCACATGTGAAACAAAAATAATGAGCTGGCTGGAATTAAAATATTTCATGTGCGAAAAGCCTTATAAATAAATGTTGTACTCTGGGTATTACTATTATATTATTGCTCTTACACCCCCAGAATTAATTATTCATGTACAAATTACAGGTCTTCATTGACATTCACTAAGCATTAAAACTTAATGCTATAGCACTCTTTCTTAATTCTATAAGAACATTTTGCTTGATGTCTCAAGAAATATGAAAGCTAATTGCATTAACGTAATAAGATTTACCTTTGGATTATGCTAAATACACATGTACCAAATAAAATGCCACATTCTTCTAATAAATATTTCTAAATCAGACATTAATAATAACACAGGCACACAAAATAAAAAAATTGATCTGTTCCAAAGACACCATAAATATATTCTTATGGATTTTGACATGCTGAATTCTAATCCGGAGTCCTTTTGACCCCAGCACGCCGGGTTGAAAAGCATTTGAAGGTCAAATTTCAATTGAAGTCGAATAAGAATAAATATCTAGAGCTTCCATGGATTTCGAATCCAGGGTCCGTTTAATCCCATCGGGTCAAGGTCATTTTAAGGTCAAATTTATTATACAGCTGACCCTTTACTTGATATTCGAATTTTCGCACTAGGCGGAAGGTCAAATAATAAACACTTCACTACACCGTTAAACCAAATTTATTTCGTCTCTACATGTCACACCTTTCTGGGCCTCTTCAGGGAAACAATTTTCAAATATTATAAAAATTGTGACCCTTTTTTCCTTCAATAAATTATTTGAATAGGCGAAAGGTCATGCATATATAAAACTCATCCACTTCACTTTATATGCTTTATTTTGTTTTATGCTCTACATGTTTCGCGTCTCTTGACGCCTCTTCAGGAGCAACTTAATCTATTTACATAAATTTAGCCTTAGCTACGGAAGACCTTCCACAGGTAGGGCCACGTCCATACTAATACAATGACGTTAAAAGGCTGTTATCCATCAGCTGATTCAGATTGATCCTGGCTTGTATCGATTCCAGAGAAAGCTTTTGTCATACATCGAAAAGTTAAAATAAAAATAAAACGAATGATATCAATATTCCTAATTACCGTCGAGTATATTAAAAAATATATTGTTTAAATATTTGATCTCCGTTCTTTTATTTACAGTTTTTTTCCTATCTAGACGTTGAGGCTGTAACTTTAATATTTGAAAATTGTTTCCAAGACACGAAAGAAGAAAATTGTTAAACATGTAGAGACGAAATAAATTTGGTTTAACGGTGTAGTGAAGTGTTTATTATTTGACCTTCCGCCTTGTACGAAAATTCAAAGGTCAAATTTGTTTGTTTGCAAAAAGTGAATTTCAGAGTGCAGATCCTGATTGAACGGAAAATATGTATTTTATGTTGTTTTTTTTTTATCGACACTCCAAATCTTAGTTTAAGATCACTTTATGTACTCCTCCAGATCGTACAGATATTTACAGTGCCTTAGGTTCTTTAAATGCAGTTTGAATTTTCATTGTTTTTAGTATTTTCATTGAAGATTCATTAGCGTATAAGATATCATATTTCTTGATTGAAATAGAATATATTGATCATGCAAAAATAGCAATTTTTCGACGCTATGATTAGGACTATATCATTTATTCAACTTTTCGAGTGCTGGAACCCAGTGCGCCTACACGTGGTGACAATGGAATATGGCTATTTGTTTACCGGCAGAGCCCTGGGATGAAGGCAGGATGCCGTCATGGCCAGCACACGAGGGTACGATGCAGGGTTTCGGATGCCCAGTATCGTCAGTTGGTCAGGGTGAGCAAGCAGGGCCTTTGCAGAGAATACTATTACAAGAACACAATCTAATTCTCAAGAGTTCAATAAAAGTTTTCGCCATGCCTATTATGTTTGTGGGGAATTTCAAGTTCCACAATACCGAAGAAACTTATCTAACAACTGGAAGACTGCTTACAAAGAATGCTTTGGATTAAAGGTCGAAAACCAAAATATGAGATGAGTTCCTCATATAATATGTAGTAATTACAGAATGATACTGACACGATATAACAAAGACAAAAATCAAAATCAGTTGAAATTCACTCGGTCTATGATGTTGTTGGAACCGTCATGTCGAGAGGATTGCTATTTCTGTATGACCAATACTTTTGGTTTCACTACTTCTAATAAATTAAATATTTTGTATCCAGATCTACTTTCAGTAAGTAGGCAAAAAAAAAATCACAATTGAAACTGTAGCCCAAGAATCTATGGACGAGTTAGTTGCAAGAATGACCTAAAATAGAACAAAAAAATGGACTAAAATAGAACAAAAAATAAAATACACATCTTAACACAACATTTTCTGTTATTTCTGAATCTGCAGTCAAAAATTCAATATTTGCAAAATAAACATGTTTGTCCTTGAAATGACATTGATTTAGCACAGACCCCAGATGTGGATTCAGCATGTCGAAAAACATAAGAATATATGTATAATGTCTTTGGAACAGACCACTTTTTTTATTTTGTGTGCCTGTGTAATTTATGTAAACACATACAATGCATTTCTAGGCCAATTTAAGTTTTTAGTAAATTCTCATTGCTCTTTATTCCTTGATTAAGACAATTATAGTCTAGACATTCTTCTTTTACCTAAAATCACTTTTCACTCATCATTGAAATCTCATCAATTTTTTTTCTCCAACAGACATTTGTGGACTGCTCTTGTTGAAAAGTAAAGTGCACATTATTCTGATTTTGTTTCCAAATGAAGAGTTAGTTATATTATTTTCGAAGCTTGCTTTAGTTTTTTGTTTTTTTTAATGTTGAGTAAATACCAATAAAAGAGAAATTTGATTGATTAATATTAAAAAATTATATTAAAAAAAAGAAAAGAAAGAAAAAAAAAATATTGAGTAACAATTGGGGTAGGAATATTTTTATTTTAGTTAATTCCTTTTAAACAAGGCACTATTTGCATAACTGCATGTATTTCTGGGTTGTACTTTTTCTTGGTGAATCCATTGTTGTCTGAACTAAATTGGTGAGTGGTATGCATATTATAGTAGTAGCTTTAAGCTTATTATCAATGAAGCTTGCTTTTTATAAATAAGTAAATACAAAACTATTCTAATGTGCTGAACTATTATTATTTTGAAATATCTTTAATTTTCATTTTCAGTCTACTCGTAAAACAGCATATGGCCAAGTTGTGGATTCTATAACTTCATTCAAAAAGTTAAATGAATTAACAATGGATCGATATAATTACATTTCAAAATTCAAGACTTCATATTATACCTTCCACTTACCTGTTGCAATAGGAATGTATTTGGTAAGTTATTAATAAAATATAAAACAATACAATGTTTTTTATATGGTCATGAAGCTTTGATAGAAAAATTGTCCATAATCAAGGTTATATGAGATTCCAAAATTCCTGCAAGTGTTTTATTTAGATAGATATCTGTCAGATTTTTCATTGCCTTTGTAAATCCTTTAAGGAGAGTCAATGATGTTATTTGACATAAATATAATGACTTTTTCAAATGTTTAAACAGTATAATCATAAACATTAACACTTTGACTGGATGTTTATTAAGTGAAAACGAATGGAAGGGTATAACCCGGACGGCCAAGGATCACAAATACCTGTAGAGCCGGGGGAGTAGGTAAGTTTATTAAGTGAAAACGGGTTTTGTGTACAGCTAGTAGTTTTTACATTATTATAAGTTTTATTAATTTTAACTTAATATAATAAAATATATTTTTATGTGTATAACTAGTGTAAGGATTAATTATTAGGAATAAAATGTATTTATGACTTTCATACATGTGTTGGTCCCTGCATTGAAAAGAAAACTTTCTGGTTCGGGTCATGAAAAACCTTGTTGAAAGCAATTGAGCTATGACCATTTATTTATTATTAAAATCTTACAATCTTATAAAATAATTTAACATAACTTATGTAGAATCTAAAACGTTAAAAAAATAATAATAATTAATAGATTGTAGCAGGAATACCATAGTCAGAGAAACATATTCAGGTCTGTTTATTGCAATAAAACATCATCAATAAATAACTATTATTAGCCACATTATACAATTTTTAAAGTCCTAAAAAATATTACAGTTGTTTGAATTTTCATACCTCCCTGATGGGTTGATGTCTAAATTGTAGATTTTAAATCAAAGATATTGTTTCTGAGTTTATAAGATAAGAAGACTGTATGAATTAGAAATAGCATATAATTGATATATAATCTTCTTGGCTTGATGAGAAAATAGAGGTTAGTGAGTTAGTTGTATAAATTAAATGATATCTGGCTATTATAAATTGAATCTCCTTCTGGGAAGTTGCATGGTGATGAGTGAAGCTCAGAAGCTGGTGCGCCATGTGTGTGTTTCTACTGGAAGTCAAGGGTTGCTACACTTGCGCCTCGGCTTGAGATGATCACTCACTGGGTGCGAAAGTATGTAAGTGCCACAGGCAGGAGGCGCACAGAGTCTACTGCACGGAACGGCCGCTAGGTTTCATGGGTAATATCAGGGAACATCTCAGAATCCATAATTTCATTAAACTTAGTTCAATCAGCAATTAGGGCACCACAATTGGCTCGATTATGATATATTAGCTCAAGAGCCAAGATATATCTTTCATTGCAATTACTGTGTGTAGTAAAAAATCATAAGGATAGACCATATTTTTTAGCCGCGGTTCCTCCCTCCCCCATAGGGAGGAACCCCGCTTATAAGGTTGATCTCATGACGCAATCCAGAAGTGCGGACTAGAAAATTTTGCGTTTCAGAACCCCTAGAGACCGAAAATGATGGTGGTTCAAATTTGTATATATATATATATATATATAGATGGAACGGCATATTTCTCCAGTGGTGGTACTCCTCCTCACTTCTTCCCGGAATATTTCGATGGATTCATCTCCATCTTCTTCAGCCCGGTACTTGTTTCTTCCTCGGTGGTAGCCAAGGGAATGACCTTTTTCTCGATCTGGGCTCCTTTTCTCCCCACTAGCCACAGTATCGGCGGACGAATGGTGTTGAAGCTCCCTGGTGTAGTTGGGATTCTGTCCGTTGGCAGCGCTGATGGTATTGCGTCTTTTTTTTTTTTTTTTTTCCCCTCCTGCTTTGAAGAAGATGGAGATGAATCCATCGAAATATTCCGGGAAGAAGTGAGGAGGAGTACCACCGCTGGAGAAATATGCCGTTCCATCTAAAAATACTATCCCAGCGACAAAAAATAACATCAAACATATATATATATATATATATATATATATATATATATATATATATATATATATATTTGTCTGTTCGCTCTCTAGGTAGAAGACGAATGGTCCGATTTTGATGAAATTTGGTACAAAAATCCGTCGTCCAATTTGAAAGGTCAAGTTCATTAACCAGCAAAATCCGTCCACTGGAAGAGGGCGTTTGAGGCGAAATTCGCGCAAAAAAAATCGTAACGCTTACGTTTTTGAGTTCATAAGCTTGTAAGCACTCGTTTTATAGGCTTCTTGGGCTAGGAAAACGAATGAAACCATTTTCAAGGCGATAGCTTTAACCGTTTTCGAGAAAATTGGAAAAATAGTTTTTGAATACCGTTTTTGGTTTGGGTACTTAGAATCATGGGATTCAATTGAAACATTTTCTGCATGTTCTACTTTCATTAAAACTAATATGTTGAAATTTGTGTTACGTTTGGAGTTAAGGAAGGGTTAGAATAAAATATTTTATTAACAGACATAAAAAGTTTAGGTAACTTTGTATACTTTCCTTAATATCCCGAAAAAGGTTGAGAATCATGGTAAACGGAAGAATACCATTAGAAAGCTTACTAAATGCTCTACAAAAAAGGTTGTGATGAAAGTTTTGATTAGACGATGTCAATCGGAGAAATAAGTGCTTAAAACTTTAAAGTAATTGATTTCGCTTATTCGAACTGTTCTTTTTGTCTGTTTTTTATTCCTTGTTATTTTTTAATTGCTTATAGTTGGATAATGTATTTGATAATAAATCAGGTTAGGAAAAATAAGAAAAACAATTTAATCTTAGAGATATGGATTTCCAAGATATAGCTTTTCAACTGCCTAGCGGGGTCCTTCCTAGGGCGGGGACCCATCCAGGTAAGATCGTAAATAAGACCTTTCTTGAAAGTAAAGATGGAACTGTCAACTTTGGTCCTCCTCTGCCTCCCGGCACTTTCATTGCTGACGAAGGCTACCAATGAGTAGCCGAAACGTCCTAAATATAGATTTTTTAACAAAAATCGTATTGAGGTTTCTTTAGCCGAATCCCAACCATTCCATCTTTACTTATCACCTCGACGGCTAACAATCTAATCTTCATGCTTTCTAGAAATGTGGACCCAAAATAATAACAGCTTCTATTTTAATCATTTTAAATGAGTCTAGAGATACGAACGGAACCGCGCTAAGATGATGCAGTTCCTGCGAGTCGGTCTTTTTTTTTATTAATGATTGCACTCCCTGTCTGACCCTAAAAAATTAGAAGCTGAGATAGGACAAAATGGATATTATTTTAATTCAATGCCTCCCCTTTTCTCCAGACAGCCCTATAGATTGAGCAGTTCGTGAGAGGAGGCTCTCTGAGCAATTAAATGACTTGGAATTTGATTGAGATAAGATTATTTAAAACAAAAAAAAAAAAAAAAAAAAAAAAAAAAAACTATATGACTTTAATATAACAGAACTTGTCTCTATTTATTGTTTTGCTTGTGACAGTGTGCGAGCACATTTGTATTTTTTTTTTTTTTTTTTTTTGTATATGGATACCTTTTTTTTATTATTGGTGGACTTCTTTTAATGGTTACTTATTGGTGATTTTTGTGTATATACAAACCCAAACAAAGAATGCATTTCTTTGAATACAATCTTTGTTATTTAAGTTTTATTTATCATTGAACCTTAAATTATATTATAGCAACACTAGCAATGATATTCTTGTAGATTTTTCAGAATTCAACCGCAATATTGTGATAAAAAAAAATACAAAAAAGAAAAAGAAAAGTGTTTTGGCTTGATTTTCAAGCTTTTTTGAATGTTTGTTAAATTCAATGTATTTCTGTCAAATTAGTTTAATATATTTTCCTATAATAAAGGAGTCTTGTAAAATATAAAAGTCAGCTATTTAAATGGTATAGTTTTGTGAGGAATTTTGGGATTCTTTATTACCTTAAAAAAATTAGGCCTATAAATAATTATAATATACATCATAAGTATAATTTTTTTTTTTTTTTTTTAATGGTGTTTCAACTTAAATTTGAAAAATAAAGTTTTACAGAGTTACTATATTTAACTTGAGTTAATTTAATTTACTTGAAAATTTGAATTGAAGGTTTGTTTTATGGACATTACGAATGTATTATGAATGCCTTTTACTTATTTATTATGCCTATTTTATAGCCTGATCAAATAGATTGTGCTGTTCTATTGCGCACGAACTTCTGGAAGAAAAAGATTCCCTGCAGTTCCGCCATTTGTCAATTGCATTCAATGAACAACCACATTCTACATGAAACACTTATAACAGATTATGTCTCATTTAGAGTCAGGGAAGATTAAGTGTGGTCAGGCAAGAGTGATAGTGTTTAATGTTTGTCAATACTTAGCCAATGCTAAGAAAGGAAGCAATTTAATAACACTGCCAATGCTACATGCTAAGCGACAAAAGTATCAGTCGTTTTGTGAAGGAAGGGAAAACATTAGTTAAAGCACGTCATTGTTTTCAACTACTTCGAATAAAAATAAAGATAGAAAGAAGTAAATCCTTATGCAAGATTTTGCAAAATGTGTTATATAAAGAAAAATAATTTTTATGCTTTTCTAAAAGTCGTCCCACCTATTCGGATTCTAAAGAAACAATTGTCAAATAAAAATATTTTCCAATGTATTTCGAGATATCTGTATTAAATGTTATAGATAATAGATTACAAATGGATAAGATGTCATCTTTACAAATGAAAGAAAATTATTAATAGTGAGGGCAGATATAGTCGCTACAAGGGATAATTTTATTCATTTTTATCTGAAAAACGTTATATTTATTATTTAGATGATACGTGTAATTGTAAGGGAAAATAGCAAGAACATCTTTGGGAGCACTAGCTGAAATTTGAACTGCATGATCTGTCTGTACAGGCTATAACTAACCATGCTATTCTCAGAGAAATTAAAAAGGTCAATCCAAACAGTCCAATACTCTTAAGCTCTGTTATTTTATTATAAAAGTAAATTTAAACTATATCAATAATATTTTTTTATTTTAAATTTTAGGCTGGAATAGATAGTGAAGAACTTCACAGGCAAGCAAAAATTGTTCTCCTTGAGATTGGTCGTTATTTTCAAGTTCAGGTTTGTTTCAATTAAATAATGTAAATATTTGGTGAACCTTCCACATTTGTGTTTATACATGCTTAATAATTTAATAATATACAGTTAATTTCAATATTGTAACCTGAAACTAAAAAAAAAAAAAATCTTGACTCGCAGGTACTGTTTCTTCTTAGGGTGTTTCCCTTCTCTCTGTAAAATCAGTGTAACCAATACGTTTCTCATTGTCTAACCTTGTTTTAATAAAATACTCTTTATACTGTTATATGCAATTTTAAAAAACGGCCAATTAAAAACTAACCCCAACAAACTCAAAAACATTTTCTCCGTGCGAATTTCAACTGTAAAACTGTGTTTCGGTTGGCAGGGTCTGCTGGTTAACGAACTTGACCTTTCAAATGAGACAAAGTACTTATGTACCAAATTTAATCAAAACCGGTCGATTTTTGTGCTTGTAAGAGAGTGAGCTGACAAATATATATATATATATATATATATATATATATATATATATATATATATATATATATTGTGGTGTTTTGGTTTTGACAAGATTTAAAAAGAAAAGGAAAATGAATAATATTTTAAACATTTTTCAAAGAAATGGTGACTTGAAAAGTTATTATTATATTTTCATTATATCTCAGGGTTCATTTAAATATTACCAAATTCACTACATACGGATTTATGAATAAAACTATTATTTATTTAATGTAAATAATTACTTTAATTTATTAAAATTTCCTGAAAGAAAAGCATGAGAAATGTTAACTTATAAACACTTCTTACCATCTGTCCTTTTGTGTTGAGACCATATTATATACCAGGAGAAAGGTTCATAGAAAATAAAATAGAGTTGGAAACAATTGACTAATATTGAAATAAAATATAATTTATGGCTGTAATACTAAATTAAATATATAAAATAAAAGGTGCTTGACTCACATAATTGTATCAATGTTGGGGTATTAAAGAAAAATTAGCACATAATTAAAATATTGATCTTATATACTAAAATATAATTATTGGCCATTATTGAATCTTTGCTAGCTTTTATATTGAATTTACTTGAGTATTGGCAATTATTGAGTTATACCCAGCTTATGATGCGGATGGTGTTCTGGAAATGAAGAGGCAGCCTTGTAGTAGTTATGTCGGCATGTTGAGGAGAATGATGGTCGCTGCTAGGTCATAGAGTGAAAATAAAGTGGGAAGTGCCGCCCGTGTATGCTGCTATCAGCGTGCTCTCGCCCATCGCTGGCGCTGGAATGCGATCGAGTGGTGGGGGAGGCCCTTCTTATAGGCGTTACTCCCACCATACCAAGAGACTCCCGGATGCGGGCCAGACATACAGGTGTTCAAAAGGGAAATGGGTCTTATTATCTCCTGGGAAACTCGTGCTTTTCTATGCCTTATCGCTCCAAGCCGAGACATTTTAAATTCTTTTATATTTCACGCTTCCTTTTTAAAAATAAACACTGCCAAGATAAGAACTGCCAATGCTAAACCTTTTATTATAACTGCTTTCTTTGTCAATTATTTAGTTGTTTGACAAAAATATTATTTTTGCTGGACTTATTGCATAGGAATGCTACTCTTTACTATGCCAGAAACTGACTTTCCAGAGCACCCCCCTTATAGATCATTACAATATATATATATAAATATATATATTTGTTCCTCTTCATGCAATAAAGGCTTTATTTATTTATTTATTATTTATTATATATATATATATATATATATATATATATATATATATATATATATATATATATATATATATATATATATATATATATAAATTTAAGCCACCATTATTTTTGTGATCTATGTGTTCTGAAATGTGAACTTTTCTAGTCTGCACTTCCGGATTGCGGATGAGGTCAATCTCATGAGCGGGTTTCTCCCTATGGAGTGAGGGAGGAAACACTCTAAAATGCAAATCATTCACAACGCTGATAGATCAGATGTCATTTTTAATGTAAAGACTACTTTAAAAGAAAAATAAATATGTCAAATAATTATATATATATATATATATATATATATATATATATATATATATATATATATATATGCGCACACACACACACAGAAATATGAGTCTGCGTGTGCAAATGAGCGGGGTTTACGTGGTTTGTCCGGAAAATACGTATAAAAGTGGAATAATAACTTTATTTTACAAATATTCAGGTATTTCAATATGGTCTCCTTCAAAGGACTCCCCCTGAGACAAGATGCACTTCTGCCAACGCCGTTTCCACTGCTGATACAGTCGCTGAAAGTCTTCAGTTGTAAGGCTCTTCATATGCCATGTCGTTTCAGCCTTGATGGCTTCTACATCCCCCAAGTGCCGCCCCCAGAGCATCATTTTGCATTTCGGGAACAGTAAGAAGTCTCAAGGTGCTAAATTGGGTGAATAAGGCGGGTGTTCTGTTACGGTGATTGAGCTTTGGGCCAAAAACTCACAACAAGAGAAGTGTGAGCAGGCGCGTTGTCGTGATGAAGGAGCCACCTGCCCCCTTGTGCCAAATCCGGTCGAACTCGGGGCACACGAGCTCTGAGACGACGCAAAACTTCCAACATAAAAATGCCCATTCACTGTCGGGCCGAGGGACAAATTCCTGGTGAACAATGCCCTGAGAATCAAAGAAAACAATCAACATTGTTTTCAGATTGGATCTTGATTTTCACGGCTTTTTTGTTCTCGGTTCCCCTGCTTGCTTCCAATCCATGCTCTGAGATTTCAGCTACACATCGAATTCGTAGAACCATGAAAATTCTCACGACCATTCTTACCTAGCTTTGCAAGAAACTTGATGTTGATGCGCTATTCCTCAATCAGAGAGAGCTCCATGCCGACAGCAGGTGAAAAAGGGGTTACTTTCAATAAGCACACGTAAATCCTACTTAACTCACAGAGCGCTCCGGCTCGAACTGTGCATTGAGTGGATTGCATAGAGAGGGGAACCACAGGGCGCCCCTCCACAACGCCTTGACAGGACGCCCCGAATTTTTTATATGTATTTTCCGGACAAACGACGTATAGTAATCAAATAAATCATGTCTTGGTGACCTGGATATCTTATCAAAACATCTAATTGCACAGATAGGAGTCCATTGTGTTAAAATGAATGTTTGATTAATGATTTATCTTTTAATGTTTAGGATGATTACTTAGATGTATTTGGCGATGAGGAAGCAACTGGCAAGATAGGCACTGATATAAAAGATGGAAAATGTACATGGTTGGCTATTGTGGCTTTCCAAAGGGCTTCACCTGCTCAACGATTAATTCTCCAGGTAATATATATTTCATTCACACATTATAATGTGCCAATAAACATATTATTGAATTAAGCTGTTAATTTAGCTATCATGTGTCTACAAAGTTTTGTGAATGGTCTCATAAGTGGATATTCAAAGTTGGATAGAAGTATGCATGCCTGTGAAGACATGGATGGATATGTCTGGACTTGACTTTTGTCGGTACTAGCTCGATGCTTCTAGCACAGGGCTTATTGCATTTAGTCTAATTAAGAGACCCAAGTAGTAAGTGCAATGGGGCAACAACACAACATTAAGTTTTTAATTGAGAAGATATAGTCAACCATTGAGATGTAGAAGGTGTTGATCATGAGGGTTTCGGTCTTTTTCGTGCATATGCAGTGGTAATTGTACGAAAAATAAGACTGTATGTGTCACAAAAAAGTATCCGCTGGCGTTCGCCCATGTTCAATGGCGTTCACACATGCACATTGGCCAGGTACGAAAAAGATTACTGTAAGTTATAGGGTACATTAGGGTTATAGGGTGGACTTAGTATCACAAAAAAGTGTCCGCTGGCGTTCGTGCATGTGCGGTGCCATGTACGAAAAAGAAGACGATATGTTATACAGCACTCTACATAGGTTTGTCGTGGTGGACATAGGCGTTCCAAAAACGTGTCCACTGGCGTTCGCACATGTTCAGAGACCATGTACGAAAAAGAAGACTGTATGTTATGGAGTACATTACATAGGTTTGTCGGGTGGACCTAAAGCATATTTTTGTTCCTGAATTTGAGCAGAAGGCTCTAAACGATTTTTTTTTTTTTTTTTGTTATGGAATTAATTTAACTTCTGGACAAACCTTATTTAACTTATAAAGGTGCAATATCTTATTATTTATTATATAGATTTTATAATTTATTGTATTAAAAATTTGTAATTATATTGTCATGCCTTCTTTTATGTAGTATTTTGTTGATTCTTATTTCCATGTCACAATGAAATTTTAAAATATTATTTATTAACTCTTATTATTATAAAATATTATTTATTAACTCTTAACTTTATATTATTGTTAATAGAACAGCTTTCTTCTATCAAGTACCTTTAAAAAAAAAAAACAAGAAAAAAAACGATTTAATTAGAATTAAATAGAACAATCAAGAACAAGCGATTCATTAATTTTTACCTTGTCTAAAACATTTTCTTTTTAATATTTAAGATGCTTATCTGTTTGAATATTAATTCTTCAGGATTGCTATGGAAAAGACGATGATGAAAAGGTTGCTGCAGTAAAGGACGTCTTCGCTCAAATTGGATTGCCTTCCCTATATCAAGCATATGAGGAAGAGACATACAATTTAATTAATCGGCAAATTCAACAACTTAGTGCCGGATTGCCTCATGAGCTGTTCTTAACCTTGCTCCATAAAATACATGGAAGAAAAAAATAATAGCTTATGAAATATTTTGCCTTATAGCATTTTATATGAGACTGTTTAATGTAATCTTTATTCCATTTGTAAGAAGCATAGGGAGGGAGGGTATATTTTTCTAGCATAATAGGATACAACATCGGGAGGAACTTCATCTCTATTGAGCAGGTGTTGTGTTTTTTTTTCTTGTTTTTTTTTTGTTTTTTTGCCTGGCTTTCTTTGTTGTAAATTGGCAGAAGTTTCTCTGTCTCCAGAGTATTAATGCTTATATCAAGGTGTGAAGCCTTGGTTGTCATGAGTCTTTATTCTTTCTTTGTGACTGATTAGGAAATCTTCCATTGTTTTTTTCTTTAGACTGCCTAATGCATTTAAGTTTTTAAAAAAAGATTTTGGGAAGAGACCACTGTTAAATCCCATTCTGATGGCTGTGTTTGGGACAATGCTTTTTTATAGTCTTTCGTCAGTTTTAGAACATCTTCTCTTATACTTTTGTTTCCCTTGTAGACATTTTGTTCTAAAAAGCATATATTGAATGTATCTCATGCAATGAAATATTCATTTTTTATATGTGTGGTTATCTTTACAAATGTATTCAAGATGTATGGATATGAAAGATGTATTTCTTAAGGTATTATATTGTTAACATAGTTACAGATATTTTATGGTTACCAAATATAAACTCTTGTATCAATTTTACTGCCTTAAATAAATATTTTTTTTACAATTCCATTATTAACAACTAGCGTTTGTCTTTGAAAAATGTAAAAACCTAAAGGCCATTCTATTTTTAAAATGTCATTAGTATATAAAGAAAATAATTGTTAATTTGCTTGTTTTTATTCCAATTTCCAAGATGTTGAGTATTTTAAATTTGTTTAAAAAAGGTGTGTTGATTTAAACTTTTTATTATTCTTGTCATTGTTTATCTGTTTGTTTTGTTTTTTTTTGGGGGGGGGGGTTAACATCACATCAACTTAAAGCCGGTTAATCTGTTGAACACATTATTATTATTATTTTTTTTTTTTACGGCACATCAACATCTAGGCCACAAGCGCCGACATCCAGGGTGCAGCAAGGAATTTTCCCAATGAGCCATGAGATGAGAAAATTCCTGCCGCTGGTGGGAATCGAACCCACCATCTCCCGCATATGAATGTCAGGCACAAGCCACTAGACCACGGGGAGACTCTTGAACACATTATTATTATCATTTAGATTTCCTTCAAGTTCTTATAAAATATTTTAAAATCATGGATTTTTATGCTAGAGGAGGAGGCCAGGGCACATCTATTAAGAGTTGGATGTTGAAAAGGGTCTAGCCAATTTTTTCGGGACAACTCAAATAACAATAATTAATGTATGTGTTAATTGAAAAATTCCCGGAACATATTTTTTTTAATGTATTTTTTTTTTTTTTTTTTTATATTTTACTTCTTTCCCTCATAACTCCAAAAGTATTCATGCTAGAGGTTTTCCCAAGGCGTTAACACTTTCAGGAGTGATGGCTTTGAAAAAAATTTCCATCATGGCCCAACTCTTCCTTTTGTATAGTTATTTCGTCAAAAATATATATAAAAAATACATAAGTAAAAAAATTTTTGAAATGATTTACTTCTAGTGGATTAATTACAACTTAGTAAAGTGTCAAATATGCCATGACAGTGGGCCCGCGAAAGGAATTTTTTGGGTGGATTCAGTGTCATACAACCAGACCTGCAAACCTAACCAGGAATAACGTAATGAGGTCCCAAACCAAATACGAAGGGTATAGGACAAGGCCCGGAGTAGCGGAGATAGAAAGAAAGCCAAGCAATCTGCTGACGCTGGGCCCGTGGAAGACATCTCTCTGACGCATATGCCATGTCGCTGGGCCTGAACATGTTAAAATATTCGTATTGAAATTTCCTATAATGTTCCATTATTTAGAAATATTAAAATTTAATTGCTACTTTCCAAAAAAAAACAATAAGTATGAAAAACGGGTAAAAATAGAAATTTTTCAGGGCCGCCACATGGGGGGGGGGACTGCCGGGTACAGTTGTCCCGGGCCTCGCTAATTGGAAAAAAATGTATAGGCTATGAGCTTGTAAAAAGAATGGGGTTTAGACATATAGACGGGCATAGCCTATATTTATTGGAATGGGATCTTTTTTTTTTTTTTAATGTATATAAACGTCAAAACAAGTGCAGTCCCAGAATAGTATATTTCATTAGGAGTCGTAATAAAACTACAAGTACCGAAAGTGACGTTGCTGCACCGATTGTCGGCATTTATTCTCATTTCGCTTAAAACTCAAGATGAAAATAATTTTAAAATACCCAAAGTCCTATAGCAAAGTACTAGAATTTTCAGTCTGGCTCTGAGAAGTAGGGGCCCGTGATCTGGTCCTGGGCCCGGCTCTGAGACGTGGCGGCCCTGAAATTTTTATATCTTTTTTTCGGCAGCTTAAAATTCATTTATGACCTTCAAATTCCAGCAGAAAAATAATGATTATATAGCCAAATTTTGTTTAAATCTGTTTGATAGTTTTTGTATAGTAAATTTTGCAATTGAGGTAATAAGCGAAAAAATTAACATTTTTCAAAATTGTTGTAACGTCAAAATGACATGCTTTACATATTTAATTTTTTTTTTTTCAAAAACTAAGAGGTTCAAGCTTTCAAAAACATATACGACAATTGAAAATCGGTCAATTTGATGTTATATTTCTATTAGTCTGGGAGGAAAACCAACATAAAAAAATCATCGAGAATAGAAACATATAAAACAATGTATTTAACATTATAACAAATAATTCAGGACTATTCAATTTTGACAATATCACAGATATTGCTGTTGTTTTTTCTTATCACCGCTGCTCACAGAACTAGGGGTACCTGAAAAATTAAATTATCATATAAAAAAAATACATCTATTAAAAATACTTGTTTAATTTCTATATCGAAGAAAAACCACATAGTTTAAAGAAATTTTACTGATAGATTTTCTAGTGATAATGTTTATTTTCTTTTAATTGTTTAAAAAAAATCGTCTTTCGGGCATAGAAGGACAATTTAAATAAACAATGTATCACGTCCAGGTGTGTGTTGCTAATAAAAAAAGTTAATTCATAAAAGTTATTATTATTAACATTAGGGGGTGGAAAATCTCCGTTTCCTGTTGGGTGAATTATAATGGGGGATATTTCCAATCAATAAAATAATTTGAAATATACATATACATATATATATATATATATATATATATATATATATATAAAACATATAAATATATATATATATATATAAATATATATATAACATATATATATATATATATATATATATATATATATATATATATATATATATATATATATATATATATATGGGAAGGTGTTGTACCTCTGACCACCGAGGCTGTGGCGGCATGTAGCAACATTTTATAAATTTTGGTGTAATTAGTGTTTAGCTCCTTCCCTAGAGGGCTTGTGTAACCTACTTTGGATTATTCAAGTCAAAGAGGATTCTTGCAAAAAATACTTATCCATTTCTATCATAAAAATGTAAGTTATTTATTGATGACATTTTGCCTCATAATATTTTTTGTATTATGTCTTTTTAGGTGGAAATCATTTGACAAAGTAGCTATTACAATAAGAAACATGGTGTAGCCTCTAAAATTGATTTATCTTAACCCTAAAATTTGTAGCATACTTTTTAATTTTCACTACAAGGGTGTTGTACCTCTGACCACGACTAGTTGTTGTTCCTTTGACCAGGTCAATGGTACAACACACCTGAGAATTTTTTTATCATTCAACTTTTATATTCTTTTGCTACAAATTTAAAAAAAAAAAAAAATAATATTACTATTACATATTTAGTCGCAGAGATCTGTGGTATTAAATGTCCAATGTTTAATATCCAATATTTGAAAAAACAAACTTTAAGTGACAAGTTTACGAGAGAAGATGAAAATGTGTACGATATTGATGTTGAAGACATTGTGGCTAAACTTCCATACCCTACTATTGCTAGTGGATCTGCTTGACAGATAAAACGTTTATCGGTTGGACTGGATTTTTCAGCATATTAAGCATAACATAATATCAATAATAGTTTTTTTTTTATAATGCTTACATCCTTGTCCTGTCTATTAAACTTACAATTAATTACAATATTACAGAATACAAGTTTTTTTCTGGGCTGCTGTATTGTTTTTACGTGGTCAGAGGTACAACACCCCGTGGTCAAAGGTAAAACTACATGTTGTACCTTTGACCACTGTACGATTATTTTTTTTTAAATTAATAAAAAATATTAAATGTAAAGCTAGAACCTTGAAAAAAATTAAATATGATAAGCAATAGAATACTAATTACAATGAAATAAAAAAAAATGAATTTAGCGTTAATATTCAAGCTAAAAAAAATGTTTAAAGTGCAGCAAAGAATTTTCTTCAGCCTTAAAGGCTGGGATTTAATTAGTTATTAAATTAACTTAATGGGTATCTCCAAAGGAGAAAATCAGACGACCGAAATAGGGCTGACCACACTATCAACCTAGTGTGCCATAGGGTTAAGAATTAGATACCTCTACAATATCGGCCCTTCTGGGCCCTCGGGACTGTTATGGGGCTGATTTTTCTTCATTTAAAAAAAAAAACAAGTTTATATATCAGGGCTTTCTCAGGCCTTTTAATGATTTTCATTTCCACTAACCGCTCAGTGAACCTCATCATTTTCTTTGTTAAACGGACCAAAATAATGGGTTGTCATTTTTGGAATATTCAAATAAAACAAATTAGTAGAAATCTTATAAAAAGTTGGACTGTAATCATTTGTAATATGCTCTGGATAAGATATCTCTATAATAAGAAACAAGTAGAGCAATAAAAATAGGATTCAGATGTCTTATTAACCTTCTCGCCTCTTACTCATGTAATTTGTTTAGTAAGTAATAAGTTTGTTAATGATTTTTCAATCACTATAAATTTTCTGAAAAACTGTTGCAAGGCAACTCATTAAATATTAACTGTACTGTACACTGTACTGCCTTGTTTGAATGCACATCATGAAAAAATTAATGGTAAAAGAATTGGACACTAAAATGAAAGGAAGTGAACATATTTCTCTAAATACAACTCACTTTTTGGAGGACCTCTCTCTTTTGGGGCCATTTGTAATTTTGTTTTCCTCACTTGAAGTTCCTCTAATGTAACTTTCATTAAATTTTCATCTAAAAACAAGAAAAAGTTTTGTATAGATAATATTTTATGTATGAAAACAATGAAATAAATAAATTCTACAAGTTAAATTTCGGAGAAAAAGTAAAGAAATGAAATTAAGTTTTCATTTCCAAGAAATATTGTACTTACACTACAGTGTGTATGTTCATAAAAAAAAAGTACATTAAAATCCCCATAGGTGTGCTGTGCGTTAACCTAGGCTTGTACCGGCAGTAGGACCGGCTACTGCCACTCCTGGCCTGGGCTGAATCAGCCACTCACACCTGGTGTTGGCCCCGCGACCCTCCCCTACTACTATTGCTACTATAGTCCGCTCGCAAAAAATAGAACCAGAAGGGGCGTGGCCGGAGGAGAACTAGGCCTTCTCTCACATGGGCTGAATGCAGCAAGTGCTCATTACCTTGTTCTTTTGTTTGCGGCAGGGCTATAGTACCTAATGTAGTTTATAAAATATATGTTTTTAATTTGGTTTGTTTCCTTTGATCCTCTTATTTTGTAAAGATGTATTATACCAGTTTCGGTAAAAGAAGAAACCATTTTTAATAATTAAAATGTACAAATATTATAAAATTGCAAATACAATTAAAAAAAAAGAAGCATTTTAGCTTCTTTTACTCTTAACTTATACTTCTTTTTTTATATCAAAAGAATATTCAATAGCTATATTTTTATAGGCAACAAAAATTATAATTATTTATCAAAACATTTTTCATCCTCTTTATTAATGCAGGGCTTCCAACAGCCATCGACAGAGTAAAAAAATTTATTTATTTTTTTCTTCTTTTTTTACATTGTTTCTTCATTTTAAAAATGGGTACTATAGTAAATACTGAAACACAGCACTACAAAAATATACGAATAAAAAAAAAAAACTAAAATGGACTCGACTTACATAAAATGCACACAATAAAACAAAATATCACTAACAAGTACCTTGCACTTAGACTTCTAACGGAATAATGAAAATACCTCCCAAGTTTCAGGAAAGTTTGAAAAGTACCTATCGATGTCTAATGGTCATTATTAACTTCTCAAACTATTGCTAAAGTGTGCTAGAGTGAAACTGAGTTATATCGGCTTGATAACTCCGATAACTTGATCGCAGGCCGTGGAGAATGGGTACTTGCAAACGAGTTAACTAGTCTACAGGCCGTGGGGAATGGTTACCCACTGATGATTTAACACATCCGGAGGCATCTGAGAGCATATGTCGGCAACAACCAGCCCACAAGACAATTTGAAAAACCCAATTAAAAACAAAAAAAAAATATTACACTGCTTACTCACATTCACTCCAAATTAGGAGGGACGTGTGAGATGGGGCTTGTCACTTGCTCTGACGAGCAAGCCGAGTGGTGGTGATCATCAAAGAGTGAGGCGGCAAAGATGAAGCAGTATCAGTGGAATTAATTCAAACATCAATAGATTAGTTTCCTAAATTCAAGTGTCTCATTAATTTTGTATCGCTTTTTAACTTTTGTAGTTTGTAATAATTCCAAATTTCATGATATAATAATAATATTTTACTTATTTTTTTTCATTTCATTTTGTTATTTAATAAATTGTGTTATAATAACATTTGTGTGGGGTCTCCCGTGGTCTAGTGGCTAGCACGCTAGATTCATAAGCGGGAGATGGTGGGTTCGATCCCCACCGGCGGCAGGAATTTTCTCATCTCAGGGCTCGCTGAGAAAATTCCTGGCTGCACCCTTGATGTCGGCGCTAATGGCCAAGAATTATGTTGAAGTGCTGTAAAACAAAATAACATTTTTGTATTATTTGTGTCCTAGTTGATCATCATAGATATCTATCGCAAAAAATTATGAACACTACTTTAAAATCTGACGTTATTTTATTTTAAACCATCTACATGGACCACGAACGTATTTGCACACTAAAGTTTGTCCCACAGCATGTCAAAGGTTCCCCATACCTGCCTTAGAATATGGGAAACCATGGACGAGTTAACCCGTCTCGAGGCTCTAAAGGATTAAGCCTATGAAGGATTTTCAAAAGAATATAGGATGGTTTGGAGAAGATGAAAACTTATAAGGAGGCCAGGAGGATAAGGAAAAATAGGAGAAATATATATTTTTTTTAAATATTCAAAAATAATTTTACCATCCTTAGTAATGCTAGCAGCAACTTGATCAAGATCCACCCCAGGAGCAGAATGAAAACAGTCATTATAGTTTCGATGAATTTCTGAAAAACAAAACAGATTTTCATTGCAGGCAATAATATAAAAATAAAACAGTAACGGTGCTAATGATCCTAAAAATCGATGCACCAAAAGAAAAATATATATATATATATATACAAATATCTTTATAGCATTTTCTTCATAATGTACTCCTCCAAGAAAAAAAATTATGATCATTACATCCTATAGTCAAAAAACAAATGCAATAAATCCACAAATTGAATACTGAAGTAAAAATAGTAAATTTATCTTGCATTTGTACTACAATGAAAAAAGTAAAATATAGAATAAAATGAATACATGAATTTCAATTTTTTTTATTAATTTTATATAAAACTTGAATCTTCCTTCCCACCCAATGTATTTAAAAGACATTTATAATTATTATAATAAATTATTTTTGAAAAATATCTTACATATCATGTTTAACCCATTAGTGCAGTGCGTTACCATATGGTAACGCTAAAGTTTCTTTGTTTACTCGTGATTCCTGCCTCACCGAGACGTGTTCGATTCTTTAGAGAGTGTCAGGCCTCTTCCCTAGATCATACGACTTAGTTCAGTACCGATTGTGACACGCTTCACTTCTATTTGTGCCCACTGTTGTTATTGTTAAAGCTGCTTTCTGAGAAGTCCCTCCATCCCGTTTTTAAGAAAAATAAGTTTATTATCAATTCTCATTTGTTTTTTTTCGTAAGTTGTACTTTTTATTTTATTTCTTTATTAAATTCTTAATACAAATAAATCAATTTTACGAACTTAGTATATAATATAATTTTTCTATCATCACTTAGATATTGGTGTTACCATATGGTAATGCACGGAACCTGAGGTGCTATAGATTTTTTTTTTTTTTACATTGCCTGTCAATTTATTTTTAAAATGCCATTTTACATTGCCACAATAGATGAAAAGTTAGTGGGGAGATGCTCTAAGGCTCAAAAAAAGCATATATAGTAGACTCTCCCTTATCCGTCATTCTCTTATCCATCGCTCTCTCTAATCTGGCGGTCCCTGAGTGGAATGCGTCCCTTTCTAGCTAGTTAAACGTTTGTTTCGTGGCATTTCATTGAATAGAAGTCAAAGAAGGCATATATGTTTCATTTTAGAGGCAGGAACTTGTGTTTCAACTAAAAAAATAAGTGTATCTACTAAGGCACCTGCAGCTGGAATACCTGATATGCACCAGCAAGGATTTACATATTTTGAATATATTTTATAATTAGGTATCTAAATTTTACTTACATATGCAATATTAAAAATGTTCAATATTTATTAATTTTTTTATATATATATATATATATATATATATACATTAATAGTAAGGTTTTTCAAATACATACGTGACCATTTCTAACTGAATTCTCTAATCCAGCGTTTTTTCTAATCCGACTGTACCCCTGTCCCGACGACGCCGGATTAGGGAGAGTCTGCTGTATATGTTTATCAGCCGAAAGTTATTAGCGCATATAATAAATATATGGGAGGTAATGATCAAATGGACCAATATATTCATGTTTTAGAATAAATAAACATGGTAAAAAAATTGTGGTGGCCTATTTTTACTTGGCTTTTAGATGTAGCTAGATGGAATAGTCACTATTGATATGCACTATTGGCTAACATTTATTTGGCTATGTACGGCAATAATAAGGAAAGCATATACCCGACCATCAAATTCACTGCAATCTTCTTTTTTCTGAGTTTAGAAGGAAATTAGACTCAATGGAAGACAATTCATAGTTGAAACAGAATGGAAAACAATAAGAAGTTGCGCTGGGATAAACTGAAACAGCTCTGTAAGGATTATCTGCGATAAGAGTAATGTTGGTTTCTGCGTTCCTTGCTTCAAGCCTTACCATACGAAAAATTGATTTTTGAATATTTCTCTTGTTTTAATACCTAATATTTGTTTACCTATTTCTTAGATTATGTTTTCTTACTTTAAAAATGTATTTTTGGTTACACACTTACTTTATTTTTCTTTCTAGAATTTGAAAATGGCCTGAAGGCCAAAACGTTATATGTAAAATGATGATGTAAATAAATGACACATTTAGGTCTGAGGAATTGATCATACCAAGGTGTTTTTATATTGTAAATATTAAAATTTCTAAACAGCCTGAGGTACTGTTTTATTACTCTATAAAAAAAATTACTTCTTACATTTTAAATGAAATTATAGAAAACGTTATTATTTTCAGTTACTGTCAAAGTCAAATCCATAGTAGGCCAGGCGCCGTTCGTTACATATGGTAACGGGACGTAACTCAATAACTAATGAAATTAAATAAAAATTCTAGTTTTAATAGTTATTTTTAATTATTTTGACGAACAGTTAACCAACAGTTTTAAATTTTTGAAAAAAAAGAAACTCCGGCTCTAATGGGTTAAAAACTATGAATTTGTTTGTAATTAATTTATTCTATTTTTTTGTATCTGCATTGACTGTTGGAAAAATTTAGCACCTAATAGTTGTATACTATGTCATTTTATCTTGTTGAGCATGACATTCTATGTTCTTTAATCAATTTTAACCCACTCGATGAGACGCCCGAGAATACTTCCAGGAGAAAGATGTTCCTCAGAGGTGACACCCGAGTATTCTCTAGGAAAGCTGTTTCCTCTAGGAGAGGGAATTTGGTCCGCCTGTGGAGGGAATAGGCACCGGGTGCTCTCCGCCTTCAACAATATTACTCTCCCTAGCTCACATCGCATCAAAAAGGTAAGGTGCTTTTAAACCCAAGGAAATAAATAAATGTAGCAATAATTTATTAATTACTATTTAGAATAAGATTTTACCTGATGAAAAATAACTGGTGTCTTGAGAAAAAGAAGGTCCGTCAATACTTCTTTGCTGCGCAGTTGGTGGTTTGCTACTTCGATTAATGTGAGAACTAGATGCTTCAGGACATATAGTAGGAGCAAGCAAATTTTTATGTCTTGATGTATGGACAGAAGAATTATACTGCCGAACATTTCTTCTGTTTTGAAGAATGTATTTAATCTCATTCGGCTGAACTGGTATACGTTCTTTACTAAAGGAGGTATCATAGTTAGTGAGATCACGATCATTGTTCATTTCTTCATAATGATCAATCATAACAGGCATACTCTTGTTTCGGCAACTGTCTAGTTCACTATCTAATCTCCTTGCAATATCTTTGCTCTCTTCTGATTTATTCAACATGCTTTGACCTCTTGATCTATTTATTATATATCCAGAATTATTATAAGGTGGTTTACTGAAGTTCATTTGACTTTTATTGTTATCCCTTTCCATCCACATAGTAGGATCTATATCACTCGACTCATCGGCCATAAAATGATCGTTATATAAAGGATTGGGTTTGTGATCATTAAATGGAGAATAGTCTTCCTTTATTACATGACTGCTGTTAGAAGAAAAATCTTCATGACCAACTGTTAAAATTCTGTTTCTGGGTAAGTCTTCTTTATAAGGTCGGCAGCTATTGTATGTACCTTTTGAACTACTTTGTATGCTAAGAGAAGAATCTTGTTTTTGTTTATGAACAGGAGTAGTTTTATTTAATTGGACTTTTTTATGGGATCTAAGCAATTTTAACTGGCCTGCTCTCAAATATTTAGAAGAATCATAAGATGAGGACGCTGTGTCAGGAATATCTTTCTTTGAGTGATCATTTAATGGCTTCAAACCATAAATGCTAAATTTGTCTTGTTTCACGTTTAATTTCATAGCTTTATCATTGGAGTAAGAATCATATAGATCTTCATAGCGCAAATTGTTTGTTAGTTCAGGTTTACTAACGTTGCCACTTCTGGATCTGGTCGTTTCTTTGAAATGCCTTGAACTTTCTAACTTTTGGTAAGAATGGGGTTTTGATTGATCAACATCCTTCAAGTGTAAATCTTTTACAATAGATGATTTCATTAAATTAATATGCTTTGATGTAGGAGTACTACTACCAATAGGTTTTGGTCTTATTTTAAGATTCTTATCTATTAGGTTTTCTAATGATGTAGTATTATGATTTGGTTTACTATGCGGAAAATTGTTACTATAGGAATCTGTTTTTGAACTTGAAACTGAGTCAACAGAACTTGCGGAATGGGAACTGCTTTTTAGTTGACCAAAAGTTGTATGATTTCTTTTAAGAACATTAATTTGCGTATTAGATCTTAAAAGTTTACATTTTTGTTTTGCCAAGTTATCATCATATGAAGAAAGAGTTGAATTTGAATTGTTATAAAGAAGTTTTTGACGCATATCTAAGGAGGTTAAACTTCTAATAAATGTCTTGTGGTCATGGTTCTTTATTATATCGTATTTACTCACTAATTGAGAAACATTTTTTTTCTTCGGTTCTGTAGGCAATAGGTCTGTATCAGTTCTTGGTTTGTTGGGACCATTATAATCAGAATCAAAATAATGTTCATCAAAGTTCGATTCCAAACTGGATCTACGTTTATTCTCGGTGGGACTGTTCTGACAGAAAGTCAGAGTGTTCTTATCACAATTGCTAACAACCTTAAGAGATTTACTTCTTTTTATGGTTGCTGAGCATTTTGGTACAACTGTTTCTAGTTGAGGTACTCGAAGGATTCCCTTAGATGGTATAGGTTTATTACTTTCTGGTTTTGTTTGATTATCAGAAACTTTATTGTTTATTTTTTCATAATTATTGTCATAGTCATTATTAACATTATTTTTATCAGTTGGATAACCATGTGGATGAAAACTTCTAGCATTGGACATATAGTTCATAGATCTTTGTTGTGCACTGAGATTTTCTACTTCCTTTTCATATTTTGAAGGGAATTTAGATATATTCCTTTTGGAGGGTAATGGAGGTGGAAGCATTTCTTTCTCTTTATTATCATTTTTTTCTATAACAAAAAAAAATTTTGAAAAAGATAATTCAAAAATAAACAATAATAACAAGGGATACAAAAAAAAACAGTACTGTAACGGGCCATGAGGGCCCAGAGGGGCAGATACTGTATAGGTACCTGATTCTTGAACATATGGCACACTAGGGAGGTAGTGTGGTCAGTACCACACAGTCTGATTTCCCCCTTTGCAGGCGCCCATTAATAAATTAATTAAAGCCTGGGTGGGCCTTGAGACAGCCTGGGAACCTGAATCCAACCCATGAACGAAGGCAGTAGAAAATAAAATCATTAGTACCCTCAATTTTTTAACTTTGTTCCTTCAGTATATTAGTCAAGTGATATACCACTGACCTAACCTTGGCACAATATATATATAATATATAATATATATATATATATATATATATATATATATATATATATATATATAAAACAAGGTGATTCAGGTCTAAGCAGCCAAACTCGAGGGGGTGATTCTGGACATAATTACCAACAAAAAAGTTCATTTAAAGTATGGTGCGATTCTGAAGGGAAAAGGAGTTATGTTCAATTTTTTTTTATTTATTTATTTATTTTTTTTTAACGTAGACATATTTTTTATTGAATAAGAAAGGATTGCTCAAAAACAGTTCAAGATAATTAAATTCTAATTGTGCCACCATAAAATAGACAAAATATCCTTCAAGAAAACAATGATTTAATTCACTAAACCCATTGATAGAAGATACTTTCTGGACATCCAATAACACACTTCTGTTGTTCTCGATGAATCAGAGATTTCTCGCGAATTTTTTCCTCAGCCCCCTAACAGACTACAGATTCACTACTTACAGGAAAACTTCAACGTTTAGTAAGCATTAAATCTCTGCAAATGAAGAAGTTTATTGAGGGATAGGCTGAACGATTGACTACCTTTTGTCAAAAAATATAATATTTTTTGTTACATTCAAATACCTTGTGCAAAAAAATTATGGATTACTCATTTTTTATCAGCCAAACTTTGGGAATCCATTGCCCAGAACTGAAGCAATAAAACGTAATCTATCCTTTGAGCAAGCGGAACGTCTTCCAATGCAATAGGTCGATCGTCTTGAAGGAGGTTTACAAATACAGTTGAATCAAACTGGTCAGGAATCATGATTGGCTAAATAAAAATTCAATTTAAGAAAACCTTGATTTAATTCAGTAAAGCCATTGATAGTAGATACTTTCTGGACGTCCAATAAAGCACTTCTGTTTTTCTCGATGAATCAATGGGTTTACTGAATTAAATCAAGGTTCTCTTAACTTGAATTTTGCCTATTTTATGATAATATAATTAGAATTTAGTTATCTTGGACAGTTTTTGAGCAATTCTTTCTTATTCAATAAAAAATATGTTTATGTTAAAAAAAAAACAGAAAATTGGGCATAACTCCTTTTACCTTCGGAATCGGACCATACTTCAAATGAACTTTTTTGTTGGAAACACCTCCTAGAGTTTGGTTACTTAGACCTGAATCACCATGTATATATATATATGTATATGTGTGTGTATATACATAGATAGATACATATACATATAAATATAAATAAAACATGTGCTTTCAATGATTTTTATATAGGCCTTATGAATGACTGCCTTTCTTTTCATAATTGTTTTTAGTTTTTCTTGGATTCAAAGCAAAAGCGAGATATATGCCAAAGGACTTTTTTCATCCTGCATCGAGTCCCGAATTTTGGCCGTTTTTTAGGGACACCCTGTATGTATATTTAATAGTTGTTAAAATAGTATTAAATTTTGTAAAGGTATCTCCATAACTGCTATGAATACTAAATAATTATTTTCATTTATATTATAATTTCAGATTTGATCACTAAACTTTCTAAAATAGATTGTATGTGTATTTTTTAATTTCTTTTTGCTAAGAATAAAGTTAAAAAGAGTAAATATGTTTAAAGCAATTAAAATGCTTAGTATATCAGACTCATAATTTTCTTAGTCCTGAAATGTGATATGGGGAATGCATAACCAGTGGAACTGATATGAAGAGGCAGATAAGGGGGAAAAGATCAGTGGAGGGAGATAGATACAGGTAAAAAGTTCCGGAAAGACAGATATGGGTGAGAGAAGTATTGGATGTAAATAATGTTGGCAGTTTAAATTTTGATCGAAATAAATTCGTACCTTCTAAGTAGTTCTTGGAATTATATTCAATGCAATCATAAGTGTTTTCTTCATCCTTGATAATTAACAAACCATTTGGATCAACATTTTCATATGGGTGGGAGTCAATCATACACAGCTGTTCTTTAAATAGCTCTCTTACTGCTTGATGAACTAATACATACTGTTCTTTTGTTTGTACCATAGCTATTCTTTGTTTCCTCATTTCCCGAATAAGACTAAGAAGGCTAAAGTCACTAGTTAATTTCTGTCAAGTGAAAAAAATTTAATTAATGCATTATATAAGGGCTTATATGTGAAAAATATAATTAAATTTAAAACATTAAAAAACAACTCTTAAAATAATAATGAACACAGGAATCAGAATCAGGAATAGAAACCAACAGAATTTTTAAACAACTCATCTTCCTTCTAGCATTAAATATTGAGTATAGGAATAAGTTGTAATCATTTTTAATGTTTAAAAAGAATAGACTTAACATGAATGTATTAACCCTTAAGAGTGTCATACCCGAATATATTTGTGCTCCAATGACTTTCTCTGAAGCCCACACCTGAATATATTCGTGCTCTAAAGAATTTCCCTGAAGGCCAAGCCCAAATATATTCGATCTCGCCTAGATTTAGCTTTACTCTCATTTTATTTACAGAATCTTCTTGCAATTTATTACCTTTCAATTAAAGCTCAAATTGTGTTATTTATATAAAAAGATATCTTCTCTTTTTTACCTTTAATTTTTATGTAAAATATTGGTTATCATCTTAATATATGTAATATTATTAGATTTCCTTCACCTCACTATTATTAATGCAACTAATTTGTTCTTATTACTACTCATTTTATTTAAATTAATGCCCAAATTGTTTTTATATTTATTTTTCTAGTTTTCTAGTTGTGCGAACTATTTTTGTAGTTAGCACTGTAATATACATTATATTATTAGATTTCATAATGTAATTTATATTACAGTGCTAGATCAGATTTCATTTATTTATTGTGGCTTGTAAATATTTAATAATATTTATAATATTATAATTTGTTTTATAATTGAGCTATGAATACAATAAAAGGCTTTATTAATTAAATTTTAATTTTAATGTCCATTATTATTAACTACAAATTTTGGGACGAGTTATCTATAGGTTGCCAACCTTTTCTCGCCAGGATAGGGCTGATGCCTTTTCTTTTTTATAAAGAAAAGCCACCACCCCATAGTGGGAATCGACGACCTTTGGCAAAGGCTTTATTATTATTATAATTATTATTAGATTTCATAACTATGCATTTTAGTAATTAGGCTGTGTAATATTTCTGCACACTTAGACCATACACACAAACAAACAAAATTTTCTAGTTATATTTAAATTTTTCAAATAGTAAAGTAGGCATTTCTAAACAATTAGATGCAATTAGTAAAGTTCACTACGGATCTTTTATGAAAAATACAAAATAAAATTTCAAAGAAGAAGGAATATTTAAGGCGCCACAACAGGAAACTGACAGCATCATAAGTGGAATTGACTTCTCAACGTTTGCTCTAGGAAAACTCTATTTCTTACCTTGTTTTACTAAAATACTTTTTTCACTGTTAACTCTAATTATATATATATATATATATATATACAAATTGAGCTACTATTCTTTTTGTATCTATGGGTTCTGAAACGTGAAATTTTCTAGTCAGCACTTCTGGATTGCATATGAGGTAAACCTCATAAGTGGGTTTCCTCCCTATGGAGGGAAGTAGGAAACACGCAAATCAGGGAAGGGGCATTCGCCAAATTAGGAGATAAACGTAAGAGACAATGGGAGGGCAGGCTAGCCGGTTCTAGGCATAAATTCTAGTCCATATTGCTTGGCTTGGAAAGGGTTAAATGGTTTTGATAAATTACTTTCCACTTAAAGCAACAATTTTAGCAATAAATGGATTTCTCAAGTCAAAAATTCTACAACTTGTCCCTTAACGTCACTTTTATTGTCCCAACCAGATGCAGAGCATTATGTTTCCTCCATGAATATTGTGTTTTCCTATTGATAGAACTGGTTCTCCTGGAATCCCCATACTAATACTCAATTAGGGATGTCTAATGAATCGATTTTTCATCACTAAGGTTGGTTTTATGCCAAAATCCCATGTTATTAATGTACAATTTCGCACATTACCACAGACCTCTCAATGTCAATTTTCTTTAATTTGTTGGACATTTTTTTTTTTAAGTAGTGGGGAAGAGTTGAGTTGGATAGCCCATGTAAACATATTTTTAATCCATTTATAAAAGGTTCAAGAAAGTACTATTTTTATGATTTTTTTAAAATCCATTAAAACTTATTCTTACAACCAATAAGACAAACTATACACAGTTTGTTCAATTATTTACACAATTTATCGAAATCCTCTCAGTAATAGATCATAGAGCCTATTATATACTATTTTATTTAATTATAATAATTAAATATAACTTACTCCAGTCCTCAGAAGTCCCCAAACATAGTCTATTGCACAAATGGTGCCAGTTCTTCCACAACCTGCAGAACAATGGACAAGTACAGGTAGAGTCTCAGATGCCTGAGTATCCCTGACAAGTCTCACCATGTCCAACAAAGGTTGAACCACAGTAGGAACACCATGATCAGGCCAAGCAACATAATGCAACTGACATACAGTCCGTTCTTCTACCAAAGACAAAGAAATCATTAAGTTAATGCTTATAAAAATATAACAACAATATGCTTTCAATATTGTATAATTGCATACCTATAACTGATTGGCTATTACTGTATTTTAGACGCATTGTGCGAACAGAAAAATCAGGACAAACAGTACTTGATTTTAGAAGTTTAACACTTATCATACCAAACTGCTTTTCCTCTCCATCATCAACCCAATATTTTTCACATTTGGCCTAAAGATACAGAAATATAACAATTACTTTATAGTTAACTAATAACAATAATTAGTAGATACAGTTGTTAGTCTTTACATTTATTAAAAACACCATTACGTGTACAGAATATTAATTATGTTTTCTGTAATAGTTCTTGATTAGACACAACTCTTTAAGCACAAAAAAATTAAATTATTTTGTTATCTGTTTATATATGTATAAATTACAAAATTTGTTGAATTTTAATAATGTTGTGGAGAAAAAGTAACACAAATAACATCAAAGAAAGGTAAGGAAATGAAAAACTATTATTTTCACAAATAATTAACTATCACAGGATGCGAATTAAAGGAGTAGTGAAAAAAAGGAAGTGTTTTGTTTGAAATTTGACCTTCCGCCACATATAAATATATTTAAAAAAGGGAGAAAAAAGGGTCACCATCTTATAACATGAATTATTACTTATATAACAGGTACTCATTAGTTTACCTCATTGAAATATTTTATAAAATTCAATATTAGAAAGATTTAAAACACATACGAGTAATCAAAATATGATTTATAATTGAACATCACAAGACGATTGGATTTTGACGATTAATTAAAATTATCCCAACTTAAAGAATTATACAATATACAATGAGTCCAAAAAGCTACTTCATTGTTTTAAATGATTTGAGTAATAACACAATTTGGATAGTCTTAGGCAAATTAAATTTTAAGGAACCGTTTTTGTTAGAAAATTATTAAAACAAATAAAAGTTAATTTATTTTTTAATGTTTTAAAAAATAATGCAACTATCATTTTATTTTAATGTAATAAAAGCTAAGATTCATTAAAATTTAACAAATAAATCGCTAATAAATTACTGTTTAAAAACAAAAGATTTATAAAACAATAATTAAAAACAATTTAAATTAAATTACAAGCATATAAAAAAAATTATTATTGTATAACAGAAGATAGTTTTCATGTAATTTGATCCAAGAAATTTTTTGGACCATTTAAAAATCTGCAAAATTCCTTATCAGAAAAGTTTAATTGGAAGCAAGAAAAATATATCGAGAATGGAGAATTGTGCACACCTGCCTATAAACCCATTATTAAATAGGATCACAGGAATTGAAAGTAATTTTTTCTATTTTTAAAAAATAACCTAAAACTAAACATTTTTTTAAATGGTTTATAGAAGCAAACAATAAACAACAATAAAGTGAACTGAAGTGCAGCTTAAAAAATATTATTGCTAGAACAATATTTGTGATTATTAATAATGAATTCTGATAAAGAAGAAAATACATGAATTCTATTTTGAACAATAACACGAAACATGCAAAAGATAATATTCATAGATTAAGCATTTATATGCTTTAGCACCCAGGATGCTATTACTAAAATTCAATATATCAATCAGTGTTCACACCATGCATTGAAAGCTACAGTCCATTACCTCCCAAATTAATAGTACGTTTTAAAAATGTTTTCTTCTGATAACTAGGTTCTGACACGTCTAACATCTAAAATAGAAATAAAATCTTCAGATGAAAGATCAAACATGATAAATATTATTTAATACAATTGTAAATGACAATTTATTTTCATAATGGGAACATATAACAACATGTTTTGAAAATAGGGCAACTTTATAAAATATGCTAAGAAATCACCATTCTCACAAAAATTCAAGCAACATATTTCAATACTGACAAAAGGTGAAAAAATAATTTACAAGTTACATATATTTTGTTGAATTTAATAGTTAAATGTACTTCGGATTCCTCTTCTTGTGAGTGTTTAGAACTTGGTTTACCAAAAATGTTGTGATATAAAGTAATTTGAACTAGGCAAGCTTCTACTAATCCAATCATGTCAAAGCTGAATTTGGTAATATTTATTGAATTAAAAGCCATTATAATTATCATCATCGTTATCTTATTCTATTAATCAATAGATGTTACTTACAATTAATAATTATTTTTAAATTATTTATTTCTATTTTTTATCGGATGACATTTTTTTAATAATATATTTACTAGTGGACAAATATATTATTCCTAATAGCAGAACATATTATGTTAAAATATGAGGATGATTTTTTTAATATATTGAGGACAGTTCTAATGGATATAGAAACAGATGTGCCATGAAAATATGTCAATTACTTTATTTTCAGGAGAATAATATAAAGCTATATCATTAATAAGAGGGTAAACGCAAGAAAATAATATTTAATCTATAGAGAATAATCTCTTACTTCTGCCGGCCTTAAAAAAAAATTATATAACCGGACCTCTAGAATAAGTAGAGAATTAATATACTTTAGTAAATTTAAAAGAAGTATATATTTTTTTTTTAAATGTTTGTTTATTGGTTGTAAACAAGTGCCCCGAAGAGGTCCACAATAAGGCACAAAACAAGTCAGGCATTCGTGTTAATTCAAATCGGACCAGAATCTTTAACTATCAACATTATATCAAATATCTAGACTAAGTTTTAAAACTGAATTTAGATATCAAGCCAATTAAGTTCAATATTGAGAAATTACTGCACGAACGTAATGCATCATGAACCTGCAATTTTGTTGTTAACATGTCCACTAGCAACAAGTTTTTGATTCAGTGCACTTAAGATAAACAATATAAAGAAAAAGTCCGACTCGCAGGAACTGCATCATCTTAGCGCGGTTCCGTTCTTATCCCTAGTCTAATTTGGAAAGATTAAAATAGAAACAGTTATTATTTTGGTTTCACTTTTCTTGAAAGGTCTTGATTTATGATCTTACCTGGATGGGTCGGCCAACCCCAGAAAGGCCCCCACTAGTTACAAGGTCTTCGAATCTTGGAAATCTATATTGCTAACAATAAATTGTTTTTCTTATTTTACTTAACCTGTTTTATTGTCAAATACATTATCCAACTATAAGCAATTAAAAAATAACAAGGAATAAAAACGGACAAAAAGAACCGTTCGAATAAACAAAATCAATTACTTTAAAGTTTTAAGCACTTATTTCTCCAATTGACAACGCCTAATCAAAACTTTCTTCAGAACCTGTTTTGTAGAGCATTTAGTAAGCTTTCGAATGGTAACCTTCCGCTTCCCAAGATTGTCAACCGTTTTCAGGATATTAACGAAAGTATACAAAGTTACCAAAACTTTTCATGTCTGTTAATAAAATATTTTATTCTAACCCTTCCTTAACTCCAAACGTAACCAAAATTTCAACATATTAGTTTTGATGAAATTCGAACATGCAGAAAATGTTTTAACTGAATCCCATGATTCTAAGTACCCAAACCAAAAACGTTAATCAACAAATATTTTTCCAATTTTCTCGAAAACGGTTAAAGCTATCGCCTTAAAAATGGTTTCATTCGTTTTCTTATGCCAAGAAGCCTATAAAACGAGTACTTGCAAGCATATGACATAAGCCCAACAATTTTTTTTCGCGCGAATTTTGCTCCAAAAACCATGTTCCGGTGGGCGGATTCTGCTGGTTAACGAACTTGACCTTTCAAATTAGACGAAAGATTTTTGTACCAAATTTCATCAAAATCGGACCATTATTCGCTGACCTATGCCGCAAACAGACAAATATATATATACATACAAATTTGAACCACCATCATTTTCGGTCTCTAGGGGTTCTGAAACGCAAAATTTTCTAATTGGCACTTCCGGATTGCGTCATGACATCAACCTTATAAGCGGGGTTCCTCCCTATGGCGGGAGGGAGGAACCGCGCTAAAAATTAGACTAGATATGTGTGTTTATTTGTTAACATTTTAAAAATGTTAGGTCTATCGGTTTTATTGGTGAGTTATTCCAGACCCTGGCTTCCCTAGAACTCAATCCTGTATTCACTTCTGAATGGATATATTAAACAATATAAACCATTACATATACAAACATAAAGTGTTCTTGAGAAATTTAAAGGATCCATGACTTTTTTGAGTAGTTGTATAAATACAAAGATTAGGAACATACTATTTACTTTTCTAACTGTCTTAACATTTTATTAACCATAGAGGAATTTTCGAGAAACCAATGCTTACGTAGAAGTAATTTTTCAATGATTTCCTAGTTTCTACCTTTTGCTTTGTCAGATTTTTAACCTTTAAAGACAACTGTCATTGTAAATACGATTCTAATTTAAATTAGACCAGCCGCCAAACTCCCATAAATTTCATTCAAAGACGAAATTATGTCATTACCTGTGTACATAACATAGATAAAATATATATTTACTGCATCATTTCAATATTAACTTTAAATAAGAGCAGATTTTTAGGTAGATTTAAATATTGAAATTTTAATAAAGCAATTAGGAAAAGAAAATGAAGTGTGAAAAATAGAGAAAAATATATAATTCGAAAATATATTTAGATTTACATGCATTAAATATTTTATGCTTTTGAATATGACCAAAATAACACCTATCCTCGAATGGATAGTGGGGAAATACAAGAAATATATGTAAAACTGAAATATGTTGTATTTGGCCAATATATGTAAATCTCAATTCCTAATAAAATTTGAAAAATCAGGGTGATTTTAAATATCAACTAGAAATTGAAAACCTTAGTATTTTTAAATAATAATCATACATATACAAATATTTTATGTATATTTATGTTCACATAGGAGCTGAGGAACTGTAAAGTTAAACAAAGCCACCCGGGTGAAAAGTTAATACAAATATATAACATCCCTAACCCTGTCCCATTGTTAGGAATAATTCTAAAAAATAATAAAAATTACATGGGAAACTAAAAATAAGTATTACTTTTCCAGCTTCTTCTTCATTGCAAGCCATGACAATCACTTGAACTTCACACTGCACAACCATTCTCCAAAAATCATTAACCGTGCTAGGTAAAGGACCTTGACTGGCAATATATGCAGGAGAACCACTTGCTCCTTTAATAAAATTTGCATTGATGTAATCACTACCCGGAATTCCTGCATACTCATTCAATACTACTCGGCTGACATCAACTAAAAAAATCAACAAATTGGAAATAAATATATAGGTAGTATGGATATATTAGTACAATTAAATTTATTTGAAAGCATAAATTATTAAAGAACATTGAAAGTAGAAAGAGAGAAAATTTTGAAACATGCTTCTTAATTTACTTACAACAATGAAAATTTTGATGCTGAAAATCCCCAAATCAAATTTTTGCTTGATATAAAGACACCTTTAAGATAAAGCTAATAGAGGAACAAAATATAAAAGAGAAAATAAAAATAGGTTATATTTTAAGCTAAAATATAGCTTTACTCATTGAAAAAGATAGATCCAGAACAAATTGAGAAAGGGAAAATATTCTGTGAAGAACAGAAACATATAGAGCAGAATAGAGAAAAAGGTGTTTACCTCAGAACTAAGTTATATAGTAATATTAATTTTTAGTATGGAAATAAAGCATTGCTTTAGCAGTTTACAGTGAGGGCTGAAGGATTTTAATTTAATGTTAACCCATTCAATTCTGCAGCCATCTTGGCTAACTTCGGGCTACCACTGCAATTGATTTTAATTTACTTCCCATCTGACTGATTATTTATTTTTTACAATTAATCATTTTATTTAATGATTATAACTTTCTAGGAATAATAATAAAAAATGTTTCTTCATAATTCACGAAAAAATAATGAGCACCATATGGTGGTTGCAGTCATTGGAACATGATGAACGGCTGCTCTGAAATCCAAACGGCTTTGTCTTCTTAATCTTTTCAGAACACTTTAAAGGCAAGAGAGAATTCCAAGCAGGTAGTTACTAGTCGGGAGGGCAACGAGAAACTGAATGGACTCGAGCTTCATACAGTGCTCATCGTTTCTGGGAAGGGGTGGGGAGACTTGATGAGCACCATACGGTGCTTGCCGTATTGAATGAGTTAATGAACAGCAGAAACATTTTTTTTTTTTTTTTAAAATAATAAGTTTTATTAGCTTTGAACAAGCAGGTGATAGCATGGACTGGATAACAATTTTGAAACATTAGTCATTACTGATTCCTATCAAGTTGAGATAATCAACAAGAATGAATCTTAAGAGAACTAAACATGAAGACAAGGTTGATGTAAAAATCTCTGAATGCTTTCAGAGAACCAAGACAAGGCTTAGATTACCTCTCATATTTAACCGGATCCTTCAAACAATCATTCCAATAATATGAATATACTATGCTGGCACTATAATTGTGTAAAGATTTTTTACAGTTAATATAGGATGACATAATAGTTAATCACAAAACGCTAAAGCTTCTTGAAGCAAAGAAAGATAAGGGGGAGGCATTATAATGCAATTGGCAAGGATATAGCTATCAATTCAATGAAAATTGTCTTTAATTTTGTAATATAAGCAAAAGCTTTCTTACCCATTCAGGGTTTAAAAATAATTATAAAGAGAATGACCATCAGCAATAGTCATAGCACCTTTGAAGAGTGAATCATCTCGGGGTTAGGAGACCCCTCAGTCAGTAAAGACTGTTAGACAGCAGCTTATATGAGTTTCAAAATATAAGTGAACTGATGGTTGAAAAGCAATATAGATATTGTTTGCTTCATAAAAGTTAAAAAATAATGTCATCCCATTGTAATACAAGATGGAAGAGAGATTGTTTAGTGACTATGCGGCTTGTAGAGTGCATGCTGCACTGGATAGAAGACAGACTTACCCAGCGTTTGAGTGGGTACAAGAGCACATACTGCGACAAAGCGCAGAATGACCCCCAAACTAGTCTGGATGGTCATATGAGACGGAACAGTTTTGTCTTCCGTGTAGGAGGGCTGCTAATGGCATGGAATTGCCTACATTGTCAGTTTGACACTACCTTGTGAGGACTTGGAAGTGGTAAGCATGCCATTGTGTGCAGTTCCATTGACCACTCAGCTTACAATGGGCAAAAGAACACCATCACTGGCATGTTGAGTGGCAAAATGTAGTATTCAGAAGAGACCCAACTTCAACTTGTGCCACAGTGATGGTCTCACATGTGTAAAATGTAATATGGCCAGGCCATTCTGCACACAATATTGCAGATTGCATTGTTGAGCAGCATAACAAGTATGATGGTTAGGGGAACCATTTGCTTCAACATGTGATCTCATGAATTCAGGACAATCTGAAAAGGTACTATGACATTAGGTTGATTGAAGAGCCTGAGGCACTACATCACCTAAAGGCATCCCCCACAGCACAATTTCAGTAGCAATGCCTGGCCAAATGTGGTAATAAATGTGCAAGCTGTTTTCAAAGAACGTAGAGTAACATTGCTCCCCTGGCCTACGCGTATGCCTAATGGTTTTTTTTTTTCATCAAACATGTTTCGGATCATTTTTGATGCTTTGAGGACCACCTACAAGCGCTCAGGCAGTGTGTTCCCCAGCAACATATTCAGGTCCTCCTTGATTCAATGCAACAACATATGCAGGCTCTGATTGCAACAGGTCTGTAATTCCTTTCCTAATCTATAGAATAAATTTGCTAATTATTGCATGTCTCTTTTTAGTTTTTTTCATAAACAGAAGTACATATTAGCCATGGAGTATCATTTCATTACTTGCTAGGACTATTCAGTATTCATCTATTACACTCAAATCTTCAAAGCTAGAATACTTGTAGTTAAAAACATAATCAATATCACTAATATTAGTAAAAACTAATATAAAGTGAATATTAGGGGTCTCCTCATGGTCTAGTGGCTAGCGCCATAGTTTCCCATGCAAAAGATGGTGGATTCAATTCCCACTGGCGCACAGTGTCACGAGCAGTGTTCAAAAATAAGAAAAATAAAGTTTGAACAAAATTTTTTTGGAGGTTAATATTAAAATTGGAATCTTAAAACAGAAAGAACACTAAAATCTAAATTAGAAAATAAAAACAAAAGCTAAAAGCTGAGTAAATATTTACTTTGGCTGTTCCAATCTTATTACTTGAACATTTTCATTCTTCTTTTAACTTGTTCAAGTGTCAGTCCTAAGTGAATCGTTGATTGACTAATCTTTGCCAACAGTGCAAAAATTGGGAAGTTCTAGTGTTTTAATTGTGTAAGAAATTCTCATCATTTTTTCAGCTTTGGAATTGATTTAAGAAAAAATGTAAAATAACGGTTTCTTTTAATATTTAAACCATAAATAGTACATTGCTTCACGATTATTTGGATACCTAGTTTTCCTGCATTTGGCTACTTCTTACAGCGATATTGTGATTTTAGTTTTCATAACCAAAGCAGAACAGTACGAAGTCTGCCACAGTAATGAACCAAACACCAGATACGATGCTTTATTTGATAGAATCGTGAAAGAATATAATTTATCTGTATGTTCGGATAAAGTTAAGGAGAATATAAGAAAATTTGTACGATTGTTTTGCCTTGATATTCAACAAAAGTGGGATCACTGTTACAGGTTTTCAGGAAATTCTAAACAAAATACGAAGATTGGTAGAGTAAAACATCTGGTGAACACCGTTTTTGAAATATTTAGATGAGATAATAATCAACCAGGCCCTTCATGTGGAAGACCGCAAGTACGTTTTGTGTAAGCATACTCTAAATAATAGAGACGAGTTGCGGACATAGTAACGACGAAATCTCCGGACGAAATAGAGTTTGCCGCTAAGCTTACGTCTAAGGACATTCCAAGGAGAAAATAGACTTATTAATCGATACATCAAAATCTTCTTTTGGTTCCACTAATGACGGTAACAACGCCCGCAGAGTTTTTGGCAGATACATATTTGTCAACTTTAAGAAAGCTAAGCTCCAAAACCGAAAACAAAAAATTGCAGAAAACGTTTTATCATACTTAATTGTGAATAAGAATGATAGTATTTGTTTACAATTTAGTGATTCTGAGGGGGAATAAGTTTTTTCATTAGTAAAAGTTCCGTATATATTTTTTAAAAGTTCGTAAATATCGTATGTAAGTTTCCATATACATTTTATGTATGTTTATACCACAATACATTTTTGTTTTAAGTCAAAACTTCTTCTTTCTCCCATTTTTGTGTTTTTAATAACAGAAAAAAAATAATAAACCTTGTCTAGACAAAAATACGGTTTTTGATTTTTTTTTCCCCATATACTCGCGACACTGTGCGGTGGCAGGAATTTTCTCATCTCATAGCTCGTTGAGAAAATTCCTCACTCCCCCTTGGATGTCGGCGCTAATGGCAAAGATGTTGATGAACCGTAAAAAAAATAAATATAAATAAATCTGAATATTAGTAATTAGCCAACAATTTATTCAATACTCACATGGTAAAATATCCTTGTATCTATTTTTCTTCCTGTTTACTTCTTTCTCACCTTCCAAACAAGAATATTCCTTGAGACTTTTGACATTTTCACTAAATATTTTCAGATCCTGTAACGATAAATTCAGTGAAAGGAATGGTAAAAGATTCTAGTGAGATCATCAGCTATCGGAGTAATACACAAGAAGGAATTGGTTGAATCCTTCTGTTAAGGCAACATAAGAGTTAAGAAGAATCCTATAATATGGTCTCACGCAATCTTGACTATGTTCCATTGGTCCATGATTAATTTGAACATTTATTTTACGAGAAATAATCAACTGTATATAACATTACAACTGAAAACTCAGTGTTAGATAATATAAGTAAAAGTCTGACTCGCAGGAACTACGTCATCTTAGCACATTTCCATACCTCTTTATCCCGGCTGTCATTTGGAAAGCTTCGAATAAGTGTACTTAATATTTTATAGAAACGTTAAACACCTACTCTCATGAAATCCTTAAGAAAAGTGAGATTTAGGCACCATTGGGTACTGAAAACTTACTGTAGTGGAAATAACCCATTCAGACTCATCGACTTCTGCTCGTAAGAAGTCATTGTCATTTTAAGTAAAGTTCATTCTCATTTTAAGTATCTTGATTCACTAGCAAATTTATTTTACTGCTAAAATCCATTATAAAAACAACAAAAAATAAAACACTGAGGAAATGTTTTTAGAACTACTTGGTAGAAAATTTAGTAACCTTCATGGTTACTGTCCACTTACGACGATTTATCAACCATTTTTGGTATATCTAGGAAAATATACAAAATTTTAAAAATGCTCGTGTCTATTAATAAAAATTTGTTTTCTAAAACTATTTTAACTGTGAAAGTAACCAAAATCTAAAATCTTAGTTGGTATGAATGCCAAACATCTATAAAAAGTTTCAAATTAATCCAACATGTTAAAGTACCCGAACTGAAAATTAATTAGGAAAACTAGTTCAAGTCAAATCAGAAAGGTATTTAGAACTCTTGTGACATTCAGTAGTTTGCAAAATTTGTTTTGAAAGAGTGAGTAGAGACTCTCAAAAATTAGTCGCAAACTAGACTTTTTCATTAATGTAAACTTTCGAAACAAATATTGCGGTTTGAAAAAGTCAGTTGTGAACATTGAAAATGCATTAACCTTAAAGCAAATTTAATGATGATTTCAAAAAAGTAAGGTAACATTGAAACAGTATTTTCAATTTTTTGGATGCATGTAGCGTTGGTCAAAAAATAGCACTTCCTTATCTTTTGTATCACTTTATTATCTGCTTGCCCCACATGTTTCATGGCCTACATGCCACCTCTTCAGGGGCCATTAACTCCTAAACAATATTTGAATATACTATTTTAGTTATTCAAATAAAATACATATTGTTAATATTTCAATCATTGTTAAGTTTTAAAATTATCATCTAAAATCTAAAATGTTTGTCAAAATATAATAAAACTTTTTCAATGTACATACCCCATCTGTGGTCCGCTTGCCACCCATATTAAGACTGAGGCTAGCTAGTTATCTGTGTCGAGAGGTTTATAAACAAGCTGATTACCATATGTTCTATAACCTTAGTACTATTATTTTAAATTGATTATTTGCTATTTTCTAATGTTATTATAAAGTATTTTATTCAAAAATTTAATTTATCTTTTTTTATTTACTGAGCTTCTATTGTTTTTTATAATGTGAATATTTTATTTTATTTTTTGCTTAATGCCATTTCTGTCCTTGTCAACTATTTCTATATCGTCAAAGTCAAATGAGTGCCTGTTCTTAAATGCATGGTCCGTAAGAGCTGTTTTATTTGCTTTTTCCTCAATATTTTTAGCATGCTGTTTTATTCTATTTGTTTAATATCTACAACAATTCCCCTATGTAGCATGATTGTAATTCATGATACATGAGGAAATCGTCACTGATATTAAAAAAAAACAAAAAAAAAAAACAGCTCTTACGGACTATGGATTTAAGAACAGGTACTCATTTGACTTTGACAATATAGTGGATGGTTTTCACGATGTTATTTCCATTCCATTACATGGAGAGTTCCACATTTCTATTCCAACCACTTTTTGGTGCCTAATTTGTAGGATCATAAAAAAAAGTTTTGAATTATTTCATGGGCGTAACCTCAATAACTACATTTCTTCCAAGTTTGCTAAAATATTGCAGATGCAAATTAAAATTAAGAAAAAGAGTTGCCAATTTCATGAATATGCCTGAAGGACCCCCCTAAATGAAGGAACATAATATTGTTTCTGGAATACATGTTTGCCAAAAATGTTGTCGAGTCCCAAGCAATATACCCCGTCAATCAAAGCCATAAACAGATGGACATTTATAAGCCCCACAAGAGGTGATTTGTTGAAAATATCAGCCACAGCATGCAGACATATAACCATATGTACAAGGATTAATCTGCCATAAATAATGTATGCACCTAGTATACAACATGCACAGTAATATGGTGGTATTAAATGTAGAACTTCTTAATCAGTACAACACAATACCGTTTGAAAATCTATTGTTTTTTCAATTAAATGGAAGGGAAAAAACTGGAGTACATCAAATTTTGAAAATTAACAAATCAGCCAAGGCAAATAAAAATTAAAAACCAACAACAATATTTTGCTATATTCACCTAGTAAATTTCATTAAGCAACGGAAATTTAATATAACACTAGAGTAACCTTTGCAAAATGAATTCTTAAGTTTTTTGATGTTTTTAACCTTCAGCCAAATATCTGTAAGCAAGGCCATATTCTTCAATTACCAATACTTTATTTAATTAGACTTATTCTCAAAAAACAGTATTAATGCCAAAATAAGGGAGGCAACAAGAAAATTAGCGTTTACCTGAAATTCAGCTTCATAGCTTTTCTCAGGGCAGCTTTGAGATTCTAAGTTTTCTATATGGTTTAAGAAATTCCGTAAAACAACTCTGAGTGGGACTCTTTCTTGGTCTTTCATTTCACTTCACTAATACCATTTACACTAGGTCCATGCTCACACAAGTATTTTTGTCTGTCCAAAGAATTAACTAACATAACAAAAAGTTAGAGTTCCAAACAGAAAAAATAATAAAAATATGATGTTTCAGAAATCGATATTATCTACGGTACAAGGAGCTAATATCGTCAAACCAGGTATCCAATTTTCTCATGACGCACAGTGCTCCCTGTTCAATAATCATGGCGCAACAATTACTTTCAATTAATGGATCTCGTTCAAACTTCGTATAGTGTTTATGGTAAAACTGAAGGAGAGCGTCCTCAGCTACGATTTTCTTCAAAGTTTGCACTATAACGTATTTTGATGCACTAAACACGAATCCGTTGAAAAAAAAATCCCGCTCTCAACTAGGAAAGAAGTTATTAAGCACTAAAGTTCACTGTTATGGAGGTTATAAAAGACGCACATTTCAACTTTTCACACTTCAACTTTTCCGCACATTTTCCGCAATCGAGAGAATTACTCAAAACTTTGTTTTGTATTAAAAATTTGAGTAATTCTTCTCGATTGTGGATAAGAATTATGAAGTCGTGTAACTTCATTTTTAACTTGCTACAAAAAACTTGCTGATTAAACTGCTAATTATACAACAATAACAAGCTAATTACAGCTTAGAGGGAATTAGAGAAGCTTAGAAGGAACAAATCATAAAGGCATTAGCTAATTATTAAGGGATTTCTGTTATATAATACTTTTCAGGAGAGAAACAAGAAATTTGAAGAATGTTTCATTATTTAAAAAAAAATGTTTCTGAATAAATAAGTGTTGGTAAATTTTAATAATTGATAGTTAATTTCAATTACACTTCTTCATTAAGGACTATTGCGCATGCGCGAGTTTACAAGTACGTTGTTTATGCGATCGTTTTTAACCTTCATAACAGTGAACTTTTTTTTAAAATAACTTCTTTCCTAGTTGAGAGCGGGATTTTTTTTTTCAACGGATTCGTGTTTAGTGCATCAAAATACGTTATAGTGCAAAGTTTGAAGAAAATCGTAGCTGAGGACGCTCTCCTTCAGATTTACCGTGTTTATTAAAGGGTTGAAACGTAGGGTAATTTTGAGTGAGAAGTGCCTCGACTCTGATTTTCGTGAAACTTCGTATACTTATTCGTTTTAACCTAATTAAGTATAAAAACGTAAAAAAAATCTGGTGTTAACGACTAGAACAGTATTTATTAAACACTAAAGTTGACTGTTATACAGGCTATAAACGAGTTGTATCATAACATTACGAGCTGTATTATAACAATGGAAAATGTGGAAAAAAATTAGTCGTTTGCAACATTTTTTTTCACGTTTTTATTCATAATTGGGTCGAAATGAAAAAGTATGCGAAGTTTTAGGAAAATCGGAGTTGGGTCAATTCTGGCTCTGACAATTTGACATTCCTGCGCATGCGCATGTTTACAAATACTTCGTTTACGCCAGTTTTTAACCTGTATAACAGTCACCTTTAGTGCTTAATAAATACTGTTCTAGTCGTTACCGCCAGCTTTTTTTTACGTGTTTATTGTTAATTAGGTTAAAATAAATAAGTATATGAAGTCTCACGAAAATCGGAGTCGGGGCACTTCTCACTCAGAATTACTGAAAGTAGTTCTGCCTTGGTTTTATGAAATTCCTTCTGATAGGAGGTGGGGTATAGAGGGGAGGGGAAGGTGCTTGCTCAAAATATCACTACTTTTTTTAGCTCATATCGACTGTATAATTTGTTAGAAATATTAAAAGATATTTTAAATACTAATAAACATTGATTTATTGTTTAAAAATAAATATGTTTCATAATAATGATATTTATTTACTTACTAACCAATCATCATTTGTATTATTATTATTATTATGTTACTGCTATCACTAATTTTCAATATCTTTCCCCTTTTTCATCAGTTTATTATATAATGTCTTAGAAGATTTAGGAGGTGCACTTCCGAAAAGCTTTACACAAGCTGAACTCACTCAATTTCCCTTTCTTCGCAATCGAATGGAGAGCACCCTGACTGACAAAAGAGTTGTTATTTTATCAGCTTCACTTTTTGCAATTCCCTTCATGGCTCGTTCTGTGGCTTCTTCGACCGATTTTCTAGGCCTCCCACGTATTCCTGAACTAGTTAAAGGAAGTATCCTTTTATTTGCCTCATCAAGAATAATTTCATCGCTTAACCAGGATAAGTAATATTGCTGCATTCTCGCCCGAGATCTAAGAACCGTTCTTCATTTCCCTAAATAATTTTTATAGAAGTCTGATAATTTATTTTTATTTAGTTCGTGCTCTAAAATGCCATATTTTAGTACAATCCTTCGGTAAAAGACCTCAAATGATTTTGACTCATGAATTAATTCTGCCATTTCTCTTCTCCCTAGGACATATGTAAGGCATGTTATGACCTTAAACTAAAGAGAAATATATTTCGGTCAAAGCCACAAGTTTATAAACTTGTAAAATAATAAAATCTTAGATGATTTTTTAAAATATATTATAATTGTAGGTGAAAATATCAAACTTTTACTTCCCAAAAATCTTTAATTTCAGCGTTAATTCAATCACAAATAAAAATTCACACAAAAATTCTACTGGACACTTGACACTTACAAAGGCAATTTTAATACAATACTGACTGATTTACACTTCCAGAAGCCAAGGAAGATAAGGCACGAGAGAAGGACAAAGAGCCACATCGCAGGTACTCGACACCATGGTTTTTCACACTAATCACCCTGTATCTCCCACAGACGCAGATTAACCCATTGAGTTAGAAGGGAGACCGACGGCTATCTACTAACTCAATGGATGAACTTGATATTTTTGACACTCGCGTCCAAAGCCTAGATAAGTCTCATCGTGTGCGCTAGTGAGCTTTTTTTCATACCTTACCAGCTTACAAGTAAAAAAAAAAATCATTCCTGTAACAGACCACAAGGGCAGATACTATAGAGGTATTTGATTCATGACCATACGGCACACTAGGGAGATAGTGTGGTCCGGCCGCGTGATTTTCCCTTCGACTGCTAATGTTATTAGCACCTAGGTTCCCATTATTAAATTAATTAAAGGCTGGGTCGGTCCGGGAGGCCGAATCTAACCCATGAATGAAGACACTAGAAGAAAAACTCCTTAGTGCTTGCTCGGGATTTGAACTCAGGTCCTCCTGCATATTAGTCCAGTGCTCTACCACTGAGCTAACCTCGCCCCCTTGCAAGTAAAAATAAGGTCTTATTTAGAGAGTGTTTTACTCTAACCAGTTTATATGAATACTTTTAAAGCTCTAATAAATACTATGAAAACCCCCAAAACGAAGACCTCCGTAACAGCCATCTTTGGTACTTTGGTGTAGCTTAACGACTAGTCACATAATCCAACCTCTAAAAACGCCTCTTTCTGAATCCATATTTATCCATCTATAAAATATAAATAGGCAAAATTCGGTAAATGACAAAATTGATAAAGAAGTAATCTATTCTGAGATTTCGAACTCTGTCCTCCTTGTTTTACAGTTACGTAAAATAAATGTGTTATGCTACATATTTATTCTATGCTACAGGCCTCTCTGTTGCTAATAATTGCTCGGACAAGATATCAGGCCTTTCATAAATTGTATGCTAGCTGGATGCACCCATCCTGCTCTTGTAAGGAAATCAGTCCTTTTATTTTATTTCTTCTCTGATAGCACTGTGAATGTCATAATTGCTTATAACCATAAAAGTCCCATGGCTATGTAAACATAGTAGCATTATCTGGCTTATTGTTTGTTATACAGATTAATGGTCATGGTATACCCGAAGGTTTAGCCCACCAAACGTGGAATAAACTTTCTATATATCCATTTCTAGATTTGCTGCCGTCGGTCTGCAATCCTCATGGCATAGGTCGTCATAATATTTTTTTCCTTTGTATTTTGGGTGGACCTAAAATAAAATATTTAACAAATGTTTCATTTAAATAAAGCAAAAGCTAGAATATTTATCATGAGTCATTACAATAATGATAAAACATTTAAATATATTTGGAAAACAGTTACACGGAAATCCACGCGGGGATATCCTCATCCCGACCGCCAGAGGGAGGCTGGTAATAGGCGTAGGGTCTGTTGAGGGCTATAAAATGTTAGGCAAGTCCTTTTTGCCGTTTCCAATTTCTGCGGCACACACTCCAACCCAAGATATACAGTGGCAAATTTGAAACATTCAACACCTTGGAAGAGACTATGAATGATAAAACCCAATTATTCTTCGGTAGAACCTTGATTCTACGGCCAGACAGTATCACTCAAAGGGCTAGCCTCGCTCAATTAAAGTGCGTATGGTATGTGCGTATTGGAACATGTTTTAAGTGGAAGTTTTTGATATATTTTTTTACTAGAGTGTACAATTATTCTTGAAAGATGGGGTTAAATAATTTCAATTTCATCCAATCTATAAGTGATTTACTTAACGAAGCTACGGATCTAATAGCTCGGAAAACCGCTTAATGACCGAATTTATATGAAAAATTATGCCGAGAACGTCGATTTCCACGCAATATTACGGGCGATGGCATTAAATATCCGTTAACATTTTCAGCACCCAAGTTTACTTGTTCATAGGAAAATATTCTCGAGATAACTCGGTAGCAGTTGTTGAGAGGGATGACGCCGATTTTTAAAAACCCGATGTTTTATATTATCGCGATTAATTAGCATCTTTTAAAACCGGGAAGGATCTTCTGTCTGGTGATATATTATGCACAATCTTGTCAACAGGTTTCAATTATTGATCGGTCCTCCCTCCCTCTCTCTGTGTTTCTGCGAAGGTACGGTTTTGCGCAGTAGCTACTTAAAGGCGGATTTGACAACTGAACTAGATTACACCATTATCTTTCGTAGGTCGCATTTCCCGTTGATTATTTTGGTGTATGGGCCTTTTTGCGATTTTATGGACGCTAAGTAAGTAATGCTCTCTTAGCTGTCCATGTACGTTAAAAGCTTGTCTTTCAATTTTTATTTTTTTGGAAGGTTACAAATATGTAAATTTCAAAGACCTTCCTACTGTAGTTTTAACCAATATTAGTTTTGCCCTTGTTATTGTATTCCTCTAAAATAAATTTGACATGCATTGGCGTCAATTTCATGTATCATCTTTAATAAAAATAATTACAAAAAATAATTTATTTTTTCCTGTTTGAAAACCTGGCAGTATAGACTTTGCATCCTTTTATTTGTCAGCTCTTAAATTTATTACAATTTTTAACAAAAATTCAATTATTTTATCGTTTTAGATATATTTATTTATAAGTATTTTACACAGTTAAGTGTTTACAGTTGTTTTATAGATACCTTGATTTCATTGTTTTCATTGTCCAAATATTTCATTATCAATTCTTGGATGTTATGTAGATACAGTTTAAATATTAGAATATTGCTTAGAAATGCTGTAATAACAATGGCATAATAAATATTAGTTACTTTTTTAAATTTTGCCTTATTACTCTTTAGTTACAAAAGAAAGTAATGATTTTCTACAAGTTCTCCTTTTTTCTTTTATTCTTATATGAAATTTTCATAAATAATACTAATAAGTAGATAATTGGATACCTAGAGCATGCAAACAAATGAATTTCTTCAATACTCTCTCTCTATCCTTTTTCTATGCACATTTAAAATAATATTTTGATTCATTAATACAACGGGAAGATATGGATACACGATTAATCTTGTCTTTTGGCTAATTCTCTCATATTTTGAAATACCCACACAGACATGCAAATGCACATTTAGTATATAATTCGTAATTTATGTTCCCCTGTTCTTATAATTAATATACATAAGAACAATCAGTCCTATTTTTTTAGGTTACTTAAGTACTATTTTAAGTTGGTTATTGTTACTTATATAACAAGAAAGTAATGAAAGAAACAGTTATTTATCACACATTGAGTTGTTATTAGCTATTTTGAAAGTGGATCCTGGATGAACATTGTACTTTTTTTTTTTTAATAACATTATTTTTTTTTTTTAATGCAATAAAATGAAGTAATTTTAAGCATTTTCTCTGCGGTTGAATACTGTCCTAAAACCAAAATTACAACTCTGAAAAAAAAAACTCTGAGGTTTCAAAAAGTAAAATATTTTAAGTCAGATATGTACAAAGTAAGCATTTTTGTTTTATTTTATTTTATTATTAGAAGTACTATTGATTAGGAATTCTTTATGTAAAGCTGCGTCGAAGAGTACTTAAGTTTTTTTTTTAATTTTATTTAGTCAGGGGAAGTATTTCTGGCTTTTAATTGTACTCAGGTAATGTCCAATGCCACTTTTTGGGACTACATTGAAATTAAGTAAGCACTAGTTGGGAGAACCCTTAAAAATATTAAATATTGTAAGCAATAGCTTACAAAAATAACATTAATTCTATTTTCTGTGAATTAAATATTTCTGGTGATTTAGGGCTTAAAGTTGTTAGGTATTTTCACCGTGCTACTGACTATTCAAAGGAGAAAGATTGGTTCACGTCCAATTCTAAAGTGAAAGTAAAACTCATGATATAAAAATATTTAGATATAAACCTATTTTATAAATTCATTGATTTCAAGCTGATAATAGTTTGTGTTCTTTTCAATGTAGGGAAATCTGAGTAAAAGCTAATATAAGTAAGATAATTACTTCATATTATTTTTAAAAAAAATGCTTCTGGAAATTTAACCATTAGAAGCTCATAGCAAATAAAGGTTAAAAAAAATTATATAAATATGAAGTCTGCTCTATCATGGTTACTGACATTTTATGTAGACAATCACCTCTTAGGTAATACTTGATTGGAGTACTCTCAGGAAGATGGTAAAAAATTAAAATATTTTTTATACAGAAAAAATGTTTGGTTATACAAATAGTCATTTGCCAATAGCCACTAAAACGTAGGAATCCAAGTTATACATATTGACAGATAGGCACAGAACACCAAAAGACCAAATAAAATATTACGATCTCCATGTATATTGATTACTATTTATTTATTTTTTTTCTATTTAATCTGGCTGTCTAGTTCAAGGAATCTAGTCAGTTTCAAGTAAACTAATAGCAAATTAAAATTTCCGACACTGTTGTCCCTTTTTTCCAGAAAATGCCGTACAATGTTCATTTAAGAGAAATATAACCTTAATAGAACATAAAAATTACAATTTATTAGAGTAGCAAATGCTTCAGATAGTGTCTATTAATAGAAATTGTTTTAATTGTCATTTCATTCTCCAGAAACATTTTTCATTTGTCCATTACCATAAATCTTGTATTCTGTTACTATATTAATTAGGATTTCAGCTCTAATTTTTTTTTAGGTTACATGTCTGTGTATGAGGTTGAAAAAAAAGATGACTATAAATATAATGGATAAATGCTTGAATAGTTAGTATATTAGTGATGGGTAGTCTCCCAAATTTGAGAGATCTGGAAAGAGATATAGAAGTTTATAGGCCTGTTTGTAAAAAATTTCCTATTGACTCTCGTAATTTTCTGAAAGGTTATGATCCCTACATATGCAATAACAAGGCTATTCGCCATACAAGAAGTATGGGAAACTATACAGCTACACTGTACACCCACAATGATAAGGTTAACCATTTCTTCACCACAGATGTAAGTCTACTTTATTATAATGGTTATATAGGACTTATTTTTTATCTAAATGGAATTTGCCTGCACTTGAATGCAATTGCATGAAGATCATTTTTTTTTTTTTTTTTTTTAAAAACAAAACATAATTAGTGTTTAAAATAATTCACTAGAAAAGAATTAAAACTTTTAATAGACTACCTACTTCATCAGTCTCTTTGTTTTCTTTTCTTTCTTTTTTTTTCCATTTCTCAAAATAAAAGACAGTGCCGAGAGATGAGGAATAATGAATAATAGATGATGAACCATATTCACTGGAATTACTTCAACTGAGTAAAAAAAGAGCTAGAGACACATTCTACAGCTGAGATCACTATTAAGAACTTGTAGAAGCTTGTTTTTGAAATCTCAACTAGTTAACATGCAAACTAGACTACTGGGTGTTTCAAATAAAGGAATATTTAACAATCATTTCAATTTGCTTTTATGTTCCGTTTGAAAAAGAAAACAAAAAAAAAAACGCTTTCCATGTCAAATGAATCGTAATAATTTATTTATAGATATGTTTAAAAAAATGTATTAAAGGTAGTTGTCTACAGCTAATCCAGACAATGACTATTTTTAAAACAAATAAATAACAGACCTCCCCCCCCCAAAAAAAACCCAGCTAACTCCCTCAAAAAGATACTGCAGTATACAATGTTAGTTACACAATGTCTCATCAGCTTTTCTCACTATAAGAGGATAGTACTAGATTATACTCTCTTGTAAAGCAAGAAAATATATCTAATATCCTTTGGTGTTGATATGGATTGAATTGTATTCCACCTTAACTCATATTGATTAAATAAGATCATGCAATTCAGTGCCAAGTTTGAATTCCGATAAAGGCCGGCAATTAAAACTGAAACATCAGCAAAGACAAACTTTGTTAAACGTGTCATTATTAAATATAATAACAGAACCTCAACTATCTTCTCTTCGTGAATCATCAATTTATGTGATCCTATCAATCATCAATTTATGTGATCTTATACTGAATCAGCCAGTATGCAATTGAGCCAATAAAAGAGGAGCAGCTTCAGCATTTAGAGGTCAGTGTAAAACTGTTGTCAATTATTTTAATAATTATTATAATAACTATTTTAAACCAACTAGAATTCAGTTTGAACGTCTTTATAAAGAGTTAGTTACTGTTACTGAAATTAACAATTTTAATGGGCACTCTTGAGTCCTTGAATGACTAATATCAAAAGAGCCAAATAATATAATACTCCATAAAAAAAAACAAAGAGAAAGTAATTTGAGAATGTAACTTGATATGTGAAGAATAAGTTATATCAAAGAATATCTAACGTCTTTTGTAGAAATTTGGCTTCTTTCTCCAGCAAATCTTGTGGGTTTTGTACACATATTTTCTGGAATGCCACCTCAATTGTATCTGGTATGCATTTGCTGTAATGTAAAATGTGCACAAACACTTGAACCGCAGGAGAAATAATTCCTACATCAAATATGGAGACTCAGTGAACCAGCTTAAAGCTTAAATTGTAATTATTATAAGAAGAATTACACTCTATGAAGAGTAACTCAGGGAGAGATAATTTGAAGGAATACATCACTGAACAGTATGAAATTGAATCCAAGTTCAATGCAACTGAAAAAAGTAAATTTACATTGAGGAATCATCGCACTGTTATTCGTTATGTTATCGAAACCGTTTCTGTTTTTACAATATGTATAATTTCCATTAAATAAAATTTGAACACATTTTTGTAAAAATAGACATAAATACAGCAGTTGCTGACTGTCATTTTTGCCATTATATGTGTACTTGTAATTCTAGAACCTATAGGATCGGTTTAGCATAGAAAATATGATTAATGTTGTAATTTTTATATTAAAGCTCTTTTCTGGTTAAGCATAAACTAACAGAAATAATGACAGAATCAGTACTTTACACCCTCTGTCTTTAATATATATATATATATATATACACACACACACACACACACACACACTTACTAACAAAAGTCTACACACCCTCAAGCAATTTTTTCCATTGAACAGAAAACAAATTTAAGAAGAGGTTTGCTGACATAAAATTCATGTAATTTTGAACAGAATTTATTATAGAATTGGAAATAATTGTTAAAGTTATTAAATTAGGTCCATATAATTTTTTTTATATCTATTAACGAATAATTTAATGAAGTCTGAACTCACAAAAGTCTCTGCACACCTAATTTTTCCGAACATAAATCATATGAACTGATACCAAATTTTAATTCAATATCTTGTAGATGCTTCGTTATTTCTAATTACATCCCACAATATATTTGACATTGAGCAAACTAGATTTTTTTTCATTTTGGTAGTAAATCCCCCCACTCTTCTTTGAGTTGAGTTTTTATTTTTCATTTTAAATTTGGCTTTCTGCCAACCCAATCCCACAGAGGCTCTATTGGGTTAAGTTCTGGGGACAGGGGAGGTGTTTTGAGTTGCTGTGGAGCATTGTAGAGCAACCAATCCTGAACTCTTCATGCTGCATGTTTGGAATCGTTATCCTGTTGGACGATAAACGCTCATTGAAGATTAAACTTAGCCACAAATTGGGTTTTAAAATTTCTATAAAAACATGCTGATCTATTATTCCATCTATAAATTGTCCCCAGCTCCTGAAGCACCATGCACCCCCACACCAAGACACCTCCACCTCCATACTACTGTCCCAATTAGGTTTCTTCTCAAGAGGAATTTTTTATTATTTTCTTCAAATTCTTTCCCTTCCATCTGACCCCTAAATGTTTAACATACTTTCATCTGTAAATAGAACACGTTCCCAGAACAATAATGGTTTATTTAAGTGCTGTTTAGCAAATTGAAGTCTCAGGCCCAGTGAAATGGCTTGCACCTAGGCATATGTCGATTATAGCCTTTTTTTTTTTTTTTAAACACCTTAATGTTATAATCAGCCTGTACCATACCTGCTAAATTTGATGCACTCGTGTGTGATTATATAGCTACATTTATTATAGATACCGTCGGCCAGTTCAGTCTCTATTTTCAACAGAATCCAGTTCTTCATGCCTTATTAGGCTGAACCTCACCGTAGAATAACCTTTATTGACGGTTTGTCCCATTCTTATTTTTGATAATTTCCTTATGTGCAGAGACTTTTGGCTTTTCAATAATTTGACTTTTTATGTATTTCTCTAAATAAATTAAAAAGGAAATAAATGATATTATATCTAATTTCTATTTATTAAAGTTCATTAAATTGTGTAACAAAAAGTGTGAATTTAATTTGCAATATCTTGTGGAATGCCTCTTTTTTGCACAATGAAAAAACTCGCATACTGGTGTGCAGAGACGTGTTACTAAGTGTGTGTGTGTGTGTGTGTGTGTGTGTGTGTGTGTGTGTGTGTGTGTGTGTGTGTGTGTGTGTGCGTGCGCGTGCGTGCGTGTGTGTGCGTCTGTGTGTGTATGTATATATATAAACATTAACAAGTTCATATATACAAACATACACACAATAGTTTCCTTAATAAAAAATTGTGATTATATTTTGAATTACTCAATATAGAGTATATTGAAATGAATATCAATCGATATTAGGAATGAATACTTGTAATTGTTTAAACTTTATTCGTATTGAATTAGATGTTATTCCTCTTTGTCATTTTAAATTTTTGTTTATTTAAAGTTAAAAAAAAAATATAGCACTAAAATCTACCTTTTTGATTATAGATATCTTTGCAATATTTTTTTATCTTTTAATAATTCCATAAAGGAATTAACTTATTTACATATAAAATACTATAAAGAATGTAAGGAGACAAAAGTAAAAACTATCCAAGAAAACTCGCTATAACAATTCAGTTATCTGAAAGAAGCTATTTTGTACAATCAAATTACTCAAAAGTAATAATATTCAATTTGATTATATTAGTTTTCACTTATGAAATTAACACGTAAAACGTATTATACACAAAACGTTTCATTTAGTGGATATATATAATACCATAGATAATTTGCTATTGACAGTGTAAGAAAAATAATTTATTATTATTTATTGTAACTCAAATAAAAATGCAAGTAAATAGAACTGAGATTAGAGCGCATATTCCTATATATATGTAAACTTGGAATTGCATGATAGCCTGAGTAGTTTGTTTGTTAAATGTAGTAACGTTTCAAACATATCAAGGAAATATGTTCATTTAATATATTTGTTATTTCTGTTGTGGCTGTCAAAGAATATTTTATCGTCATGGTTTGCCAAGTACAATATGATGTTTTAAGTCTATAGGGCTTAGGAACTTTTTTGTTATCAAAAATACATTGTAGAATATTCACCTACATGCTTTGTCACTTGTTCAGTAAATTTGTCTGTTGGCATGTAGATGTCTTACATAACTGTTTTTTAATGTTTTTCTAAAGTGCTGATAAACTTTATTGTATGTAGATATATATGCTTACTGTTAAATGTTATAGAAAATCATATAATTTTAATAAGAAATAAGTTGAAATAGTCAGTATATGTATATTATACATATATACACACACCTACGAAATATTTCCTTTGGCCTGTATTACTTCATTTAGTACTGATTATTATTTATTCCAAGCTACATTTAAAACTATTAGTCAAATAATATTTTATACCAAATGCCAGTTGTTTAGTTTTGGCTAGTCAATTCTAAACAATGTCTATTGATTGTTCTTCAACCAAAAAACAGTTTTTGTTTAATGAACACTCACAATTTATCCAAAAGCATAGGCGTATATAAGGGGAGGGGGCTGCAGCCCCTCCCGAACTGAAATTTTGTTTTGTTGGGAACAATTCATGTAAAAAAAACCTATAACAACGAATAATGTCTTCTACATTTACCCTGGTCTACTAGGTGTCCAGAGGACCTTAAAACCCACCATTTTACACTAAAATATTTAAATTTTTCCAAACACCCTAAATGCCTAGGTGCCCCCTCCAAAAATTATTTTCTCCTTTCAATAGAATGAATGAGCAAACAAAGTAGCACTCACGGCTTGATAAGAAATAAAACTCCATAACAAATTGAAAACTATAGTTTCTGGCATCAGGGATAGATTATGCATAGTTGTATCTTGAAGAACTAGAATAGTTTGGAATTCATGATCTTAATTATTCAGAATAACTTACCAAGTTGTGGATATTTTATAAATTTAAAACCACGGCTTTACAAATGTCAAAATAATTTTTTTTTTTTTATAACTTGAGACTTTTTTTTGAGTATTACAATAGAATTAGATTATACTTTAATTTAATCTAGACTTTACAGGGCGAACTGGAACATTTCATTGTATAAATTTCTTTGTATTCTCCAAATTATTAATAATATTTTGATATCAGGTATTTTTATCAATCCGAGAGCTTATATTAAAAAGTTTATAATAAGTATTTTAAATTGAAAACAGTTTAATAAAGTATTAAAGAGTTTGTGGTTTTGATTGGTGGTGGCAGTTCGTCAATTTGAAGGATTTCAAATATAAACATAAATCTTCACTAGAGTATTTTTATTTAAAGAATGCGTTTTGTGCACTATTTCAGTACATCTTAAAATTTCTAGGTGGTGATCAAGACTTAGTCCTCGGTTAGGCCTGAATTAATATATTCAAGTATCTATGAACATTTTTTTAAAAATAAATTTTTGTTTACTAGAAATGTAAATAAAACAATTATTCAAAATATGTCAAGTGATCAAGCAGGCCTAAATGTTATAGACTATAAGTCCAAGTTACATGAGCCCAGAATAACATAAGTCTTATTTAACTTACAATATGGACACAGACAAAATAAAAATAAATAGCTCAGTAACTCTAAGTTAACTAAAGTTTCTCAATGCATTTCTAATGATTTAAGTTTTTTAAATTTAAATTGTTAAAATAAACTGAACTTACATAAATATTAGTAATATCAAGGGGGGGGGGGGTCACTCCAATAAGGGACTGGAAGAAACGAGAGTAGCAGATACTGTTCAGGGTCTTGGCCCGCCAACCTGTTTCTCCCTTACTAATCATTCATGATGAAGAAGAGATCTCTTTAATGTGTCTCTCAGTTTTGAGCCTGCGTCTCTAAAGTTCTCTTGTGTGAGAATCCAATGAGCCACCAAGAGGTCCCTTTTTATTCATTAATTCAATTTTTACTGCAATCATCGTATTTCATTAAATAGATTCCATAATGATTTTTTTCTTTTCAGGAGGCAAATGGCTATTCACCTGTATCAACTCGCTCAACAAGGTCTAGCTGTACTCTCCATCATCACATCAATAATTCATTTTTGTTACGCCGTAACTCTCGCCAAAGAGATTCAATGTCTAGTTCTGGGGGAGCATCTTCTGTGAGAAGACTTATTGCTGTTGTCCGTTCTACCCCTTCAAAATCGGGACCAACATATTCTCGAAGACTGTTAAACAGGAACTTTGCAGCTTTATGTCTTGGCCATGCTATGATAACAGCAGCTTTTGTGCCTCTTTTCACACTCCAGGGTTCTATTTCAGTTTGGTGGTTGCAATCAGATATTACATTTATACCAAATTTTTTCTTTCCTAGCTATGACATGGGATCCCTTTTACTAACTTCTCTTTTTACCATTGGCGCTATTTCCACTTTGGGCACTATTTTTTTATTGAATAGACTGGGTACTTATTGGTCACTGATTTTAAGTTATGCAGGGACTTGTATATTTTTTGGCATACATTTATATCCAAATGTATACACTCTTATTCCGGCATATTTATTTATGGGTATTTGGCTTGGGCCTTTAGTTGTTGCTAGAATCACATGCCTTATGACTCTGGCAACAAAGCTCACATATGTAATGACTGAACAAGAAGAGGGTGAAGTAGATGGTACTCAAGGGCTGCGAAAAACCGAAATTTTTGTACATAAGCTTTTTAGAAGCTTACAAGCTGCTCAAGATTTTGGATTGATTTTAGGAAATGTAGCTACATCCCTCCTTATTTGGTATACTTCTAATAATTCCAGTGATACCCATGAATTAGAAAATACTCTTGATACAATGTTTTCTCTTGAAAGTACAGGAGAAAGAATTTGTGGAAGTACTGCTTGTCCTTTACCATCCAATTTTGACATTCTTGCAAATACATTCAATACATACGATAATTTTAATGCAAACAGTACAGGGCCAGGTGGAATAAGTTGTAAAACAAGTACCATGCTTATAAGCGTTTTTCTTGGCTTTTGTGTAATGGGAGTAGCTGTTACTGCTGCTTTCATGGATCATATCAGAATTAATATTCACAAAGAGACTTCCTTTTCCAATGCTTGCAGTTCTTCCTTCCGCTTTATGTTAGATGCTTTTAAAGATACTCGTCTTCAGCTGGCAGCTCCTTTATCTATTTTTATTGGACTTGAACAAGGATTTATGTACTCTGATTTTTCTAAGGTTAGCTCGTAAATTGTGATTTAAATTTACTTATTTAGTTAATATAAAACTAGTATGCTTAAAGTAACAAGCTAAGTAATGAGGATTTAAATTTTGTTGTTTTGGAGTTTGTATGCATATGTAGAGCTTATTGTGCAGTAACATGTATTATAATACTCTTACTGTTTGATTCTTGTACTTTTAAATATATCAGTTGGTTGAGCTATACAAATTATATAATAATTCTAATGTTGTAATATCTGGTCAAATTAGTATTAAACTCCAGAATAATCACTGACTTTAATGGTTTAAATAATAATAAACTATTTTCCAATGCCATGAATCTTTCGACTAAACGCCTCACTTATCAATTTTTTCTTGGGTTTAAGTAGGTATTCCAAGTAGTGAAGCCAATAATTGATATTACAGGTATAAATATTTTTACTCAAAATTTAAATAAATAATTGGTTAAATGTAAATATATATTTCAAATAACTGAAGGGAAAAAACTCAATATTTTAGGAGTAATACATATAAATGTATTAAAACTACCCTGATTTCATTAACATTATAATAGATTCAATTAATATTTAAACATTGTAACAAATCAGTAAGCTAAAGCTAAATTAAATATATAAATGAACATTGAATCCGTGCATCAAACATTGAAGTAGAACATAAAACTCAACATTAATTTTGTTCTTTCTATTGACTAAGGAGTCTCTGTATAATACATTAACTTTAAGCTGTCAAAACATTTTTCAATAGTAATAACATATACATACCACCCAAAAAGATCATTAGATAATCAATATATATCCTTTTTTTGTTCTTATGAAAAATTAGTTTAAGGAAAAACAATACTATGTTTTCTTAAAACAAATTTATTTTGGATAGTCTTTTTTCAAAAGTGTTGATACACGTTTTCAGGCTCTTTTTTGGCTGAGTTTTGCCTAAAGTTGATGTTTCACCTCCTTTTAATATTTGTCTCACTATTTTCCAACTGATTTTTAACGTATTGCAAGGCAGTTGTTGGAATTATAAAGCTACTACTGAAACAAAAAAAAAACTAAGAGCTTCTATCCATATACACTTAATTACATTGCCAAATGACTAATTTATGCTATACTTTTAACTCTTATTAAAATGTATTTTCTTTTTATAAAACCGTGCAGTCAACAAAAAATACTTCAATAAACAAGCCTAGTGAATAAAGTTACTACTGCTAACTATATTCTTTATTACTGAAATATCATTCAGCTTAGAGCTATTCCTCTTTTATTATCCTATTTCATTAAATAAACTACATAATCTTGGTATTGACTGACAGCTTTTCACACATGACTTGTTACTAATCTATTTTATCAGCATTACTTAGACAGACTTTGCTTTGTTTTGGTTATTTTCTCATTATGAAAAAATATAAAACTCTTAGTTAAATTGCATTCAGGACCACAAGTTAGTGAGATTTATGCTTCTGTTTTAAATTATAAATTCTTCAGATGAATAAATTTGACAAATGTTTTAATAATTAATTAAAAAAACTAAATTAATATTTTTATACATTGACAATATTTACAGGTTTCAGTAAACTAATTCTGAATGATTAATTATAAAAAGTATGATGCATTGATCTAGAAATCTTGTTTTTATTGCAAGGTCTCATTTTATAAATATGTTACATATATTTTTTTCCCCAGTCGTACGTGGCATGCTCACTTGGCGTTACATATATATCTTTGGTATTCTTAAGTCTGGGACTTCTGCAGTCAGTTGCTGCCTTTACACTCAGCTTACTTGTTCAGCATATACGGAGGCACATTATTATTGGTAATTTCCCATAATCTATCTGTGTTTGGTTATGATTAGTACATATATGGGCATTTATATTTGCTCTGACATATTATATTAAAAAACAGCCATTTAACATTTTTTTTTTTCATTAATCAGATCTTTTAGGCCATAAAATTAACTAAGTTTGGGGAGATACTTTTTCCGATTTTAATTTGGAATTCGCTTTCTAGTCATCCTTCATCCTTTCATCCTCATGAAGTTTCCTTAGCTGTCCACAAACTTAAAAACTGTAAAGCACCAGGACCCGATCTTATCACCCCTTTTATCCTAAAATGCCTACCTAAAAAAACTATCCTTTTCCTAACCTCTATATACAATGCAGTCCTCAGAACAACCTACTTTCCCAACGCCTAGAAATTATCAATCATTAAAATGATCCAGAAACCCAAAAAACCTGTACATTATCCTTCGTCTTATCGCCCTATCTCCTTTCTATTATGAGTAAAATCCTCGAAAAGCTTCTCCTCAAACGTCTAATCCCCATTCTTGAATCCTGCTTTCCCTATCACCAATTTGGTTTTCGAGTATCCCACTCCACTCTTCACCAATGCCATAGAATAATTTACTCCATCGCCTTTTCCTTTGAGCAGAAGCAGTATTGCTCTGGTGTATTCCTTGGTATCACTCAAGCATTTGATCAGGTGTGGCACCAGGGCTTGCTTTTTTAACTCAAAACAATCCTCCCCTCAACATATTACCTTATAATAAATTCCTATCTTTCCAGCAGATCCTTCCACGTCTTGTTCAGATCATCTCTGTTCTCCTCCTTTCCTCAGCTTGCTAGTGTTCCACAAGGCGGCATCCAAGACCTATCTTATTCCTTATGTACTCTGCTGACATGCCCACCCACCATTCCACAAGCCTCTTTACTTTTGCTGACGACACAGCCATCCTTTCATCCAACTCAGATCCTATACTTGTGTCAAAACACCTTCAAGCCCATCTCCAACTGCTTGAACCATGGTTTACGAAATGGCGGATTAAAGTCAATCCCGAAAAATCCTCCCATATAAAATTCACTCTCCGAAGATCCAAATGCCCTTCCATCAATCTTTACCAGAGGGCAATCTTTGAAAAAACCCAAGTTACCTACCTAGGACTTACCCTTGACTGACGACTTACCTGTAGCCAACACATACAAAAGAAAAGAGAGGAAACAAACAGATGTTTTGGACTACTAAACAGACTACTAGATTCTCACTCCAAATTATCTCTACAGAACAAGAGACGGATATATACTTTGATACTTCAACCCACCTGGGCGTATGGCTTGGAAGTTTGGGGGTGTACCAAGCGATCCAATATCCTCAGAATCCAATCTCTCCAATCCAAAATACTTTGCAAAATATTCAATACTCCATTCTATGTTTCAAACTTAACTATCCATAACGACCTAGAAATCCCCTTTGTCCAAACCCTATCCAAAACCAGATACCTTAACTTCCACTCCCGTTTGCCTAACAACAACAATCCCCTAATCAATAAGTTATCCTCATCCTCCATTCCTGGTAACACTCGCTGTCACCTCAAGTGTAAATGGCCTAGAGACCTATTGTAAACAATGTTTGTAAAATAATGTAAATATTATAAACTTGTAGCTAATTATAGTATTTACATTTAAATACTGTAAATAGCTACAACTGCAATGTAAACCTAAGGTAAAATTCCAAGCTAATAGGTTTTGGCCAATGGGCTTTTTTCCTATCGGTTCTACATTTAATCTCTTCAAGAACACAAGAATTAGAAAATATACTTTGTGTATAGGTATATATATAAGATATTTGAAAATAATGAATATTAGAATTTCACAAAGCACTGTAATCAAGCAGATTTCCCCAAATCTTAAATTCATGTCTCATGATTCTTTTGTTTTTTAATAGGCTATATGAGCCATTTCTTTTCTTTCTCTTTGATGACATTAACCCTGGATTGACACTGTCATTGACATCTACGTTGGGGGTAAATGACACCGTGGGGTAAATTTTACCCCAATCTTTGAAAAATTTTAAAATAGATAAATTTCAATTTTTTCTCTTGCTTTTTTTGTTCTACAAAAACAATGGATAGAACAGGAATATCAAGAAATAAATTCAAACAGTGATAAATCTGCAAAATATTTATTAAAAATTCACAAAATAGCTAGAAAATCCTAAAACTCAATATTGTTCATACACCAAATAATTATCCAGAAAAAAAATTACTAAATTGAAAATATTTTTTACAAACAATAAACTAGAATGATCAAAAGCCATAAAAAATAGGAACTTTATGAAAATATAATGTTCTGTCCAATTGAGACTCGTTATCATTTAACACATTTTAGTGATCGGTGATCGCGGCACATCATCCTTCTACACACAGAGCATAGCGTTTTCGTCTTCCTGTCATCCTTTTTGTCAGAAAATGAACATCTCTTGGGTTTGTCCAAGGTAAAGAAAGATGTTGAATGTCCATCAGGAGTTGATTCATCTCCCAAAACAACAAGCAACCTTGTCTTCAGTGGTTTTGGTATGTTCACCAGTTACGCACTAACTGCCACATGAGCTTTCACCAGTTGATAGCCCAAATCAAAGAGAAAATCTTTTCTGGGCAGTTTTCAGGTCATTTTGTCACTTGGAAAGCCCTATTATAACAGTGATCGACCCGTGAATATTTATCAGATGAGTGAAAAAGTTAGTCGTTAACTACAACATGGGATAAAAATACCCCATGCACAACTTGCGACCTTCTCATGCAGCAATTAGCAGACAAGTGACTTTGTTTATATTAGGTTACACTAGATAATGCACTTCCGACTATTTAGGAAGAAGGAGGGAGTCTCTGTGATTTACAGAAATTAAGAAACATGCCATAGAAAGTGTGACATATTTTTTACCCCACGGTGTCAATCCAGGGTTAATATGTTATTTTCTTTGTTACTCATTTAGGTATCGTTGACTTTAATTTACAACTCTTAATACTTTTTTGTTTTGTTGTTTTCAGCTGTTGGGTTTATATTTCAATCATGTTTACTCCTGGTACTTTTTGTCTGGAAACCATCAAAAGAAGATCCAGCATTATTTTTTGTTGTTCCAGCAGTATGGGGAGTTTGCAATGCCATCTGGGATACTTTAAGTTTCTGTAGGTACAGCTTTAAAAATATCATTTTTTTTAATGTTTCTTGAAAGAGTTTTGCAAATTATGTGCTAGCAATATAAAGATCATAATCATTGTTTCTTATTCAATGTCCACTGATTTTTGTGCATTTATAATCCTGTGAAATGTATGTTACTGCAAACATGATTTGCTGGATCTTTTAAAATGGCAATGCCATTTAATAAATTCAATAATGAGCTCACCAGCCTATACAATAAAGTCCGACTCGCAGGAACTGCGTCATCTTAACGTTGTTCCGTTCATATCTCTAGTGCTATTAGTAAAGGAATAATAGCAGTTATTGGTGGTGTTTGATCGTTCGTGAATAATATAAAATAAAATCTCGAAGTGAAAATATATTCAAGGCGCCACAGCAGGAAACTGACAGTATCATGGCGACTTCCCCCACCTACTCAACGTTTCCTCTTGGACCCACTATAAGAATGTTTCACATTTTCTTACCTTGTTTTTTTGTTGTCAAAAACTCGTTTTACTGTTAAATGCAATTAAAATGGGGCAACCAGTTAAAACTTTAGGTAAACAAATACAAAAACCCGTTCAAAAGAGCAAAAGTAACAATTGCAAATTTTGAAGTCCCCATTTCTCCAATTGACATCACTCTATCTAAAATTACATCACAACCTTTTTTGTAGGGAATTTAGTAAGCCTTCAAATGGTCACCTTCCAATTACCATGATTTCCCAACCGTTTTCGAGATATTTTAGAAAATATATGAAAATCCCAAAACTTTTCATGCCTGTTAATGAAATATTTTATTTCTAGTACTTCCTTAACTCCAAACGTAACCAAAATTTACCAATCATTGATTAGAAGAATATCAAAAGTTCCAACTGAATTAAACGTTTCTGAATATCCAAACATAAAATTAGTTTGAAAAAGTAGGTGTTTCAATGTTTCTCGAAAACGGTTTCGGATATCACTTTAAAAATGGTTTCATTTGTTTTTCTACGTTCAGAACCCTATAAAACGAGTACCTGCATGCTTGTAAGTGTTTCGATTTTTTTCACGCGAATTTCGCTCCAAAAAGCATCTTAGTGACGGAATCTGCTGGTTAACGAACTTGACCTTTAAAATTCGACGAAAGATTTTTGGACCAAATTTCATCAAAATGAGACCATTTGTCTGGGACCTAGAGAGCGAACAGACAAATATATATATATATATATATATATATATATATATATATATATATATATATATATACACACAAATTTGAACCACCTTTATATTATTGATCTATGGGATCTGAAACATGAAATTTTCGTGTCGGCACTTCTGGATTGTGTCATGAGGTCAACCTCATAAGTGGGTTTCCTCCCTATGGAGAGAGGGAGGTACACACTAAAAAAAGAGGACATTGAATAAAATTAATTTTAACTTTAATTGAGTATTATTTTAAAATACTTCCTAATCTATATTGATACTCATGAAGAATGATTGTGAAGTGCATGAACCTGGAACCTAAGTTTATTGATTTGATTACCAAAAGGGGTATCCTTCAAGAGAAAGAATAAAGAAACACTTTCATCTTGACTGGAAGAGAGTATCCTAGTATCCTATCCTATTGATAGTCCATTCAGAAAATATTACTTTTTTAGATATTATTATAGATTATTAGCGTATCAACACTTGGGCTATTTATGCCGAAATATTAGTGTTATTCGTAGGCATATTGCTATCACAGTATCTGAGTTTGGGGGGGTTGCATATGAACATTAGTGACATTATTCAAGTTCAAAGTCTACTTTTGTACATTATGAATCCAATAAAGAAGTTTCACATCAGATTTTTTATTTTAAAATAAAAGATTGTTTAACAAAAAATGGCGAATTTAAATTTAGTCCGGCAAAAAACATAGAAAATCTTCAATATAAGCTTCTTTAATTCTTGCAGATCCAATACTGTGAATGTTATTTCAACGTGTATGTCTCCTTCTTTCTGGTTAGAATTGCGTTCAAAGTATTTAGAAATACCATTATCATTTTTGGAACAACAATATGTTCTAAAAAGTGTTGCAATTTAAATTTTAAATTATTTTATTTTATTAATTTATTTTGTATTAAGGTTGACTTATTTAATTCTGACCCTGTTGAATAAAATTATGGTTCTTGTAGACAACAGGGTGAATGAAAGTATTTATTTAAAGAGTGTTTTACCTATGTACAAGAGAAAACCTGCTTATGACGTTGATGTCCTCAACTTCATAAATTTAAATCCCAAAGTCATAGCCTAAGATATCAGACATTCAAATAGTAAATCAGGGTCTTCAAAATTACTCTTTTTTATATATTCAGTCAAAAATAAATTGTCGGAAATTAAATATGAAGTTCCATTAACCAAAAGAATTGGCCGAACTCAAAACGTTTTATGTTTAATGAAATTTTCAAAAATTAAATTAAATGCATTGAAAAATTAATAAGTCAGGAGTCTTAACTCAAGAGTTATTATTAATATAACTCAGGAGTAATTTTGTAATATTTTGAAAATATTCAGAAAATGATTAAGAAATTGGTGTAAGTAGAATGCTCTCAGCCTAAGACCATTGCATTTGACCAACAATGGCAACATATTCCCTCTTATTAGGTACCAATTCAGTTTATCCAATTGATGGCTTATATACAGGCCGGAAGCTTACTATCATTCCAAGCAGAAAAGAGTGTATAAGAAAAAAAAAAACACAATACAAAAGAAAATTTTCCTTGGAATGATTAGAAAGCTGCCGCCAACTATGGTCAGCTATCAGTTGGGCATGACTGTTTTTCATTCTTAACTCTTTTCTATAAGCTCCTTGGATAGAGATGTTATGGAAACATGCATTTCCTGCAAGTCAGATGGAAATACCTTGAATATGATTGACAAATAAAAGTAATTTTCATGAAGAAGATAAAATCCTGGCATAGTAGTCATACAATTAAAAAATGCTAGAGGGGCAAGCCAAAAACTAACTCAAATTAAGACTTGTCTATTTAGACTAAATCATAACAGATCAGTATGAGTGGAGTGTGCTTTTCATGAGGTTTATAAAACTTCACACCTTGAGGACAAAGAACAAAGTTGTAAAGCATAATGTTAATCAGAGGATGAGGATATTGTTCATGACTCATTAGAATAATCCCAATCTCAGTTATTCCTTAATTTATGGCTAGCTCCATTCTTGTAAAATTTTGTCATGATATTACCAGTCTATTAACTTTAATTCAGGGCAGAATTCTATCTGAAGAGAAAAACATAAAGTATTACACTTTTATGCATTTAGAGCCACTCCTAGGGTTAGGATATTAGTGGAAAATGCTGAATGGTGGAGTTCTCTCAAGTAAGACCATTTCTTCTTTCCAATACTTTATTTAAAATTGCTAAATATAAATACTTTATTTAAATTGCCTAACATATTTCAGTAACTAAGTCAGCCAGCCGAAACTCTCTACATATGTTAAAAAATGCTTAGCTTGTTGTGGTTGGCTTCTAGTCTACATGAGATTGTTCACTAATGCTACATTATTATGGTTTCATATGTTTGGGTAGCAAATTGATGATTAAACTTAAATGTAAACAAATAATTTATTTATTTTATTAAAAAAAAAAAATTGTATACTTTGCTTTTCAGCTCTCTTGGTGGCAGTCTATGCCGATGGGTGGCAAGCAGCATTTGCTAACTGTTATTTTTTTAGATATTTAGGTTTAGCTTTATCATTTGGAATACATGGATCATTATGCAATTGGCTCAAGCTTTATGGCCTAGCTGGTGCTATGGTCCTCGCAGTTGCTCCATACACTTGGCTTGAAGTGAAACAAGATTCCAGGAGAAAATTAAAATGTCAATTATCTAATTTATGACAAAGAAAGAACAACAATTTTTGTTAAATTTTTCATTGATAACATTTTAATTTTCCAAAGAAGTTCATTTGTAAGAAGGCCTTTGGTTAATATTAATTCTGTAACATATCCAATCTATGTTTGTAATGTAAATATATAAAAATGTCTCTAACTATTTATGTAATGATTGTTCAACTTGTACATACTATGTATGTGTGCACTACTGAGGTAAATTTAATTGTTATAAATGTTGAGTAAATGGAGATTTTTCCTGTTAATGTGCAATTTTAAATGTGAAGTCACTACTGTGTTTTCAATGTAGACTTTATTTAAAAAGCATTTTAATGTTGAAATTGTATATTTGTATTTTTAAAATAATGTGGTGTAGATAAATTTATATTGTAATTATTAAAACGTTGTTATCTATCTGTTGTTGTGTACAGTTGATGTTTATTAAATATGTATGTATATATATATATATATATATATATATATATATATATATATATATATTTGTGTTTTTTTTTGTTTACATGTCAAAAGTTCTATAAAATATAAATATATATATATATCTGTATGAGCGTTTATTTTCTTTGATTTATATGTCATCGAACATGTTTTCATGCATTTTCTAAAGGGATGTAAACATGCCTAAAAAATTAAGAATGCTTTAGATCCATAAGCCACATCTGTGAAAAATAACCTAGACGTTAAACGCCTTAAAAAAAAAATCACCTTCAATAACTTTCGTAATATAATCTTAATACGAATAAATTCATAATTTATTTGCGAATTTTATTGTGAATAAATTTTTATTCGTATATTTTAATGTGATTTTCTTTGTAATCACTTGATTTTTTGTAAATATTCACATTTTTTGTGATTATTTACAATTTTTTCTGTGAATTTAATTGTATTCGCAGGAAAATTTGCGAATAAATTTTATTTGTATTTCTATATTTAATATATGTGAATAAAAATAAATTCGTATTCATACTTATGAATACGAATTTATTTATATTCGTATTCACAAATATATGAAGTACGAATAAATTCGTATTTTTATTTATAAATAAAATGTTGCCCAACTCTGGTATATTGGGAGTCAGAATTGGGACCCAAAACAACCCCGTAATTTAATGTAAATTACATTAAAGGGAATATGTTGTAAAAAGACTATGGTTCGGATCAAGGGGGACCATTCCGAAGAGCACAGCCATCTTCCTTGAAGGACTGGGGCTGACTACAGACCACCTGGCATTAGCCGAGTTCATATTAGTGGACACATTGGGCATAATTGCCAATCATATCTATGGCCACTAAGTGCTTATCATCCATTCACACTATTTCCTTATATACTTTACTCTTTATTTTCAGTTCTATCAATTCCTTCTCTTCTATCACTATAGCCTTCTTTCGTCTTCATCTTCTTTATTTTCTATTCCTTGTTTCCAATTCCTTACAATTTTGAGGGGGGGGGGCTCAGCCCCTCAGCCCCCCTTATATACGCCCATGTGGTGGGGCCTGAAATGCATGTGCCAATATATTGGTACCTCATTGTCAGCGCCGCTAACACCAATATAATGTTACTTCGTCGTGTAAGGATTAAAAATCTCAGTAACTATGACACTTGATTTATTTATTTTATACATATTAAAGATTTTGTCGATACACTATATAGAACTATCCCTTGTCATGATATCTTTCCCTTCCATACATCAAAGACAATCCATTCTTAAAAAAATGTTTGTATGTCAAAGGAAATGTAGTCCACTGAAGGATCAGCCGTGGATAATGTTGGACCTCTGTAATTCTGTCAGTATCTTTGTATTAAAGCATAGTCTTTAAAAGAATGTGAAGTATTGAGTAGAACTAAATATATGATTGCCTTAGTAATTTTAAATGTCAAACTAGGTGACAGCTACGAAACAGAAGAAGACTGTAGCTTGGATGGGGGATAGAAAAACAGAGCCTACTAACTTTCTGTTTCATTCGATTTTATTTATACACACAGCAGCAATGGGTACATCAGCTACTACTAAACATTTTAATGAATTAGTTACAAGTTACTAGATGAAGTCTAGCCTTTTCTATTTCATTTGGCTTGATTAATGGTCTTCTAGAAAATTCTATAAATTAACAAATAAAGGAGGGTATCATTACGAAATTGTCAAAAAGTAATGAATACAAATTTATTTGTTAGCTATTTATTATTAAAATTTAGAGAGTATATGACCAAGAGTCTTTCTATCGTGAAATATAGTGTTCTATGAAAGTACAATAAAAAAAAAAATTTTAAGGGGTTTTGGAGTACTTTTGGAAATGAGGCAGTTTACATTTAAGGTTATGTCTCAATACAAAAAAAAAAGAAGATTTTATTGTTTTTTTAGCGTGATTTTGTCCACCACAGCTATCGAATGTACAGGAAAAATTATACAAAAAAATGCTATTTAGATGTTGGCCAAATAATACCCTCACATTTAAATAATCTATTTAATAAATAAAACTCGTCTTTAAATTCGAATTTCGCGCCAAATATTTTGAAAAAGATCATGTTTATTAACTTTTATAATTTACACCTCTATGTTTTTTTTTTTTGGAGTAAAATTGCGCCCGTAAAAATAAAATAGATACAAGACGTCCTAACCTAATGTGCCACTAATACGACCTCCAGAAGGCTAAACATTTGCATGACGAAGTATTTTTAGGTTACCTTTCTAATGGTCGAACTCCGAAATCGATATCGCTGGAGGCACTTTTTACCATCTTATCTTACTATAGCCTTTTAATTTCTATTCAACTTATGGTTGAAATTTAAACATTTGTCAAGAAATGGGGCTGTCAAGGAGTTGGAATGCTCTCTCTTGGCATTTTGATCACCGCAAACAGATGTAGACATCTTGTGACAAAAATTAATAAATTTTGCAAAGGCAGTAGAGCAGAGATGAAAATCGTCTTATCTAATGATAAATAGGGCTTGGTTGAACCATGATTTCGAGTTGCCATAATCGATGTCACGAGTTTGTCGTGCTTTGAAACAAATTGAAGATAGTGGGAACCGATCTAAATAACTTTTCCATTCATGGTGCCCTACCAACTAGACTCAGATTCCGGAGAAGACGTGGATGAAGAAGTGGGAACTTCAGATTCAAAGAATGAATAGATATATTTGTATAATTTTAGTTTTGTGTGTTTTTAGATTTAATTTTGATGTTTTCAAGAAGTATATGTATATATATATATATATATATATATATATATATATATATATATATATATATATATATATATTCAAAATATATTGTGGAACGTGGTTAAAAAAGTATTAAAAAAATCTGTAAATTTAATAATAAAAAATAATTTAATAGTAAATAAGCATAATAAATAATAATAATAATAATAACACAAAGACTTCTAGAAAATGATAGAATTAAAATCTACTGGGACGAAGCTATGATTTCGGACCGAACTGTCCACCATAATAAACCAGATATTCTCATCATCGACAAGCATAATAAGACAGCTGATATGATTGATATCTCAGTGCCGAATGATGAGAATATCCGGAAAGCATATGTCAAAAAGCTGCGAAAATATCAAGACTTGGCCATTGAGTTAAAAGATCTCTATAAATTAGATTCCGATAGAGTTACTGCAGTTATTATTTCGACCATTGGTTTGATACCGATTACAACAGTCAGTGTCACCAAATATTTAAAATTGTCAGAGGAACACTTAATATCATCCCAGCAAGGAGTTCTACTCGACACGGCTAGAATCGTAAGAAAATTTCTTAATGCCGATAATCAATAAATAAAGAAACTATTTCTAAAAATAAAAATAATATTTTTGACTGGTTGGAACTATCACCCAGTAAAAATATTCTTTAATAATCTGAGAGACCCCACCCCCATAATAATAAATAATAATAATTAATAATATAATTAAATAGTGAAGTATTAGTTAAGAGTAAAATAGTATTAGTGCATAGCAAAAGTATAATTTAGTAAAAATATTGTCCATTGTTTACTACCTGTCTAATAATAATCATATAAATAATAATAATGATAATTATTTAATAGTAAAGTTATAATAATGTGAATATTCCATATAAATAACTTCCTACAAATTCGTATCATTATTCATGCCCGCTAACATATGAATAATGATAATTATTTAATATTAAAGTAATAATAATGTGAATATTCCATATAAATAACTTCCTACAAATTCGTATCATTATTCATGCCCGCTAACATCATGAATAATGATAATAATCACCGCTACGAATGTTGCTTTATGTCTTTATCCTTCCCTAGGTTGTTTCCTATAGGTTTCTGATAGACAGTTATCAGAGATTTATTTTCTTCATGCTAAACATGCAACCTGGACCACTGTGCAGCGGTGTGGTTTTTTTAAACCACAAATTTCTCCGGCATTACAGCCGGCTTCCTTAGGTGGTACCTCATGGTTTCAGATAATGAGCAAGCATGTGCCACCTGAGGAAGCCGGCTGTATTGCCGGAGAAAATTTGTGGCTTAAAAAACCGCACCGCTGGTGATATTTTTTTTTTCTCTTTTATTGATATTTACAATCTGTACAAATATGTACAATAAGTAAATTTGATCAAACAATGGCAACACACTGGAAGAGATGAGGGGAGAAGGCAGACATTACTGCTATTCCCATGACATCTTATGACAGTTCTGGTCTTATCTTATTTTAATGCGAAATTGGTTGAACTATATACACTGGTGATATATGCCGGAATGTAGGATGAGATGAACTGATTAAAATTGACTAATCATTTTTCAATGATTTTTTACACAATAGAGGGAGAAGATCAATCTATAAAATAAAATCATATTTACATACTGGACATTTTATTAGACACTGTCCTCAAAGTTTCACATTTACGGATGCTTCTTTAGGGGCACTAAGCCTAGTTAAACCTAATTATACAGCCTAACTATAAAAATGTGAGGCTTCTGCTGCTAGGGCAGGGGAGCATTAACTGTTTAGTGTTGTTTGTTAAATTAGATAAGTCCATAAGTTAAAATTGCTAAAATTTACGCTAATCAGGTTATGAATGTTTAATTTCAACGATATCAGTGCTGATGTTAAGTTAGATGAAAAATGAAATATTATTTTGTGTTCAATTGTAAAACTTCGTGAATTTAACTTCTTTACACGTTATTTAATAAACGAAGGAAACCAAAAACGAAAATCTGACTAGACGAACTCGTCTTAAGATTTATTAGCTTTAAAAAAATATGCATTGAAATCGGAAAAAATGTAGAGGCTGTAGCCTTTTTTGAAACACGATATGTTGTTTGGCCCCTCTTTACGGTGGTTAATGAACTTGTCCTTTCGTTTTTGGTAAAGCAGTTTTACATTTTTAGAGGAAAGAAATAGACTAAAAGCAGGCTTCTCTTCCCGCCTTATAGGGAGGTAAGACAATGGGCTTATATAGAAAATAATTTCGGAGGGAAATTTCGGGGGGGGGGGGCTGAGACCATTTCCGGTTTATGGAATACTAACAATTTAGATCTTGGAAGAGTTTTAGTCAACTTAAACGCTATTACAACCAAAATAGAATATGTTTTATGAACTAAATGATCTTATTTAATTTATTTTTAAGGGTTTTATGACTTTTTTACCGTTCAAATCAAAATTTCGGGGGGGGGGGGGCTGCAGCCCCCCTTATATACCCCCATGGGTAGGACAAGCTATAAAAGAAGTTTTCCCTTTTAAGCGCGTTAGTCTTTGAGCCGTTTGATAATGAAAATGTTCAATATGTTCCTGGGATCAGAAGGATTAGACAACTCTGCCCTAAATAATGAATTAAAGTTTATCGACACCTGTAAGTCGTAAATTAACTTTTGTTCGTTCATCATAATCTCTGATTAAATACCGAATATGATTAACTCTTTCTTAAGGGGCGAAACGCAGTCTGCGCGATCAATACGAAGCTTTGTTCATAATTAAATATCCAATTCTTCCCCGGTGACCTGTATTCAATACTACGAGCAATTGATCAATTTTTTTAATTTCAAATTTCTTTCTAGTATTTTCTAGAATATGCCTGATTAAATAGGCGTCGAGATTACTCAACTCAAGTAGACCAAAGATTGATCTACAAATTTGTAGATCACGTCAAGATCTATACAATGTTTTCCTATTAAGTAAGAAAATAACCCTTTTAAGGGCTAAATTATACTTTGAACGAAAGGGTTATCACTTTTCCCATATGTTGCATTAAATTTTTTAAAAGTACTAAAAAGCTAGTAAGAACTCTTCAAACGGATTCTTGATGCGTCAAATAGTTCTCTGTAAAAATAGGTTTTTATTTGCATGCGTTTCTCATCTGAATTTCCCCTCCAAAAAATGGACTTTAATTTATTTACGTTGAATTTTTTTAGGGGGGGAGGAGTAATTCAGCTTAGGAGAGTCTGTTCAGCATTCAACAAAACTATTTTCTTTAGTCTAAACTAAAAATGAAAAAAAAAAAAAAAAAAAAAAAAAAAAAAAAAAAAAAAAAAAAAAAAAAAAAAAAATTGGGCCTTAGGCAAAAGAGGTGCCAACATTTATGATCCCAAATAATGAAGAAGTTGGTGCATCTAGTGGCCTGCTGAGATGATTCGTACTGCAGTGGAAGAATAGAATTAATAAGAGGACCTTGATAAGTTTAAGGATACTAACTGAATCAGATCTCAGCTCGAAGTTCCCTACTGGTACCCTTCTCATTCTCAACTGTCCTCAGAAGTTTATAATAAATATTGTAGTGAAATTGTGGATATGGTGTTGGTGCTTTCTGAGTACGGGGGAAATTATTGCGCTGCAGCTGAGCGTTATGCCCAGAAACGTCCCAGGAGAAGGCACACAAGCAGTAAAATGTTTTAAAGAAGATTGTGGCCAATCTCCGGAAGAGTACTAGGCCTAAAGGAGAAGGAAATCTATTGCTTGGGAGCATGGAAATACGGAAAGGCTCATGAATGTACTGCGGGCGAATCCTCATGTCAGCCAAAGAAATGCAGCTCTAAGAACAGGGATATCCAGAGCTTTTGGTCCTTTACACATTTCATTGTACAGCAGTGCTTGAGATGTACTTCTGATATGGTGAAAAGAACTATAGTCACTTTGGGAATAAGACAGGAGTTATGTCTTGTTAATGGATGAGGGATATTCGAATACTTTCTGTCAAAAAAGAGTTTAACTTTTGGCATTCTTTCATTTAAAGAAATGGAAGTTTATTTTATTTTATAATAAATACAATTTTTAATGCAAATAAAAACCTATTTTTGCAGAGAACTTCTTGACAAATCAAAAATCCGTTGCACACAGTTCTTCCTTGTTTTTTTTTCAGTTGTCTTAAAAAATGTAACGAAATATATGGGCAAAGAGGGAACCCTTACCTTAAAAGGTCTATTTGAGCCCTCAGAAGAGATATTTTCTTATTTACGAGAATCCCATTTTATATATCTCTACGAGATGTATAAATATTAAACCTACAATATATGTATATAATGGGACACCCTGTGTATATATGTATATATACACAGGGTGTCCCAGCATATGTGTCCATCCCCTTTTTCTCCTAGAGTTGTTGGAATTTCGAAATGAAACTTGGTAGGTCATAGTTATGTTGAATGAGGTTTCTTTTGAAGGTTTAGTTGACTTTGTAACATTCTCCAGTTTTTCTCCAGCGCATCTAACTCGTGAGTTTCCAATGGCAACAGGTATATTTTATGACGAATTCTGATAGAAAATTTAATTTTAAGACTAATTTATTCCGAGACATCTTTTGATCCGACGCACCGTTTGCGCGTAAAACGCAAAAAACTGAAAAATATCGCCCTTTTGTGGACAAATTCCTATTTATCACTGAAACCAAGCCTTGTACGTAAAAACACCTCTATAAAAACGTTGTAGCCTATTAATTTTCCTTTCAGATGATAACAAGATCAAAGTTGTAGATTGAATATTTAACGGGATATTATGAATAAAAAATATACCTTCAAAGTTTTAAAAAATAACAATTCAGAAAATCGATATGAATAGAAAAAAAAATAGCTGTCATAAACAATAAAAAAAAAGTATGTACTTATTTACTTTATTAAAAAAAAAAGTAAATACAAATTATTATAAAACAGAACAGAATAAATTTCTCTTTCCATATGAAATTATTATTACATTAAAAGACAAACTAAAAAACAAATTTCCCTTTGTTTAAAAAAAAAGTAATCAGTTTCCAAAGAAAGTTACATTGTTTAAAAAAATATTAACTTCACTAAATATGGCGAAAATCATTTTAAATGTTCAAAATGTCCACCTTCAACATTAATACATTGCACAAGTCTCTTCGGGAAATCATCCTGATCATTTAAAATCTCATCTATTTTTAATTGTGCAACTGACCGAGTTATCCGACCCATCATGTCCTCTTTATTTTGGGGCCTTTGATGGTACACCAGGGCTTTTAATCTACCCCACAGATAGTAATCCATGACCGTCAAATAAGGTGATCTAGGAGGCCATTCTACCCCCATCCCACGACCTATACAGCGATCTGTGGGAGAAGGGAGGAAAGTACCGAAATTAGTAATAAAATTGAATTAGATCATAAATAAATTTAAATAATAATAATAAATGTAAATAATAATAATAAATTTAAATAATACTTCATAATTTTATAAAAGTTGCATGTAATACGTGGAAATAATTGACGAAGTTTTTCCCGTACCATCAAAGAAAAATGTGTGGGACAACCGTCAAGTTCTATGTACATGTTACATCGCTGTTGCAGTGGAATATCTTCCAATAATGTGGGTAGAGTATTTGTCAAAAAATTACAAAAAACTTCTCCCGTAAGTCTCTCTTGAAAGAAATGAGGGCCAATTACGTATTGTCCGAAAATCCCGCACCATACATTTACCGAGAACCTATGCTGGTGATCAACCTCCGTCAACCAGCGAGGATTTTCTTCCGCCCAGTAATGACAATTGTGTTTATTAATGCTTCCATTGCTGCAGAATGTGGATTCGTCAGTCCATAGAATATGTCTGTAAAAATTCCCATTTTCTGCTAAGGCTTGTTGCATCCAATGGCAGAAGCGTAATCTCTTATTGCAATCCTCAGGTAATAGTTTTTGGTGCGGGTTCATATGGAATGGAAACATTTTATTTTGTTTTGCAATCCTTCCCACTGAGGACTTACTCATCTGAGTCCCTAGCAATGTCCCTGCAGCTGACATGGGGATTAACTGCCATTGCTGTAAGGACATTTATTGTGTTCTCTTCGGTCATCGCAGGTCTTGGCATTTTCCTTCCCTTCCTTGCGCAAATTAATGAACCTGCTGTTCTTAATTTTTGCTCAAGTCTCGGGAAGAGCTTTTTGAAGGGTGTGGTCTATTGGGAAATCGCTGGGCGTAAAGACGTGCTGCAGCGCTGGAATTCCTCCGACATTCCCCAAAAATTAGGAGCATGTCTACATAAAAATCGAAAGCTGGCAAATTTTAAAAAGAAGAAGGTACGTTCTATCACTGAATGGTCAACTGATACTAGCAACTAATTTTTAAGTCCAATTTCTTATCAATGCCACATTATACCAAATAATCTTAATTCCATTGTAACAGCAAACAGCCTCTTTCAACAAAGTACATTAACAATGAGGATTAGGAGCAGAAGTAAATCCTCACATATGTTTTCATCCTTTTCTTTCTTATCATTATTACTCAAGAATTAATACATAAAAATCATCCCAGTGAATAAGTGTTTAACTCGAATTTCCTTGATTTGCAGTGGTCTTCTTTGAAAATTAATGAAAAATCTGGTTTTCATACTCTACCGAAGAAATATGGCAAAAAGAATAAGTAAAAAATCTGGAAAATGCAACACACAACTTTCACTTACCACCTTAGTCGGAGTAGGTTAAATTATTTTAAGCAATTAATATCCATGTTTTTCCACCCATCTCATCAATCGACCCAACATATGTTTTCATTCATAACATCCCGTTAAATATTGAATCTACAACTTTGATCTTGGTATCATATGAAAGGAAAATTAATAGGCTACAACGTTTGTATAGAGGTGTTTTTACGTACAAGGCTTGGTTTCAGTGATAAATAGGAATTAGTCTACAAAAGGGCGATATTTTTCAGTTTTTTGCGTTTTACGCGCAAACGGTGCGTCGGATCAAAAGATGTCTCAGAATAAATTAGTCTTAAAATTAAATTTTCTATCAGAATTCGTCATAAAATATACCTGTTGCCATTGGAAACTCAAGAGTTAGATGCACTGGAGAAAAACTGGAGAATGTTACAAAGTCAACTAAACCTTCAAAAGAAACCTCATGCAACATAACTATGACCTACCAAGTTTCATTTAGAAATTCCAACAACTCTAGGAGGAAAAGGGGGTGGACACATATGCAGGGACACCCTGTATATATATATATATATATATATATATATATATATATATATATATATATATATATATATATATATACAGGGTGTCCAAAATAAGACGGCTCTAACTAATTTTGCGGCCAAACTGTTGGTCTGGGAAAAAAAAAGTCAGAGGAAAAAGTTGTAGAGCTTGACTTAACCTTTCTAAATATGTCGACCATTTAACATATTTACTGCGCATGTGCGCTTGGCGCTAGATGAAATGTTGGGGTTAGCAGATGACCCCTATCATTATGCACATCATTTTGAAGGGAATTAATAAACAAAACCTTTGCCTCAAACCGCACTTCGATATCTTTAAAATCAAATGGGTTTCGTGCGATTCAAATTTCATTGTTTTAAGTTAAAACGATTTTTTGTAGGCACTCACAGCGGTCGGTTATGAAAGTGTGATACATGACTTTGAGGTATTTTTTCCTCAACTTTCTGAAAAAAATATGGCCGATCCTCTAAAAGAATTATTTTTCCTAATAACGGTAATAAAATTTAAAATGAGGCATCTTTTTTAAGTATTTAGCCTGATTATTTGTTTCAGACGTACAATTTAAACCCTATTTTATTGATAGATTAAATAATAAATTGAATAGAAAGCTCTTATCTTGCAGTTTCAAAGCATCCATTTTACTGTATTTTTATTCCTTCAAAAATGAATAGTGTCTTCAAATATGCCACCTTCAACATCCAGACACCTTTGAAGTCTGGAAAAAATGCTGTCAACGGCTCTCAATACGTGTTCCCCCAATATGGATCTGCAGGCTTCAGCAATCATTCCTTGCATTTGGTCATGTGTACTAGGCAGATTAGAGTAGACCATATTAGGAGCTTGGTATCAAAGTTGGACAACTCCATTTTTTTCAGTTTTGAGATTTTGGTCGATTCTTAAGGAGATTTTTATGCTGCATTCGGTTTTACGACTGTTTTGTATTAAAAACAGACAGAAAATAGGTAAAATAGCGTTAATTTGCAGCGTTCAGAATCAAAATATGGACCATTCCAACATAGTTTGGTTTCAAAAAATGACAACTCCTTCAGTAGCCAATGAGAAGCTTGCATTCATGCAATTTGCTCCCATCATGCACTGTAAATACATCATGGCTGAATGTTTATAGTTACTTGTAATAAGTGCATTTAGTGATGATTCTAATTAATAACTAGCTGTTATCCGGCACACTGTGGTTCCGAATGCCGGATTTCGGGACAAAACCTCTAGGTACTTGAATCTTTCTGATTTAGGTATCATTTTTGAAGTATTTCTTCTGTGCCGAGTAGAATGAGACCACTTCCAATTCTTTAGAATAATTATTTAAAAAATAAACGGGTTTTATATAACAAAAACCGTGAAAAACAGAAAGTATTCAATTTAAAAAATTCATATTTTACTCAAATGGTATCCTTCCAAATATATTTTCAAGACCTGAAGTGAATAAATTAACAGCTAATGTGGTACTGGTAACTGTTCTTAACATATTCCTCTTTATTCAAATTTTCGCTTATAACAAATAAATATTGACAGTTTCACACTAGATATTACATAGATCTCACCGTTAATATTCAGTTATTTGCTATCACAAACTTTTCAACAACTCTCTGCAGAAAATAATAATGGTTTGGTTTCAAAAGAGGGTAGGTTCAATTTTAAAATGGCTCCCTTTGGTTTCAAAAACAGACAACTCCATGACTTGGTTTCAAACATGGACAACTCCACTATTCAAAGTGTAATTACGGCCTTAATACTCATATAATTTTGTAGTGCTTTTGAAAATATGTTTCTGGGGCCTATAAGAATAACATATAAAAAAATCACCATGATACTGACATCAATATAGTAGATATGGTTTTTTGCCTCTCCAACTTTGATACTAGGCTCCTCATATTTTTAAGTGTACCCCATAGGAAGAAGTACAGCGGAGTAAGGTCAGGTGATCTAGGTGGCCAAGAAATAGGGCCATCCCTGCCAATCCAACGATTTCCGAATATGGAGGTTACAGCATTCGTAGCTTCTCGGGAATAATGGGCTGGACAACCATCATGCTGGAACCATATTGTACGTCTTGTCTCTAGTAATAAGTTTACATGAGCTCTGGCGTTGGAAACAAGGCGCAAAATCGTTTTGTAAGTCGGATGAACTCGGTTTGGGTAATACTGCGCGTAAAGTCGGTCACCCGAGCTTTACACCTACACTCCCCGAAAACAATAATCATATCCACAATCTGACTACTTGTGAACTTCATGGTTGAAAGCGAATATTACACTAATAATGAACAAAAGTAAAATAATGAACCATAATACAATCAGGAATATCAGATCCAAAGGATTAGATAGGTAACATGACTGATGAAATTAGATAGCTTTAGCTAAGTTAATCCCTAAAGAAGAATTAGATTAAATACTTAAAAAAGATGCCTTATTATAAATTTTATTAAAGTTATTAGGAAAAATAATTCTTTTAGAGGATCCGCCATATTGTTTTCAGAAAGTTGAGGAAAAAATACCTTAAAGTCATGTATCACACATTCATAACCGACCTCTGAGAGTGCTTACAAAAAATCCTTTTAATTTAAAACAATAAAATTTGAATCGCACGAACCTCATTTGATTTTAAAGATATCGAAGTGCGGTTTGCGGCAGATGTTTTGTTTTTTAATTCCCTTCAAAATGATGTGCATAATGATAGGGGTCATCTGCAAACCCCAACATTTCATCTAGCGCCAAGCGCACATGCGCAGTAAATATGTTAAATGGTCGACATATTTAGAAAGTTCAAGTCAAGCCCTACAACTTTTGCCCTGTATATATATATATATATACATATATATATATATATATATATATATATATATGTGTGTGTGTGTGTATGTGTGTTAGGGGAGAGGTGAGACTTGTAAAGGTTAACAAACAGGCTGGACTATATAAGCCCAGCTGGATAAGAATAAAGCTCAGTTCCTATCAGTCATCCGTGTGTTTCGCAGGCTCCTCTGTACATTCTTAAAAACTTCGTCTACTTCAGCCTACACATACGTTATATATATATATATAAGTCAGGTGTCTGTTTGTGTGTCTGTCTGTTTGTTCCTTATACAAATTCACACCGTTTGTCCGATTTTGACTAAACTTGGCACACAGGTAGATCTTGATCTGGGGACTGTCATAGGCTAAATCAAAAACGTATAACAGCTGTCTGTCTGTATGTTTATTCCTTTAGAATTTAGAATATCATTCTTTTGGTAAGGTAGAAATACTCAAATTCATTCATTTTTACGTTTACTTCCATCTAGTCTTATAGTAAAATTACTCAGCTTTCGATTGGTGTCACGTCCATTCTAGTAGAGCCGCTTGGGTCGGAGCTGCAAGGATTATTCTTCTAAAAATCACGTTTGTCTCGAAAAAACAATAAAACGACGTTTTCTCCCGTATGAGTGAGTATTCGGAAAATCGTCGCATAAAATTTTTGTTCCTATCACCTAGGGGTCCCCTATCACCTACCACAATATGCCTAAACATTTACGTTACACCCTGTATATATATATATATATATATATATATATATATATATATATTGAACACTGACAACGAAATACTCTTACACAAACTAACATACAACAAAAAGTGTCTTTTATTTGTTCTATGTGTCATGATTTTTGTTGTAAGTTAGTTTGTGTAATAGTAAAAAAAAGAAAAGGCATCAGCCCTATCCTGGCTAGAAAAGGGTGGTAACCTCTAGATAACCCGTCTTAAAATTCTTAGTTAATAATAAAGGACCTTGAAATATAAATAAATAAATATCATTGTAATATACAGGGTGTCCCGTATTGAGATGTAATAACTTTAGGGGTTTATTCTGCATCTAATTTGTAGTTCAGGGATGCAGAAAAAAGCGTTCTATCTGAACGTGTCGCAGAGCTACACAAACGTTTGTCTATTTTCAAAACTATCGGGATTTTAGATTAATGTACCGCAAAAAAAACAAAAAAAAAAAAAAAAACATATTTTTAGAATCGACATTCAATTTACAATAAGAAACACCCCTTATTAAAATATTACCATGTAAATTAAGAACTATAAAAAAAGCTTTATAGACATGAACTTTTGATATTAGTGTTTTCTTAAATTATTCAATCTTTTCTTAATCAGCTATATGTAGACTAGAGGTTTGCCTCCACCTCAAAAGTTGCATTATTTAATACGTTTTGAAATGGTACCTCGTTGCTTTAGATAAAAATCGATTTGATTGCAATTTTTTCTGATTTATAAGTGAAAACCTATAAATGTGCTTTAGCGTGAAGAAGCCATTCTGAACACATGCTTTAATTTAACACGATAATGGTGATATCCTATACTACTTCGCACAATACATGACATGTATAAATCAAGCCCATCTACCAAATATTAACTCATTCTGTTTTCAAATGGATGGTTGCCCAGCTCAAGAGTGGTGACGAAATGGATGAACGCTGAATTCCCAAACCGTTGGATTAATGAATTCGTTTGAAATTAAAGAATGTGTTTAGAATGCCTCCAAGCTAAAACACATTATTGGTTTTCAATTAGAAATCAGAAAAAAATAGATTCAGATAGATCTTTTTTTAAAACAATGAGGTACCATTTAAAAGCTTATTAAATGATAAAACTTTTGACTCGGAGGCAAACCTCTAAGTCTACAAATAGCTGATTAAGAAAACACTAATATCATAATTATATATGGCATTTAGTATAGCTCTTAATTTAAATGGTAATATTTTAATAAGGAGTGTTTCTTATTGGACATTTAATTTAGATTCTAAAATACAGATCTAAAATACGATACATTAATCTAAAATCCCCAAAACACAGCTTTTAATAATAAAAAAAAACAGTAGTTTTGAAAATAGACAAAAGTTTATGTAGCTCTGCTACATGTTCAGATAGAACGCTATTTTCTGCATTACTGAACTACAAATTAGGCGCAGAATAAACCCCTAAAGTTATGAAATCTCAATCCAGGACACCCTGTATGTATATATATAATATTTTCTAGATGCTTTAAATGTATCCCAACTAAGGTATGTACATTTTGGTTTCATTTGGAGCTAAGGAAGTATTCGAACAAAAAAAATTATTAATAGACATGAAACGTTTTGGGATGTTTGCATATTTCCGCGAATACCTCTAAAACTGTTGGAGTATCGAGTAAGTGGGACGTAACCATTAGAAAGCTCACTAAATTCTCTACAATAAAAGGTTCTGAAGCAATTTCCGATTAGGCGATGTCAAGCGGAGAAATAAGTGCTTTAAACTTCAAATGTGTTTGTTTTGGTCTTTTGAATGTGTTTGTGTCGTTTTTTAACAGAGTTTTTAATTGGTTGTTTTTTTGTTGTTTTAAATTGCATTTATCTGTAAAATTAGTATGAGTATAGTGAAATAAGACAAGGTAATGAGAACCTTTTTGGTAATAGTATTTTTCTAGTGCAAACGTTGAGAAGGGCGGGAAGTCATTTTTCCAGGTAAGGTAGTGGTAGAGTATCCTTGTCATCCAGCACGTATCTAGGGTCATAAAGTATGTTTTAAAGCAATTTGAGGGATTTTTAATTTTTGCCAGTATCAGAACAGCCTCTCTTTGCATACCACAGCGCTACAAATCTCTTCGTGTAGTGTACAGCGGACCGCTCAAATTAATTTTATATTAAGCGGATATAAATAACTAAAAAAACTTAATTTGTGAATAAATGTTACGTTATTGTATATTGAAGTTTATTATTCAGATAAAAAAGGTTAGCGTACATGAAAAGTCATACATTTTTGCTAACGTGGACACGATACATGGGACGGTCATATTTGGAGAAATAAGTGCTTAAAACTTTGAAATAATTGGTTTGGTTTATTTGTCAATTTCCTTTAGTTTTTTTTTTGCTTGATATTTTTGCTTATAGCTTATAGTAGGAAAATTTATATGCCAATAATACAGGATAAGCAAAATTAGAAACAACATTTTGTTTTAAGAAATAGAGCTTTCCGAGCGAAAGATGCCATGTGAATATTTTCTCCTACTGAACTGGCGTTGATTTCGTTCGTTAGAACGTTTTTTTTTTCTCTATTTACTCAATTTTTAATGAGTTGTTTTTGAAAAAGGAATTGAACTGTAAAATGAAAATTCTATTTTCTCTATTTAACTTCCTTATGATTTTTTTTGATAAAATTGTAGTTTATTCTAGTAAACTCTTATCTTATATATATATATAAATATATATATATATATATATATATATATATATATATATATATATATATATATATATACATACACACAGCACACAAAAAAATCGTTGTTTTGTGTTATAACTTTCCTCTGAAGAAAAGTGGCTTTGTTAAATTATGTTTAACTTGCAGCTTTACATGTCGTCATTTAATTTTTTCGACCAAGAAGATTTTTTGTTGTTTTGTTTTTGGCGGAGTTGGGTGGTAGAGGAGGGTGGAAGATAAATCTTATACTTTTAATGATTGTCATATAGTCGTGTATTCACGATCGTGTTTTTGTTTGTTGCGTTTTTCTCGGAAACGAAGCAAAAACGAGAAAAATTCCAAAGGACTTTTTTTCTTTCTTTTTTCATCCTGCCATATTCGTAGTCGAAGAACGTTTATAAAAAAAAAAATAAGAAATATAAAAATGTGCTAAGAAAAGGAGTGACTACAATATATACATCATTAGTATTGCATGAACATAAATATAAAAAGTCCGACTCGCAGGAACTGCGTCATCTTAGCGCGGTTCCATTCATATCCCTAGTGTTATTTTGTAGACTTAGAATAGAAACAGTTATTACTTTGTTTGGATCATTCCTAATGTAAACAAATATGAAAAAAAAAAACAACAAGATTTAAGGCTAGGGATGAAACTATCCTAAGCAGAAATTACTCTTTCTGCCGTCCCAAGTTTCGGTCTACGAAGACTCTTCTACGAATATATTTCTAATTTACTTAACTTGCAGTGCTACCATATCCATTTTACTTTTAAATGCAATTAAACAAAATAAAATTGTACATGAAAATGAGAAAGTAGTGTTATTTTTTATTGAACTAAGGCCACATTCAACCACAAAATATAATTATATTTCTAGTATAGCATTTGGCTGCATGACTTCCTACAGGTAAAGGTAACTGTCAGCTGTCCTAGAATGCTTGATGAGAACAATGAATCTTGATTTATGAAGTGCAATAAAAGCCTACCTGAACCGGCAGACTACCTCGACCCGGACTGACCCTACACGGCGAATATTTACGTTTTCAGTTCTGTTACAGGTTCAAAGAATTTGTATTTATTCCCCTGTTTTATTGAGAAATACATCCTCCTCCTAGAAGCAATAACAAAATAACAAGAAATAAAAACAGACAAAAAGAACCGTATAAATAAACGAAATCAATTATCGTTTATCAAACTTCTAAGTTATATGTACTTATTTCTCCGTTTGACATGGCCTAATCAAAACTTTCTTCAGAACCTGTTTTCTAGAGCATTTAGTAAGCTTTCGAATGGTAACCATCCGTTTACCAAGATTCTCAACCGTTTTCGAGATATTAAGGAAAGTATATGAAGTTTCCAAAGCTTTTCATCTCTATTAATAAATTATTTTAATTTAACCCTTCCTTAACTCCAAACGTAAGTAAATTTTCAGCATACTAGTTTTGATGAAATTAGAACATGCAGAAAATGTTTCAACTGAATCCCATAATTCGAAGTACCAAAATCAAAGACAAAAATAACCGTTCGAATAAACAAAATCAATTACTTCAAAGTTTAAGCACTTATTTATCCGATTCACGTCGCTTATTCAAAACTTTCTTTAGAACCTTTTTTGTAGACCATTTAGTAAGCTTTCGAATGGTAACCTTTCGCTTCCCAAGATTGTCAACGGTTTTCGAGATACTAACGAAAGTATAAAAGGTTACCAAAACTTTTCTTGTCTGTTAATAAAATATTTTATTCTAACCCTTCCTTTACTCCAAACGTAACCAAAATTTCAACATATTAGTGTTGATAAAATTCGAACTTGCAGAAAATGTTTCAACTGAATCCCATAATTCTAAGTACCAAAATCAAAGACAAAAAGAACAGTTCGAATAAGCTAAATCAATTACTTAAAAGTTTTAAGCACTTATTTCTCCGATTGACATCGCTTATTCAAAACTTTCTTTAGAACCTTTCTTGTAGACCATTTAGTAAGCTTTCGAATGGTAACCTTTCGCTTCCCAAGATTTTCAACCGTTTTCGAGATATTAAGAAATTATACGAAGTTCCCAAAACTTTTTATTATTTCTGACAACAGAAAATTGGTCTCATTTTACCTATCCTGTTTTACACACACATAAATTTTCCTTACAAATACAACATAAGAAATTACAAAAATAAAAAGCAATAAAAAACAAAGGGAAAGAGACAACAATTACAAAAAGAACGACAAAAACCCGTTCATAAGAACAAAACAGACGTATTTGAAGTTTTAAGCACTTATTTCTCCGATTGACATAACCTAATCAAAAATAGTTTTAGAATCATTTTTGTAGAGAATTTAGTAAGCTTTCAAATAGTTTCAATCCACTTACCACGATTTCCCAACCGTGTTCGAGATATTAATGAAAGTATACGAAGTTTCCAAAACTTTTCATGTCTGTTCATAAAATATTTTATTCTAACCCTTCCTTAACTCCAAACGTAACATAACTTTCAACATATTAGTTTTAATGAAAGTAGAACATGCAGATAATGTTTCAACTGAATCCCGTTATTCTAAGTACCCAAACCAAAAACGGTATTCAAAAACTATTTTTCCAATTTTCTCGACAACGGTTAAAGCTATCGCCTTGAAAATGGTTTCATTCGTTTTTCTAGCCCAAGAAGCCTATAAAACGAGTACTTACAAGCTTATGAACTCAAAAACGTAAGCGTTACGATTTTTTCTGCGCGAATTTCGCCCCAAACGCCATCTTCCAGTGGGCGGATTTTGCTGGTTAACGAACTTGACCTTTCAAATTGGACGACAGATTTTTGTACCAAATTTCATCAAAATCGGACCATTCGTCTTCTATTTAGAGAGCGAACAGACAAATATATATATATATATATATATATATATATATATATATATATATATATATATAAATAAATATATACATATATATATATATATATACAAATTTGAACCACCGTTATTTTCGGTTTCTAGGGGTTCTGAAACGCAAAATTTTCTAGTCGGCACTTCCGGATTGTTTCATTGTATCAACCTTATAAGCGGGGTTCCTCCCTATGGGGGAGGGAGGAACCGCGCTAAAACCTAAATAAGAAAATAAAAAAAAAAAAAGAAGGGAAATAAGAAAATAACCCAAAAAAGAAAGAAAGAAAAAAAATGTGAAAATACAATAAAACAATAAGAAGTAAGTGAAATTACGTGGTTTCTGTTTTGGCCTTCTGTCATATGTTACGTGGATTTAATGGGGTGCCTTAAAACAATTTTATATATGTATATTTTATTATTATTTTTACTGTATTAATTACAAGTAGTTTTCGTTGTTAAGGAACAAAATTTAATTCTCGTCTTGAAGTGAGTTTTAAAGCGGGACGTTTTCTAGTGAAAATTGTCATTCCTGAGGACGCGAAGTGCAAATAGAGCCGAGGACGTCGAAAATAATTGTGAGCGGCTAAGTGGCGAATAGTTCTGATGTAATATTGGGTCGCGGGGGGCGGGGGGAGCGGGGGGGGGGGGGGGGGGGAAGGGATTAATAATACAGCGGAACCCTGGACTACCTTCTCACCGACACTCATCGCTAAGCCATCGAAGGAGTTGTGACGACGGAGCCAAGCATCGCTCATAGTAATCCTACATCTGCTCTTCTCGTATCCAGGTATAGATTAATAGATAGGAAACGTAGATAAGACACATAAATGATGATAAAAGTATCACATTAGAGGAAAAAAATAAATAACAACGGTTGGGATTCTTTAGGGTGGGTTTACACTTGCTAGTTATTGCAGGAAATTTATATCAAACAGAAATTTCGACTAGTGTAAACCATGAGCAATTTATGTCTGAGATATATATTTCTATCCCGAGCAATAAGTGTCGACACTTCTATACCGTCAGGTGAATGCGCTGATTATAAAGAGAGCAATAAATGTCAGACAGAAATATCTTGGTTTCTAGCTATATTGCCGAAACTTCTATACCAAGCAGAATGGACTAGACAGGACATATATGTCTGAGTGTAAACAGGCCGGACATTTATTGCAAAGCGAGAACCGTCCTATACATTCCATGACATAAATGTCTAGCTATTTCTGTATGTAAACTTGCAAGAGAATATCTATCCGACACTTATATCGCGACATATATCGTGACATATATTTCCTGCCAGAAATATCAAGTGTAAACGCACCCTTACTCACCAAGTATCTCGACAGGGTGGGCTTATTGTATAATGGTTGAATTGGTTATTATTTTATCTTTTTTTTTACATTCAGATTATGTATAGTATATACGACCATTACAGAACCAAATAAAAAATTACGTGCATACGCTTCCTCCAATTGAGGCGTTGTTGGTACGAAAGGTGTATTCAACAAAAGGTAGTTTTCAGGAAAATGCGTTTGAATATTTTTTCCATTAGAACTTCACTAGAGTATATTCAAAACATTTGTTCGTTGTGGGATGCATGATTGTTTTTTTTTTATTAATTTATATTATTAAACAAATTATATAATAATCGACCTGGAATCACGGGCTTAAATAGGAAATAATTTCAGAGAGCAAACCTCCCTATAGCGGACACCTCTGGGAGAACCAAAGTTGTCCACTATAGAGAGGTGTCGAGACGGGTACGTACCGAATTTGTACATTTAATTCATGTTTTAATTAACCATTTAATAATTACCCATAACAAGTTTTTTTTAAGTACATAGAAAGAAGTTCAATAAGTATAAACTTTAAAAAAAAGTTTTATTCTAAAAAGTTTAAAGCATAAAGAAGTTCTTAGTTCTCGGACAACATTTCTGTCACAATTTTCCGTCCATTTCTTCAAAATTTCATCTTTATTTTTCAATATTTCTGGTGCTTGTGTTTTCCCTATCTTAAAAAACTCGGCAAATTTACGCACACCACATTTTTCGCGATTGGAAAATGTTATCAAGTCAATGTTTTCTTTAAGTGTCAGAGATTTCCAAGTAGACATATTGAAGAGAAAGTACGATATTTACTCAAGAAGAGCTAACTAAAAACCAACTGAAAAGTGAAGAGAGGGAAGTTCTGCGGAAGGAATGTGAACCGAACAGAGTTTTGGAATATTCCCGGAACCGTGATACCACGTAGGCAAAACAATAGTAATCTGCCAGCGGGAAAATCATATGCTCCTGCTGCTCCTGGAAGATATTACTAGTCACTATTCTGTATATATATATTATTCTTACAAAGAGTTTGTTATTGTTAATGCATTTTACTGGAAACTTACATCGATGGGAACACTTCGGAGGAGGAAAACCACAGGAAACCCTGATTTTTTACCTCCTTACTACAGACAATAACAACAAATGTTATTCATACAGTTGTTGTAATTGTCCATAGTAAGGAGGTAAAAAATCAGGTTTTTCCTGTCCGTGTCCGTTGTACAGAGGTGTCCGCAATATAAAGGTTTATTTTACCTATAGAAAAATTCGGGACTGCGAGAAAATGTCCGTTAATAGAGGTGTCCGCTGTAGGGAGGTGTCCGTTAAGGGAGGTTTCACTGTACTAACAATCTAGAACATGGAATAATAGTTAGCCAACTAAAACACTATTACCCCCAAAACAAATTAAGTGGTCATATTTAATTTATTTTTAAGGTTTTTATGACAAATTTTCACCGATTAAAACAACATTTCGAGGGAGGTGCTGCAGCCCATTCCAGGAATGTTAACTTCGGAGTGTTGAGTTCGCCTTTCGTATCCGCCTTCCTGTGGCAGTTTCTAGCCAGCTTGTTCTCATTCTCTGTGCATTTTGAGTGCGAACTCGAAATTAAAAATATGCCAGTAGATTCTCCGAAGCGTCTGAAAAAATTGACCGGATGTTGAGTTCGCCCTTCTTATTCACGCCTCAATTGTTCTTTCGCTGTCGCTTGAGTGAAATCGAGTCTCCTAAGAAATTTACAAAACAGAAGTAAAAAGTTACTGTAATTGGGTTAACTAATAACAAAGGACGCTAATGGCCCAGATGTCGATGTGCCGTTAAAAAAAAAAAAAAAAAAAAGTAGTCTGATATTTAACTAAAAACTACTTTCTGAAAATTTTATGGGCATGCTCCAGAAAACGAAACTTATCCTCCCCAAAGTACGCAATACAACGCAGCTACAGCTAGGGGATAAATGTCGTCAAATATTTCACAGGAAACAAACAAAGAAGGTGCAAATAAGTTTCGTAGGTTGTGTTTACGTTCTAGTAGATTACGACAGTATTGACAAATGTATAGGAAATAGTTTGTTTTCAGATATGAAAATTTCAATTAAACAGATTTGGAGAAATGAGTTTTTAGCTGCCGATAGTTGCTTAAATATTTATTCGGTTAATTTATTTTGTTATTGTAGCCATTAGCGCAGGACTGTTGCAAATTCTAAACAGCCACAATGAAGATGAGAAGTTTTTAAGCGAGCTCATTGTTGACAAACTCCAACTTTAACAGGCGGCCTTCGAATCCCCATGTTATAAGTGGCTTTTTTTACCGGTTAATATAGCTTTACTTAATTTAGTAGGAATTGCCGAACATTTAAATCTTTTGGTAACTTGAACGTTCTCCTTCCTTTCCGTAGTACGAATATTAAAATCCCAAGGCTGATTTTCTTGCAGCGAACTACCGAACTAAAATTGATTTCTTGAGAGTCTTAAATAATTTCGAATTCTAAAAAAATTAATAAAAATATTTTATAAAATCATAACGCTATATTTGATAGTAAGTTTTTTTTTTTAAATTTATTTATCTGGTAGAATTTTTTACATTGATATATGATAGATCATTTTAGATGGTTTTACATAAATAGACTGTAAATATACTTTTACATAAATAATGATGAAGCTTTAATCTGATATAGTTTTACAGAGGGGGGATATTTGTAATAAACTTATACAATTTACCTATTTACAATATTAAACTAAACAAACTGTAATTAAAGTAACGAACTAATAAAAAAGGAGGAACATACTTCGTATTTACAATGATGTTAAAAATTAGACTAAAAGTAAAAAAAATGTAAAGGAAAGTGGTATGCATATCAGTTCTCCAATCAGTCCATGAAAATTATAAGTTATTTTTGGGTTCAATTGAGGATTTAATTTTATTTAGAGAGTGTCATATAGTCTGGTTTGTTTCTAAAAGTCTAGTGTGTTTTGTATTTATTTTGGCTCTCGTCCCTGAGTAATAAATATATATATATATATATATATATATATATATATATTACTTAGTTTTTATCATGACTCATTATTTTATTAATTTTCCTATGAATCTAATAGTTTTGAGTCGGGCAATCTGCTGGCCACCGTTATTATATGCATTTTACTTCTTTCCGATGAAAAACCCGCCGTCTCTTGTGGGGCTCTTATCCAAAGCCATACGTCCACGATTAAAAAGGTCACACCACATTTGTAAAAAAAATGAAAAAAAACAAAACAACAACAACAATTTACTACTAGATATTATTTATACTTTTAAGAAAATGTTAAACGTTGAAACATTTAATTCTCAAAACTACTCTTTAGAAACTGTTGGCCAAGACATCACAAGTTCAAGCATCATAACCATACTTCAAAATGGTGTGAAAGATATCGCTAGATGTACTCAACCGACTGTGTTTAAAATTGAAAACAAAAATCTGTATAATAGTACATAAGACGTCTCAGGAGGGATTAAAAATGGAAAACTTTTTTTTTGTAGATACAATTACAACGAAATTGTGAGTTAAAAAAATGTATAAATTACGAAATAAGAAAAAAAAAACAAAAAAAAACAAACGTATTTTAAGTCTTACATAATATGCAAATTACATATACGTGTTGTTAATTTTAATAAAATCTTTTCTTTAGACATTGTGAAACCTTCTACAGCAGTTTGTAAAAAAGTAGCTAAGTATTCAAAATTTTCATAAAATTATAAGACTTCTTCCTGTGAAAATAACCAAAATATAAATCTCACCACCAAGAGGTTAACGCGAAAAATAATACTGAAATTAAATTATTAATTCCAATTCAAACTCCTTTATATATATATAAAATCCTTTTTATACACACACACACACACACACACACACACACACACACACACACACACACACACACACACACACACATATATAAACACAAATTTGAACAATTTTTTTTTAAGACCTTTAATTTATAAAGCGTCAATAACTTTCTACGGAAAAACGTTGACGTCATAAGCGGATGTGAGGAAACACGCGATTAATCTTAATAATCTAAATTTTTATTCTTGTAGAAGAATATTAGACTCTCGTGAAATATTTTCCCGAAAATCTGAGTTTTTGATTAAAGGTTTAAACATGTTGGATGATGTATGTTGAGATGGCAATCTGATAGATCTGAGGAGCCTAGATGAGCCAATTATTTTTTGATAATAGAATAAAAATATTTTTTAATTTTTATATTTTTCACAAGGCTTTCGTGTTTTACAAATTTTGCTATAAATTTTTTTGTGTTTACGCTTCTCTTGGATATAACATTGGAGTACAAATTCATATATTTTTAACAGTAGAGTTTGTTTATTCACGTAACCTCCTTCTAAAAATATGTTATTTTTTTATAGTAAAAATATTTTAACGATCAAAGGAAACAAAAAATAGTTTCATTTCAGCAGCCAATTTGTTGGATTTATAAAAGGCCATCATCCAAACTGTGCACTAACTGAAGAAAATAACTTTACTGTAGGCCATTTGTATTCCAAGGCATAAGTTATTCATTGAAGCCGTAGACATATTTGTGAATACTGAAACATGCATTAAGAATTTAGGATTTCAGGGTTTGTCCTTAACTGTAACATTGGCCTACTATCCTGTGTCACACGATTAAGCCAGTCAGTACAAACAAAGAATTTTAGCACTTTCCGAAATAATCCAGCTATTGGGATTGCACTCCTGTTAGATGTCTATTACCACTATTGTGGATAGATTTTTTTGTTATTTCAGAACGTAATTTGTCATATAAACGTTATCATGGCAAGAGAAAGGACGATTTATCTGATTCCCGCAATTGTATATTTTTATAACCATGGGTAACTAAATGGAGAATCAAAGTAAATGCAGAAAAATCTAGCCAAGCTGCCCACCAATAACCCTCCAGAACATTCAAATTCCACAGAAATCGCAAGTAAGGTACTTAGGAGTGATACTAGACAAACGCTTAACTTGGAAGCCACACATAACACAGAAAAGACAGGAACTAAACAGACGTTTTAGACTTTAACACGCTTACTGGACAAACGCTCGAAACTTTCATTGACTAACAAACGACTTATATACAATACCATACTCCGACCAATATGGAATTATGGACTAGAACTATGGGGTTCCACTAAACCTTCCAATTCCTACAGAATACAAACAATGCAATCCAAAATCCTTCGAAAAATATCCAATGCTCCTTACTACGTCTTGAACCTAACCCTGCATAATGATTTCTATATCCCCTTTATCCAATCCGTGGCCAAATCAGTCTATCAGAAGTTTCATTCCAATCTCCCCGGCCATCCAAATCCTTTGATAAACTCTCTATCCTCCTTTCATAATCCACAAAATCCTCATAGAAGGCTGAAGCGGCGGTGGCCTAGAGACAACTTGTTATAACTTGCCATTTGCAATGCTCAAAATTTATTATTCTAGTGGGTTGTGTAATTGTACATATTCCCACATCATGTCTCACAAAGCTATTGTTCCATAACCAGCAAAATTACTGGAAATATGTATAGCATATTGTTCTAATTATCAATAAAGGTTTCAAAACAAAATATATATATATATATATTTTGTCCATTAGTCACACTCAACCGCACAGTGGAATATATCTTCATCGGCTGGTAGTTTTGCGTGGGATTCCACTCTTCCTAACCTTTTAAAAAAGTTGAATGCAGTTCAAACATCTTTTCTGTTTCTGGAACGGTGTATAGTGGGGCCGAACGACATATCGTGTTTCAAAAAAAGGCTACAGCCTCTAAATCTAAACCGTTTTCAGTGCAGTTTTTTTTTAAATGAAAGCTAATAAAATTGATAACAACTTTGTCTCGATTTTTGTTTTTTGTTTCCCTTGTTTATTAAATTACGTCTAAAGAAGTTAAATTCAGGAAGTTTTACAATCGAATATAAAATAACATTAGATTTTTCATCTAACTTAATATGAGCACTGATTGAAATTAAACATTCAGATCCTGGGAATTCCTGAAATCTTACATACCTGCGCATGCGCATGTTTACAAATACGTTGTTTACGCCAGCTTTCATAACCCGCATAACAGTGAACTTTGGTGCTTCATAACTTCTCTCCTAGGTGAGAGCGACTTTTTTTTTTTTTTTTTTTTTTTTTTTTTTTTTTTTTTTTTTTTTTTTTTTTATAACGGATTCGTGTTTAGCACATCAAAATACTCTATAGTGCAACATATAAAATAACTGGTGCCCAGGACCCTCGTCTTCAAATTTGCCAAATCCTGTTATTGATTGTGCCTAAAATTAAAAAATCAGACACACGTTTCCGTTCAGGAAATCAAATTAGCCATTACGCATAGATTCATAGCAACAGAATCATTCAAGTCCCTCATATATTTATTTAAATATATGAATATACATTTATTTAAATATATGTCAGAAATGATCCCTCATCTGTGAGGTATAGTTCTCAATCTTCTCATCGCCCTGATGAAGGCTTGCATTTCAAGCCGAAACGTCGGCAACAATAAAACCATTTTCACTGTAAAATGTAGTTTTATTAAGATGCAATGCCCGAACCCCGACAATCCCTACCTTCACATCATCAACGGTCAACGATCTCCTCTCAATATATTTATTTCGTGTTCCTAAACGCCGTATCAAAAGTCCATATCAAAATTTATTCCTATTGTTGACATCCATATTGTACACCCTTCCCAAGTCTTCCAGAGCATCTTTTCTTGTTGTTTTGTTTGCATACAACGGTAAATTTGAATCCCATAATGCAGGGTGCTTCTTATAGTCCTCTTGAAGTAGCCTTTTCACTCTCAGATAACAAACTCGGCATGATTAACTAATTAAGAAACACAGGAAAAATTATACGTTCGATTTATTAGAATGTTTGTAACCAATTAAAACACTGGTAAACTCAATAGCGCACGAGATGATGTAAAAGTCCCTGATTGGGTTAGATTCTGAGTCAACATAGGTTTCAACACGAAAATAGGAGCTTGAAACTCGCAAGAGGCAAACAATAGCGCATGCGTTACGCGCCCTTCATTGTCAACAATACGCAAGCGCAAGTAAAAACGCACAACTATAGACAGCCAGATTAGGAGGAAAAGTCCGAGCTGCGTTATTTTAGCGGGTTTTTGTACTTATTTCTAGAGACATTTGAAAAGCCTAGAATAAAAATAAACATTTAGTTTTTATTACATTTTGTGAAAAATATCACAAAGCACCAGGGGATGAAAGTACAACTTACACAGAAGTAGAAATTATATATATACATATATATATATATATATATATATATATATATATATATATATATACATACATATATATGTTTCTCAATTTTATACCATGTTATACTAGAATACTCATTTCCTGTTAAATGCAATTCGTAAAATATCCGACACGCAGGAACTGCGTCATCTTTAGCACCTTTCTCTTCTTATTCCTAGAGACATTTGGAAAGATAATAATAGATATTATTTTTTGATTTTTCGTGAAAATATCAACATCTATTTGAATACAATTTCGAAGGAAAGCGATATTTTAGGCGCCACAAGACACAGGAAACCGACAGTAGCCAATTTACATAGCAGTGAAAATTACTCAATCCGCCTTCTCCTTCATTCCTAAAAAAGGCTCTATTAATATGTTAAAGAAGACTCTAAATACGTTTCTCATATTACGTATCTTGTTACACTGGTAAATAAATGTTGCTGCTATATTCTTTATTTTTCTAACAATAAAAAAATTTCTCATTTTCCCGTCTTCTTATACCATAATACTAATTTTACAGAAATTGACAAAAAAACCAAACCAATTATTTCAAAGTTTTAAGCACTTATTTCTCCAAATATGACCGTCCCATGTATCGTGTCCACGGCAGCAAAAATGTATGACTTTTCATGTACGCTAACCTTTTTTATCTGAATAATAAACTTCAATATACAATAACGTAACATTTATTCACAAATAAAGTTTTTTTAGTTATTTATATCCGCATAATATAAAATTATATTGAGCGGTCCGCTGTACCCTACACGAAGAGATTTGTAGCGCTGTGGTATGCAAAGAGAGGCTATTCTGATACTGGCAAAAATTAAAAATCCCTCAAATTGCTTTAAAACATACTTTTATGACCCTAGATACGTGCTGGATGACAAGGATACTCTACCACTACCTTACCTGGAAAAATGACTTCCCGCCCTTCTCAACGTTTGCACTTGGAAAATACTATTACCAAAAAGTTTCTCATTACCTTGTCTTATTTTACTATACTAATACTAATTTTACAGATAAATGTAATTTAAAACCAAAAACAATTAAGAAGTGCGTTAAACAACAACAAAACCCCGTTTAAAAGAACAATACAAACACATTTGATGTTTTAAACACTTATTTATCCGATTGACATCGCCTAATCGAAAATTGTTTCAGAAACTTTTTTTTAGAGAATTAAGCTAGCTTTCTAATCATCACCTTCCATTTACCACCATTCCCCAACCGTTTTCCAGATGTTTACGGAAATCTATATATATATAAAAATCACGTTTCTGTCTGTTTGTCCGTTTGTTCCTTATACAAATCTACACCGTTTGATCGATTTTGACCAAACATGGCACACAGGTACGTCTTGATACGGGAAATCTCCTAGGCTAGGTCAAAATAGTCAAATTTCAAAAATTTGGTCAAAAGGTTTGTTAAAAAAAATTGGCTACACTGAACCATTCAGATTTTGACAACCATTTTGAATAATGTCTCAAATTTATTTGTTGATGTTCTTGATAATTAGAATAACTCGAACTCATTGATGACTTTACATCGTTATATAATCATTTAATGCAGTTTATTTCAATTTTATATCAACAGTCACTGTCTAACTAAGGAGCGCTGGCCTGTCTTTGATAAGAGCTATCTATTAGAAGGCTGTGGTTCTGGCCTCTGTCGGCTGTTTTATGAATTGCTGTGGTTCTGGCCTCTGTCGGCTGTTTTATGAATTGCTGTGGTGCTGGCCTCTGTTGGCTGATTCACGAATTACTAGACAGATACAAACAAATTCACACCGTTTGACCGATTTTGACGTACCTGGATATACAGGTAGATCTTGATACGGGGAGAGTCATACGCAGAATGTTGGTGTAGCATGGCACACTGGGTAACAGCTAGTATACAATAAATAATCCCAAAATGTTTCATGTCTATTAATAAAATATTTTTTTTAATACGTCCTCAATTCCAAATGAAATAAAAATATAAACATAATAGTTTAGAGGAATTTGAAACATGTAGAAAGTATGTCAATTAAATCCCAAGGTCTACGGTAAGTACCCGAACCGAAAAAAAGTTACAAAAATATTGCTTTCAACTTATCTCAAAAACGATTACAGACACCACCCCAAAAATGTTTTTTTTCCAACGTGAAGAAACCTATAAAACGTGTACCTGCAAGCAAATGAACTTGAAAACCTTACATTTCTCCTGGTTACCGAGATTTTTGTACCAAATTTCATCAAAATCGGACCATTTTTGAGCCTGTGAGAGAGCGAACAGACAAATATATATATATATATATATATATATATTTTATTTATTTATTATATTTGAAATCTGTACAATTATTAGCAGTACAATAATCAAGTCGGTTAATGCAGATATTATGTACAATGACAAAAACGGTAAAAGTAAAGTAAAATAAAAGAAAAAATAAATAATAAAGACATACAAAATATGGAAGAAGACAACCACTGTTGGCACTTCCAGAGATGTCTTGGAAAATGTTTTAATGGTCACGATAAGATCAGATGATTAAATTGTCACGAGGCCACTGTCTCTTGAGCCGCCTGGGAGGATTGTCTGGATGGGATTCGGATGATAAGGATAGACCTTCAGGATTAGGATGATAAGACAATTTGGAGTGGAACATTTGGAATCGGGTTTTAGCAAGGTCAAGGACAAATGGGATGTTGAGGTCATTGTGAAGGGTTTTGTTGGAAACATAGAAAGGAGCATTTACAATTTTACGAAGTACTTTTGACTGGAATGCCTGTATTCTGTTGATGTTAGATGGTTTTGCAGATCCCCAGAGTTCAAGTCCGTATGTCCATATTGGTCGAATGATTGTTTTGTATATCGTTAGTTTGTTCTGTATCGATAATTTCGATGATGGTCCAAGAAGTCGTCTAAGTAGTCCTTATCGTTTGTTCAGTTCTTGTCATATATATATATATATATATATATATATATATATATATATATATATATATATATATATATATATATATATAGTTAATATTATGTGTGATAATTAAACACCTGCTCCAAAACAATTTTGAAGAAAGTGAGATTTTAGGCACTATTTTCTACTTATTTTGCAAAGAAAACGCAGAGCAGGGGAAATTAAACACTCAGGCTCTTCGACTTTCGCTCGCAAAGATCTAATAAAATCAGCCAAAATTGTTTCGGATTTCACTTACCTTGTTTACTATGGGATTCATTTTACTGCTAAAATCAATTCGAAAATACAAAAAGTAATAAAAATCGGAACAAACACAAAGAACCGTTCAAAGAAACGGAACTAACACTCTCAAGTTTTGTAAATTTATTTCTTAGGGTGAAATCGTCCATCGAATATTAATTAAGAACCGTTTTTGTAGGTTTCGAATTTAGTATGGTTTCGAATAGTAACCTTCCGCTTCTTACGATGATTCAACCCGTTTCGAAGAACCAAAATTTACGAAAATCCCAAACCTTCTCAAAAATGTTAATAACGTATATTTCTATTACTTTCTTAGCTTACATAGACTTAGATATCTTAATTAAATTATTATTAAAAATGGCTCAACATGCTTCGTATCTTCGGATGCCTTTTTAGTAGCCCCAAAAAAGCTAAGCACAGCCTAATAGAACGTAGGCGATACTTTCGCTACAATGGCCACGTCAGTTATGGAGATGTCCTGAAGAAGCATCCCAAATCCCCAATTAATTTGTAATTTTATTCATCGACCCTCTGCCCGCTGAAAAGAAAAAACCTTTTCAACAGAATCTCAATGAATGCACAAACAGAGAATCAAAAATTTATTTCATATGTTTCCCTACGTCAGAAAACCAATAAAATGTGTACCTGGAAGCCCATAAGCGCCAAAACGTAAGGACTACGATTTTATGATCATTTCGCCCCCCCCCCAAAAAAAAAAAAAAAAAAAAATGTTCCGGTATAATAAATACTCGCGGGGTCTCCCGTGGTCTAGTGGCTAGAGCGCTAGATTCATAAGCGGGAGATGGTGGGTTCGATCCCCACCGTCGGCAGGAATTTTCTCATCTCAGGGCTCGCTGAGAAAATCCCTGGCTGCACCCTGGATGTCGGCGCTAATGGCCGAAATTTGTCGATGCGCCGTAAAAAAAAATAATACTCGTAAAATTAATGCCCCTAATTCATAAAGCATGTTTCTGCATTAATTCCCACGAATAATTTCAGTATTCTATTTTTTCTTGATATTATTTTTCAATTAGATTATTAAAATGATTTTAATTTTGGTTTTATTTCAGTTATAATAAAGGAGGTTTAATACCCTTAACCAACCGAACAAGAACTGGATACCTCACTGCGCCATTACGTGACCTGTACATCATTTTTGCGTGAAGATTTTGCAAGAAGATTTATAGGTAAATATCATTTTAATTTTATAGAAAATACTTTCATTATTAGAATACAGATTCTAAATAATACCTCAATTAGATGAACATAAAGTTTTCTTAAATTTATCATGAAGTAAAACGTTTTACAGTATATTTCGTTTATTAAATAAATGGTATTTACGGCACTACAAATTTGAGAAAACGTTTACTTAAAGTAACGGTTTACTTGTTAGAGCTGATAAAATGATAACAGGGGCAGCTCAGTAAATCTTGTGATCAACATTCTTCATTAAATGAAATTTTATCGTGTAAGCTTCATTATAATAAATACCTTTACTATTAAAGCAGCGACTTGATAAAGAAATAAGTGTTTATACACCACATTGTATATTTTATATGTAGTGTAAAAACACTCAAAATATATTATTTTATTTTGTTGGATTATATTTTTCTTATGTTGTATTTGTTTACTACTAATTAATTATATTCTACAACAATGCTTTACATTTGATAGAATTTAGTAAATTCGCTTATAACACTGGGCGACAAAAAACAACATTTTTGAATTTGTCAGCACTTCATAAGTCAATTATTACTAATTTTGGGTTGAGAAAAACGAATATGACAATGAAACATTTTTATTAGTTCTAGCGTCTGTATATAATCTAGATGGAAGTATTTCAAATAACGGGTTAAGAGGAAAATATTATTATTGTTATATATGCTAACAACATTCAAATTTGATTTTTCAAAATGGTAGTTACATTCTAAGAGTTCTAAATTGCTGGAAGAATACCTCGCAGATCGTCGTGTCTGAAGAGATTTTCATGTGGCTTCATCGACTTTTTGGAGCATGCCTACACAAAGCTACCAACTTGTTGGTAATCCGCTAGCATTCCTTCATTCCAGTTGCCCCGATACCTTTGTTCCATAAAATAAATGTCCTGATGATCACTAAAGACTCCACAAATATGAGGAAAAAGGCTAGGTGGGAGTGGAAAAAATGGATTTTAAGGGACATGTTGCGTCCTCGATTATGGTACTTTTGCAGAACTACTGTCATCAAATGTGGGTAGTTGTCGTCTCTTTTGTTGCCTAAAAATCCACAAACAACTCCCTTGAAGGCTTCACGGGAAGTGCTTCTTTTTCTTTCCCTTCCAAAACGTTGTCACAAGTTCTCAAAGTGGCCCGAAAAAAATGCCTTCCTAAACATTCGCATCACTAAATTTCGGAAATTTCTTTCTTATGTACTTAATGACCCCTCCTTCTTGGTTCATATCTTTGACAACACTTGGCAAGGGTGGAAGTAGAATATCTTTTAAGTCCACGAGAGGCTTGGCAAAGAACTTTTTCTCGCTAGGGTTAAGATTTCTTGCAGACTACCTTCCTTTAATATAATGAAATTGCCTATCTGTACAGTCCGACGTACATAAGAAGCAGCAATGTTTTGTGTACCCCAGTTGCATTCCTAAAAGTATGGCAATGACTTATAGATAACCACAGATTTTCCAAAAGGGCTGCCATATTTGCATAAGTCTCCTTCATGTGAGCTACAGGAATAGAAGAAAGACGGTTGCCATTGTGAAGTAACACAGCTTTCAAACTAAGCTTGGAGAAGCCTATGAATAGCCTCCATTCAGTTGGAATTTGGATTAAATTCAAAGATTTCATGAAGCTATTAATGCCGCGACAAACAACCCAGAAGATCAAGACCCCAGAATTTCTATGCGTGACTGAGTTTGTGCGGTTTATCATCTTTTCCCACAAAATCTGGGTCACGGGTTGTGGAAGGCTTGTTTGGTTTTTATTCTTGTTCCACACTGTGTTCAGTATCTACTTCAAACGCCCATATTATATTAGGTACATGTCACACAATTAATGTCAAGAACGATTTCCAAGTTCTTTTTTCTCCTGCCAAAAATATTTCTTTCATAGCCATATCAGGATTTTATATAATACTATCCGTTACCCGGCGTGCCATGCTACACCTACATTCTGCATATAGAAAAGCCTAAATAAATTAGAAACCAAATAAGTATTATTAAAATCTAATAACACGAATCTGTAACTGTTATGAACCCGTGGCCTCCCAACTGTGAGTCCTAGACGGCTTTGACCTAACCTATAACACCCCCCGTATCAAGACATACATGTATACCAAGTTTCGTAAAAATTGGTCTAACGGTGTGGATTTGTATAAGGGACAAACATACAGACAGACAGCTATAAGACGTTTTTGACTTAGACTACGACACTCCCCAGATTAAGATCTACATGTGTACCGAGTTTAGTCAAAATCGGACGAACGGTGTGGATTTGTATAAGGGACAAACATACAGACAGACAGCTGGTAGATTTTTTTGACCTAGCCTAGAAGATTTCTCGTATCAAGACCTACCATTATTCCAAGTTTGGTCAAAATCGGTCAAACGGTGTAGATTTGTATAAGGAACAAACAAACAGAAAAACAGACAGACACGTGATTTTTATATATATATAGATAATTTGAAAAATATATAAGGAAATAGAAGGATGCAATGACATACACTAAAAAAAGAATTCTATGGGGAGAATGAATCCTTCTAGACTGTCAAAGCAAACAGACATTTCAGATTGAGGCACATAAAAGGAGTGGATGCCAGCAAAAAGGAAAATCGAACTGTCTAAAAAGCGTCAATTGTACTTTGCGCGGTTCTAGCAGCCCATACGTTAATAATATTAAATATTAAGCTTAAAACCACGGTTTGAATACGATGCATAAATTGTTTATAAATTATACAATATAAATATATTATTAAGAAATCAAGAAATGATGATTTGGCTAAGAGAAAACGTAGAATTTCCAGGAAAATTTATTTTCAAACGTTTCGGTATGTTCTTTGGCAGCCTTCTTGAGCAACAAAAGCCTAGAGGATGGAGATAAATTTTGTGATCCACAGCATCAATTTTGGAGATTCACAGCATCTGCCTCTCTTGGGCATATCTACTATATACATAGATAGATAGATAAGTCCAAACAAATTTGAACGTCTGATTTTTTGATCCATGTTTCCGAGTCATGCATGAAATATTTTGAATCGGTGTCATCGCTTGGTTTCCTGGTAATGGGAGAAAGAAATCGTTGAACATTATGCGATATGCTATTATGGGGCTAATGAATACGAAATGTTAATTAATGGTATCAGGAATACGAGTATGAAGGAAGACTTTTAGCTCAATGGGGCTGAATGCGATTCCTGATTCATTCAGGGGTTCTTGCACTTGGAAATTAACTTGAAATGAACGTGCTGAAGGTTGCGTGAGGTTTGATGGAAAGGAGGAAGATCAAAGGCTCTTCCAACAGGTTGTGTTGACAGGCATGATCAAGTCTTTGCTTTATGCTTGTCTGATTTCCTCAACGTAAGGAAGAAATCCTTTCACACGAAGCTATATTAATGTCCCTGCTCTGCGATGAATGATTTATTAGTATAACTCATCCACATGCAGTTGGATTATTCAAACCTCTTCCTACAGATAACAAAATTATATTCTATTCACTTGATGGGCAGTGTCCAAGATCTACAAGCTTTTAGCGCAGTTCCTCCCTCTCTCCATAGGGAGGAAACCTGCTTATGAGGTTAAACTCATGACGCATTGTTCATGTTTCAGATTCCATAGATCAATAGTATGACGGTGGTTCAAATTTGTGTATATATATATATATATATATATATATATATATATATATATATATATATATATATGAATGAATGAATATAGCCTTTTTTTTTTTTTTTTTTTTTTTTTTTTTTTTTTTTTTTTTATGAGTGACTACTTCTGTAGGGCCTCCCAGTAATAGTCAGACTTCCCACGGGGACTAGTCCTATCGGGAAGTGGAGTCCGTTGTGCCTTCCTGTTCCTTCCAGATCTCTTTCCACCTGATCCTGTCCCTGGCAGTCCTCATCCACACAGCACCAGCCTTGCTGTACATGAAATCGGCCCATCTCTTCTTCTGCCTTCCTCTTCTTCTCTTCTGTCCATAGCCTGCCACTCCGTAGCCTGCTTTGGCCACCTGTCATTTCCTTGTCGAGCAACGTGCCCCGCCCAGGTCCACTTGGTCTTCTTTGCATGGAGTAGGACATCCTTCATTCCTGTTTGTGTCCTTATATGCGCGTTTGTTACTTTCTGCATCCTTTTAACGTTGAGAATACATCTCTCAACTGAGCGCTGCCACGTTTGCAGTTTCTTTTCTTGGACTTTAGTTAGAGACCACGTTTGGCATCCATAAGATATGACTGGCAAGATACATTGCTCGAAGACAAGCCTCTTCCATGCCATGCTGTAATTTCCCTTCATGATAAATTTAAGTGCCCAAAACGTCTTCCACGCTTGAGATGTTCTCCTCTGAAGCTCTTTTGCTGCACTATTATGGAAGGAAACTAGTTGGCCCAGGTATACACATTCTTCTGTAAACTCCAAAATGCTCCCGTCGAGTTTTACCTCCGCTATTTCCCAGTTAGTCATTATTATAGTTTTGGAGTAGTTTAACTTTAAGCCAACTTTCTTGCATTCGTCCAAAAGTTCACCTAACAGGCTTACTAACTCTTCTAGGTTTCCTGCTAGGAGGACAATATCATCGACAAACTTGAGGTTGCTTAATTTTCTCCCATTTATGGTTATACCTAACTCTTCCTGCTTGGGGCATCTTCTACAGACCATTTCCAACAGATTTGTGAAAAGAGGTGGTGATGCGTTGTCTCCCTGCCGGACGCCTTTTTCCACAGAGAAAGTAGGGCCAATGAGATCCGTCGCTATAAAGGCTTCGTTTCCTTGGTAGAGATCCCTCAGAACGTCGATATATGCCGCTTCTACCCCTGCCTCTTCCAGGGCTGCGAATATACTTGAATGCTTTACCGAGTCAAAAGCCTTCTTAAAGTCAATAAAGCAGAGATATACTGATAGGTTGTATTCCTTCGACTTTTCTATTATTTGATTGAGAGCCTGAAGATGGTCGACCACGGAATACCCCTTCCGGAAGCCTGCCTATTCAGAAGTTAAACTCATTTCTAATGTAGGAGTGATTCTGTCCTTAACTATTTTAGTAAAAAGTTTTGAGACAACGGAACACAAAGAAATAGGGCGGTAATTCTCAATATTTCTTTTATCCCCCTTCTTTGGTGGTAAAATTATTTTAGTATTTTTCCACTCACTAGGTACTTTCCCGGTCTCGAGAATTCTATTAAATAGTTGGCAAAGTTCTCTTGACAGCACCTCTCCACCCGCTTTCAACTGTTCGTTTGTAATTCCGTTCGTTTGTATATATATATATATATATATATATATATATATATATATATATATATATATATATATATATATATATATATTTGTTTGTTCGCTCTCTAGGTGCCTGAAAAATGGTCCGATGGTTCTAAAATCTTTCTTCTAATTTGAAAGGTTAAGTTCGTTAACCAGCAGAATCCGTCCACCGGAAGATGCTTTTCGGAGCGAAATTCGCGCGAAAAAAATCGTAACGCTTACGTTTTCGAGTTCATATGCTTGGTGGTACTAGTTTTATAGGTTTCTTAAAGTAGAAAAACGAATGAAACCATTTTTAAAGCGATATCTGTCACCGTTTTCGAGAAACATTAAAACACCTACTTTTCCAAACTAATTTTCAGTTTGGGTATTCAGAAACGATTAATTCAGTTGAAACTTGTTCCAGACGTTTGATATTCATCTAATCTATGATAGGTACATTTTGGTTCCGTTTGGAGTTAAGGAAGTACTGGAAATAAAATATTTCATTTACAGGCATGAAACGTTTTGGGGGTTTCGTATATTCTCAAAAATATCTTGAAAACGGTTGGGATATCGTTATAAGTGACGGTAACCATTCGAAAGCTTACTAAATTTCCTACAAAAAGGATTCTTATGTAATTTTCAATGGGGTGATGTCAATCGGAGAAATATGGACTTCAAAATTCGCAATTGTTAGTTTTGTTATTTTGAACGGGTTTACGTATTTGTTTACCTAAGGTTTTAACTAGTTGTTACCAATTTTAATTGCATTAAACAGTAAAACAAGTAATTGACTAAAACAAGGTAAGAAAATGTGAAACACTGTTATGGTGTGTCCAAGAGCGAACGTTGAGAAGGTGGGGGAAGTCGCCATGACACTGTTAGTTTCCTTTTGTGGCGCCTTAAATCTATTTTCTCTTCAAGATTTTATTATATATTTTTCACAAACGATCCAAACCCCACCAATAACTGCTACTATTCCTTTACTAATAGCACTAGAGATATGAACGGAACCGTGCTAAGATGACGCGGTTCCTGCGAGTCGGACTTTTTTAGATTTAAATCTATTTCCCACATCTAAAATTTATATTGATTTTATATTGTGTGCGAAGCAATTTCCAGTTTGGCAATTCATCTGCCGAGCGTAATAAACACGCGGGATTGGCGAGTCCCTCGGGGTACTGGCAAAGTTTATATTTATAATTACACCCTGGCAAAAGACGATGATTAATGATAATTTGTATTCATCTTAATTTATAATTATTGTACCTTTACGCCCAAGCTTTTTGAACTATATAACATATGGGTTATGTTATGCATTTCTTTCTCAAGTTTAATATCATCTTTTTGAAGCCTAGTTTTGAATGAATTCTCATTATCAGTTTTTGCAACATAAAACCTTACATTTGTACTGGTGATGGCACTCTGTGACATTGTCAGCTCATCCTTGTTGGAACGATGGACACTCTGGGAGATAGAATGAATGAATTTACTGTAGAAGATAGTCCTTGATGAAATGTTTACGAGGACTGCTGTTCATAGGATAAGGAATTAATATGTGGGCCAGTGTTTTATCTTCTTTAAGATTGAACATTGTATACTGTTCCTCTGTATTTATTAAGTACGGGCTGCAATTTTTTTTACAGCCGACTTTCCCTGTGCCCGCTGAGTCTTAGCTGGATTGTTGTCGTTTTCTCGTTTATCATCATCCTTGACCTGATATAATCTTCTCCGTGAGCAAGAGCGCTAATCACGTGGTAGAAGCTGCTATAGGACGAATTAAATGAGAGTCCTACATCTTTAAATAATTGGTTATTTCTTTCTCTGGTAGACAGAATACACTCAACATCTCTCCTGGTTTCTATGTCACAGAACGGTTCCCTTGAATATTTTCTGAAAGAACAATTGAACCAACGCTTGTAAGCACTGGGTGACAGAATAAACATCAAAATTTCAAGAATCAGATATACCGAACAACCCCTAGACGAACAATGACACCAATGGTTGGAGGGCCTTCAAGGTAGAATATACTCGACCTCTTTAAATTCGGAGACGATTCTTGCAATTGGAGCTATCCTAAGCGTTTGACGAATAACGATTGTAATGTTTTAATGCACTTGGTGTAGTATACACCTCAACATTCTAAGCGTTAGTACACATAGACTCATACATTAGAAACTCTCCTGGCCCTCTAGACGAATAACAATACCAATGTTTTGATGCACTTGGGCGTAGTATATACACCGAAACGTTAAACCTTAAGACGCAGCAAATCATACAATTGGAGCTATCCTAAGCGTTTGAAGAATAACGATTGTAATGTTTTAATGCACTTGGTGTAGTATACACCTCAACATTCTAAGCGTTAGTACACATAGACTCATACATTAGAAACTCTCCTGGCCCTCTAGACGAATAACAATACCAATGTTTTGATGCACTTGGGCGTAGTATATACACCGAAACGTTAAACCTTAAGACGCAGCAAATCATACAATTGGAGCTATCCTAAGCGTTTGAAGAATAACGATTGTAATGTTTTAATGCACTTGGTATATTATACACCTCAACATTCTTAGCGCTAGTACACATAGACTCATACATTAGAAACTCTCCTGGCCCTCTAGACGAATAACAATACCAATGTTTTGATGCACTTGGGCGTAGTATACACACCGAAGCGTTAAACCTTTGCACACAGCAAATCATACAATTGGAGCTCTCCTGAACCTCTAGACAAATAACTATACAGATATTTTGAAGCACTTGGACGTACTATATACACCCAATACATTAAGCCTCAGTATACAGCGAATCGTTCTATTCTTTTGTCTTTCCAGACGCAACCATTGTTTGGAAGCAGTAGGGCGTAGTTTAAACCCCGTACACATCAAGTATCGACTCAGAACTATACAGATATTTTGAAGCACTTGGACGTACTATATACACCCAATACATTAAGCCTCAGTATACAGCGAATCGCTCTATTCTTTTGTCTTTCCAGACGCAACCATTGTTTGGAAACAGTAGGGCGTAGTTTAAACCCCATACACATCAAGTATCGACTCAGAATTCATCATAATTTAGGTGATTAAGGGTAGGTGTAAGTAAATTAGTTTCTCCTACATCGGGGATTGGATGAAGGACGCCGCAGTTTTCTCCCTGATCCTAATGACTATTGATTAAACACTGAAGTTTTGATGAGTTGGGACGAAGCGCCCACATTCCTACTGGCCTGTGCTGAACCACCTTAGCTCGGGAATCATCTCACCCTCATTAAATAAAAATTGTCCTCTGAAACTTTCCTTTCGACATTATTTTGATGGCCATCGGAGTTGTTCTCCATATTCCTTCCAAATAATCGATCATTGTTAATACTTCATCGTCATCGACCAACCTCCAGCTGGCCTACAATTTTCAGGGCTTCCATATTTACGAAGAAATCTAAAACGACATTGCTCTACATTTCTTTTCAGTTGACCATGTGAACTACTTTATATCTATGAATTGCCAGATGTCTTTGAAATTTTCTATCTACTAAGGGATGTGCTAATTCTTTAGACATCAGCTTCAGGCTGTCATTATTTTGTATTTCCTTCAATTTTGTAATTGGAACAAGAAAGACTTTAGGGACGCCGCACAGTGGCCGATCCCACGGGGACGTTGGTCTTTGGGGGATAAAATGAACCTCTTGATTGTATTGTTAGTACCAAATAAACCCTTTTCTATTAAGCAGAAAGATTTTAGCCATTTTATTGCATTGGTTTTCACATAAAGCCTGGTTATAATTACTATGTCAAAAAAAAAAACTTGGTTATTTAAATGGTTCGTGTAACTATTTCATGTTAATAATTGTTGTTGCTTCCAGAACACATTTAGGGTATTACAATAAATCAAAAACTGACACAAATGGTTTTTAAAAATTGACCTATATTTTTTTTTTTTTTTTTTTATGTCGAGCAGAAAATAATGCTATTTAGTTGAACTCCCAAATCGCCGGTATTTTCCCTGAAAATACCATTTGGCACTATTTTAGGAATATATTGTCTTATTTGCTATGTCGTCAGATCTTGCCTGAACTTGCCTATTCGTTAGATATTTTATTTTAAGTGCAAATACCTACGCGAATTTGTTGACACTTTATTAGTCGTTGCTTCTGATTATTATTTGATTATCCTCTATGAAGCCAAACCAGGAATCAGTCCGATCTTCACTCTCATTTCGACATAATGGAAACTGCCACAACTGAAGATGTATTTTGATTTTTTAGATCCAATAATATTAATTTTAGGGATTTTGACGCGGCTTTGGAAAAATTGACTGACTTACTTGGTTTCGCGCTTACAGATAGTACGGGAAACGGTTTCCTGGAGAAATTAAGGAAATGATGCTACATTTTCAACTTAAATGGAATGCTGCAAATAGATCTTTGGAACAATATTTGAGGAAAAATCACGAATGGCTAGGAGGGACTTAATTTTCCTAGAGGTATATTTTCTTTTTTTTTTTTTTTTTTTTTTTTTTTTTTTTTTTTTTTTTTCTTTTTTTTTTTTTTTTTTTTTTTTACGGCGCATCAACAAATCGTAGCTATTAGCGCCGACATCCAGGGTGCAACCAGGAATTTTCTCAGCGAGCCCTGAGATGAGAAAATTTCTGGCGCCGGTGGGGATCGAACCCACCATCTCCCGCTTATGAATCCAGCGCGCTAGCCACTAGACCACGGGAGACCCCCCTAGAGGTATATTCTCAAGAACTTCCATCTTCGTCCACATCCGGTATTCCTTTTTGAGCAAAATCATTCGAGTATTTGTCAGGAAGAAAAACACGGATTTCGTTTTAAAAAAAAAAAAAAAACACATTCAAATCTGAAAATGCTCGTTATAAATAATAGAAATAAAAATTTGATATGAAAAAATGAATTTTTACTGCAGTTCATTTTTTTTGCAAAATAAACATATTTGCCCTTGAAATGACCTTGATTTTGTGCCGATTGACAATTGATTATGAAGCTAGTTATTTCTTCTTAAGCGACTTCATACGAAATTTGACCTTCAATTGCCCTTAAACCTGATATGCTGGGGTCAAACGGACACCGGACTCGAATTCAGCGTGTCAAAATACATAAGAATATATGTATAGTGGCTTTGGAAACTACCACTTTTTTAATTTGGGTGTGGAGTAATTTTTTTTTAACAGTTTTAATAGTGGACTAATAATTGTTAACAGTTTTAACAGTGGACTAATAATGTTTAGGCCAGTAGATTTTCAAAATGTCCGACTTATTGTTTACAAATATAAGTACGAAGTCTAACTGAATCCAGGGCATAAGGAGGACGTCTTGTCTTTGGGTCCTCATGAGCTGGCACAGCTTCTGGATCCTGTAGACGGGTTACTCTTTCGTCGTGACGGGCTCTTAGTTCCCCATGCATGGAAATCTAGAAGATTCAGATCAGGGGATCTAGGAGACAAACGAACTCGTCCATAGTGGCCGATCCAACGGTTAGGGAATTCACTGTTCACCCATTCAGCCACCACTCTTCTATTATGTGCTGGACAACCATACGTTTGAAACCAGAGTGAGTTATTCATTGGTAGATGGGCTTGTCTTATACACGGCATGTAGTGTGGGAAGGAAGTGACATAACCATTATCCTGTGAAACTAAAGAATGTGTTTAGAATGGCTCCTTCACGCGAAAGCATATTTATTGGTTTTGACATAGAAATCAGGAAAAAATTAGATTCAAATCGATTATTTTCTAAGACTCCGAGATACCACTATAAAGCTTATTAAATAAGGCAATTTTTGAGGCGGAGGCAAACATGTTTACAAATAGCTGATAATGAAAATAGTGAATAATATAAGAAAACACTAATATTAAACATTTACATCTATATGGCTTTTAATATAGCTCTTAATTTACATGGAAATATTTCAATAACGGGTGTTTATAATTATAAATTGAATGTAAATTCTAAAAATGTGGTCGTTATTTACAATACATTAATCCAAAATCCCGAAGACACAGGTTTTAATAAAAAAAACAAAAAAAAACATAGTTTTGAAAATAGACTAAATTTTGAGTAGCTCTGCTACATGATAGGACGCTAATTTCTGTGTGGCTGAACTACAAATGTCGTGCAGAATAACCCCTAAAATTATGACATCTCAGTGCGGGACGCCCTGTACACAATTTATATGTATGCATACATAAATACACATCCACACATATACATATACAAAAAGAACAAAAACAGTGTACATAAAAGTTTTGTTGTAAGGTTGTGTCGGGGCTAGCACCTTTGAGGATGACTTGGTGGAACTGGGATTGTGTCAGAGGAGAGGAAACTACCAAGAGGATTCGGATGAGCTGAGAGTTTGGTGTGGAATGTCAGGAATCGGGATTTTGCTAGTTCTTGTACGGGTGGGATTTGTAGGTCTCGATTGATAGTAGAAATTGAAACATAAAAAGGAGCATCAAGGATTCTACGGAGGACTTTTGATTGAATCAGTTGTGTTATATAGATATTTGATGGTTTCGCTGTCCCCCACAATTTCATACCGTCGAGATTGGTTGTATGATAGCTTTCTATGTGGTTAATTTGTTATTAATGCTCGGTTTTCATTTGGGGCTGAGTAGTCATCGAAATAGTACGTAGCGTTTGGTGAGTTCTTGCCTTTTTTTTTTTTTGGATAAGTCCCCAGAAAATATAGATACCAATTTTGAAGTTAATTAATCAATATGGGGTTAATTAACCAACATGGGGAAATATGTCGTTCTGAGTGCGGCATTATATACGTAAGATAAGAAGAGGAAGGCTTTTTTCGGAAGTTTATTAAGGATTTTGGAAGTGATGGGGTCATCTGCAGGGGCTTTTTTGGATGATGGGCAGGATCGTTGATATCATGCCAGGTGTAGGCCAAAGGTATGGGGTATTTCTTCGTCAGTTTTGGCCCAGGGACCATCTTGTCGACGAATGTAGACGACGGGAAGATTTATAGTACAGAATTTTTCTTGTAGCTTGCCAAAGTGTTTTGTCAGATTTAGTAAGTTCTTTAGTGTAAGATTCGAAAAAAAAAAAATTACTGGAAATATGTATATCATATGTTTGTAATTATTAATAAAGGTAAAAAAAAAACAACTTTCGAACGACCTTATAAAAAACACATTAACAAACACCATATTACCAACTATTTATTGGTGAATGGAATAAAGAAAAAAATCAATAAAAATACCCGAATGAAACTGAGACGTTTAGGGAAACGAAAGGATAAAATATATTTTTTACATAAATGTATATGATATTCAAATTCGAATCATCGGTTTCCTCGTGACATTTCTCATAGGCAACTCCGGATTACGTTGTCTTAGGCTGGATTCCTTCATTTGGAGTAAGGGAGGAAGCGCACTTAAACACTCCGACATATTTACTGATACTGTCCATGATCCACGATTTTTTTTTTTTTTTTTTTTTTAATATCTATTGCCCCAAGTCTAAAACCTATAATGAATTTTCATTATGAGGAAGGCACTTTCGCGATTGGTTATTAATCTATCTACGTCATTGCAAACTTTACATTAAGGATCTGAGAGGACATGTTCATGAGAATGAACTTACATTTACTTGGAACGTAAAGCCATCGGCCATAGCCACGTTGAATACACCGGTTCCCGTAGATCACCGAAGTTAAGCAACTTCGGGCGTGGCCAGTACCTGAATGGGTGACCGACCACGTGCTGTTGGCATTATAAAAGGGTGGCAACCTGTAGATAGCCCGGCGCTAATGGCCAAGTTAGAGAAGCGCCGTAAAAAAAAAAAAAAAAAAAAAAAAAAAAAAAAAAAAAAAAAAAAAAAAAAAAAAAAAAAAAAAAAAAACCTAGGAACGTAAAGTTGACGGAAAGGAAAATAAATACAAATATAAATAATTAAAGTATGGACATGCATAAATGTCGAAGTTTTTTTCAGCAAAATTTCTGATTTTGAGTTTTGCTTTACTGTTTAGGTTTTCGCTGTGATTCGCCACTACTTGAATAGCATAGTGAGCCAAGGTTCCTACTTCTGTGCTGGAATAGGGATCAGCTTGGAGTTGCTGAGGCATCGTGAGGCAGGCCGCCTCCCCATCTCGAAACCTGCAGGCATTAAGAGGTAATTCTCTTTCCTTCCTAATTGCCTGCTTCATTATTATCTAGGCTTCTCAGATTACTCGGAATAATTCTGATTATTAAATATTCCTCATAAAAACAAAACAAAATCATATTTATGTCTTGGTTACATTTCACATACCACGATTTCCTAACTGTTTTCGTGATATTTTGAAAAAAAAAAAAAAAAAAAAAAAAAAAAAAAAAGCGTAAAATCTCAAAACTGTTCAATTATAAAATCAGTCCCGTAACAGGCCACGAGGGCCCTGAGGGGCAGATACTATAGAGGTATCTGATTCATGACCATACGGCACACTAGGGAGATAGTTTGGTCAGTACTATGCTCCGGTCGCCTGATTTTCCCCTTGGCCGCTTCGACTGCTAGAGTCATTAGCACCCAAGGTACCCATTATTAAATTAATTAAAGACTGGGTCGGCCTAGGGACGGTCAGGGAGGCCGAATTCAACCCATGAACGAAGACACTAGAAGAAAAATCTTTAGTGCTTGCTCGGGATTTGAACTCAGGCCTCCAGCTTATTAGTCCAGTGCTCTACCACTGAGCTAACCTCGCCCCCGTTCAATTATATTAATAAAATATATTTCTTCTATGACTTCCCCAACTCGAAACGTAACCAAAATTTTTATAACGTTGTTCGGATAAATGTGGCGTCTAGAATCAAAACAAGACACATCATTGAATGATGTAGATTCATAAGCGGGAGATGGTGGGTTCGATCCCCACCGGCGCCAGAAATTTTCTCATCTCGCTGACAAAATTCCTGGATGCACCCTGGATCTCGGCGATAATGGCCAAGAATTATGTCGATGCGCCGTAAAAAAAAACAAAAAAAAAAAAAACAAAAAAAAAAACACCTCATCTCGCTGAGTCTGTTTATAGAACAGTGCTGTAGGATATGTTTGAAGGCCCATGGCAATGCGTATAAGACATTTATCTGCCCCCTATTTACAACAATAGAATCAATAGAAAATTTGAAATAATATTTATTGCTACCTAATGTAAGACTGTTTCAGACAATTTTTCGAATCTTAAAAAGACATTTGTTGCTAAACACTTTTATTATTATAATATAAATGTGAAAAATAAAACGTTAATTAGTCGAGTGACGTAAAGGGAAGAATCTTTGTAGCTATTGGCAGCCAGTTCCTGAACGTATTGGCAGCCAGTTCCTGAACGTATTTAAAGGATGAATTATAAAAAAGATATTCCCGACTCGCTAAATTCTTCATTAGATCGATAAGAATAAGGTCAGGGATTCGGACTCTGGCGACCAGTCTCAAATAACCTCAAATGTATACAAAATAAACTAAAGGTTATCTTTTATATGTTAAATTAAAGATTTTAAAAGATTTTTGATGATCAAATTTCTTAAAATAAGGGCAAAACTTATAAAATTCTCCAAGTAATTATCGTAGGAAGATAAGTACTTGAATTAGGAAGAAATAATTTGAAGAATGTTTCCGCTTGATCTGTATGGATTGGATAAGGGCGGTTGGAAAGTGATGGCTCCCACATCACTGATTTATGAATAAAATTGTCGAAGCTCCTTTGATGCGAGTACTCACAATTAAATAAATAAATAAAAAATATTAAAGAATTTCACCTTTTACTGATAGTCACTTAACCAGGGGTTGACATTGATACTTTTACTGATAGTCACTTAACCAGGGGTTGACATTGATACTTTTACTGATAGTCACTTAACCAGGGGTTGACATTGATACTTTTACTGATAGTCACTTAACCAGGGGTTGACATTGATACTTTTACTGGTAGTCACTTAACCAGGGATTGAAATTGATACTTTTACTGATAGTCACTTAACCAGGGGTTGACATTGATACTTTTACTGGTAGTCACTTAACCAGGGGTTGACATTGATACTTTTACTGATAGTCACTTAACCAGGGGTTGACATTGATACTTTTACTGATAGTCACTTAACCAGGGGTTGACATTGATACTTTTACTAATAGTCACTTAACCAGGGGTTGACATTGATACTTGTATTTCTTACTAGCTGTTACCCAGTGTGCCATGCTACACCTACTTTCTGTTTATGACTCTCCCCGTATCAAGATCTACCTGTGTACCAAGTTACGTCAAAATCGGTCCAACGGTGTGAATTTGTTTATCTGTCCAGTAATTCAAAATGCAGACGGCAGAGGCCAGCACCACAGTACTTCATATAAAATCCGACAGAGGCCAGCAGCATAGCCTGCTTAGTTAGACATTGACTGTTGATATTAAAATTGAAATGAACTGCATTAAGTGATCACATAATGATGTAAAGTCATCAACGAGTTCGAGTTATTCTCATTATCAAGAACATCAACAAATAAATGTGAGACATTATTCAAAATGGCTGTCGTTTCAAAATGGCCGTCAGAATCTGAATGGTCCAGTGTAGCCAATGTTTCTTGAACAAAACTTTTGACCTTTTGACCAAATATTGAAATTTGACTATTTTGACCTAGCCTAGGAGATTTCCCGTATCAAGACCTACCTGTGTGCCAAGTTTGGTCAAAATCTGTCAAACGGTGTAGATTTGTATAAGGAACAAACAGACAAACATACATACGGACAATCAGACAGACACGTGATTTTTATATATATAGATGAAATATTCTTCAGTTTTATCAACACATTTACAAACCATGCATGATTTATTAAATAAAAAAGAAACAAATTTCCGGGTTTTATGGATTCCATATAAATTATTATTACTCTTTGAGTTATATTTTTTTAATTTAAAAAAATTAAAAATTCTTAATCGGAAAAATGACACTAAAAAATAAAAATTAGATGGAGATAAGACAACATACGTTTCATTCTGACTATATGCAATGCTGTTTACGTAAATAAACATAATGGTATAATAACTAAAATAATATCACCCATTTATTTATTGTTTATAGTATTATTTTTTATTAATTTATATCCCTTGCTCCTTGCTCTACATAATTTAGGTTATGTAGAACAGCGTGTATGGAGCGAGTCGTTCAGCGTGTATAATATGTCGTTCAGAAGTTCTATTTCTGATTTTACAAAATATTATTTTTATAAACTTGGTATAAAGTATCCCCATAACAAACGATTGAATGAGTTCGTTAACCAGCAAAATCGGTCCGGGACTCAATGTAGTCATATGCAGATACCAGCCTTAATTATTGTTATCTTATCTAAATAGATGAATGGGTTGTAAAAATAAATTAAATCGGTTCATTACGAGGAGGGGGGGTTTACTCCAGACCCAAATTACTAATTTAGTCATACTGGTCGTAATTTCTGTCGTAACGAAACGCGGTATACGTCCTGGGTATCCAATGAAAAATAAGTGTTGTAAAAATGAACTAAATCGGTCTATCGATTTAATTTGACAATGTTTGAATAGAATTCAGCCGCCGAATGTTGTAAGTTGTATATGGATTGTAGACTTCTGATTATACCACTAGGGGCGCTGTATCCCGTCCCTGCGATATTATTTTAGGCTTTTATTATTCTTCGAGATCAATAGACGAAAATGTGATTTTTTTTGTATTTATTAAGTAGCGTAATACCATGCATACACAAAACTCGGAAAATAAATTAATTACAAAATTAATAATCGAGTTGCTCATTACAATTGTAAAAGATCAGAACTATTCGTGTTTTTTTTTTTTTTTTTTTTTTTTTTCATTTATATAGGTTAATTAGGCAACATATTTAGGAATGCACTCTACATTACCCAAATGCTTAGTTAAGCAGCTCCTGGGTGACGGACTTTTTATTAATGATTTTGAATGGTAAATCAGTATATTTGGGGATATCCTGAACAATAAATGCTAATTAATTGGTGTTATTATTACTTGTCCTTGAATATGAGTGAAGTTATTAGTCTAGTTCTTCAATATAAGAAATAAGGTTGATGGAAAACTGACATTATCGAGCCAGAAAGAAATTTAAAGTAATTGAATCATTTAAAATTATCGATTAACGACTATTCCTTTTTCCCACGATTGTTTCAACGAATATTTTTCCCTTTACTTTTTAATTCTTAAATTCATGTTCTCTAAATTTAGAATTACGCAGCACGTTCAAAACAAAAATATTCGTGGAAGTGAGAAAACATTAAAGCTAAATACAGCCCATGGATAAGTTATTAGTTTCGCCGTGTTAAGTCGGTTCAGATGACACAACAATTGGTGATTCTATGCAATTGTAACAAGTGAACGGAATCCTCAACATCGTCCTCTACGGTATTAGCACAAATCCTGATGAAGATTCTTCTGGAGGATGTACACATCACATCCTACATGCATAGAAATTATAGACTAAATTCACAATTTACAAGCATTTGGAAAGCACATTACATTATGGGGGCTGCCAGGATTTAAAGGCCTAGGACAGAGTAAGACTACTTACAAGCAAGACTTGTGACGGAGGAACCAACATACGAACAGCTTAAATTGTTCCACAATGAAATTTCAGGGCAAAATAAAAGGAAATAATAGACAAATGGCAATTCAACTGGATGAGCATAACAGAAAACAAACTTCGACAAATTAAACGGACTATAACCGACAGGGCTTTATCATACAGGGATTCAAGGCGAGAGGAAGTAGTGTTGGCCAGACTACCACACACGTATAACTCATAAATACCTTATGACAAAGTCTGGTTGTAAATACTGACAGACTATTATTTGAGACAAGACTTGGAAATTCCACGAGACATGAACGAACAACTCCGTGATAACAGTCGCCATATCAACGCTATACTAACTTTTCTAAAAGAAAACAACATTTTTAACAATTAACACACGCCAGACCAAACTTTCCAAATAATTAACAGTGTATGTGTGTGTATGGACTACAATTTATATTTCAGCACAATACAGTGGAATATGGATAATTCGAAATCGTCTTTAATTCGAATATTTCTCTCGGTACCTAGAATTTAGGGCATAAACAACGTAAAAAAATCGTGGTTAATTCGAATAAAATTTTGGATAATTCGAATTTTCTACGAGTCTGTGCCTCCAATGGGAAGTAGACAGAGAGGCGGTCGATCTTAAATATTGTGAAAATATTCTCCCCTCGGGTATAAAGGATAGTAAGATACGGATGTAGGGGTTCAGGGACAAGAAGCGCGGCGGTCTCATAGTCTAGTTCTTGGACTCTATGAGTTCTGCAAAGTGGTGGGTCGCGCTTCCTCCCTTCCAGGGGTTGTTATAGGTCCATCCTGTCGTTTTATCCCTCCGATATTCATTTCTTATTCAGTTATAAGTCAGCCAGCGCCTAGATCTGTTGTATTGTTTGTGCCTTGAATTTCTGGTGTACAGTGCAGTTCAGTGAGTTGTTGATTTCGAAGATGTCGAAGCCTTAAACTTTAACGATGTCAGAGAAAATAGCTGCGATTAAAGAAGTTGAAAAAGGAATAAAGAAAAAATCTGAAATGGCCAAGGATTTTGGCATTCCTCCTGACACTTCAACTTACCTATAAAATAAAGAAAAAATTCTTGTCCGTGAAAATGACCTTTTTTCAAAAAAATAGACTTTTATTTTTAGTTTTTTGATAAATTATTTCTTACTTATCAATATGTATGTAATCATTAATTTATGAAACGTTAGATATTGTTTAAATAAAATGTACGTATTAAAAAATGTGAAAATATGAAGTTCGATTTTTTACCCCCTTATTTTCAAAAACCTTTGTAATTCGAATTTTGGATAATTCGAACTTTTTTGTCGGTCCCTAGGGGTTCGAATTATCCAAGTTCTACTGTATATGTATTTCTGCCCTTGATTGTCTAGACGACTCAAACTGTGGTTTTTATCATCGTCCTTGAAAGGTTATAATACTAAATGAAAATCATTCATGACGTGATGTATTCATCATGTCATGATTTTATATAGGATCCTCCTTGGGTAACTGTGATAGTAAATGGGAGCTATTGTTCCTTTGTATAGTCATACTATGCATGGGGCGAAATTGTATATAGGATCCTCCTTGGGTAACTGTGATAGTAAATGGGAGCTATTGTTCCTTTGTATAGTCATACTATGCATGGGGCGAAATTGTATATAGGATCCTCCTTGGGTAACTGTGATAGTACATGGGAGCTATTGTTCCTTTGTATAGTCATACTAAGCATGGGGCGAAATTGTATATAGGATCCTCCTTGGGTAACTGTGATAGTACATGGGAGCTATTGTTCCTTTGTATAGTCATACTATGCATGGGGCGAAATTGTATATAGGATCCTCCTTGGGTAACTGTGATAGTACATGGGAGCTATTGTTCCTATGTATAGTCATACTATGCATGGGGCCGAAATTGTATATAGGATCCTCCTTGGGTAACTGTGATAGTACATGGGAGCTATTGTTCCTATGTATAGTCATACTATGCATGGGGCCGAAATTGTATATAGGATCCTCCTTGGGTAACTGTGATAGTACATGGGAGCTATTGTTCCTTTGTATAGTCATACTATGCATGGGGCGAAATTGTATATAGGATCCTCCTTGGGTAACTGCGGTAGTACATGGGAGCTATTGTTCCTATGTATAGTCATACTATGCATGGGGCCGAAATTGTATATAGGATCCTCCTTGGGTAACTGTGATAGTACATGGGAGCTATTGTTCCTATGTATAGTCATACTATGCACGGGGCGAAATTGTATATAGGAATTGTTGCGATTGTGTATAGACACATTGTACATAGCAACTGTTTCTAAGTTATTTTTATATGTTTCTTCTTAAAGATGTATTTTAAAAGTTAAAATTAAAATAATAATATAAATTATATTGTGTAAAACGTTCTCGAGTTATGAACCAACGAAATTTCTCGTAGCACTCTTAGAATATCATCGTCTAAGGGTGCGTTTACACCTGACACTTCTCGCAGGAAATATATGTCAGGTGTCGGATAGATATTCTCTTGAAGGTTTGCATAGTGAAAGAAATAGCTAGACATTTATGTCATGGATATGTATACGACAGCTCTGGGTTTGTTCAAATTTGCGATAAATGGAGGGCTAATCATTGGTCATGGCGCAAATAATCAGTATTTACATCTGTTGGTATAGAAGTGTCGACAATACAGCTAGTAGCCAAGATATTCATCTCTGACATTAAATTCTTCTCTTTACAATCAGAGTTTACACCTGATGGTATAGAAGTGTCGACACTTATAGCTCGTCATAGAAATATATATCTCAGACAGAAATTGTTCGCAGTTTTCATAAGTCACATTTTCTGTCTGACATAAATTTCCTGCAATAACTATCAGGTGTAAACGCACCCTAACAAGCAGGGGTTCCTCTCTGCTCCCAATACAGAGGAATGAAACGAAAAAAAAAACAGATGAACGTCTGTCGCCTAAGTCGCCAAAGTTCTTGAGCGGTAAAATTAACGTTAAAAATGCGTCGTCAACCCGGATCGACATTTAATTGTGGATTCAAACGTCTCCTATGGATGCATAAATTATTCTCCCTTGTATGTATACATGAATGATAAGCTTTAGGGGAGCTGGCTTAGTCCCTAATCAATGACGGTTCGTCGAATGTAGATTTATTATTGAGATGACGATGTACGGGAGTATCGAATTGATAAATACCTTATTGCAATTCCTACTCCGAGGTCAAGTATTTAGGCTAAATAGAAGAAGTTGAAAAAATATTCAAGTTACCTTGATGTTTAAACCTACTGACCTATACTTTGAGAAATTTATTTTCTTTTTTTTTCATGTAAATATATAAATTGGTTCTCAAATAGGGAGTAAACTAGCTTATGACGTGAGCCCGATGACGCAATATGGTTTGGAATGTCAAAGTTTCATAATCTATGGATCACCGAAAAATGGGTTACAAATATACATCAACACACACACACACACACATATATATATATATATATATGTATATATATATATATGTATATATAAATATATATATATATATATATATATATATATATATATATATATATATATGAAGAAAGCGAAAGCAAGTAATGATTTATTTTTTTTTAAGTTTGTTTTTACAGATATGCTATGTACAAATTGACCAATACGTGAAAAGTAAAACAAAATAAAAAAATGATTAGAGCCGTGTAAATAAATAGTTTAATAATGCCTATAAGGTCAGGTCAGTAAATTATCTTGGGGCCACTGTCTCTTAAGCCGCCTGGGAGAATTATCTGGGTGTGATTGGGAAGATAAGGATAGACGTTCAGGATTAGGATAGTGAGACAATTCGGAGTAGAACATTTGGAAACGGATTTTAGATAGGTCAAGGACAAATAGGACTTTAAGGTCATTGTGAAGGGTTTTGTTGGAGACGGAGAAAGGGGCATTAACAATTTTGCGGAGAACTGTGGATTGGAATGTCTGTATTCTGTTAATGTTGCATGTTTTTGTTGACCCCCAGAGTTCAAGACCGTATGTCTATATTGGTCAAATGATTTTTTTGTATATAGTTAGTTTGTTCTTTGTCGATAATTTAGATGAGTTCAGACATTAATAACTTTACTGAAGCTGCAAGAGAACACGAAGCTCCAATGTATAGTTGTATCAGGTAGATGTGATAGCAAGTAAAGAATAGTCAAACATTATTGACCCAACTACATTCAAGAGGAGCAATGCCGTGAAGCTCCAACTTATAGTAAAATCAGCTAGATGTGATAGTAAGTAAAAAATAGTCAAATATTATTGACCCAACTTTATTCAAGAGGAGCAATGACATGAAGCTCCAACTTATGGTACAATCAGCTAGATGTGATAGTAAGTAAAAAATAGTCAAATATTATTGACCCAACTTTATTCAAGAGGAGCAATGACATGAAGCTCCAACTTATAGTACAATCAGCTAGATGTGATAGTAAGTAAAAAATAGTCAAATATTATTGACCCAACTTTATACAAGAGGAGCAATGACATGAAGCTCCAACTTATAGTACAATCAGCTAGATGTGATAGCAAAAACGTCCAACTCGCAGGAACTGCATCATCTTAGCGCGGTTCCGTTCTTATCCCTAGTCTAATTTGGAAAGATTAAAATAGAATCAGTTATTATTTCCGTTCCACCAGTCTTGAAAGGTCTTGATTTACGATCTTACCTGTATGGGTCGGCCAACCCATAAGTCGGCCAGAAAGGCCTCCGCTCAGAGGCATTTGGAAAGCCTTGGGATCTCTCTCTTTGAACACTACATTTTTAACAATAAATTGATCTTCTTATTTTACTTAATCTGTTTTATGGTCAAATACATTATCCGACTATAAGAAATTAAAAAATAACAAGGAATAAAACAGACAAAAAGAACCGTTCGAAATCAATTACTTTAAAGTTTTAAGCACTTATTTCTCCGATTGACATCGCCTAATTAAAACTTTTTACAGAACCTTTTTTTGTAGAGCATTTAGTAAGCTTTCGAATGGTAACGTTCCGCTTCCCAAGATTGTCAACGGTTTTTGAGATAGTAACGAAAGTATACAAAGTTACCAAAACTTTTCTTGTCTGTTAATAAAATATTTTATTCTAACCCTCCTTTACTCCAAAAGTAACCAAAATTTCAACATATTAGTGTTGATGAAATTCAAACATGGAGAAAATGTTTCAACTGAATCCCATAATTCTAAGTACCAAAATCAAAGACAAAAAGTCCGACTCGCAGGAACTGCATCATCTTAGCGCGGTTCCGTTCTTATCTCTAGTGCTTATGAAGGCATAGAATAGAAACAGTTATTACTTTGTTTAGATCAATTGCGAAACACCTATCCAAATGAAATCTCAAACAAACCAGTCTTGAAAGGTCTTGATTTACAATCTTACCTGTATGGGTCAGCTATCCCATAAGTCGGGCAGAAAGGCCTCAGAGGCATTTGGAAAGCCTTGGGATCTCTCTCTTTGAACGCTACATTTTTAACAATAAATTGATCTTCTTATTTTACTTAATCTGTTTTATTGTCAAATGCATTATCCGACTATAAGCAATTTAAAAATAACAAGGAATAAAACAAAAAAAAAAAGAACCGTTCGAATAAACGAAATCAATTACTTTAAAGTTTTAAGCACTTATTTCTCCGATTGACATCGCCTAATTAAAACTTTCTTTAGAACCTTTTTATTAGAGCATTTAGTAAGCTTTCGAATGGTAACCTCCTGCTTCCCAAGGTTGTCAACGGTTTTCGAGATACTAATGAAAGTATACAAAGTTACCAAAACTTTTCTTGTCTGTTAATAAAATATTTTATTCTAACCCTTTCTTTACTCCAAACATAACCAAAATTTCAACATATTAGTGTTGATGAAATTCGAACATGCAGAAAATGTTTCAACTGAATCCCATAATTCTAAGTACCAAAATCAAAGACAAAAAGAACAGTTCGAATAAGCGAAATCAATTACTTTAAAGGTTTAAGCACTTATTTCTCCGATTGACATCGCCTAATCAAAACTTTTATTAGAACCATTTTTGTAGAGCATTTAGTAAGCTTTCTAATGGTAACCTTACATTTCGCAAGATTCTCAACCTTTTTCGAAATATTAAGGAAAGTATACAAAGTTACCAAAATTTGTTATGTCTGTTAATAAAATATTTCATTCTAACCCTTCCTTAACTCCAAACGTAACAAAAATTTCAACATATTAGTTTTAATGAAAGTAGAACATGCAGAAAATGTTGGAACTGCTGGTTAACGAACTTGACCTTTCATATTGGAAGACGGATTTTTGTTCCATTCACACACAAACAGTAATTACTTTGTTTAGATCATTCTTAATGTAAACACATATTCCAAAGAAAAGCAAGATTGTTGGCAAGGCACAAGAAACTATCCTAAGCGGAAATTACTCTTTCTGCCGTTCCAAGTTTCGCTCTACGAAGACTACTAGGAATATGTTTCTAATTGACTTAACTTGCTTTACTAACCTATCCATTTTAGTGTTAAATGCAATTAAAAACACTTACCCACTCATTTTACTGTTAAATGCAATTAAACAAAATAAAATTGTACAAGAAAATTAGAACTTAGTGTTATATTTTAATGTGCTACGCCACATACAACCACAAAATATAATTATATTTCTACTATAGCATTTGGCTGCATGACTTCCTACAGGTAAAATATCTGTCAACTTTTGATTTATGAAGTGCAATAAAAGCCTACCTGCCTGGTAGCTCGACCCGGGCAGGTGTCTGACCCAACATAGAGTGTTCTCTTTCACATTCTCTTTCAGCAGGAACTGCGTCATCTTAAGATGTATCCGGTGTCATCCATAACTTAAAATAGAACTAAAATTTTTTTGTTTTATTTTATGAAAATTGCTAACACCCACAGGTTAGAAGCGGAAATTCCTCAATCTAAAGCAAGACTCTCAAAGTCGATTCAAAATACAAACACGCTTTTCAATTACTTATCATATTTTATTGAAACAAATGCAATCAAAATATCAGCAAGCAATTAAAAACTAAGGCAAACCGAGAAAAACAAAAAAACAATTAAAAACGAAGGTAAACAAAGACAAAAAAAAGAGGAGTAGATACAATTATTAGTTTGTTTTGATCTTTCGTTAAAAATTATAAATATCTTTTCCATTTTCTTATCTTGTTTTACTCCTACTAGAAGCAATAATAAAATAACAAGAAATAAAAACAGACAAAAAGAACCGTTCAAATAAACGAAAGTTTTATGCACTTATTTCTCCGATTGACATCGCTTCATCAAAAACTTCTTCACAATCTTTTTTGTGGAACATTTAGTAAGCTTTCTAATGGTAACCTTCCACTTACCTAGATTCTCAACTTTTTTCGAGATATTAAGGAAAATATACGAAGGGGGCCTTATAGATATTCATACGGCATCTGAGAATCCCAAGATTCCGTAAAAACAAACTATTGTTTCTACTTATACGTATCCTGTTTTATTGACAAATACATTTGACATAAGTAATTACAAAAATAACGAGCAGTGAAAAAAAGACTGCGGGAAGCACACAAATAGATCTGTTTATATGAACGAAAATAACTTACTAAGTTTTGAGCACTTATTTCTCCTAATATGACCATCCCATCGAAAATTCCTTCAAAACATTTTTTGTAGAAAATTTAGCAAGCTTTCGAACTGTTACATTTCACTTTCCACGATTTCCAAACCGTTTTCGAGATATTAATAAATGTATACGAAGTTCCCAAAACGTTTCATGCCTGTTAATAAAATATTTTATTCTAACCCTTCCTTTACTCCAAACATAACCAAAATTCCAACATATTAGTGCTGATGAAATTTTAACATGCAGAAAATGTTTCAACTGAATCCCATAATTCTAAGTACCAAAATCAAAGACAAAAAGAACAGTTCGAATAAGCGAAATCAATTACTTTAAAGTTTTAAGCACTTATTTCTCCGATTGACATCGCCTAATCAAAACTTTCATCAGAACCATTTTTGTCGAGCATTTAGTAAACTTTCTAATGGTAGCATTCCGTTTACCAAGATTCTCAACCTTTTTCGAGATATTAAGGAAAGTATACAAAGTTACCAAAATTTTTTATGTCTGTTAATACAATATTTTATTCTAACTGTTCCTTAACTCCAAACGTATCAAAAATTTCTACATATTAGTTTTAATGAAAGTAGAACATGCAGAAAATTTTTCAACTGAATCCCATGAGTCTAAGTACCCAAAACAAAAACGGTATTCAAAAATTATTTTTCCAATTTTCTCGAAAACGGTTAAAGCTATCGCCTTGAAAATGGTTTCATTCGTTTTGCTAGCCCAAGAAGCCTATAAAACGAGGACTTACAAGCTTATGAACTCAAAAACGTAAGCGTTACGATTTTTTTTGCGCGAATTTCGCCCCAAACGCCATCTTCCAGTCGACGGATTCTGCTGGTTAACGAACTTGACCTTTCAAATTAGACGAAAGATTTTTGTACCAAATTTCATCAAAATCGGACTATTCGTCTTCGACTTACAGAGCGAACAGACAAATATATGTATATATATATATATATATATATATATATATATATATATAAATAAATATATACATATATATACAAATTTGAACCACCATCATTCTCGGTCTCTAGGGGTTCTGAAACGCAAAATTTTCTAGTCGGCACTTCCGGATTGTTTCATTGTATCAACCTTAACAAGGAATAAAACAGACAAAAAGAACCGTTCGAAATAAATTACTTAAAGTTTAAGCGCTTATTTCTCCGATTGACATCGCCTAATCAAAACATTCATCAGAACCTTTTTTGTAGAGCATTTAGTAAGCTTTCTAATGGTAATCTTCCGTTTATCAAGATTCTCAACCTTTTTCGAGATATTAAGGAAAGTATACAAAGTTACCAAAACTTTTTATGTCTGTTAATAAAATAGTTTATTCTAACCCTTCCTTAACTCCAAACGTAACAAAAATATGAACTCAAAAACGTAAGCGTTACGATTTTTTTTTTGCGCGAATTTCGCCCCAAACGCCATCTTCCAGTGGGCGAATTCTGTTGGTTAACGAACTTGACCTTTCAAATTAGACGAAAGATTTTTGTACCAAATTTCAGCAAAATCGGACCATTACTCTCTGAGCTATGCCGCGAACAGACAAATATATATATATATATATATATATATATATATATATATATATATATATATATATATATATATATTAAATTTTGAACCACCGTCATTTTCGGTCTCTAGGGGTTCTGAAACGCAAAATTTTCTGGTCGGCACTTCCGGATTGTTTCATGAGATCAACCTTATAAGCGGGGTTCCTCCCTATGATCGCCGCCTCACATGGGCTCCCCACGTTGTGGATCTTAAGCGGAAAAGCCTAGAGCGGATGAAGCTGCTACATGTTCTTTCCAAAACCCCGTGGGGATCAACTCGGAAATCCCTCCTAAGAGTGTTTTTGGCCACGGTCTGTTCTAAGATCGACTACGCCAGTTTCATTTATGGCTCAGCCAAAAAAACCGTTCTTTCCCTTCTTGACTCAGTCCTCTTTTCTGGACTACGCCTTGCTACAGGAGCCTTCCGTTCAACGCCAACTTTGAGTCTCTGTGCTGAGTCAGGAATCCCACCCCTGAGCTATCGAAGGCAGAAACTGGCAGTTAAATACATCGCCAAAATTTACAACTCCCCTGGTCACCCGTGCTACCCATTTATCTTTAGCCCAACATATATTGACAAATACAGCCGCTCTCCTTCTGCAAGTACTCCTCTAGCACTTCGAATGGATCGTGAAATAAGCCTTATCTCCTCTGCAAGACTGCCTGAAAAAGGAGCCTTGCCTAATTCCTCCCCTTGGACCTTCACACCGCCCGATCGTCACATTTTAACTAAAAAAAAAAATTCTATGACGGACATCGAGCTACGTTCTTATCTGGGCGAATTCTTGAGCAACATCGCGGCGAAGAGGGTATACTTCACCGATGGTTCCAAGACAGAATCTCCAACAGCATGTGCAGTGATTGATTCTGACCTTGTTCACAAGTTCAAACTCAGTCCCCAAAGCACCAGCTTCACTGCTGAACTATTTGCTATTACCGCAGCCCTGCATCTAGCTATAGAATCCCCAGAGAAAAACTTACTTGTCTGTACCGACTCGAGAAGTGCCCTTGAAAGTGTTGAAGACATTTTCACGACAAACTTCCTTATCTCAAAAATTTTATAGTACACCAGAACTCTCAGAGATAATGGAAAAGTTGTCCATCTAATCTGGATTCCCGGACATCGTGGGATTCCTGGCAATGAGAAAGCCGCTCGGGCTGCACACACAGTTTGAGCGAGATTACAAGGGTTCCGTTATCTGGCAGTGAACTCGTAGCGCCAGCCAAAAGCATAATCGAAGAAGGATGGAGAAACACGTGGGCCGAATGCGGGGAGCAAAAACTTAAATACGTCAAGCACGATTCGAGACCCTGGTCCTCCTCAAACAGAACATCAAGAAGAGAGGAGGTTGTTATAGCTCGGCTCAGCCTTGGCCACTCCAGACTGACTCACGGCTACTTGATGTCTAGAGGAATCCCACCAGCCTGTGGGAGATGCAATTAGCCGATCACTGTAAAACACATATTCGAAGACTGCTCTCGCTACACGATACTGCTTCAACAGCTGGGAATACCAAGAAACTTGGCGGAAGCTCTGCGGGATGATTGTGAAGCAGTTGATGTTGTTGTGGAATTTTTAAAAAAGGCGCAGCTATATCTTTTACTATAAAATATATAATATTAATTAAGTGATAAATATTTGTAGGTATGTGTGTATATGTATGTGTATATGTTTTTATTTTTTTTTTTATTTTTTTTTTTATATAAACAATAATAATAAATAATAGTAATAGTAAGTATTAGTATAATAGTAATAGTAAGCATTAGTATAATATAAGAAAGTTGTTAGTTTTAGTACGTAGTAAAGTCGATGGTCCTAGAGAAATACAGTTTATTCACTAGTATATATCAAAATAAATAAATGAGGAAAAAAAATAAATAAAAATATATATACAAAAAAAAAGTTAAAATAAAAGAAGGAAAAAAAAGGGGAAAAGAAGAAGAAAATATTTTTAAAAAATAACAAAATAAAAAAAAATAAAAATAACAAAAAAAAAATAAATAAAAAAATAAAATGAATAAAAAAAAATAAAATAAAACAAAATATATGTTTACATTATATATATTTTTTATTATTTGTACTGTATTTATATATGTACTGTGCACTATACATATATATGTATATTATATTTATATAAGTGCAAATATATTTATGTGTGTGTGAATCTGGCTCTTATATCCATGCAATTTTATAACAACAATAATTTCTCTTTTTTTCCAAACTTAGATTCTCCCAAATACAACTTTAGTAACACAACTCTATCTCAAACACATAATACTGAAAACACTCTCCATCCTAACATTAATCTTGCACAATTAAACACAACAAGGGCGGAGATGACCAAGCAGTTTTCTGCCCTTAAACTACCAACCCAACCCAACCCTCCCTATGAAGGGAGGGATGAACCGCCCTAAAACGTAAGCGTTACGATTTTGTTTGCGCTAATTTCGCCCCAAACGCCATCTTCCAGTGGGCGGATTTTACTGGTTAACGCACTTGACCTTTCAAATTAGACGAAAGATTTTTGTACCAAATTTCAGCAAAATCGGACCATTACTCTCTGAGCTATGCCGCGAACAGACAAATATATATATATATATAACGCAAAATTTTCTAGTCGGCACTTCCGGATTGTTTCATGAGATCAACCTTATAAGCGGGGTTCCTCCCTATGAAGGGAGAGAGGAACCGCGCTAAAAAGAATAGTGGAACATTATTGACCCAACTGTATACAGTAGGAGCAGTGACGTGAAGCTCCAACTTATAGTACAATCAGCTAGATGTGATAGCAAGTAAAAAATCGTCAAATATTATTGACCAACTGTATACATGAGGAGCAATGACGTGAAGGTCTGACTCGTGAAGCCAGTAAAGAATTGTCAAAAATGAACGATGCAAATATTGCTGTAAAGAGGCTGAAAAAAACAAACAGAAGCTATGCTATTTGCGGGAGTAAACATAGCTGGTATATTTATTAACCTTCGAGATGTATTGGAAATGAAAATCCTCACTTTTATGGACCATCCGAAATTATTATAGCTGACAAAAGATCGAACCAAGAGCTAAGCACCAAGTAGAAGTAATTTTTGATCATATTAATAAATAATGATAATTTAAGAAGACTCTGTGACATCAATGAACTAAGAATAGAACACCTGTTTGATACAGGAGTACAACCGAAGATTAAAATTAAACCATCCTTAATCATGAAGGAAGAAATACAATAACTGAATGGACATTCAACGACCTGCTTGGCAAAGAACCCGAAAGGAAAGGAAAATCTCATTTCTTGAAGAGTAAGGTTTTATACCAAGGATAGAAAAAAAAGTCCGACTCGCAGGAACTGCAGCATCTTAGCGCGGTTCCGTTCATGTCCCTAGTGCCATTTGATAAGCTTAGAAAAGAAATAAACTTATTTTTTTTATATATATCGTGAAAATTGTCAAAATCCTCTCGAACATCTCGAATAAAAGTGATATTAGGGCGTCAGGGAGACCGACAGTAACTAACTTTTACACAGAAGCGGAAATTACACAATCCGGCTCTCTTTCTAAAGCAAAGCTCTATAAATCAATACAAAATATGCCTAATAAAGCTTTTCTAGAGGATACAGAACCATGGGCATATATGAAGGGGGGGGGGCTGAGGGGGCTGCAGCCCCTCCCGAAATTTTGAATTGATGATAAAAACCCTTAAAAATAAATTAAATAAGATCACTTAGTTCATAAAACATATTTTATTTTACGTGTAATAGCGTTTTAGTTGCCTAAAACTATTCCAAGCTCTAAATATTTAGTATTCCATACATAACAAGTCAAGAAAAAAGACTTTATTTAACAAAATAAAACAAAGTTTAGTTGCCCAACTACAATAGAATAATATACCTAATTAAGTCTATGGAGTAGACACAAATGGACCAAAAACAAGTCTTGTGGAATATTGTTTTTTTTCTAATTAAATACTTTTTATCAATATTTAGTATATAACCTTTGTTGAAAACTATTGATTGCTAATTGATGAATCGGTTTACAACTAATTAGTCTTTATGAATATTTAGTATATAACCTTATGTTTGGATCTGAGTTTTTGGGGTGCTCTCCGCCTAGGCTTTGTATTTGTGTCGGCAGATACCTGGAGTATATTTACAGCTCTTGAGGATTAACTCTTAGCAGGTAAATTTCCTGCGGCCCCCTGGTTTCTACGGGCATTGAACCGCCATATTCGCTCATAGTATCTAACCGTTGTGAAGTTTATTTTTTGGATTTAGGACTTAATATACATATGTAGACCATGTTCGTGGTGGTAGAAAATCTTAAAAGTATTTCGCTCAGAAATCTCCGAAATATTGTCACTAATTTTACGTATCCTGTTTTATAGCCAAATAGATTAATATTCTATAATCAATAAGAAAAATCTACTAACAATAAAAAACTATAGGTAACAGATGAAAATAGGGAATACCAAGAATAATTCTAAAGAACGAAATCAACACCAGTACTGTCACATCTAGATATTCATACGGCATCTTCGAATTCTAACAAACAAAATATTGATTCTAATTATACGTATCCTGTTTCATTGACAAATACATTTGACTACTATAAGCAATTAAAAACACTAGGGAATATGCCAAAGAACTCGGAGTAGGAGCCTCGACAGTTTCAAGACATTTGAAGGAAATCGACAAATCCAAAACTGACATTTCATACGGTACAGCCTGATATATTTTTAACAATGAATTGTTTTTCTTAATTTTCTTAACCTGTTTTATTTTCAAATACATTATCCAACAATAAGCAATTAAAAAATAACAAGGAATAAAAAACAGACAAAAAGAACAGTTCGAATAAGCGAAATCAATTACTTTAAAGTTTTAAGCTCTTATTTCTCCGATTGACATCGCCTAATCAAAACTTTCATTAGAATCTTTTTTTTAGAGCATTTAATAAGCTTTCTAATGGTATTCTTCCGTTTACCAAGATTCTCAACCTTTTTCGAGATATTAATGAAAGTAAACAAAGTTACTAAAACTTTTTTTGTCTGTTAATAAAATATTTTATTCTAACCCTTCCTTAACTCCAAACGTAACCAAAATTTCAACATATTAGTTTTGATGAAAGTAGAACATGCAGAAAATGTTTCAACTGAATCCCATGATTCTAAGTACCCAAACCAAAAACGGTATTCAAAAACTATTTTTCCAATTTTCTCGAAAACGGTTAAAGCTATCGCCTTGAAAATGGTTCCATTCGTTTTCCTAGCCCAAGAAGCCTATAAAAAGAGTACTTACAAGCTTATGAACTCAAAAACGTAAGCGTTACGATTTTTTTTGCGCGAATTTCGCCCCAAACGCCATCTTTCAGTGGGCGGATTTTGCTGGTTAACGAACTTGACCTTTCAAATTGGACGACAGATTTTTGTACCAAATTTCATCAAAATCGGACCATCAGGGAAGCCAGAAATGAGCGAACAGACAAATATATATATATATATATATATATATATATATATATATATATACATATATATATATGTATATATAAATATATACATATATATATATATACAAATTTGAACCACCGTTATTTTCGGTCTCTAGGGGTTCTGAAACGCGAAATTTTCTTGTCGGCACTTCCGGATTGTTTCATTGTATCAACCTTATAAGCGGGGTTCCTCCCTATGGGGGAGGGAGGAACCGCGCTAAAAATGAAATGTTTCCAAAAAAATTTGACAAAAAAATACTTCATAATTTATATTTTTAAAATTAATGAATAACAGTAATAAAATAATTTTTATATAAAAAATTTCTCGATAAAAATTGTTGGGAAAATTTAATTAATAATTGTTTGAGAAAAAAAATCCAGTTTAATTTTAACATTTTAAAAATATTTTTTGTTGGGAGAGTAAAAACATGGACATATTTTTAATGTATTATAATAACGATATAAAGTTTATTACTTTAATAATTAAATTTTAATTAATCACTTATCACGAGAGCTACCATAATTGTCTATTATCCTCAGAATAAATAAAGAAATACTTGATTTGAAACCTTTTGTTTATTTGAAGTTATTTGTTTAAGCAAGTGAATCAAAGTTTGTCTAAATCTTAATAAACGTTGATAGAACTTTAGTATATATAAACTATCATTTAATCCTTCCATTAATTAATGTATTTACGAACGAATGAAAACGATGTCATTGCTAGTTTTGCCTTTGTTCAAAATGGGTCGTAGAAAAACACCGTTTTTCCGTGGACTGTTTGATTTAACTAAAAATAATGAGTCAGATTTGGACAATCCCTCTATCGTTCTAAGCAACTAAAAATGGTACCATTAAAAATAAAAATGAAAATATCTTAGAGGACTGTAAAAAAAACCAGGGCTGTATTAACTTAGTCACGAAAGTGGACTTCCCATTTTCACTGTTAGATTGTTCTGCATTCCGTGGGATTGTGTAGCCTATTTTCGATGGCTTTTATTTAACATAATGTTTAAAAGTTAAAATAATAAAAAAATGCATTAAAACATTTTAAAAAAATTGAAATAACATTATTCAAATAATTTTTATTTTTAAGTTTTTGAAATAAAAATTATTAGAAAATTGTTTTAAAAAAATAATAAAATATATCAATTATGATGCAATTTTTATTTCCCAATAATAAAAATTAAATGTTAAAGGAAACTGATTTGAAATAAAAATTAATAGTTATTTTTGGTCCCTAATCAATACCTTTGTGTGTTTGTACTTGTTACCTCTTTGGAGGCAATCGATTCTGAGGGTGAAGAAAAAATGAAAGTCCGATTCGCAGGAACTGCGTCATCTTAGCGCGGTTCCGTTCTTATCTCTAGTGCTTATGAAGGCATAGAATAGAAACAGTTATTACTTTGTTTAGATCAATTGCGAAACACCTATCCAAATGAAATCTCAAACAAACCAGTCTTGAAAGGTCTTGATTTACAATCTTACCTGTATGGGTCAGCTATCCCATAAGTCGGGCAGAAAGGCCTCAGAGGCATTTGGAAAGCCTTGGGATCTCTCTCTTTGAACGCTACATTTTTAACAATAAATTGATCTTCTTATTTTACTTAATCTGTTTTATTGTCAAATGCATTATCCGACTATAAGCAATTTAAAAATAACAAGGAATAAAACAAAAAAAAAAAGAACCGTTCGAATAAACGAAATCAATTACTTTAAAGTTTTAAGCACTTATTTCTCCGATTGACATCGCCTAATTAAAACTTTCTTTAGAACCTTTTTATTAGAGCATTTAGTAAGCTTTCGAATGGTAACCTCCTGCTTCCCAAGGTTGTCAACGGTTTTCGAGATACTAATGAAAGTATACAAAGTTACCAAAACTTTTCTTGTCTGTTAATAAAATATTTTATTCTAACCCTTTCTTTACTCCAAACATAACCAAAATTTCAACATATTAGTGTTGATGAAATTCGAACATGCAGAAAATGTTTCAACTGAATCCCATAATTCTAAGTACCAAAATCAAAGACAAAAAGAACAGTTCGAATAAGCGAAATCAATTACTTTAAAGGTTTAAGCACTTATTTCTCCGATTGACATCGCCTAATCAAAACTTTTATTAGAACCATTTTTGTAGAGCATTTAGTAAGCTTTCTAATGGTAACCTTACATTTCGCAAGATTCTCAACCTTTTTCGAAATATTAAGGAAAGTATACAAAGTTACCAAAATTTGTTATGTCTGTTAATAAAATATTTCATTCTAACCCTTCCTTAACTCCAAACGTAACAAAAATTTCAACATATTAGTTTTAATGAAAGTAGAACATGCAGAAAATGTTGGAACTGCTGGTTAACGAACTTGACCTTTCATATTGGAAGACGGATTTTTGTACCAAATTTCATCACAATCGGACCATTAGGGAAGCCAGACATGAGCGAACAGACAAATATATATATATACAAATTTGAACCACCGTTATTTTCGGTCTCTAGGGGTTCTGAAACGCGAAATTTTCTAGTCGGCACTTCCGGATTGCTTCATTGTATCAACCTTATAAGCGGGGTTCCTCCCTATGGGGGAGGGAAGAACCGCGCTAAAAAATAAGTTAATTAAATGATGATATAATTTATATAAAACATGCCGCTTGCATTAATACTGATCATGTTAATTGTAATTATAAAAAATAAATTTATTTTTCTTTCGTGCACAAACTCAAAATAAATAATGTGTTTTTTGCATCTTTTTTTCACAAATAACAATAAAAAAAATTAATATAAATTAAAAATTTGCTTTCCTACATTCTTCTGATGAAATGCTTACTATTAAATATACATTACTTAGGCTATTACTTCCGCAAGTATTATATATCCCCCAAAAAACTAACGGTGAAAATAGAGGCCAAGTTCCAGGCCTCTCCCAAAAACAGTTTGCCTATGAAAGTTATGATATCAAAGTATTTATGACCGTGTTTTAGGCTCTTAATTCCTTGTCAAGAACCAATAATATCCCCTCACTTATTTGTGCAATTCCAACTTGGCCAGTTTTCGTTAAATGATGACCACTATAATGATCGGATTTATTATAATATGTCAGGCATTTAAATATTCAGGCCCTTAGGGTAACGATTCAGGTTTATTATAAACTCTTTGTTGACTAAAAACGATGAGGGTTGTATGAACTCTATGTAAGTTAAAGCGGATAGCCGCGGACATGGGTCCGTATAAAAGTTAACGAAAACTGGGCAAGTTGGAATCGCACAAATAAGTGAGAGGTTTTTTTTTTTTTTTTTTTTTTTTTTTTTTTTTTTTTTTTTTTTTTTTTTTTTTTTTTTTTTTTTTTTTTTTTTTTTTTTAAAGGTGCTTCGACTGCTTGGGTCACTAATACCATTCTTAATTTGCCTTCATCAATGAAAGCACGGTGTGGCAGTTAAAAACTGCTTAATTATTTTTCAGACTATTCACATCGGTTCTTCTTTTAAACATATACCAGAATTACCGTTAAACTTACACCTAGAACTAAACCTAAGTACAGAATTACCGTTAAACTTACACCTAGAACTAAACCTAAGTACAGAATTACCGTTAAACTTACACCTAGAACTAAACCTAAGTATACAATATTATTTACATATTTACATTAAGTTAAACGCACTCACTCAATAAATACAGACACACACAATACACACATTCAATGATAACTTTACAATATTCTCATTTACAAACTTAATAGGGCGGTTCTATATGAGGTAATAAATATTGATTTCTTTTAAAAATTCTATCAATCTCTTCACACATGGCTCATTTCTATTCAACAGTTCATTTAGGCTTCCAGCTAGTTGGTGCCGCTGCCTGGCCTCTTGGAGCGAAGTGCAGTCTGCAAAGATTTGTCTTACATTGTGAGAGGGTATTATTAGGTTTTTTACAAGTATTAAGAGCCTAAAACTTGCCTCATTACTATTATATAACTTTCATTGGCAAACTGTTTTTGGGAGGGGCCTGGAACTTGGCTTCTTTCTTTCAACGTTATTTTTTTGGGGGGATATCAATACTTTTTGTGAGTGAATTTTGAGTTGGCGCCGCCGATGTTTGCCTTGATGACGCGGGGACGGAACTATCTTTTATTATTTTTTCTATTTATTATCATTTATATTTTAGTTTTTATAATGCCTTCTAGTTTGATCATTATTTGGAAATGCCTATGTAAAACTTCCACAATTATATCTACTAATCTTTTATAATTATATATATATATATATATATATATATATATATATATATATATATATATTGCAATTTATAACTTTTTTTTTTTTTTTTTTATTTATTTATTGAATATTTACAATCTGTATACATATGTTTACATATAATACAATAAGTAAATATGTATCTCATAAACTAGCACAAGGAAGAATAGAGGGGAGAAGGCAGCCATTGCTGACACTCCCTGAGGAATTATAAATATTTTATTTAAGTATTACAGCTGGTCTCTAAGCCACTTTCTTTTCAAGCGTCTCGGAGGATTGGAAGGGATCGCATCTGTGGAAAGGGATTGGGCAAGGGGATTGGGATGAATGGATAGCTTGGAATGAAAAGTGGAGAATCGGGTTTTAGCTAATTCAGCGACAAAGGGAATTTCGAGGCCTCGGTGGATGATACTATTGTTGACGTAGAAGGGAGCATTAAGGATCCGGCGAAGGACTTTGGACTGGAAGGTTTGGATTCGGTTTATGTTAGAAGGTTTTGCTGTACCCCATAGTTCAATGCCGTATGTCCAAATCGGTTTAATAATAGTTTTGTAGGTTGTTAGTTTGTTTTCAGTACTGAGTTTTGATTTGGGACCTATTAGTCGTCTAAGTAGGCCGTAGCGTCTGTTTAGTTCTTGTCGTTTTGTTTTTGTGTGTGTGTTCCAAGTAAGTCTCTTGTCGAGGTGGAAGCCTAGGTATCGAACAACATCGGATTTGGGAATGAGGGAGTCGTTAAGGGTAACAGATGGGCACTCACTACGCCGCAGTGTGAATGTGACGTGCTTACATTTTTCGGCGTTGACTTTGATTCGCCACTTCTTTAGCCATTGCTCGATTTCTAAGAGATGATTCTGGAGCGCTCCTGAGGCTTGCTGCGGGTTGGCGGAACATGAAAGCACTGCAGTATCATCTGCAAAAGTTGTGATAATGGTACTGGGATTAGTGGGGATATCAGCGGTGAAGATGGAGTAGAGGAGAGGGGCTAGGATGCTGCCTTGGGGGACTCCAGCAGATACGTGGCGGGACGAGGAATTCGATGCATTGTATTGGACATGAAACAGGCGGGATGAAAGAAAGGATTTTAGGATTAAGTAGTAGGTGATGGGGAGAAAACGCTTGAGCTTATAAAGGAGGCCCGGATGCCAGACTCGGTCAAAGGCCTGGGCAACATCTAGAAAGACTCCAGAACAGAAGTCCTTACGCTCAAGCGTTGAGGGCAATTTATAACTGAAGACCTTTTTTTTTTTTTTCAATTACCGTAAATCCAAGATATTATTTTCTTCGGAATGCAATAAAATTGAAGCTAAAAAATAATGCTAAAAAATGTTTGTTTTCGAGTGTAATTAATTGCTGAAGGTTTTGCAGAAGACTATCTAATAATTTCCCACCGTGGATCGATAAGCCTTTAGTTATTTACGCAACCTTGAAAATGACGCAATTTTACTCTACTCGCATATAATATGTACTAACAAATAAAATTCAAAGTAATCGAATTGATTTCATTTTTAAACATTCAGCAAATTGTCGCAGAAACGATTTCCCATTTTCTCAGATCCTCCGGTAGTTCGTCTTATTACTAAATCGATTTGAAAAGACGAATAAATTGTTAATGACTTTCTGACGCAACGCGTCGCCTCTCATACAATAATCATTCAAATATTTATACATGAAATTGTCCCGACATGAAGGATTGCGATGGGGGTATTTGGCGAGGGAGTGCCTAGTAACGGGGGAACCTTGCCAGGCATCACAGATCATTTTCTAAGTGGTTGAAAGAACGTGAGGGTGTAAGAATACATCTGTAAGTATGTTAATTCGTATGCAAATAAAATGTTTGGCCAATAATTCCAGTCGAAAACATTTGATTACCGTAATGAATTAATTAAAATGGCGTGGATCGTGTTGCAAGAAATATTAAAAAGTCCGTCTCACAGGAACTGCATCATCTTAGCGCGGTTCCGTTCATATCCCTAGTCTAATTTGGAAAGATTAAAATAGAAGCAGTTATTATTTTGGTTCCACCAGTCTTTTTTTTTTTAATTAATTATTATAATGGCGTGTCAACCCTTAAGGTCACTAACGCCATTCCTGTGTGTAGTAAAGTCTTGAAAGGTCTTGAAAGGTCATGATTTACGATCTTACCTGGAAGGGTCGGCTAACACTAGAAACTGTTCCGCTATTTCTAACAATAAATTGCTTTTGTTATTTTACTTAACCAGTTTTATTGTCAAATACATTATCCAACTATAAGCAATTAAAAAATAACAAGGAATAAAACAGACAAAAAGAACCGTTCGAATAAACGAAATCAATTAATTTAAAGTTTTAATCACTTATTTCTCCGATTGACATCGCCTAATTAAAACTTTCTTCAGAACCTTTTTTGTAGAACATTTAATAAGCTTTTTAATGGTATCCTTCCGTTTACCAAGATTCTCAACCTTTTTCGAGATATTAAGGAAAGTAAACAAAGTTACCAAAACTTTTTATGTCTGTTAATAAAATATTTTATTATAACCCTTCCTTAACTCCAAACGTAACCAAAATTTCATCATATTAGTTTTAATGAATTTAGAACATGCAGAAAAAGTTTCAACTGAATCCTTTCTTATTCAATGACCATAAAAAATCAGAAAATTATACATTATGTCTATAATTACTTCCTGGAGTTTGGCTACATAGACCTTAATCACCCTGTATACATTCCATATGAGTTCTAAACTCAAGTGAGATATAAGTCTTATCTCATTTTCAGGCAAAGTAAAACAAGTTTCCCTTGTAGTTGATTTGGCGAATTTGGCCCTTTCGTTAAAACTACGACCCCCGCCTTCAATGCTCAACGATTTAAATCTGGCGACCGTGCAGGAACCCAACATTCAATAGATATAAATTATTTTGCTATGAGCAATGAGAAAACCAGTCGTTTAATGATTTTGTAATAAAACTAAAAAAAAAAGAAAAGAAGAATGCTTTGCAACTTTGGTAAGCTCCATGAATCCTTAATTAGAGATAGAATCATAATGGGAATATGTGATAATAACTTAAACCAAGAATTACTGTGTAGCAGGAATTAAGATTTATCCTCGTGTATATTAACATATGCCAAATAGAAGAATTAACTATGAAGCACATAACGGATATGAAGAGCTGGTATAATATATGTAACACGTGTATTTTTTTAAATATCTCAAAAACGGTTGGTGAATCAATGTAAGTGGAAGGTGACCATTTGAAAGTTTACTAAACGTAAGGAAATGAAGAATATATTGGTAATATTGTTTTTCTAGACCCAACTATGAGAAAGAGAATGAAAGAATTTGTGTTTTTTTTTTTTTTTGTTTTTTTTTGTTTTTGTTTTTTTTTGTTTTGTTTTTTTATATGAATTTCCTTGTTTCAATTTTTTATTTGTCATTATTAAAATTAATTTTTGGTAATATATTTTGAATTTCAAATAAGTATATTAACTTGTATTAAGTTTACTGATCGAATCGCTTTATTAGCGGATGCTCATAAATAAAAAAATGTAATTCTTATTGTGTAGGGAGGAAGGAAGATGCAGAAAATAAAGATGCATGGCTTGGTCGGTGACCTATGGCCGAACATCAGGTTGATGCAGCTGACAGGCCATTGGCTGCTCGAGTATCACGAGGAGACGGGAGGAATGGTAAGCTAATAAAATAGCTTTATATATATATATATATATATATATATATATATATATATATATATATATATGGAGGTATTCATAACTCTTGACTTTATTAATTTCCTAATTTCCATCAGGCCTTATACAATTTTGTTTACCCTTTTTTTTTTTCCTTTTCTTTTGGTGCATCTACTGCTGAGGTCATTAGCACCAGGCTTTTTTTACCCTGTTCCTACATTAATACACTCAACTCAATGGGTGGTCAAACCTCACCCTCCCCCACCCAGTCCTATTCTCAAAATTACCACCATCCACCACATTCAGAAATGATCTGTTTCTGTGTTACAAATTTAAGTTTTAAATCTGTATCCATCAACCTCTAATTTAAATCTCTAGCCTTATCACACACTTACCAAATGTGTCATTGATCCTCTTCCACGTGTAATGTTTCTCTGTTTTCGACATTTCTTTTGTATATATATTAGTATTAACTATGTCCTTGTTATATAGCCCTGATGTAGGGGTTGAATTTCATGCCGATACGTCGGCTAATAACTCATTTTCTTATGAAAAATGTAGTTTTACTAAGATACAGCTTCCGAACCATGACAAATTCTACCTTCGCATCACCAACGGTCAACGATCTCCTCTAAATCTATTTAAGGGGATTTAATTTTTTTTTTTAAGGAACCAGAGAAGAATTCCGCGTAATAGTTAATAATTTCGCGAAACGATTAGTAGAAGAGGTATTTCTTCATAACAAAATTAGCGATAAGCTCAAAAGATAGAAATCATAAGGAAGATATTAATATATTAGTAAACGCTGACAATTCCAGGTAAAATTGAGGATCTATAGTCGTCTATGGCATTTGGTTTCTTTCTCCAACCATCTTTATTGCGATTCTTGGCAACATGGAGAAGGCATGTTGCCAAGAATCGCAATAAAGTGAAGTGGGACATGTTGCCAAGAATCGCAATAAAGTGAAGAATCGCAATAAAGTGAAGTGGGACTTCACTTCGTTGAATCCAGTGGGATCTGAGAGTGAGATTTAAGGCGTATCTAGCATGTTTGATCGGCGGTCTGCAGAACAAGTTAGAGGCTTTACAAGGATTCATCGCCCAACGAGATGAGAGTAAATGAGTGACTTAGGAATCCGCAGGTTTTTAGGGAAAGATTCTAGAAACAATGTAATAATTTATTTACTTGGGAAGCCTGGATTCAAAAGAAGAAGTGCGTTAATGTTAGAAGCCGTACCAAAATATAATGTGGCGTTCTTTCTACTATATCTTATATGGTAGAACGTGGAACTCTCAAAGAAGACAAACTACTGCAGATGAATTCCACTGTAAAGTCAGTCCTGCTCTTATATCTCACAAACCAGGAAGGTGACCGAAACCCACACCCGATCTCTTCAAACTTTTGTAAATCGATGTTTTTGACAAATCCTGGGAATCAGATGGGCTGAAAAGAATCCCAACTGAAGAGCTGTGGAAAAGTACTGAACACATTCCTGAGAAAGCCCGATGGAGCCAAGGAAAAAGACGCTTTACAGGGGAGCTCCGAGGATTTAATAAAAATATTAAGGTCTAGGTTTAAGTGGCGTGGATCGGAGCCAACAGGCAAAACATAGGAATAAGTTTTTACCCTCTGCTCTAGTAGGTTTTATAGTATATAGTAGTAGTAAATTGAAATATATTTATAAACACACACTTGCACAAGAAAACATTTTATTACAGATACGGCTGATTCGGCTCGGGTACTGCTGGCTGACGACGTTCCTGGTCGTGTTCCAGTTCGCCTTCCTCGCTTGCTTCCTCATCTTGGACACGTACGACGCGGATCAGATGGCCGCCGCAACAATAACAACGCTTTTCTTCCTCCACAGTGTTACCAAATTCGGGTACTTCGCCGTCAGGAGCAAGTATTTCTACCGGACGCTCGGCGCGTGGAACCAGGTGATAAGATTTATACAGTTTCCGTATTTAAAACAGATACCAAATTTAAATATTATAAGGAGAGGCCAATAATTTCTTTAAAAGGGGGATTCAATCCCAATATTTGTCGTAAGAGTTCTCTAAATCATCGTTTACATTTTAAATTATCACATTTTACAATGTCGTTTATAAAAGCTTTCAGGAAAGTACGCTGATTTGATCCAAGTTTCCAGAATATTTTGTTCTAATTAATAATTAGTAATTAAGACCTGTTTGACCTGATAAAGTTTAGAAATTCTGTTGTTGAGGTTTTTGATGAAATAAATTATAAAAAATTAAACAATTAATTTATATTAATTAATTAATATAATTTTATTCGTATTAAGAAACATAGATATATCTTTTCGTAAAATGTATAATGATGCGCAACAAGAGATATTTTTACTACTTTTCATGAACATATTTGCGTTAAAAAGAAACTATTAATATATATACACATAAATGTATAATATGTCATTTATATCCCAGTAACATTGAAACTGAAGTGTTTTCACTGTAATTATAACGGATTATCCATGCCGATGTAAGACATTTTAAGATCTGAAATAGTTCGACGGAAATATTGCAAAACCACGGCCGTAATTTTTGTTATATTCCAACGAAACTCGGTGTATGTCGTGAGCATGTAAAGATAAGTCAGTTTCAAATCTTCAAGACTAACTCGACCCATCTGAAAGGGGGGTTTACTTCGGAACCATGACGAAACGCGCTATGTACCTAATGGTAAAGATGTGTTTTAAAAATAAACTAAATCGGTTCTTTTTACTTCGTATTCTGTTCAAATTGAACTTACCCGCCAGACCGCCTTGGACATCGGTTGTAACTTCGACCACTAGAAGCGCTGTATCCGGTTCCCGCGTGTTATCTTCACCTAGCAAGTTTTATTTTTAAATTGTTTTGACAGACATCAGACAGTATTTCTCAAAATAAATTTGTAAAAGTTAAAAAAGACGAATTAATTACAGTAATTCCATATAAGTACTGCAAATATTTAACTCATATATGTTGTCATATTGAAATTTATTCTATTGCCATTGACAACTTATAATTATAATGTAATTATAGACATTGTTAATTTATTTTTCTTAACGAAAAATCCATAAAAGATATAAATATAAAAATATTGTTTATAGTCTTGTTCCTAAAGAATGTGAGGGAAAATAAATTAGAGGCCTTCACATTGTAAACATCTAAAATAATTAAATTTAATGAGAATATATATTCTACTTACTTTTTTGTAAAATAATTCAAGATTTTTATAAACCCTCTCTTTTAAATAATAAATAAAACTTGCAGCCATGTGAGAGATAATTAAGTAATGTATATTTTAATTTATTTAATTTATTCATTTAAGCGCATGTGCTTCACTTGAAAAACATTGAGTTAGACAATGGAATTTTATTTGAGGTAATTATTAGCATAAATATGCTTTATCCGTGCCTAAACTGGATAAAACGTTACAAAAAAGTGTCTGCTGGTGTTCGCGCAAGCGCTGTGGCGTTCGCGCAAGCGTAGTGACGTTCGCGCATCCGCAGTGGCCATGTACGAAAAAGAAGACTGTATGTTATAGAGTACGATACATAGGTTTATCGAGTGGACCTAAAAAAAAAAGTGTCACAAGAAGGTTCCCGCTGGCGTTCGCGCATGCGCAGTGGCCATGTACGAAAAAGAAGACTGTATGTTATAGAATACATTACATAGGTTTGTCGGGTGGACCTAAGCGTTACAAAAAAGTGTCACAAAAATGTGTCCGCTGGCGTTATGTACGGAAAAGAAGACTATATGTTATAAAGCATATTACATAGGTTTGTCGGGTGGACCTAAAGCATATTTATGTTCCTGAATTTGAGCGAATTTATATTAATTTTCCTTGAATTTATATTAATTTGTGTTACGTGTCAGTTCGCTCTCTAACAGCGCCAAAAATGGTCGTATTTTGGGTAATATTGGCCTCAAATTACTTCGTTTGATTTAAAAAGTCAAGTTCGTAGTCCAGCATAGTCCAGCATAGTCCGTCCCCCGGAACATTGTTTTATTTAGGACAAATTCGTGCGCGAATACTTGTAGTGCTTGCTTCATTATTGAGTTTCCAGGTACACTTTTTATAGGAATTTTGACGTCGGAACGTTATATAATCGTTTTTGAGGATAGTGGATAAAACTTTAATTTTCGTTTTGATGTCTCCAAAACGACGAACAGACATGAACATTTTTCCAGACGTTTGAAATTCATCCAAACTAAGACTTTTCAACCTAGAAAGTATTAAAAAATAAATTATTAATAGACAATTTTCCTAGATTATTGTAAATTGTATATTTTCTGCAAAAATGGTTCTTTTAAATTCTCAACAGGTTGAAAACATGGATTGTTAAAATTTTTCCGTTCATTTAAACGGGTTTTAGTCTTTTCTTTTCTCAGTTTTATATTGTGTGTTGGATTAGTAATTATTTTTATAATTTGCGTCTGGTGTAGAGCTCCATACCTCATAAACCGGGTTTTCTTACTTCCATAAAACTTATCTATTATGACTTCAACATAACAATTATTACGACTGTTTTGAGTATATTAGTAATATTCGACAGGCGTAAACCCCTCCCTCTCTTCTGATCTAAGGATTCGAATGGTTAACGAGCTTCTGGTTTCTTTCAGCATATGATTGGTAAAACGTACACGTAGGCGTAAGTATTTCTTGTAAAAATTGCATTAAATGAATATTTAATATTCCCTTATAAAATCAATATTCCTACAGTCTACCGGAAAGGTTAGCTTAACATTTCTTAAAAATGTATGCCTAAATAGGTGTGACGCATAAATCCTTTCATTCTCTCTGGTTTTCTTCGTTCCCCGGACTCCGTTTTTACAATAGATAGATTTGAGAAATTTAGAAAAACATGTCTTGACATTTTTATCCCAAACCTTCCGTTATTTTTCCTGGAAACTTTGTATTTTATTTGAAAATTCATTTTGAGAATAAACAAATAAAATTAAACGCTAGAATAAAATTTCAAAGAGTAGCGACAATTTAAATTAGTGACCCAACTTTCGTTGACGAAAAAACAAAAACTCTGGAAACTCCTTATATACATATATATATATATATATATATATATATATATATATATATATATATATATATGGGCGAGGTTAGCTCAGTAGTAGAGCACTGGACAAATAAGTTGGAGGACCTGAGTTCAAATCCCGAGCAAGCACTAAAGATATTTTCTTCTAGTGTCTTCGTTCATGGGTTGAATTAGGCCTCCCTGACCGTCCCTAGGCCAACCCAGGCTTTAATTAATTTAATAATGGGTACCTTGGGTGCTAATGACTCTATCAGTGGAAGCAGCCAAGGGGAAAATCAGGTGGCCGGAGCATAATACTGACCAAACTATCTCCCTAGTGTGCCGTATGGTCATGAATCAGGTACCTCTATAGTATCTGCCCCTCAGGGCCCTCGTGGCCCATAACGGGACTGATTTTTTTTTCTGATATATATATATATATATATATATATATATATATATATATATATACATATATATATACACACATATATATATATATATATATATATATATATATATATATATATAAATTTTAAGGGGGGTCATTTTCGGTGTCTACTAGGAATGATCGATAAAGATTTGAAGACATTTTTCAAAATTTCCGTCATGAGTGCAACCACAATAGCTACTTTCTTTCGGAGGAAATTGCTAAAAGAAAGACTTAATTATCAATCTCAATTCATTTCTTCCATTCAGCTCGACATGTTTCACGCCATACTAGGTGCCTCTCCAGGAGCCAAAAAATCACTACAATAAAAAAAAAACAACTGAACCTTCCCCCGCATATGCCATGTCAAAGCTGAGGTACATATCGTCAATCTGCGCGTAGTCAGCTGTGTAGTATCAATAGAGACCAAAAATTAAAAAAAATAAATAAATAAAAGTCTATTATCAAGAAAAGGTAAATAATTAGATAGTATCATAAAGCTGAGGTCATTAATTTTATTATAGATTAAACATATGTAATTTGACATTATCTTCTTTATTATTTAATTTATTTTTGTTTTTACTATGTGTGAAATTACACTTAGCTTAAGATGTATTTATGTGTTTATTTTTCTTAATTTAAATTCAGTAGAAGCCTCATTTTATTATTGTTTATTACATGTTAGAGATATAAGTTTTATTTTGTTTTGTGCAAATTATATTTTTTATTAATGCAATAAGGCTGCAACCCTTGCATATAAGTTGTAAAACTTGAGCAATAAAACATATTATTATTATATTATCAAGAAAAGGTATTCATTTAAATAAAATACAATTTTGGTGCTAGTCAATAACTAAAATATTAATTTTTGTCAAGCAAATTAAAAACTATACTATTTAAATATTTGGTCTCTGTATTCTTATTAACAGCAGTTTTTCTTTTTCTTACTACATATATGAATTTTTTTATTTTATTTTACGCATTGTCATGTTTCTTTCTTTTTCTACAATTTTTACATTTGTGAAAATGGATGTATGTTTACATGGAATCTACATTTTTCACATCCTGTTTTGTGCTCTTTTTAAGCAACTGCGACGACTCTCAAATTTATATATTATTATAATCTGTGCAATTAATTTGTAATATGCATTCGCATTAGAGTACGCCCTTGAGAGCAGGTAGCAGGTTTTGAAAGGTGCTAAGTCTTTCATAATTCGTTTCCAACCGCTTGCCTACCAGCTAATAGCCCGCTTCTCGTATTAGCTGGTAGGCAAGCGGTTGGAAACGAATTATGAAAGACTTAGCACCTTTCAAAACCTGCTACCTGCTCTCAAGGGCGTACTCTAATGCGAATGCATATTACAAATTAATTGCACAGATTATAATAATATATAAATTTGAGAGTCGTCGCAGTAGCTTAAAAAGAGCACAAAACAGGATGTGAAAAATGTAGATTCCATGTAAACATACATCCATTTTCACAAATGTAAAAATTGTAGAAAAAGAAAGAAACATGACAATGCGTAAAATAAAATAAAAAAATTCATATATGTAGTAAGAAAAAGAAAATCTGCAGGGTGGGCGTAACGTAGGATATTTTCAAACCACGCAATAGGCGTCTCACTTCAAAAATATCTTTCTTTATAGACAAATCAAATCTATTAATGCCCAATATGGCTCTCATTTCAGGTGAACTCGCACCCCCTATTCGCGGAGTCGAACGCCCGCCACCGAGCAACCGCTCTCTCGAGGATGCGAAAGCTCCTCATGATAATCGGTGTGATCACGATCTTCTCAGTGCTCGCTTGGACGACGGTCACCTTCCTCGGAGACCCGCACAGGGAGATCACCGACCCGGAGAACGAGAACGCAACGATAACGGTGGAAATGCCACAGCTCATGGTAGACGCCTGGTACCCCTGGGACGCTAAGAGCGGCATGACATATTTCCTCACATTCATATACCAGGTAAGGAATGGTCACAAGATGTTTTTGACTTAGTTAATCAGCAGTGTTAATAACTTGTAGGGTTTTTTTTTTTTAGTTTTAAGAACGTTAAGCTAATGAATGTATAAACAGATAGAAGTTAAGAATTGAACATATATTTTATATACAGGATGTACCACAAGCAAATGACAATACTTAAGGCAGTGACAATGAAAAAAAATAGTCCCTTACCAGGCCACTAAGGTCAAGACGAGTAGATACTGTTGAGGTATCTACAGTATAGGGGCAGTAATATGCTCCTGCTACCTGATTTTCCTCTTTGCAGATCTAGGGACGATCTGGAACCCCGAATCCAACTCACGAACGAAGACACCAGACGATAAAATCTTTGGAGCTTTGAGATCAGGCCGTCCAGAATATTAGTCAAGTACTCTGCCACTGAACCTCACCCTCAAGGCGGTGAAACGTTTCTATCGCGTTCTGTTCCAGACTTATGCCGTTCTAAAGGTTATTTGTAAAGAACCAGTTTTTTTGTAGAAAACCCCTAATGTTCTCAGCATATACATTACTTGCAACGTTAGATAACGTTTTTTAAATAACCATTGTCTGTAAATGTAATGCACGTTCAATGTTCAAAAGTGTCTTTCACATACCGCAATAACTGTTCTAAAAATTGATATCAATAGAAAAAGTCTAGTTAGGCACCAATGTTGGAAAATCACTACTCTTTCAAAGTTCAAAAGTTGTAAAATTTAATTACCTTTCCAACGGTATTCAGATATTATCTCGCAATTTCATAATGTCATTAGGAATTTAGGGGGAAAACAACCGATAAATAAAACTAACATATTCTTTATTTTGGTGATCTTGCCAGAAATAAATGAAAATTATTCTGGAGAAAAATGAAATTTAAAGAGTAAAGTATATCTTGCAAAAATGTTGAATAAAAAAGAAAGAAAAAAAAGAAGGATTATTTCGAAAATTATAAAATTTGCTAAAACTGGCCTCCTGTTTTTACCTGGATAGTTAGATTTAAACGATACTTTTTACAATAATTACTGCACTCCTCGGTGCAATGACATTTAAAGAAGAACTATGGTCGTAAATGTACAGGTATCCAGCTCAGAATGAACAAACATTATCCAGGTAGATGGATTGAAAGATTTGGCCTTATGCTTTGGCTGGCCCGACGCGCTAATTTGACGCCGCATGATTTTTATGTATGGACTAGGCCACAACAACATTTTTGATCTTTGTATATCATGGGCGTATATAGAAAATAATTTCGGAGGGGGCTGGGAAAATTTCGGGGGGGGGGGTGCTGAGACAATTTCCGGTGTATGGATTACTAACAATTTAGATCTTGGAAGAGTTTTAGCCAACTTACACCCAAAATCGAACATGTTTTATGAACTAAATGATCTTATTTAATTTATTTTTAAGGGTTTTATGAACTTTTTAACGATCAAATCGAAATTTCGGGGGGGGGGGGGGGGGGGGGCTGCAGCCCCCCCCCCCCCCAGCCCCCACTTATATACGCCCATGTTGTAAATTGTCATTTACTTACGATACACCCTGTGTTAAACGAGGAGAAATGATTGCTACGATTTACGAATGCCCTCCCCCCAAAATTACATCATGAAATAGAGATATAATGTTAGTTCTGAGACAAGCGTTGGAATGACTTTTATGAGATTCGGCAGCTTCCAGATGTGTTTTAAAAGAACAGTGATTAGACTTTAGTAAATGTAAAGCAGATTTAAACACAGTAATTTAACATTGCAAAATAATGTGTACAAGCAGAGAAAAAATTTTTCTTCAAAACACACGTTTTTTATTTGTTTTGTTTTTTCTAAATAACCTATAGAACGGCATGTATGGAACAAAAACCGGTAGAAACGTGGCGGTTGACTGCTTATAACGTTATTTTTAGTCTGGTTTCCCCTTGAATATTCTCATTTACATCCGATACACTCTGCATACATGCATTTCTAAGAAGAAACAACAGGAAGAGATATTTGGTTTTCCAAATATTTAGTTTCTATGCAATATCCCCTATTATACGCGCCCTGTCCACAGTTTTTTCCGATATAATTCCCCTATATTAAAAAAAAATTCTCCTTCGAAAATCTATGTTTCATCTCTTCCGCCAATCCGTACCCCATCCCTCGTATAGTTTTTTTTTTCAGACACTTTCATTTATTTTCGGTCATTTTTTTTCGATTTTAATTCTTACACGAAGGATTCTTCTTCTCATTTTTATTTTTATTATATTTTTAAAATTAAGCTTACTCTATGCATGACTGTATAATTTCTGAATCCTTTCGTTTTAACAATTCTTTTTAATGAAATTCCGCATAAAAAATTTAGGAAATTGGTTTATAGCTGTTGTAGGCTTGCAATTTGTAACCAAAACTCCAAATAATGAGCGTGCTACAACTTCAATTTTTCATTTATAAATTCCTAAAATTTCTCTGTTTGCCCTTATTACGTAAAACCATTTTCCCACATTTTAAAAGAACTTCTCAATCTGTGGATCATTCCTTTCACATAAGATACAATTTTAGAATCCAATATACTGCTAATAAACCTGCATCCTACCAGTAGTAACATACGCATCATACCATTACAGACCTGGTCATTAACCAAAGCTAACACCAATAGACTACTTACCTGGCAGCGATCTATTGAGAGAAGCATGGTTAATGTAAAGAGGAAGGATCGGATGAGGAACACGACTATAAGGAAGAAAACCGGCCTTACAGACATATCTTCTCACATTACCTCATTAAAGTGGAACTGGGCTGGACATCTGATGAGAAGGCAAGAAGGAAGATGGTCCCAAGAAATAACAAGGTGGACGCCGTACGAAGTGAAAAGAAATAGGGGCAGACAAGCCATAAGATGGAGAGATTATTTCAATCAAGAGGCCGGACCGCTGTGGTGGAGATTGGCGATGGATCGCCAGACATGGAAATATAAAGGAGCAGAGATCCCAGCGACTTCCGCTTCCTATAGGCTGGTCACCAGGGAAGTCTAGACTACTACTCCTGAGAAGGAAAGCCTTCATCAACATTTGTTGTTTTTTATAATCCAATTGTTTTATCATTAATCGTTTAATTTGTAAAATTATTCCAACAACTGTAAATAATTGTAAATATTTGTTGATGAAATAAAAGGCTATTTCATTCATTCATAATGCTAATAAAGTTTGGTGATTATAAAAATTGAAGTTGACCTACTAACCAATAAGAAATAAAGAATACATTTTTTCTTCTTAGCTTTACTGGCTATTTATGTCGCTGAGTCATGCCAACTTACTCGATATTCTCTTCTGCTCCTTTGTGATATTCGCCTGCGAGCAACTGAAGCATCTGAAGGAAATCCTTCAACCGCTTATGGAGTTGAGTGCTACCCTGGATAGCGTCGTTCCCCATTCCGGGGATTTGTTCAGGGCTACATCCACGGGCTCTAATTTGCCTCTTATCAGCCAAGGTAAGTCTTATTATGTATTACAATTACAATGCACAGGGAACTTCATTCATTCAGACCTAATTAATTTGTTTTATTGTAAAAGGAATGGAGGTAGGGAATATAAACCACAACTCCTTATATTTCGTATTCCTAGTTTTATTTTGAGATATAATAATAAAATAAAATACAGAAGTATATCATTTTTATATCAAGAGTAATCCACACAACGAAGGCATGGGCGTATATAAGGCGGGGGCTGCAGCCCTCCCTCCTGAAATTTTGTTTTGGTGAAAAATTTTCATGTAAAGAAGCCTATCCCCCAAAAAAAACATAAATGTGAAATGGAGGCCAAGTTCCTCCCCCCACAAAGAAGCACTCCCTTCCCCAAAAATATCCCCTCCTAAAACCCCCCAAAAACGCCTTACCATCCTACACTCCAAAAAAGTAGTATGAGTTAGTGTATTAAGTGCACCATATTTTCAACCAAAAATATTTGCCAATACAAGAGATGATACAAGAAAGAAATGTCCAAGTTCATTACGTGGAAGACCTCATAGTTACTTACTAAGAAGAGTAAAGACACTTCAACTGACCTTTAAAAACAACAATAAAATTACTTATATCCAGTTACTAAAATATCACTTTCCTCAACCAGGTATATTCTTAAACTTGGCAATGTTTTATTTGTGCCGAAATTATCTTTAAAGAGAAAACTAAACATTGCCAAGTTTAAGAATATACCTGGTTGAGGAAAGTGATATTTTAGTAACTGGATATAAGTGTTTTTAAGTCTCTAGCATCATGGTAAGTGCCTAATAATTTTGATGAGTCAGTGAGTGAGTCCTATAAATCCCGATTTTCGATCGCTTAAATCTCAGAAACTATTCGATGTAGAATTATTAAGCTTTCCAGTTTTACTCATACATAGTAGTATAATACCTGTGTAAAATTTCATAACTTTATCTTTACCTGGTTGAAAGTTATGAGAGGGTAAAAATCGGCTCTAAGACCGCCTGTAATATACACACAGTATGCTAAGGCCGGAACTTGCCCTGGCGCACTACCGTGCGCCTAGATAACAACGAAAAATGTCTTCTACATTTACCCTGGTCTACTTGGTGTCCAGAGGACCTTAAAACTCACCATTTTTCACTAAAATATTTCAAATTTTCCCTACCCCCAATGCCTAGGTACTCCCAGCCCCCCTCCAAATTATTTTCTATATACGCTAGTGAACGAAGGTGATTCGCCCAAATACAATTCTTACATATACTTTTAATTATAAAGTTAATTATACATATTTATTACATGATAATTCAAAATTCGATTACACAAGAATACAATTTTACATATCCATCTAATTTTAAAATTAATCAAGTTTGTGAAAAACAAACAGTCAAAAGTGAAAATTACTTTGTGAGAACAAAAAATTTGTTAAAACAAACAGATACAATTAAAAATAACATAGAAAAACAAACAAACTTAAAATAACGAAATCCAAACAGAAAGCTAAATTACGGGCAGTTGTAGTTTTTTACTCTAAAAAAAAAAAAAAAAAAAACAGAAAACAAACAAGAGATAGGGAGTAGTGAGATTTTGTGCACAAAAATACTTATGAGTCGTTCGTTTAGAACTCTATTAACTGGCGGTGCCAATCTTTTTATTTGTTGGAATTTTCTCAAAAAGAACTATGTTGCAGTAGATTGGTATATGCATTTTTATCCAATTACATAACATTCTGTTCAATTTCATGATGATTGATTGCTAATTGAGATAATTTTAAGTTCTGTACTGTTCATTCTTCAGGCCGGGGCTGTTTTTTAAATGCGCCATTATCAAGGGACCCTGCTATAGATTGGGGCCGCTTCGGTCGATTTTGTTCAGAAATTGATGGAGAATGGAATTAATAGTGAAGATATCCTTGACTCTGGTAAAGCGTTCAGTTGGAATGGTGGATAATTAGTACTATTTAATTATTAATATAGAATCGATATGCATACGTGTGAGACAAACATAGTCATGAATGTTATGCACAAAAGGTCATATGCCGTGTCGAAAGGTCTCGCAGGGACACCTTTATATTAGTGTGTTGTTTCCATATACTGTTTATATCTTGTTCGAAATCATATAGTAAAAACTCATAATAATTTGTTTCAAACTTCTTCCTGTTTTTGCTAGAACTTAGATTTATAAACTCATCTTACAATTAGAGTCAACAAAATTAAATACCCATAAGAATAAATAAACATACAAAGCGAGATTTTTGACACTAAAATGACCGCAATGCAAAGAAAGAAGCGCAAATAATGCTTTAATTCACTTTAAGTAAGGTTTGTAAGGTAAAAATATAAATAAAAACAAAACTAACCATTTTTATTTTGGATGAGACACAACAAACACTTTGTACTGCTCAAAGCATTTAAATTAGTACAGCAGAAAAGTTGAAACAAAACCCACTTTTTACGTGTTTTTTTTTCTTTGTAGAATCTTTCTTTCCGCGTTGTCTCAACCGAGATATTTAACAAAACATAATAAAGTCCAAAGCAACATATTTAGCGTTTCTAAAATTCCAAACGTAACCAAAATTTACAAATCTCACCATGGATAAATGCAAAACATGTGGAAAAACAATCCAGCCATTTCTCAGTACCCGAAACAAAATTTCGAGGATTTATTTTCCACTTTTCTCAAAAACAGCTAAATATGCATCTATTCTTGCAATATCTCATATCAAAAATAAGAGTACACGAAGTATTTAATAAGCCAAGGCTTTTATTGAACCTGCAATTATAACCAGGGTTTATGTAAAAAGTCCGTCACGCAGGAGCTGCATAACTAAGCACTTTCCTCAGAATTTGGGTAGTGTAGACTGCTTTCCAGAAAAATTTGCTTAAAATATCCTACATAAATAAAATAAAAACATGAATAGTTCTCTTTTAAATTTGTAATGAGTAACTGATCAATTATTAATTTGCTTCCAGAGTTATGCTTACACATGGTACCTATTACACTACGTAATAAATACAAAAAACCTCATGTTATCGTATTTTGATCTAACGCAGGATCAGGATACAGTCACTCTAGTGGTAGAAAGCGCTCCTTGCGGCGGCTTTGTCTTTGTACGTCTGGCGGGCTTTTCTATTGAAATATATTACGAATTAAACCCCCGCTTTCCGATTGACCAATTCAGCTCATTTTTACAACACTTCTTTCTCATGAGTTACCCACGACATATACCGCGTTTCGTTACAATACAACAGAAATTACGACCGGTATGAGTATATTAGGAATTTCGGTCCGGAGTAAACCCCCCCTTCTGATGAACCGATTTAGTTTATTTTTACAACACATATTTACCTGTAGATTACCACTAAGAATACCGAGTTTCGTCGAAATATACCAAAAATCACGGCTGGTAGTGGCGAATTGGTATTGTGGGTCCGGAGTAAACCCCCCCCCCTTCTAATAAACCGATTTAGTTCATTTTTATATCTCACTTTTCTCTCTATATTACCACTACGAATACCAAGTTTCCTTGAAATATAACAAATATTACGGCTGACATAGTCAAATTAGTGTTTTGGGTTCGGGGTAAACCCCCCTTCCGGTGGACCGACTTTGGTGGTTAACGAACTCGTTCAATCGTTTGCTAATTGAATGCTATATACCAAGTTTCGTGACGAAAAAACAAAAACTCTGGCCGCTATCGTGTTAACAGACACACACATATATATATATATATATATATATATATATATATATATATATATATATATATATGTATATAAGCATATATATATATATATATATATATATATATATATATATATATATATAGATATATATATATATTAATTTTAACGGGGCTCATTTTCGGTGTATACTAGGTAGGATCGATAAAGATTTGAAGAAATTTTTCAAAAATTCCGTCATGAGTCCAACCTCAATAGCTACTTTCCTTCGGAGGAAAGTGCTAAAACAATTCTATAATATGCCTAATAATCAATCTACTCAATAGAAAAGGTTTTACTTGGTACTAACAATACAATCAAACTCCCAAGTTAAAAGGTTTATTTTTTCCCTAATTCCAAGATTACTGTGGGATCGCCCAACTGTGTCTCTAATCTAAGGTGTTAGTCACTAGACCACGGGATGACCTTTGAGATATTGTTTTTGACAAAATACTATATGTTTCTATTAAACAAATTATATTGTGCCAAATGTCATCAAAATCGGGCTATTTTTGCTGACGATAGAGCACAAAAAGACAAATATATGTACAATATATACATATGTATATATTGCATTTCCAAGTCAAACTTTTCAATTTCTAATTCAGCCCTTTCCATGTCAAATTCAACCTTTTCCACTTCACATTCACCTTCTTCCAAAACAAGTACAACCTACTCTTTTTGATATTAGATACGGTATAGAAGCCAATCGGCATTGTAACCAGAAGTAAACCACCTGTAGGTTATTAGAGTCGGATAAAATGTTACTGGATTACATGGTATAGCCCAAAAACACAAAAGAGCTTATATAATGCACCTTTAGTATTATTCTGACATTAATGAACTCTCGTTCTGACTTATAATAGACGGAAATGACTTCGACGTCCGAGGAATCTACAGTAACCGCGGCGACTTTTCCGGATTTAATACTGGAGTCTCGACCATCCAGAACAACGGAGGCGGCATTGGGCCCAATGGATTGACCAAGAAGCAAGAACTCCTTGTTAGATCAGCCATCAAATACTGGGTCGAGAGGCATAAACACGTCGTCAAGTAAGTTACTGATTCATTCTTTATGTCAATGATTTAACTTATGAATAATATATCTCCATAATACTTGGATAAATGTAGACATATTTGTCTACTACTGTCTGCCATGTTGCTCCGCCACATGTAGTAATCTCTGCAGCCTACAGAGTAGATGGTCTTCCTCTCTTCCTCTTATGGATCCGGGGGTACCAGTTCATTGCATTATTGGACCATTCATCATTAATATCCCTTACTAAATGTCCTGCTCATGTGCATTTTTTCTTGCATGGATTGTCTGGGAATCTTGTGTTTTCTCTTATCCACTTTTTGGTTTTCTTGTCCCGCCTTGTGATCTGCAAAATGTAGCGCTCCATTCCTCTCACTACTACTCTAAGTTTCCTAATGCTTCCATGATTTAGAGGACACGTTTCACAGCCATAGGTTAACGATGGTAGTACAGTGCTGATCCAAAGTCTCTTCTTCAACACCGGCAAATCAGGTATTGATGTCTTTATTACATGCCAATTGCGCCGACTGTGATTAAAGTCTACGGATCAGTTCGGGATGCATACTACGCCTTCAGGGTTTTATTCCTGTTGAAAGGGTTCCATCAGCCCTGCAAATCATGTTCTAGGCCAGATTATTCTCTCTGGCGCAGTGACAAAAAAAAGTCAACCAAACTTCTAAACAAGTCTTTGTTGTATCTTAAAAGCTACAAACGAGAGTCAAGCCTGGAAATAATCAGGTTGTCTTTGAGGTTTTTTTCCTGATAAGGATTGAAGAAATCAATTTACCCAGGCCGTCAGGCTGCTCAAGTCCATATTATGTTTTAAAAGTAGTAAACAGGACATTGAGTCTGTAGGCCGTTCTAGCCATTCTGAAAATCAGGTTATTTGCCAAATCGTCACGGGAATCCTTTATTGACGGGAGTGACGAAATATAAACACCCATCCAGAAAATCATGTGTTCGCATTTTTATTATATACCAAAAGTGCCAAACGTTAGTCTAGTCAATAGACAGTTCCATCCATCCTGCAATTCAGGTTCTATACCAGTTCACACGTTCGTCAGGTTGTTTATCGTGCCAATGAAGTGATAAGTTCATGTCAAACCATCCAGGCATTCAAGGCGAAAAACAATAATCGAGCAAAGCAGGCTGAATACCAGCTAAATACATATTTGCTTCCAGGAGAACTAATTAGTCATCCATCCTATAAATGAGATGCCATGAGACCATGCCTATAGCAGGAGTGTCAAATCATCCAGGCATTCAAGGCGCAAAACAATAATCGAATCCGTAGATCCTGCAAAGCAGGCTGAATACCAGCTAAATACATATTTGCTTCCAGGAGAACTAATTAGTCATTCATCCTATAAATGAGATGCCATGAGACCATGCCTATAGCAGGAGTGTCAAATCATCCAGGCATTCAAGGCGCAAAACAATAATCGAATCCGTAGATCCTGCAAAGCAGGCTGAATACCAGCTAAATACATATTTGCTTCCAGGAGAACTAATTAGTCATCCATCCTATAAATGAGATGCCATGAGACCATGCCTATAGCAGGAGTGTCAAATCAAGAGTTCCAATCATTTTCATGTTTACGGCATATTTCATATGTAATGCTCCTGATCCAGTGTCAATTGAACATTTCTTCTACCTTGCACATCTATTCGTTATTTCATTATGCATTTATAGCCGTTTCCACAAGATTATGTTATCCATAAGATTATGCTCAACGAGTGGTCATTTCATATTTACTGCCACTCAAGGAATGTAAATACTAAATAATTTGGCCGACCTTCAGGCAGGCTGTGCACCAAGTCATTGCACATTTATTTGGTCAAAAAGAATGCCGAAATCATATGAAGTCCCGAGAGTATTGTCATTTATTATTATTCAAGTGAGACTATACCATATAAATACATTCAAAGAAATATACCATTGATACTTTGTGTTTCAGGTTCGTGTCGAGTATTGGTGACGCTTACGGCTCAGCCCTTCTGCTGCACATGTTGACGAGTACAGTAACCCTCACACTGTTGGCCTACCAGGCGACCAAGGTACAGACATTTCAGAATCAAGGGTTGATTTTACGTTAAGTCATTCTCAATGTTTGGTGAAGTAACTCAAAAATGAGCACCATGTTGTTTCAAAATAGTTGAAATAGCTACGGTTTCTTTTATTACTTTACACCATCTGTCGAAAAACATTAATTTCATAATGATGATTAGATAGTTAGCCGTCGAGGTGATAAGTAAAGATGGAATGGTTGGGATTCGGCTAAATAAACCTCAATATGATTTTGTTTTAAAAAAATCTATATTTCGGACGTTTCGGCTACTCATTGGTAGCCTTCATCAGCTAAAATGACAAAAAAAAAAAAGAAATTAATACAAAAACAAAAAAAATTATAATTGTGATAGGTACCAGAACTATAGATACAATTAACTTATAAAAGAACATATCGTCTTAAATTCTTAGAATGAGTAGAATGAAAAAGTAAATAGGTACAATAATTGATTTTAATAGTAATTAGTAACATTAATTGATTTTACCTGACCTTGGTCTTCCTCTGCCGCTCGCCATTTCCATTGGTATGTAGTATCTTATTTTCTTTGTAAAATTTATTAATGTTACTATTAGCTACTATATTTGTCATTGGTATGTAGTTTCTTATTTCTTTGTAAAATCAATTAATGTTACTAATTACTATTAAAATCAATTATTGTACCTATTTACTTTTTCATTCTACTCATTCTAAGAATTTAAGACAATATGTTCTTTTATAAGTTAATTGTATCTATAGTTCTGGTACCTATCACAATTATAATTTTTTTTGTTTTTGTATTAATTTCTTCTTTTTTTTTGTCATTTTAGCTGACCAAGGCTACCAATGAGTAGCCGAAACGTCCGAAATATAGATTTTTTTAAAACAAAATCATATTGAGGTTTATTTAGCCGAATCCCAACCATTCCATCTTTACTTAATTAATTTCATAGAAATTCTATACACTACTATTTTATAGTATATTTCGATGGACACTACAGGAATGTTGTGTACTACTACTTCATACCATGTGTCAATGAATATTTTATTGAAATGGTACTAATATTCGTGTAGACTTCCACAGTCCGTGTTTGTAACGTTTTAATGTCTTCTGGGGATGAGTGTATCGATGTGGCGATTGCCGACTTTTGCCAGTCATTCTGTCTGATTCCTCAGGGTTTCTTCTGGGAGTGCAAAGTGTTTGGTTTATTGCTTTATGTTGTTTTTTTTTTTTTTCTAAGCCATTTATAAATAAAGCCGTATGTGTACCCAACAATGAAAGTGTACATAGCCGGGGTATAAAAGATGGATACTGCACTTATATTGTTGTAGAATGCAGGTAGCCAAAATTATGGCGAGAGAGACAAAACATCCAAAAACTGGAAGTCAGGACGTACTAAGGACTAGGAAATCGCTAGGTACTTGTGTGGGAAATGATGGGTTTCAGTCCGGTTCCTGTTTATAACTGGATGGGGTCTTATGCTATGTGGTTCAGTACAGCAAATCAAATGCTCCATAATCCATAATTTACTCAACCTACATCCATCTTCTCTATTAAAGTTCTTGGGAGGTTTCACAATTTCGATGGCTTGTCGGATAATCCTTTCTTGCATGTTTGATTCATTGATTGTAACTTTTGTTCTGTCAAACTTTATGGAGTGATTCGTGTCGAAGAAATGTCCCGCCAGTGCTGATCCTTTTGTAAGATCATTCTTTTGAATGTGCGCTTGGAGTATTGTAGACGCCAATCTTCCCCCATACGTCAACACAGTATGCTGTATGTACCTGGTATTTTTAACCCCAGTTCATCCGTATTGTTCGGGAACAGGTAGATCTTGTTGGTCGTGGAATATAGTTTTTCTTTAATATTTCTCTTTTAGTTTTCCGATTTTATAGGTTACTCCTTTCATGTTTATTGATGATGACTTCTTCTTTACCACCGGTATCGATCGTAATCGGGTCGTGATATCATAGCGAATTTCGGGCTGGCTTTGTAATTCGTTATATTCTTCTTTATAAAGGGCCTAAACAATGAAAACCGACAGTACATAGTATTTCGTTGTATTTTCTGTTAAAGAAAAGCGCTTATGTAGAAATACTGTATCTTCCAACAATCTTTCGACGAAGAATGTATTATAGAAAATGTATCTACCATTACTTCATACTAATTGTCGAAGAAGAGCAATTTTATAGAAATATTATATGCTAATACCAAGTAGATTATTTCTAATGCTTAACCGAAACCTGTCTGTTCTTAGATTGAAGGTGTTGACGTGTACGCATCTACAGTAATCGGCTATTTGCTTTACACATTGGGTCAAGTCTTCGTCTTCTGCATACACGGGAACGAGCTAATTGAAGAGGTAAGAAAATTTAAATTGCGTATATCGTAATCACAAATTATCTGTCAAATTGGTATTCAGCATTATATCACAAGTTTCATTCGTTTACATCTGACACTTCTCACAGGATATATATGTGTCGGATAGATATTCTCTTGCAAGTTTACATACTGAGAGAAATAGCTAGACATTTATGTCATGGATATGTATACGACATTTCTGGATTCCTTGAAATTTGCGATAAATGTACGGCTTGTTGTTGCCTGAGTATCAATATGGTAACAGTTATCAGGCACCTGTTCCTGGATAACAGTTACCGGGGAGAGAGGTAACAATCACTCAATAAATACAAGGTTGTAAAAATAAATTCTTCTACTTGAAACTAAATATATACAGTATAACATGCCAGGCAAAAATAATAAAGGAGCATTCTCAGAATAAAATTATAATAAATAAATAACATGCTTTACTTGCTTATAACAAAATACGTCGAGTGCACTCATTAAATATTACTTACTAACTAATGGCCATCGATCTAAGTTGCTTGGGCATGCCCTCAGATATTTTTATTACAATAAACTTCGCCCGCACAGTATTATTTACAGTTTATATTACTACAGCGACAAACTAAAACAACTACACAACGTGCGAATCCTAGAACTGCTGAAGCAAGGTCTACCGGCTTTTTCCAACGCACAACCAAACCTTACTCCTCAGTCTCGTACAAAGAGGTACGGGCAACAGACGCGATTACACTGTTCTGCAAAAAAAAAAACTTTTCTCCCCTCCCTTGAACAATTTTGCCTGTTTCTCATGTTTTCAGGTGTGCTGAGTCCGAATCTGAACTCAGAAAAATTCTATCACCCTCTGATTTTGAGAGAAAAGAGGAGAAACTTGGAAAAAATGAAAAATTGTATTTGAAAATTATTGTCTTTATTATAACAGTTTTTTTTTCTTTTTCAACGGTAAAATATAATTAATTGAATCCTGCATGCTATCAGGTATAATACTAGATATGACACAACTCAAAAAATATACACACATCGTCATTGAGTATTTTTGTTCTTTTGTACTCTTCCTCCTCTATCTCCCACTGCAGTTTCCAGCAGTAATCCGCCAGCATCTTCTCATTCCATTTGCCAGTATATCTTTTTTCCATTCTGGATATGTCTTGGTGGAATCGTTCTCCATGTTCGTCCGAAACTGCACCCGAATTTGGGGCGAAAAAGTCGAGGTGACTATGCAGGAAACGTATTTTTAAGGACATATTGCATCCCAATGTTTTATATGAAGTAAGCAGTTCTTGGACTATTTTTCGGTAGTCTCTAGATTTTTCGTTTCCCAAAAACTTAGCACATACCTCTCGAAAAGCAATCCAAGCCTTTTTCTCAGTAGTATTTAACTTTGCTTCAAAAGTGAGGTCCTTGAGTAGATGTCGAATTTGGGGTCCTACGGCTAAAACACTTTTAGCCATATTTCTTCAACCACTTGTAATATTCCCATCAAATTTTTCGTTCAAATATACTTCATTGCGCTCAAAATCATCGGGCTTTTGAATTTTGTTCACTATGTTTTGATGCCAAAAAAAATTCGTCAAATTTACAAAAAACTCACATTTTTGGATAAAAAACTAGAATTTCTCAAGAAACTGTGCGTGATAGACAGAATCTGACTTCAAATTCGTGTTCAGCACATTTGAAAACAGTAAGAAAGCATGTTCTGGTTTGAAGGAGGATTTTCGTGCAGAACAGTGTTATTTGCCGATGCAGGTAGCTTCCGCTACACACTTATACTTATGTGTCCTGTGCTGTACATTCTGCTTGCGATGAAGAAAGTATCGAAACGCAAAATCGCGGCATGTGTAATTATAATAAAAATGTTAGAAATAAAAATAAAGAAAATAGTTTTGCTTGGGTTCGAGGATGGATTTTTAAACGGCAAGAATTAGTTTTGTTCAGTCAATTAATATCTGGGCTCAGTATCGAGGATCCAGCGTAGATTCGATTTTTTTAAGAACGAAACCAGCAGATTTCGAAAAGCTTGCTTGTAAAATAGGTCCTCTCATATCAAAGCAAGATACAAAATTCAGAAAGGCTATTAGTGTAACAGAATGTCGAGCTCCAGCTTTACGATTTTTGGCATCAGGTGAGTAGGTATTTACTTGATGAAATTCTATTCTATATTATGAAATTTTCTTAATATGAACTATGTTTTAAAACTGTACACTTGAAATATTTCACAATTGAATTGGTATCTTAAATTGTAATTTTTTTTTTATTTCTTCGGTAGTTGTTGTAATGCTTCGGCCATTTCCGTTAAAGAATGATGTTCTTTATTTTATCTTTATAAGTAATACGCTTATATATTGCAAAGAAGCTTTGGTATATATTGATAAGTTCTATAACTTCAACTTTTAACAAGTCTTTTTTATCCCCCGTATTGCAAGAGAAAAGTAGACGAACTGTTAAAACTCCAGCGTAAATCAAATAGTTCTGTTGCAACTAGCAAATAATCAGTGTTTACACCTGACGGTATAGAAGTGTCTACAATACAGCTAGTAGCCAAGATATTTATCTCTGACATTTATTCTTCTCTTTACAATCAGTGTTTACACCTGACGGTTTAGAAGTGTCTACAATAAAGCTAGTAGCCAAGATATATATCTCTGACATTTATTCTACTCTTTATAATCGGTGTTTCCACCTGGCGGTATAGAAGTGTCGACACTTATAGCTTGTGATAGATTATATATCTCAGACATCAATTGTTCATGGTTTACATTAGTTCACATTATCAATTTATATATATATATATATATATATATATATATATATATATAAAGAAGATGGAGATAGTTAGCCGTTGCAGAGATACGAAGACAAGGTATAGTTGGGATTCGGCTAGGAGAAAAACGTCAGACTGTATTTGGACGTTTCCCACCCTAGGCATTCTCTAGTGGTACGTATCTATATATTAATTATTATAAATTGTATTCATAGAATAGATTGTTTTTTCTCACTATATGAAAAATGTTCCTTTTTGTACTGATTAGTTTTTTGTACTGTTTACTTACTACTTTCTACATGCTGTTTACTTTCCAACTACCGTATTTTCATTGTTTAAAAATAAGATTGGTTAAAATTTATTGTCTTGATGTATATACTACACTCATTTCTGCCTGTTTTTTACTTACAAGTTGTATATTTATTTTTTTTTTACTTATAAGTTGTATTTTTTAGCTGAAGAAGGCTGCCAATGTGCAGCCGAAACGTCCAAATACAGATTTCTTCCTGAAAGTCTGACGTTTTTCTCCTAGCCGAATCCCAACTATACCTTGTCTTCGTATATATATATAAATGGGTTCTGAAACTTGCAATTTTCTAATCGGCACTTCCGGATTGCGTCATAAGGTCACCCTCATAAGCAGGTTTTCTCCCTATGAATGAGGGGAGGAACACGATAAAAGCCATTGTACCTTCGGATCAAATACTGGGAGAAAAATAGGTAGGTTTATAATAATAGGAAACATACCAGGGGGAGAGAGCAATAATTTTCTCTCGATTTGAATCGTTATAAATGAACTCTAAACACACTTCATCGGGAAATTAATTTATTAGTGTAAATAAAGAGAGCGCTGGTTGAATCGTCCTTTTTAATGCAAGGACAAAACGCAATTCGTCTTTTATTGATCAGGTCATGCGCGAATCGGTCGCTAGGATACCATCTTCACGTACAGCTTCGTTCCTAGCAACAGAGACAAGCCATCAATAAACACTCAGTCGTTTTAACTTATATTCAATTTTATTGGAATTTCGTTTAAAAATACACCCCCTATCTAAAAGCGTTTAAAACCCATCAATGAAATTACAAAAATACACCCCCTATCTAAAAGCGTTTAAAACCCATCAATGAAATTACAAAAATACACCCCCTATCTAAAAGCGTTTAAAACCCATCAATGAAATTACAAAAATACACCCCCTATCTAAAAGCGTTTAAAACCCATCAATGAAATTACAAAAATACACCCCCTATCTAAAAGCGTTTAAAACCCATAAATGAAATTACAAAAATACACCCCCTATCTAAAAGCGTTTAAAACCCATCAAAGAAATTACAAAAATACACCCCCTATCTAAAAGCGTTTAAAACCCATCAATCAAATTACAAAAAGAGTCCTAAAAGCAAGGCCTGCGTCTTCTTAGCGCGTTTTCATGTGTTCTTTATTCCGAATGTAATTTGAAAAGCTTCGAATAGAAACTTCAAATATTTTGCTAGAACTTAAGTGAAAATTCATCTTAACATTTGAAGGTTAAACAAACCTAAATAGAATGTATATTAGTGGAAATAGTTTGTATATTAGTGAAAATTGTTTATTATACAGAGTGTCCCATAGGCGTATATAGAAAATAATTTCGGGAAGGGCTGAAAGAATTTCGAGGGGGGGGGGGCTGAGAACATATGGCGGATATGGAATACTAACAATCTAGAACTTGGAATGTTTAGCCAATTAAAACGCTATTACACCCAATAAAAACTATTATTTCTGAACTAAGTGATCTTATTTAATTTATTTTTAAGGTGTTACCGATAAATGTTTACCGATTTCGGGGGGGGGCTACAGCCCCCTTAGCCCCCTCCCCTATATAAGCCCATGGAGTGTACCGTATCTGGGAGCCACAATTGAAATATATTGTAAACCAGTGATATTTATCAAATAGCAGTGATATTTCAAGATCGCAAAGGACAAAATTGTAGCTCTAATCGAAACGGAAGAACAATTAGACATTTGAAATTGAAAAAGTTCAGTAAAGTTTACCAGGAATTGAACATGTTCATTAGGGAAATTATTCTTATTTGGTTCAATGATATGGTAATTGAAGTTCTCAAAAATGAATTATTGCTCTCTTTTGGCGTGTTTCTTCCTCGGTATGCGGGAAACGCGCTTATTATGTGGACCAGATGTAAATAGAAAACTTATTAAATTTTCTATAAATGAAGTAGATTCGAAAAATTTGCTAGTGCGATCTAAGCCAGACAAAAATGTGACTAATGCTTGCGGGACTTCCTACTGTTTACGTATTTATTTGTGAAATATCAGAACCGCAAATCTTTCACGAAACATTAATTGAAAGAAGTTCCAGTAAACTCAAATTCCAGCATATTTATTTTTTGCATCTCAATATTTTTATCGTCTTAAATATGAAAGACAAACATTATTACATGTTTTTCTTTATATATATATATATATATATATATATATATATATATATATATATATATCTAATAGGGAGTTGAACAATGGTTGTATTCTCCCCTCCTATGTATCCATCAGTTATAGATCAATGCAGTACTATTTACATGTTGTTCTCTGTACAGGTTGTAAATTTCGATAAAACAATTTAAAAAAAAATGAAAGAAATTTGGAACACTAAATCGATTTTGTTCGTTAAATTTAAATGCGGCGACAATTGCTACTACAATGGAAGCAGGAGTTTTTTCCTACCTTGTAGAGGGATTATAAAATTTTTAAAAACAGATCTATATTTTATGAGGGATCGATCGTTTAGCTGCGGTTTCCCATGAAGGACAGCACAACTATTTTATATTTCTTGACGTTTTAATTTACTATTTGCCAGTACTTTATATATAAATCGAATATTTCTGAACAGATTATAATTGAGTGAAGAATAAAATATAAAACTAAGTTGTCTATTACTTTAATGGACAGGAATGAAATATTTCATTCCAATTGATATGAAGTAGTTGGAAATAAAACAACAATATCGTATTAAAAACGTTTTTGAGATATTTAAAAAAATATACATGCTACATATATTATACCAGCTCTTCATATCCGTTATGTGCTTCATAGTTAATTCTTCTATTTGGCATATGTTAATATACACGAGGATAAATCTTAATTCCTGCTACACAGTAATTTTTGCCTTAAGTTATTATCACATATTCCTATGATGATTCTATCGCTAATTAAGGAGTCATGGAGCTTACCAAAGTTGCAAAGCATTCTTCTTTTCTTTTTTCTTTTTTTTTAGTTTTATTACAAAATCATTGAATGACTGGCTTTCTCATTGCTCATAGCAAAATAATTTATATCTATTGAATGTTGGGTTCCTGTACAGTCGCCAGATTTAAATCGTTGAGCTTTGAAGGCGGGGGTCGTAGTTTTAACGAAAGGGCCAATTTCCAGCAGCCAAATTCGCCAAATCAACTACAAGGGAAGCTTGTTTTACTTTGCCTGAAAATGAGATAAGAGTGATATCTCACTTGAGTTTAGAACTCATATGGAATGTATACAGGGTGATTAAGGTCTATGTAGCCAAACTCCAGGAAGTAATTATAGACATAATGTATAATTTTCTGATTTTTTTTATGGTCATTAAATAAGAAAGGATTGCTTAAAAACTATTCAAGATAATTAAATTCTAACTATGCTATCATCAAAGAGAAAAAAATTCCTTTGAGAAAAGAGTAATTTCCTACACTAATGCCATTTATAGAAGGTATTTTCTGGAAGTCCAATAACGCACTTTTGGGTTTCTTGATGAATCAGAGGGTTCTCGCGGTATAACGGGTCTTAGACTCACTACCTACAGAAAAAGTCCGTCACGCAGGAACTGCATAACTAAGCACTTTCCTCAGAATTTTCTAGTGTATACTACATTACTGAATAATTTGCTATAAATAACCTATATAAATAAAATAAAAACGTGAATAGTTCTGCTATTTTACATTTCTTACTGTTCTATTATTACTTTTAGTTAGTTAGTTAGCGCTTTCCTCTTCTCTGTGGCAATAAACTATATTTTGCGAGAGATTAAAAATCCAGTCAAAGCAATGTTGTATGCTGATGATCTGGTGATATACTACGCAGATAAATCCGTCGATGCACTCCACACAACCATCCAGAAAACCTTAGATTCAGTCAACCTATGGTTTAAACAAAACGGTTTTACAATCTCCACGGAAAAAACAATTAGTGTACTATTCTCCCGCAGGAGAATAAATAATAGCCCCAGTCTATATATAAATAACACAGCTGTAAAAACCAGTGACAGCACTAAGTTTCTTGGCCTAATCTATGATAGGGGTTTGAATTGGACAACTCATATCAAGACTCTAAGATCAAGCTGCTTAAGAAATTTAGACTTACTTAAGTGCTTAAGCTCTACCTCTTGGGGAGCTGACCGTACATCTATGTTACTTTTCTATAAATGTTTCATTAGAGCAAAATTGGACTACGGTTGCATAGCCTATGACTCCGCATCAAGTAGAACATTAAAGATGTTAGACACAGTCCATCATAGCGGACTTAGACTTGCAACCGGAGCTTTTCGATCGAGCCCTATATCCAGTCTGTATGTAGAGGCAGGAGAACTCCCATTACAGTACAGGAGAAATCAGCTGTTGCTTAGTTACTACTTCACAATTAGAGCTTCACAGCACCATCCTCTAAACCAATATCTTAATAATAATCATAGAAACCGCCTAAAACTAAAATCTTACTCTTCAAGAATCCACAATTTATTATTAGAACTTGATACTACTATACCAGCAATAGATCATCAATCTGTTACGTCCATAGAGCCCTGGCTATTACACCATCCTTGCATTAACTTCACCCTCACTAAGTATAAAAAAAATAACACAGACCCTTACATATTTCTCATAGAATACAGAAAATTAATGAACATACTGGCTGAAGGACAAGAAATTTACACGGACGGCTCCAAAGACAATCTTGGAGTTGGGGCAGCTGTACTTACCTCGTCAGAATCTCACATGTTCGCTCTCCCGGCGGTCTCCAGTAATTATACAGCTGAGCTACTTGCTATTGATAAAGCTCTAAATATCAGTTCAACAATAGAGTCTCATTTCATAATATGCACAGACTCTCTTTCTGCTCTCCTTGCTACAGGTGATCCATACTCAACGTAGTCACAAGTAATAAATATACTAGAAACAATTCATAAATTATATCAACTGAAAAAGAAAGTGACCTTTGTCTGGATTCCCGGACACTGTGGTATTCATAAAAACGAGCAAGTAGACACTTTGGCGAAGAGAGCAGTTAGAGAGGGTATACCGCTGCATAAAGTTCCAAAGAATGATATGATTGCACATTCGCGGGCCGCGGTTTGGGGTGCATGGCAAGCAGACTGGGAAGGGGTGAGAGAGAATAAACTTCGCGAAATTAAAAGAAGTGTTAAACCTTGGAAATCATCAATCCAGGAGACAAGAAGAAAAGAAGTGGTGTTGACCCGGTTAAGAATAGGTCACACAAACCTCACTCACTCCTTCCTCATGTCAAAGAATGCGCCTCCGGTGTGCGGGTCGTGCAATGTGCAACTCACAGTAAAGCATATTTTGACGAATTGCAGGGCTTATGAACATTTAAAAGAACAGCATCAACTACCAGAGTCTATTGATGAAATATTAGCCGATGACCCCAAACAAATAGCAAGACTTTTTGACTTTTTAGAAGAGTCAGAATTAATCAGCAAAATTTAATCAGTCCGGAGATAACTAAAATCAATATCACCACCGAAGTTAAATGCCATGCTGCTCATTGAAGAGAATCGCTCCTGACAAGATTCATTTAAAAATAATTATTGGCATTATCAGACTCATGTAATATTATACTGCTTATTAATGAGAATCTATATGTTCGCGAATAATCTTTGATGATTACAACCATCACGGATTACTCGCTTCTCAAAGAAATAGCGTTAATGACCGAAAAGGTTGACATGCCATAAAAAAGAATAAAAAAAAAATTATTACTTTTGTAAATAATTCGCTTCCAGAGTTATGTTAATACATGATACTGTATTCCTTAATAAAAACACAAAAACTTCATTATCCGTCTTTTGATCTGACGCAGGAACAGGATACAGTCCCGTTAGTGGGAGATAGCGCTCCTCGCGGCGGCTTTGGGGACCTACGTCTGGCGAGCTAATTGAAACAGAGATTAAAGTACACCCTCCTTTCCGATAGACCGATTTACTTCATTTTCACAAAACTTCTTTCCCATGAGATACCCACGACGTATACCGCGTTTCGTTACAATACAGCAGAAATTACGACCGGTATGAGTATATTAGTACTTTAGGTCCGGAGTGAACCCCCCCCCCCTCCAAATAACCCGATTTAGTTTATTTTTTTCAACCCATTTTTCTCTGTTTATTACCACCACAAATTCCGAGTTTCGTTGAAATGTAACAAAAATTACGGCTGGTAGTGGTAAATTGGTAATGTGGGTCCAAAGTAACCCCCCCCCCTCCTAATGAACCGATTTAGTTTATTTTTACAGCGTATGTCTTTCTTTAGATCAAAATAAGCGAATACTGAGTTTCGTTGAAATATAACAAAAACTACGGCTGGGTGTTTTGGGTCCGGGGTAAACCCCCCCTCACGGTGGACCGATTTTGGTGGTTAATGAACTCGTTCAATCGTTTGCTAATTGAACGCTATATGTTTCGTGAAGAAATAACAAAAACTCTGGCCGCTATCGTGTTAAAAGACATACATATATATATATATATATATATATATATATATATATATATATATATAGATATAGATATATATAAATTTTAACGGGGTTCATTTTCGGTGTCTCCTAGGTAGGATCAATAAAGATTTGAAGAAATGTTTCAAAAATTCCGTTATGAAACGGAACCAACCTCAATAGCTACTTTCCTTCGGAGGAAAGTGCTAAAAAGCTATATCCTACAAAATCCGACTCAATCGAAGCTCCGTCATCTAAGCGTGTTTCCACATAATGTTTATGTCTATGATTTATAGGAAGCCATTACATTTTTACGATGTTATTATTTTTATTAGCTAGTAAATATTTAAATACCTGCTGGATTAAAAAATATAAGAAAAGCAAGATTTGTTTAAGCTCAAAACGCCTTAATACAAAGAAAGTCTGTCTTTATCAACCTCTGGTAATAATTGAAAAAAGTCCGACTCACAGGAACTGCGTCATCTTAGCGCGGTTTCGTTCTTATTCCTTGCGTCATTTGGAAAGCATGAAATAGAAACATTTATTATTTTGTTTAGACCTTTCCTGGAAAGGAGTATATACTCGTATATATATATGTATATATATATATATATATATATATATATATATATATATATATATATGTACAAATGTGAACCACCGTATTTCGAGATCTATAGGTTCTGAAACGTAGTCGGCTTTTCCCGATTGTGTCATGAGGTCAACCTTATAATCTTTGAGGGCCCGAAACTAATAGTACCATTTTAGTGTTTATTTTTTTTATTTTATTTTTTTTTTGGTGCGTCTACTGCTATGGACATTGGCACCATTTAGTGTTTATTATATATATATATATATATATATAATAAACACTAAATGGTGCCAATGACCATAGCAGTAGACGTACCAAAAAAATAAAATAAATAAATTTATATATATATATATATATAATATGATATGATACATTTTCTGTAAAACGCAATTTTCTCAATTTAGCTTAAAGATATTGCCTTGAAAATGACCTGCCTTATAATTTTTGAAGTCATATTTTACTACAAAAATCTTGGGCATGGATGAAGCCGTCAGCGTGAATAGTATAGCTATGCTAGGCTAGTTCAATTCCTAGACTACCATCAGAAATTTTGGTTGCCCTCGTGAAAAATCTAATGTTTCAGATGCTTTATGATACATAATTAATATTTTATTAAGTACATCAGAGATATAGTCTAAGCATTATCTCATTTCGGTATGTATACAATTCATTTTTGTGGAGCCCTTATTTTCGAACCTAGTGATCACATGAGGTGCGTCCGCACGTTGGGTGCCGCGTTTGCTCAAGTTAGACCAAAAATGTGTTCGAATGGACATTTCCTGCACTTTGTTGGACCTGTTTAGGCGCAATAAATCCGATTTTTTGCGCAGATTAATTACTGTAGATGAAACATGGACACACAATTATACGCCTGAAACAAAAATACTGCCGAAACAGTGAACAGCAAAGGGGAACTGGCCCCAAAAAAAGCAAAAACTGTTTTCTCGGCTGTTAAAGTGATGGCGACTGTTTTTTGGGATAGTCATGGAGTTATATCACCAGAAAAAATAATTGCTAATAAATTGATTGAGTATTTTTATATATATATATATATATATATATATATATATATATATATATATATTTAAGAATAGCTAATGATAGGGCATTTTGTTTAGAGCTCATCGGTGATGGAGGCTGCCTACAGTTGCCACTGGTACGACGGATCAGAAGAAGCCAAGACATTTGTACAAATCGTCTGTCAGCAATGCCAGAAATCCCTCACAGTTTCTGGAGCCAAGTTCTTCACTGTTTCTCTCGATCTCTTCGCTTCAGTAAGTACTTTACTCTCATTAATATTAACTCAGCTTCATTAATAACGCATATCAACATGAAAAAAGGCTTCAATGCATTTGTTTACATTCCTGTGGGAGGTTCAACATGTTGACTGTATATGTTTGATACAAATTGATTCAACCTTGTCAAGCCATATGTATCGTAGTTAAACAAGAGAGATTTACAAGGGGTTCTAGGAAGATTTTGAATTTTTGACTTGCTTGAAAAGTAAGAAACCATTACTAAACGTAGAAGAAGGGAGAGGATATATATTATAAAACAAAACAAAAGAGTTGTTAATAAAAGATGCTCATAGAACATTTACATAAAATATTTTTCAATTTATTCCATGAAAAAAATAAAATTTACATAATATAGCTCCAATCAATTTTACATTTAGGGTCTATACTTTTTCTGGAAATAGACATAATCGCATTAAAATGCGGTTAATTTGTCCATATATTTTAAAGAATATACCAGATAGGATTTTTCGCTATCATGGAAGGTTAGCCGCGTTAAACATGTTTAACGTGATACGTGTCGAGAAGAAATAAACGTTTTGAAGCAGAATTACCTTTTTTAAGTAATTTCAGGAGCATTTCAAATATATATAATACTCCATTAATGACTTCTAAGGAATGAAGCAGTGGGACATTGTTTTGTTATGTAAATATATAGGCTAATTTTTAACTTTATTTTATTTTAATTATATATATATATATATATATATATATATATATATATATATATATATATATATATATATATATATATATATATATATATATATATATATATATATATATATATATATATATTGCATTTATTAGTTTTTACTATTATTTATGTTAATTTTATTGTCTTACCTTCAACCACTTTCATTTTAAATTTATGTTATGTTACATAAATATATAACATACAAGTAATTTTTTTTTTTTTTTTTTTGGTGCTTCGGCTGTTAGGGTCATTACATTTTATACGTGTAATATTTCTAAAATTGAACATAAAATAAATTCCCACATTGCAGGGTTACTGTAATGTGGAGACAAATAAAAAAAAAATACTTCGGGCAAATGCAAATAAAACCACATCTTTATCTCTGACCTCAAAGCCACGTCCAATTAAATACCGTGATAAACCTGATTAAGATAAAGTATAACTTAAATGACCCATTGAGGGATTTACGTTGTGCAATGCAGTGTTCATTTTTATGATGCAGTGCGATGGAAAAAAATATTTATCAAGACTATTTCACAAGATGTAGCAAGCCAAGATAAGGAGCTGCAGGAGATAAGATGGAATGGACAGAAAAATACAGTGTGTTTGCATTTTTTTCCAGGGCATTAAAATTCCAGGGCTTAAAGAGAAATATTATTATTATCCAGTTCATGGAAAACAAAGATAAATTCCTTAGGCAAATTATAGTATAAACTTGGTCAAAATAAATAAAGTATTTATTAATATATATTCGGAAGGATAAAAGACTCTATTTTGGGGTAGCACGAAAATTTAACCCCGACTTATTTAATCGTTCATTATTACAGATATGATCAATTTTTGTCCAAAAACACTTCCGATCACGTCATCCCACCGCATTCCCATAACATGCATATACCAGGTATGTATTGAAAAACAAAATACTAATGGCCTAGAGGGGTCTCCCGTGGTCTAATGGCTAGCGCCTTGGATGCATAAGCGGGAGATGGTGGGTTCGATTCCCAACCTCCGGCAGGAATTTTATCATCCCACGGCTCGCTGGTAAAATTCCTCGCTGCACCCTGGATGTCGGCGCTAATGACCTAGATGTAGATGCGCCGTAAAAAAAAACAAAAAAAAAAACAACTAATGGCCTAGAAGCAGATGCGCGTAGAAATTAAAAGATAGGCCCGAACTACTGCCAATGGTCGCACTTGTGTTGTTGTTACTATGGGCATTGGGAGATATGCATTAGATATTCATTATTTCAGACTATATAAATTTTAATTTTTAACGTCTATTTATAATTAACTTAAATTTTTAGCACGGTTTATTTATAGGTTAGGTCAGGAAAGGGCTGACGCCTTTTCTTTTTTCTAAAAAAAAAACCACCTGATAGTTGGAATCGAACCCATATTAATTTTTTTTTTTTTAGTAATACGTTTATTTAACATCTGTACATTTGGAGAGTACATTAGTTAAGTTTGCTCTCAGATAAAAATAATAAACCCATATTAATAAAATATATTCAGTTATGATCCAGAGTATACCAATTTTACTTATGCCATTAGAAACTTTTTCGTCCACCTTGTACTCATGGGCTGTTCTTTACAGGTACTTGGAGCTGTAGTCACATATTTCATGGTCTTGGTACAGCTCAAATAAGCAACAAGGTCAAGACTCAATATTTTCCACGAAAAAAGAAGTGGACCACTATTTTACGTAGCAGAATGTTTCTCATATAACATGGAATTTCTTCTAATTTGTAAATGATATGCTGTCATTACATTAGAAACTAGTTAAAAAGTTTTTATTTTATTTATTATTGTATCATTAATCCTTCTTTAATTTATAATTTATGAGTGAAATAGTTAATCATTAATATAAATAAGTGATATTTTTTCTATTAATTTTATTTAGATGAATATAATATATGTAAATATATTTAAGGGATGCTTCAGCTTATGTTTATTAAAATGTCTGGAGTTGTTTTCTATGAATGGAAAGAATAATTGTTACGTTAAACATAAGAAAAAGGAAACACTAGATCTGATATAGTGTATTTATAAATCCTCAAATTTATTTAAAAACATTCGTTAAAATTTTAAAATCAAGAAATTCCTAAGCAATCTTTTCTTCAGTGGGCTGTCAGAATTTACTTGCGCACAATATTAAAATAAAGCAAAATAGTAATTTTTTTTTTTGTTTGTGCCAAATATTCAATCGAGTCATTTAACAAGCAAAATTAAGATATATAAAGTGACAAATATAGTGATGGTATGAGGAGTGGAATAAATATATAAAACATATGCTTAGCTAATAAAACTCTTAATTACATTAATTAGATAATTATTCACAGTTTTTGGATAGGTAACCATGTTAGTTTGCTCGAGAGGGGTGCACCTATCTTATATGATATAATCTTGTTGATAATAGTGTATTGTTAGTTTTATTGTACAGGCATAGAGGATATTATTTTGTTATTAGATCATATAATTTATCAAATTTTTACTTCGTGTGCCTTATAGTTAATATTTTTGTAATATAGAATTTCTAGAAATAAGAACAGACACGGATCAATGAGTTGGCTTTTACTTCTAGATCTGTGCAGGAAGTAATTTCTAAGATGTGACGTATTACTCTGAATATAATATTAAGGTAAATATTATAGGCCCAACTAAGTCAATTTTTGTGATCTAATGTTTTTCTTCTCACTAGCAATTTTATTTATGCTGAGTTTAAGCTCATATTTGACAATTTGATCGCTTCAATTCTGCAAATAGCTGCCTTAGACCCTTTAAATAATTAGCCTTTATTTTATTCTTAAGGTGGTTTGTATTTGATATCTATGTTTATTAATATTTTTTCTTTACTTCTTAAGCACACCTTTAAAATGCTCATTTATCCTTCGTTTAATTTTAGAATTATTTAATAAAATCCTCGAGCTTTGAATAGCTAGGTATAGTTTATTAATTATATCTATTAAGAAGCCTTACATATTATTTTTGTATGTAATCATAATAATGCCTTTTAATTATTGGTAATAATATACTAGACGGCGTTTTAATATATAAATAATGTAGGCAAAACATTTAAACACATGTTTCTAATTTGTCTTATTCTAAACATTACAATAAAAATATTTAAAAAAAAAATATTCCTACAATATAAAATCTGCATTGTTTGGCGAAATAATTAACATTTCTGGTCCGTTTATTTATATACATGAAATAACGCCTTTGTATAAAAAGTTCTATATTAAACATGAAATTCTTTAAACTGGCCCTCTAATAAAATGTAATTATTTTGTTCACAAATATATACCAAAGTTCGTTAATAAAATAATCTTACTAACGGAAAAATTCTACTTTGTTCGTGTTCTGATTTAGAGCACTATTAGAGTAATAGTAAAATATAGTTACATATATTTGACAAGTTAATATATTTGATTGGATGTAGATCTTCCTAGTAATACGTACAAATAGCTAACACAGCGAATCAAAAGTATTCAGTCCTTCACCACTTCATAAACAGTCAGTGGCTTTAAATTTATGGAATTTGCGATTCCAAGGTATTTAGAATGGCATTATTTCAGCTTGGGTGTTTTGTTGTTTTTTTGTTGTTTTTTTTACATAGTTCTCTAGACTATAGCTGTCATGACCCTGTCCCACTGCAAGAAAAATAAGTGAGACGTTATTTTTATAAAAACTGTTAGGTTTTGTTTTCACGATATTTTTAATTTTTTACAGGAATATTATGAAGCTAAATATCAATATGATTTGGAAATAATAATAGTAAGAAGTCTGAATTATCCAAGAAGCTTCTTGAGAAGTTATGTTGAGGTTTCAGGATACGAGTCATGAAGAGTAGTGGATCAAAGTGGAGGTCTCAGATTTTTGAGGGACTCATTGAGAGACAAAATCGTAGAATTCTTAGGATTGGTGACGCATTGTGTGATGAAAAGTGATGTTAATTTGTCGTGTTGCAATCCATACAGGAGAGTGCAATGTAGTGGCAGAGTGATTCGAACGAAAAAGGAGTAGAATTCTGAGGAATATTTGATGCTCCGTAAGGGTTCATAATCAAGGGGCGGTACTCAACTGAACGTTTGTATTATCAAGGGGAATCGTGCACGTTTGTGCAAATCTGAAGATGGGAGAGTCTTTATGATGATTGTCGCTGGTTTTTCACAAGAGTGGAGCAACGTGGATAGTATTCGGGAAACGTTCAAACCTGAAGGAAAGAATGTCTCATGGGCGTTGGTCGTTGGGTGCTAACAGACGAAATGTAGCACAGTGGAACACATCTGGGGATGTGTACAAACCTGAAAATTGAATAGTCCTCGAGATGCTAAAAGTAGGCGTTAACGGGAGAGGAGCAACGTATCGAGCAGCTTGGTGTTTGTCTAAACTTGAAAATGTGTCCAGAATCGTATTAGTTGTATGTTATCTGAACGAGTGGCTTCCATCTGGGGATTAGACTATACCTGACAGCAAATAATCTTCGGAAAGCTTTTACCTGAAGGAATAGACTACGTTATCAGGGGATTCCCCCAAATATGAAGTCGCTTGAGACTTTGGGAAACATAAAGTTCATTTCAATCAGGAGAAATGAAGCTGCGTGCAGGGCATTTGACATGGGATAAGGATTCTAGCATCCGGGGATACATCCAAACACAAAAAGAAAAGTAATCCGAATATTTGACATTGTTTATTACCAGGAGAATTGAATTAAAGCGACTATCATGAGCATAATTGGCCGAAGCTGAAGGTGGGAGAGTTCCCTGGATGCTGAACTTTTGGATGGACAGGAGCCAACTGTCTAGGAAGAAGATTTACTCAGATATTGTTGATGTTATGTGTTATCAGAACTGCTGTACTATAGTGTTTAATTGAAACAAATTTAGCAAAAAGGAGGGAAAGTCTTCCCAATGTTTATTTTAAGCTCGAGGGCTGGGACGTGATCTAGAAACTTTTGAGGAATAGCAATTGAGAAGTAAACTTCGGGGGATTTTCTGTGCCTTGGTATCACAATTTCCCCTCTCCCTTGTAAAAAGTAATTCTTGAGTTTCCACACTAAAGTTAGCCTAGAGCAGGCATTAAAACTAAATGAAAGGAAAGTAAGGTTAACGCGTCAGGCATCACGGAACAGTGAAGACCACGTGGCCACATTACAGAAGAAAGGGTAAAAATATATTTCTATTTAGAAGTTTTTTACCAGTTTCATGTTTCAATGAGAACGTATTAGTATTTTGAAAAATGTGAAAACTCACAGGTGAAACGTCAAATTAATCATATTAATAAGTGTGTAATGAGACATTATAATACATTGAATATACAGAGTAAAAATGCCGTACAATGTTGTAAAGATTCAGTAGTTTCATTAAGACTTATTAAAATGATTTTTATTCTTTGCAGGTGTTAGTATAGTATTGTCAGAGTTAGGCAAACGTTAGCGCGCGCTAAAAGCTGATACCTCTCCGCATAATTTAGCGAAACTGTAGAAAGCCAGCGCTAATAATTAGCAGTTAGCGGCGGCAGTGCACTAACCGCTAATCTATTTATGAAATATCGCAATTGCTAATAGCTTAAGCCATTTTGAGAACCCGGAAGTGAAACCAGAAGTGGCCAAAAGTTGTCCAGTTTCCGGATGAATCTGGGCAATTTTTGGCCACTTCCGGTTTCACTTCCGGGTTCTCAAAATGGCTTCCGGGTCACCAAAATTACTCCTGGGCAGTTTCCGGATGAATCTGGACGACTTTGGGCCACTTCCGGTTTCACTTCCGGTTGCTTACAATTACTTCCGGGTCACTGCCGGTTCACCTCCGGTCTATAATTAGTGCCTGGAAGGCCCTGGGGTACTTCCGGAAACGACCCAGGGATGAATATAGGCCCGGAAGTAATCTAGATTAAGAAGTGTCAGAGTGTGCCATTGTCTGTGAGTGACCGGAAGTAAGCCAGATCGAACAGGAGTTACCCAGTGATAGACATGAGTCGACCGGAAGCAATCGAAATTGACATTGATGTGATCGTAAATCCTGTAGATTGAAGCGGAAGTGGAACAAGAGTGAGGTTGCTCAGAGCCGACCGGAAGTGAACTTTGAGGTGACAAAATGTTGTAACTATAGCTTAAGCTATTAGCAATTACGATATTTCATAAATAGATTAGCGGTTAGCGCACTGCCGCCGCTAACCGCTAATTATTAGCGCTGGCTTTCTACAGCTTCGCTAAATTAGCGGAGAGGTATCAGCTTTTAGCGCGCGCTAACGTTTGCCCAACTCTGAGTATTGTTTAGCAGCATGCTTATTAATCAGCCTATACCAGCTTGTACTAAACAAGTCATCAATAAGTCAAAATGAATTTTTATCCTGTCTGAGCAATAATTTATAATTTCCGTTTTTCTAAACGTTTACGGGGCCCTATTACAATGAGGCGACTCGTTAAAAATGCTAGCTTCTTTTAAAAAAATAAGTTTGTTTATTAAACACCTGTACTATAGTGGGGAAAAGTGAGAAATAAATAATAACGAAAAGAGAAATTAATATTTGTCTGTTATGGTATCACCACTTTCTACTGTAATTTTGTATTAAAAAAATAAATAATAAAAGCACCTGTTTGTATAAAAATAATTGAATTTATTATTAATGTCTATCCAGAAATCTTTAATATCTAATCACGTTCAAGGGAATGTGTTTTTTACCCTGAGTTGCTCCCGAAGATCTGATTTATGAATGAGCTTTCTGAATCAGATAGCCGTTGCTATCCTGATGAAGCACTTTCAGAACTTTGACTTGGATTTCCCAACATCCGAAAGTCGTGATTCGCCCTTTCTCTTCCAAGGTCCTGATATAATGTTTCATATGAAATTATAATCTCAAGTGGTGACACAATAATAGACAAGTACTAAGAAATTAATTAATTTGCAAAATGATTGAAAAAAAATATAAATATTTACAACGATAAATTAATAATAATTCTTTGGAAGGAGCCAATTGACGTTTTGTGTGAGCTCTGAGATTGATATCGGTAGATAATTTGAAAAGTACAGTTAGTAAACGGATATTGCCGGTTCTTTTGCAAAAGGCCAATACGGAATGTTCTTTTGGAAACATAAAAAAGAGAATTAACTATCAATGATTTTTGATTAAATGAATTTTTTTTTGTATACAGCGAGTTTTTTCTTTGTTATGAGCTTTGATGAACGTCCCAGTAGCAGTGATGGGCATTATTCGAATAAATTATTATTCGAATGATCATTCGAATAAATTTTTAGTGAATGATGAATAATTCACTGAATTATCTTATTCACACAGTACATCATGAATTATTCACAGAATTATTCGTTATTCATTATTCGTTATTCATCATTCATTATTCATCATTCGTTATTATTTATTTCTAGTTGGTCTACTGAATAATCCTACTCAAACACACATATATATACGTATTTCTGGCTGCCAACATTATAATAAATCTATCGTTATTCACTAAAACATGATTATTCTGAATGATCATTCGAATAATTTGTGAATAAAACATAAACTTCGTTCACAGAATAACGAATAATGAATAAAAGTAATTATTCTTCATTCATGAATGAAATAATACATTTATTCATTCTGAATAATTTTTGCCCAACACTGCCCAGTAGTAATTATAAAATAGTAATGGCTAGTTTTCCGTTTAGCTTGGTGCAATTAGGATATTACTCCTGATCTTTACAATAAGCATACTACTCATTCACCCGTTTTGTAAACGTTTAGATCCATCCAGTAGGAAAACCTAATTCTATGTCGAAGAAAACCTTGGTTAATTTGATAGCCAAATAATTAAGTTTTAATAAATATCATATCGTCGAATTAAAACTTATCGCACTTTATCTTTTTTTCAGGAAAACGTAAGTATATATATATATATATATATATATATATATATATATATATATATTCAAGTTCAACCTAAATCGCAGAATTATTATATTTTTTTTACAAACGCATAATTTAAAAAAAAAAAAAAAATGAAAAATACCTCCACTTTGCTAATTGATAATAGTTAAAACGTCTGAAACTTTTTGTTTGGTATTTGTAATTCCCAGTAAACAGCTGGCTGTAAAGATACATATATTTTTGATTTATGTGGAATGAAAAAAATATGTAAAAAAATATATTCAAGTTCAAATTTCTGCCGTCCACATTACGGCTAAAGTTGATCATAGAAAAATCCGAAAAAACAAGTAATATTTGCACATACCTATTTGTGTTATTTAACGTTAATTTAATGTTTGGGAATTAAAAAAACTGAGGTTTTTCCAGATACACCAAAAGGAGGCCAAAAACCAATTGTACAGCTGCTTTTCAAGCAGTGTAATTTGTTTTATTTTATTTATATTATTGCTGTACTTCGTGTGCTATATTAAAGTAAAAATATTACTTGTACTGTGATTTGGTAAATGCAAACATAACTATTTAAAATATAATTAGAGCTCTATATTTTTTTCAAATGTGTATATAGTCTAAAAAAACATTAAGCTGTTCTCTAAAATGGTTTCTTAATATATATCAACATTATTAAATAAATTGTTTCATGCATACCAAGACATATTTATACTGTGTGTCATGTTATATATAATATAAAATAAACCGCGTGAAATGTTTTAGGTGTTTTTTTTTTTTTTATATTACCTCATTCATGTAGAATTTACATATAATTAAGAGTATTCCTAGAAAACTGTGAAATTCTACGTCATGGATATTATTGGTGTCCGAATTTGACAGTAGTTAACCACGTTTTTTCTTCTTATTTTTTTCACAGCGAATCTTCATCTGTGCCACTGAGCTCCGGGCTTTTTATATACAGTAGGGTTCCGATTAACCGAGTCGATGGGGGCCAAGGTTGCCTCGGTTGATCGAAATAATCGGTTAATCGAAACCATACCAATAGCAATTGGAAATGTAGGTTGTTTTTGAAAAAAAAACTACTTATATGCTCAAAAAACTAATATTTAATAATTAATAATAATGCAAAATAATAATAATAATATGTAGTAATAAAAATAATAACAGAAACCGTGACAATATTTTTTAAAAAATAAATCTTTAATTGTGGCTTGCCTAAATGAACTTTTTCTGTCGGCAGCAGCTGTGTCCCTCCATTTTCTTTGAACCATGAGTTCATTTGGCGGTACATCGCTTCTGCTTTCTAAATAGAGAAGGAATCTGTCAAGCAGATTGAAACCCTCTTCATGGCTTATATTTGGGGGAATGGTTTCCACGTCTTCTTCAACATCTTCTTCAGGATTGGACTTCATTACCTCATTAATAATTTCATCTTCCGTAAGGACTGTCGCTCTGTTTATTGTGTCGTCGTTTAACCAATCTATAACTTCGGAATCCATTATATCCGGGGGGTTGAGGTCTTTTAACAAATCCCACAACTGCTGATTTGTTGGAGCTCCGTGAATTCTCTGGCTATCATGGGTAACTGGCGACAGGTTTTTCCAGGCTTTATTTACTGTGCTTTTTGTTACAGAATGCCAAGAATCAGCAGCCATAAAAATCACATCCTTAATAAGTATTTTCTTTAATTAGCGCGGTTCCTCCCTCCCCCATAGGGTGGAACCCCGCTTATAAGGTTGATACAATGAAACAATCCGGAAGTGCCGACTAGAAAATTTCGCGTTTCAGAACCCCTAGAGACCGAAAATAACGGTGGTTCAAATTTGTATATATATATATATATATATATATATATATATATATATATATATTTGTCTGTTCGCTCTGTAGCTCCCTGACGAATAGTCCGATTTTGATGAAATTGGGTACAATTCGTCTAATTTGAAAGGTCAAGTTCGTTAACCAGCAAAATCCGCCTACTGGAAGATGGCGTTTGGGGCGAAATTCGCGCAAAAAAATCGCAACGCTTACGTTTTTGAGTTCATAAGCTTGTAAGTACTCGTTTTATATGCTTCCTGGGCTAGGAAAACGAATGAACCCATTTTCAATGCGATAGCTTTATCCGTTTTCGAGAAAATAGGAAAAATAGTTTTTGAATACCGTTTTTGGTTTGGGTACTTAGAATCATGGGATTCGGTTGAAACATTTTCTGCATGTTCTACTTTCATTAAAACTAATATGTTGAAATTTTGGTTACGTTTGGAGTTAAGGAAGGGTTAGAATAAAATATTTTATTAACAGACATAAAAAGTTTTGGTAACTTTGTTTACTTTCCTTAAGTTTTTGTTTTTATTCCTTGTTATTTTTTAATTGCTTAAACTTGGATAATGTATTTGACAATAAAACAGATTAATTAAAATAAGAAAAACAATTCATTGTTAAAAATATATCAGGCTGTACCGTATGAAATGTCAGTTTTGGATTTGTCGATTTCCTTCAAATGTCTTGAAGCTGTCGAGGCTCCTACTCCGAGTTCTTTGGCATATTCCCTAGTGTTTTTAATTGCTTATAGTAGTCAAATGTATTTGTCAATAAAACAGGATACTTATAATTAGAATCAATATTTTGTTTGTTAGAATTCGAAGATGCCGTATGAATATCTAGATGTGACAGTACTGGTGTTGATTTCTTTCTTTAGAATTATTCTTGGTATTCCCTATTTTCATCTGTTACCCATAGTTTTTTATTGTTAGTAGGTTTTTCTTATTGATTATAGAATATAAATCTATTTGGCTATAAAACAGGATACGTAAAATTAGCGACAATATTTCGGAGATTTCTGAGCGAAATACTTTTAAGATTTTCTACCACCACGAACGGCTTTTTTCCTCTATTTTTATCCACTAGATAGGCTTTATTTTGCATATAATTCTATATAAGTTTTATTCAGCAGGGGATTCTGATGAAATGTCGTGTTTTTGCTGTGGATTTTAAATACGATGTATCTAAGATTGGATAACATTAGCGAGTCTACATAGTTAAGAACCGACGACGGAGGATTACTTCTTGCTTTGATTTAGTCTACATACGTATATTAAGTCCTAAATCCAAAAAATAAACTTCACAACGGTTAGATACTATGAGCGAATATGGCGGTTCAATGCCCGTAGAAACAAGGGGGCCGCAGGAAATTTACCTGCTAAGAGTTAATCCTCAAGAGCTGTAAATACACCCCAGGTATCTGCCGACACAAATACAAAGCCTAGGCGGAGAGCACCCCAAAAACTCAGATCCAAACATAAGGTTATGTACTAAATATTCATAAAGACTACTTAGTTGTAAACCGATTCATCAATTAGCAATCAATAGTTTTCAACAAAGATTATATACTAAATATTGATAAAAAGTATTTAATTAGAAAAAAAAAAACAATATTCCACAAGACTTGTTTTTGGTCCATTTGTGTCTACTCCATAGACTTAATTAGGTATATTATTCTATTGTAGTTGGGCAACTAAACTTTGTTCTATTTTGTTAAATTAAGTTTTTTTTCTTGACTTGTTATTCGTCAAGACTTTTATTTGTCCTTGTGTATTTACTAGATAGGTTTTATTCGGCATATTATTCTATATAGGCTATATTAGGCAGGGTATTCTACTCAATCTTGTGTACTTCTTCTTGATCCTTCTGTACATGGGCGTATATAACAACAATTTCGGGGGGGGGCTGAGACCATTTCCAAGGTATGGAATACTAAATATTTAGAGCTTGGAATAGTTTTAGGCAACTAAAACGCTATTACACGTAAAATAAAATATGTTTTATGAACTAAGTGATCTTATTTAATTTATTTTTAAGGGTTTTACGAGAAGTTTTTATCATCAATTCAAAATTTCGGGAGGGCCTGCAGCCCCCTCAGCCCCCCCCCCTCATATACGCCCATGCTTCTGTATCCTCTAGAAAGGCTTTATTAGGCATATTTTGTATTGATTTATAGAGCTTTGCTTTAGATTGAGAGCCAGATTCTGTAATTTCCGCTTCTGTGTAAAAGTTAGCTACTGTCGGTGTCCCTGACGCCTTAATATCACTTTTATTCGAGATGTTCGAGAGGATTTTGACCATTTTCACGAGATTTATAAAAAAAAATAAGTTTATTTCTTTTCTAAGCCTATCAAATGGCACAAGGGACATGAACGGAACCGCGCTAATATGCTGCAGTTCCTGCGAGTCGGACTTTTTTTTATTTCATTGTAATTAGTATTCTATTGCTTCTCATATATAATTTTTCCAAGGTTCTAGCTTTACATTTAATATTTTTTATTATTTTTTTTTTAAAATAATCGTACAGTGGTCAAAGGCACAACATGTAGTTGTACCTTTGACCACGGGGTGTTGTACCTCTGACCAGGTAAAAACAATACAGCAGTCCAGGAAAAAAATTATATTCAGTAATATTGTAATTAATTGTAAGTTTAATAAATACAAGACAAGGATGTAAGCATAATAAAAAAAAGTATTATTGATATGTATTATGTTATGCTTAATATGCTGAAAAATCCAGTCCAACCGATAAACGTTTTAACGGTCAAGCAGATCCACTAGCAATAGTAGGGTATGGAAGTTTATCCACAATGTCTTGAACATTAATATCATACAAATTTTCATCTTCTCTTGTAATCTTGTCACTTAAAGTTTGTTTTTTTTTTTTCAAATATTGGATCTTAAACATTGGACATTTAATACCACAGATCTCTGCGATTAAATATGTTATAGTAATATTAATTTTTTTTTTAAATTTGTAGCAGAAGATCATAAAAATTGAATTATAAAAAAAAATACTCAGGTGTGTTGTACCTTTGACCTGGTCAATGGAACAACAACTAGTCGTGGTCAGAGGTACAACACCCTGGTAGTGAAAATTAGAGGCTTCACCATGTTTCTTATTGTAATAGCTACTTTGTCAAATTATTTCCATCTAAAAAGACGTAATACAAAAAATATTATGATGCAAAACGTCATCAAAAAATTACTTACATTTTTATGATAGAAATGGATAATTATTTTTTGCAAGAATCCTCTTTAACTTGAATAATCCAAAGTAGGTTACACAAGCCCTCTAAGGAAGGAACTAAACACTAATTATACCAAAATTTAAAAAATGTTGCTACATGCCGCCACAGCCTCGGTGGTCAAAGGTATAATATGGTCAGAGGTACAACACCTTCCCATATATATATATATATATATATATATATATTTATAAGGTAATATATTATATTTATGTAGTAACGTTTTTTAGACACTACAGTCTTTAAAGAACTTAAGTATTAGTTGAATAGCTGGCTATTTTGCTTCTTTGAGCATTAGTAGTAGCAGGTAATATATTATATTTATGTAGTAACGTTTTGTAGACACTACAGTCTTTAAAGAACATAAGTATTAGTTGAATAGCTGGCTATTTTGCTTCTTTGAGCTTTAGTAGTAGCAGGTACTATATTATATTTATGTAGTAACGTTTTGTAGAAAGTACAGTCTTTAAAGAACTTAAGTATTAGTTGAATAGCTGGCTATTTTGCTTCTTTGAGCTATAGTAGTAGCAGGTACACGTACTATATTATATTTATGTAGTAACGTTTTGTAGACACTACAGTCTTTAAAGAACTTAAGTATTAGTTGAATAGCTGGCTATTTTGCTTCTTTGAGCTTTAGTAGTAGCAGGTACTATATTATATTTATGTAGTAACGTTTTGTAGACACTACAGTCTTTAAAGAACTTAAGCAATAGTTGAATAGCTGGCTATTTTGCTTCTTTGAGCTTTAGTAGTAGCAGGTACTATATTATATTTATGTAGTAACGTTTTGTAGACAGTACAGTCTTTAAAGAACTTAAGTATTGGTTGAATAGCTGGCTATTTTGCTTCTTTGAGCTTTAGTAGTAGCAGGTACTATATTATATTTATGTAGTAACGTTTTGTAGACACTACAGTCTTTAAAGAACTTAAGTATTGGTTGAATAGCTGGCTATTTTGCTTCTTTGAGCTTTAGTAGTAGCAGGTACTATATTATATTTTTGTAGTAACGTTTTGTAGACAGTACAGTCTTTAAAGAACTTAAGCATTAGTCGAATAGCTGGCTATTTTGCTTCTTTGAGCTTTAGTAGTAGCAGGTACTATATTATATTTATGTAGTAACGTTTTGTAGACAGTACAGTCTTTAAAGAACTTAAGCATTAGTCGAATAGCCGTCTATTTTGCTTCTTTGAGCTTTAGTAGTAGCAGGTACTATATTATATTTATGTAGTAACGTTTTGTAGACAGTACAGACTTTAAAGAACTTAAGCATTAGTCGAATAGCTGGCTATTTTGCGTCTTTGAGCTTTAGTAGTAGCAGGTACTATATTATATTTATGTAGTAACGTTTTGTAGACAGTACAGTCTTTAAAGAACTTAAGCATTAGTCGAATAGCTGGCTATTTTGCTTCTTTGAGCATTAGTAGTAGCAGGTAATATATTATATTTATGTAGTAACGTTTTGTAGACACTACAGTCTTTAAAGAACTTAAGTATTAGTTGAATAGCTGGCTATTTTGCTTCTTTGAGCTTTAGTAGTAGCAGGTACTATATTATATTTATGTAGTAACGTTTTGTAGACACTACAGTCTTTAAAGAACTTAAGCAATAGTTGAATAGCTGGCTATTTTGCTTCTTTGAGCTTTAGTAGTAGCAGGTACTATATTATATTTATGTAGTAACGTTTTGAAGACAGTACAGTCTTTAAAGTACTTAAGCATTAGTCGAATAGCTGGCTATTTTGCTTCTTTCAGCTTTAGTAGTAGCAGGTACTATATTATATTTATGTAGTAACGTTTTGTAGACACTACAGTCTTTAAAGAACTTAAGCATTAGTTGAATAGCTGGCTATTTTGCTTCTTTGAGCTTTAGTAGTAGCAGGTACTATATTATATTTATTTAGTAACGTTTTGTAGACACTACAGTCTTTAAAGAACTTAAGCATTAGTTGAATAGCTGGCTATTTTGCTTCTTTGAGCTTTAGTAGTAGCAGGTACTATATTATATTTATGTAGTAACGTTTTGTAGACACTACAGTCTTTAAAGAACTTAAGCATTAGTTGAATAGCTGGCTATTTTGCTTCTTTGAGCTTTAGTAGTAGCAGGTACTATATTATATTTATGTAGTAACGTTTTGTAGACAGTACAGTCTTTAAAGAACTTAAGCAATAGTTGAATAGCTGGCTATTTTGCTTCTAGTATAACACAACACTCCCATTGTCTACATTCCTGGCCTCTGAGGTGGAATTTTTATAAATATAGTGCAGTTATACGTGCTTTCCGATCCCTTCCTTATCTTTTTTTACAAGTTATTTGAAATTGAATCTCTTTAAAAGAAGGTGTATTTCTTTCATAGAGACAAGTCCATTCATAACTGTGACTGCAATCTCATCAGACGATTTCATTCATGATGAAACTTATTGTAAGTTCCTTAGATTAGCTTAGGTATCATATTAAATCAAGTGAATTAAAAAAAAAATGTATCGTAGACATTTACGTTTGGAAATAAGGAAGTATTAGAGAAAAAAATTGTATTCACAGAATTTTTCGTACATGTTCTACAATATCTCTAAAACATTTAACATTATTCTGATACTATCACAGAGTCAATGCCACCTAAAAAATTAAATTAGTTTCAGGTTTGCTTAATAAGGATACTGAAAATAAAAACAACCGCAAACGAGATCAAAACGATAAACCTCCCGAATCACAGAACAATTCAAAAAAGCGAAAGTTACTACAGACATGTATTCAAAAATTCTTCATGAAAAATACGAATTTAAATAAGCAAATAGCTTTGAATGAGCATTTATTTTTACACGCACTAACTTTAAAACATAACTTTAACTTTAAGGAAGTTCACATTTTAAATAAAGACAGGAACACTTTAAAAAGAAAAATCAAAGAAAATATTTACATAATTAAAAATTCCAACACTGCTATAAATAAAAAAACAGATTTAAAGAATGTGCACCAAATTTTTCATAGTATAATAAATTAAACCTCACAAAACAAATTTCACCAATAATCGATACCATGAAAATAGCTAAAGAATCGATACAAACAGCCATATTAATTACCACAGATGACTTTTCAGTACTACGCCTGACTCAAGCTAGACAACATGACGAGAGGACTTCTTGATAAGGTAGGATTAAGATTAAGTTTAAAAATTATATGTTGAAATGTAAATTATTTAGGGACAGGATATGTATATTAGTGTAAACAATTTAAAGTTTAGGATTTACAAAAAAGTATTGTTACATAGGAAAGCCCCTGAAGAGGTGCGAAAAGGCACGAAACATGTCGGGCGAAACATAACAAATAATGCGGTTAATGTGAACAAAGAGTGTACTGCTTTATCGACCCCCTGCCAGAAAAACAAACAAGAAAAATTGAAAAAAATATATATCGGGTCATCTTTCACAAGAATTAATATATATATATATATATATATATATATATATATATATATATATATATATATATATATATATTTATATATATATATATATATATATATTTATAAGGTAATATATTATATTTATGTAGTAACGTTTTGTAGACACTACAGTCTTTAAAGAACTTAAGCATTAGTTGAATAGCTGGCTATTTTGCTTCTTTGAGCTTTAGTAGTAGCAGGTACTATATTATATTTATGTAGTAACGTTTTGTAGACAGTACAGTCTTTAAAGAACTTAAGCATTAGTCGAATAGCTGGCTATTTTGCTTCTTTGAGCTTTAGTAGTAGCAGGTACTATATTATATTTATGTAGTAACGTTTTGTAGACAGTACAGTCTTTAAAGAACTTAAGCATTAGTTGAATAGCTGGCTATTTTGCTTCTTTGAGCTTTTGTAGTAGCAGGTACTTTATTATATTTATGTAGTAACGTTTTGTAGACAGTACAGTCTTTAAAGAACTTAAGCATTAGTCGAATAGCTGGCTATTTTGCTTCTTTGAGCTTTAGTAGTAGCAGGTACTATATTATATTTATGTAGTAACGTTTTGTAGACAGTACAGTCTTTAAAGAACTTAAGCATTAGTTGAATAGCTGGCTATTTTGCTTCTTTGAGCTTTTGTAGTAGCAGGTACTTTATTATATTTATGTAGTAACGTTTTGTAGACAGTACAGTCTTTAAAGAACTTAACCATTAGTCGAATAGCTGGCTATTTTGCTTCTAGTATAACACAACACTCCCATTGTCTACATTCCTGGCCTCTGAGGTGGAATTTTTATAAATATAGTGCAGTTATACGTGCTTTCCGATCCCGTCCTTATCTTTTATTACAAGTTATTTGAAATTGAATCTCTTTAAAAGAAGGTGTATTTCTTTCATAGAGACAAGTCCATTCATAACTGTGACTGCAATCTCATCAGACGATTTCATTCATGATGAAACTTATTGTAAGTTCCTTAGATTAGCTTAGGTATCATATTAAATCAAGTGAATTAAAAAAAAAAATGTATCGTAGACATTTACGTTTGGAAATAAGGAAGTATTAGAGAAAAAAGTTGTATTCACAGAATTTTTCGTACATATTCTACAATATCTCTAAAACATTTAATAATTCATGGAAAATACCGTTCAAAAGCTTACATATATTTTCTGCAAAAATGGTTCTAATGCAATTTTCGATAGATCGATTTTAGTCTTTAAATAATTTTTCCAAGGTTCTAGCTTTACATTTAATATTTTTTTATTATTTTTTAAAAAAATAATCGTACAGTGGTCAAAGGTACACCACGGGGTGTTGTACCTCTGACCAGGTAAAAACAATACAGCAGTCCAGGAAAAAAATTGCATTCAGTAATATTGTAATTAATTGTAAGTTTAATAAATACAAGACAAGGATGTAAGCATAATAAAAAAAAACTATTATTGATATGTATTATGTTATGCTTAATATGCTGAAAAATCCAGTCCAACCGATAAACGTTTTAATGGTCAAGCAGATCCACTAGCAATAGAAGGGTATGGATTTTTTGGATTTGGATTGTGTTTCAGGGCAAACAACTTTGTGGTTCTCATTGCCCGATTTTTTCCATGTAGATTATGTTTTGTGTTAGTGTAATTTGTGTTGAGTTATGAAAAAAAAAAAAATGTTGTGATGGTGGATTGTTTTCATGCTTTTCATTTATTTATTATTTAACTTTTATTATATTATTATTATTTTCTTTTTTAATTTATGCTATTTTATATACAACCTTACATACTACTATATACATACTATTGCCTACTATTTACATTTATTTTATTTTATTATTATTTTTTTTTTTTTTTTTTTTATTATTTTTTTATTATTTTTTTTTTTTATTATTATTATTTTTTTATTTTTTATTTTTTTTTATTTATTTTTTTCCTTACATGCTATTTACATTTATTTTTTTATTTTATTTTGTTTTATTATTTTTTTATTTATTTATTTTTTTTTTTTTTTTTATTTTTTTTTTTTTATTTTTATTTTTTTTTTTTTTTTTTATTTCCATGCATATTCTTTTTTTTTTTTTTTTTTTTTTTTTCTTTTTTTTTTTTTTTTTTTTTTTTTTTTTTTTTTTTTTTTCTACTACTATATACATATTACTGCCTACTATTTACATGCTTTTTTTTTTTTTTTTTTTTTTTTTTTCTTACATGCTATTTCATACAAAACTTTAACTACTACTATATACATATTACTGCCTACTATTTACATGCATATTCCTTTTTTTTTTTTTTTTTTTTTTTTTTTTTTTTTTACATGCTTTTTCATATAAAAACTAAACTACTACTATATACATATTACTGCCTATTATTTACATGCATTTTTTTTTTTTTTTTTTTTTTTTTTTTTTTTTTTTTTTTTTTTTTTTTTTTTTTTTTTTTTTTTTTTTTTTTTTTTTTTTTTTTACATACAACCTTACATACACATTATTACTATTTACACATTACTATACACACAATATTGTCTACTATTTACATACATTCATACTACATACATGTTACTTCATCCACATTCTTAGATACTACCCTATATACATTCTTACAACACCCTATTTACAGTTTCACTATTTACATTCTACTTCATTTTGATTTATATATATTTCTGTATATCATTTATAAAATAATTATATTTCGTTATATAATTCTATCTTTTTAAGGAATTTAATTACATTGTTTAATACATCTGCATTGTCACCTAAAGCATCTCTTACGTTTATAGGAATGTTCAGTTCGTCTAATTCTTTCCTGTAATGCTGGCATTGAGACAACAGATGCTTTATAGTCAGTGTTTCGCTGCACCTTGGGCAATTTGGAGGTTGTTCTCTTGCCATCAAATATCCATGGGTGATTCTGGTGTGTCCAATTCTCATTCTGGCTATGACTACCTCCTCTCTTCTATTTTCCCTTGAAGAAGAGGACCAGGGTTCTACTTTGTTTTTTATGTCTTTTAGTTTGCTCTGCTCCACTTCTTGCCACATATCTTCCCAGTTTTTCTTTATTTTGTTTTTTAAAGGGAGATACAGTTCATTTCCCGTTAATGGGGTCGGCGTGATTTCCCTCAAGTTGTGCGCCTCTTTTGCGGCCATATCTACAACCTCATTTCCTTTGATTCCTATGTGGCTGGGAATCCAAATGAATTCGACCGAGTTTCCTTGCAGTTTGTGTGTATGGAAGTAGGTTTGTATTTTTTGAACTATTGCATTTTTTGAGTACATATCTTGTAGGCTGAGTATAGAACTTAAGGAGTCCGTGCATATCAGTATATTTGTCTGGGTTGTCTGGAGGTTTTGATACAGAGCTAGTCCAATTGCAGTGAGCTCAGCAGAATGAATGTTGCAGAGCTTGTTTAGTTTACACTTGGTTATTGTTTCTCCGTTGTATGTGGCACAAGACGTGGATTCATTTATTTTTGAGCCATCGGTGAATATTACTTTGGCTCCTTGTTTTTGTTTTAAGATTTCCTTGAACTTGTACTTTGCTTCATGGACTGGCATAGTCCCTGAGCTTTTCTTGATGAGTCTTGTGAGTTGGGTGTTTATTTTCGGTAGCTCTATGGTCCAGGGTGGGTAGACAGGGGGTGGCGGTGGATTTATGTTATGTTGCAGTAGGAATTCTGTTATGTAATTTAGTCTGATTCCTATTGGTTTTGTGGATGTAGGTTTGCTCTCAAATTTTCGGCTGTATCTTCTATTGAATACATATGGGTAAGTTGGATGTGTTGGTTGAATTACTAGTTTGGACATATATCGGGCAGCTAACTGTTGTCTTCTGAATAGCAGGGGGGGTATTCCTGCATCTACGCACATGCTGAGAATTGGACTGGAACGGAAGGCTCCTATTGCTGTTCTGATCCCTGCGTGGTGAATGGCATCGAGTTTGTTCAACACAGTAAGTCTGGCCGAGCCATATATCATGCTTCCGTAGTCGATCTTGGCCAGTATTACCGCTTTGTAGATGGTCAACAGGGATTTTCGATCGGCACCCCAAGTTGTGTTTGCCAATACTCTAAGAAGCTTAAGTCTGTCCGCTGAACGTTTTTTCAGATCATTTATATGTTCAGTCCATTTTAGTTTTGTATCAAAGGTAAGTCCTAGGAACCTGATGCTCTCAGCGTATATAATGGGTGAATTATACAGATTTATGGTGGGTTGGTTTAAGGTGGTTCTTCGTCTGGAAAATAGCATACATTTCGTTTTATCGGGAGAGAATTTGAAGCCTGTCCTTTCCGACCATCTCTGTAGCTTTGTTACGGCTACCTGAAGATGTTTTTGAATAAATGGTAGGCTTTCTGACCTACAAATTATGGCAAAATCGTCGACAAATAATAGCCCTTGAACTCTAGATGTTATGCAGTTGGTAATTTCGTCTATCGCTATGGCAAATAATGTGGTGCTCAGGACGCTTCCCTGGGGAACTCCTGTATCTTGAAAGTGAAAACTAGAGAGCGTGTTGCCAACCTGTACTTGGAATGATCTGTCTTCTAGAAATCTTTGGATGAAGGTAGGCAGGTTTCCTCGCAATCCCCAGGAGTGTATTTTCTTCAATATCCCATATCTCCATGCTGTATCAAAAGCTTTATGTATGTCGAAGAATATCCCTATAGCATTTTGATTGTTAATAAACGTTTCTTGTAGGTATGTGTCCAGTTTCACCAGATTATCGATTGTGGATCGTCCTCTAGTGAAGCCGCATTGGAGGCCATTCAGGAGCTTGTAGTTTTCCAGAACCCAGCCAAGTCTTCTATTTACAATTCTTTCCAGTATTTTACACAAGCAGTTGGTGAGTGACACTGGTCTGTAGTTTGTGGCTTCACTTGAGTTTTTTCCAAGTTTGGGAATTGGTATAATGATTGCGTGTTTCCACGTCTTCGGTATGTTGCCAGTCTGCCAGATTAAGTTATAAAGTTGAAGGATTTTGAATTTGAATGGTTCTGGTAGTTTTTGGATCATTTCGTATGTCACTTCGTCTGGGCCGGGGGATTTTCCTGTGAGTCTGGCTATTGCGTATCTGAATTCGGACATAGTAAGGGGGGAGTTGTATGGCATAGTATTTTCATCATCTTCATGGAAGTGTATCGGTTCGGATTCTTGTTCAGTTTTGTATTCTGTAAACTTTGGTTCGTATCTGTGGTTCTGGTTGCTGAAAACCGTAGCAAATTCTTCTACTATATCCAGTTCGTTTGTGTTGAGCTTTCCGTTTACATTTATGTAGATTGGGGGTCTCTGGGTTTTTCCGGTAATTGCTCGGACTTTGTTCCATATTGTTGCTGAAGGGGTAGAGGAGTTTATGGTGGATACATAATTTTTCCAGGAATTGGCCTTGGTTGTATTTATGATCCTCTTACATTTTGCTTTTTCCTTTTTGTAACTTATGAGGTTTTCTTCGGACATATTTCGGATGAATTTCCTATATGCCCTTCGTCTGCTTTTAATAGCTTCCTTGCATTCTTGGTTGAACCATGGCAAGGTTCGGCGTCTAGATTCCGAATTTGTTTTTGGGATGGCTTGGCTTGCTGCGTCAATGATGGTTTGGGTGATCTTTTGGTTTGCTTCTTCTGTGTCATTAGGAAGAGGCCCACGTATTACTGCAAGTAGTTGGAACATATCCCAGTCTGCATTATTCATTTTCCATCTTACTTTCTTGGTTGGATTTGGCAAGTCGGCGTAGCTTGTTATAAGTATGGGGAAATGATCGCTGGAGTATTGGTCTGGGAGTACATTCCATGTGGCATGTTTTATTATGTGGCAGCAGCAGGTTGAAACATCTATTGCTGATAGGGTTTGATATGTATTACTGAGGAAGGTGGGTTCTCCAGTGTTAAGGATATGTAAGTTGTTGTCATAAATAGCCTTTTCGATAATGTTCCCTCTATTGTTATCGGTCTTCGATCCCCAATATTTTGAATGGGCATTCATATCCCCCAAGAAAATCAGTGGTTTCTGGAGTTGCTTGATTAGTTGGTCTATGTCCTGGTTATTCAAAGTGTTGCTGGGTGGGAGGTAAATATTTGCTATTGTAATGGGAATGCCTGTTTGGGTTTGGATTGCTATTGCTTGAAGGTTGGTTTGAATGTCGACTATTTTGAATGGTATTTTGTTTGATATGGCGATAAGTACCCCGTTGCATGCTTTCCCCCCGAGGAGGTAGTCATAGCGGTGAATGTTATAGCCCTTAAGTGTGAAGTTGTCAGATTCCTTTAGGTTGGTTTCTTGTAGACAGATGAAATCTGGCGAGTAGTCCTGTACTATTAGTTGCAGGTCGCTTAGGTGTGTTTTTATGCCGTTACAATTCCACTGAATTAATTTAAAGTTATTTCCGTGGTTTCTATACATTTAGGGTGTGATTTGTTTTATTTATACATGTATATATAAACACGCACACACATACATATACATACACACACACACACACACACATACATATATATGTATATACACACACATACACATGCATACCCTCAGACATACGCCTACAGACATAAATAAATATAGACATCAATAATAATATAATAGAAGTAAACATGCATGAGTACATATAACTAAATTTCTTGGAACTTGCATAAATATTTGTAACCATTAGCATGAGCATATATTTTACAAGTATTAGTTGAGTGTAATGCGTGGAGTGATATATTTCAATATTGTTTTGGTTTATGCAAGTATATTTTTTGTTGTGTGTTGAGTGGATATTTATTGATAGAAAATTTGGTTTCATACACATTGTTTTGAATTGTTTGTATATAATATACATTCTATTGTGTGGAATCGACATCCATTTTATCATTTCCTTTCTTTCTCTGTGGTTTGGGTGTGTTGGCCGAGCTAGGTCGGGATTGTTTATTTGTGAGTACGGGTGGAGTTTTCTTATTAGGGAGTTTAGTACTGAGAGAGGCTATTGTAGCCTTGGACTCTGGCTTCTTATCGTCTGCCTTGCTGGGAGGAGTAGAGGCAGCCGAACCACTAGGGAGAGGTGGGGAAGTAGAGATAGCTAGGAGGGAGGGGATAGTGGTGGTAGGAGGTGGAGGGGTAGGTGGGGAAGGAGAGAGTACAGGAGGGAGTGAGAGGGTATGAGGGGATGAGAGAGAGGGAGTGAGGGGTAGGGATGAGAGGGGAGGGGAGAGGGGTGGGGAGCTCGCAGCTCCAGTCTTCCTTTCGCTTCCGACTAGGGAAGTTTTATGAGAATTATTATTAATTTTTTGTTCAAATAAATCTGTTTGTATTCCTATTTCTGCTGTTGCTGTCTTTTTGGTTTTTGTTTTTAATAGAATTTCGGAATATTTGGGCGTTTTTAGTAATGAATTTTGGGGTACGTTATTAAAAAATTTCTTTTTAGCTAATCCGTAGGTTATTTTCTCATTTATTTGTATTTTTTTAATTTCTTTTTCAACTATGAAATGCGGGCAGTTTTTGTCGAAACTATTGTGTGCTCCTTTGCAAACCGCACACATCACCGGGCCACTGCAGGCTCCCTCGTGTTTTGGGTTGCTACAAGTGCTGCACATGAATGGTTTTGTACAAAAAAATTTTACATGCCCGAATTGTAAGCACCTCGTACACCTAGTTGGGTTCGGGTAATAAGGTTTTACCGGTATGTTAAGGTAACCAACTTTAATGTTTCGCGGTAGGTCGGGAATTCCAAAGGTGAGGAGGTAACTATGGGTGTTTATTACCTCATTGTTCCTTTTAATAGAGAAACGGTGAATATCCGTCACATTTTGGGATTTTAATTCCATTTTTGCTTCTTCTATATCTACCACGTCCAAATCGTAGCAGCGAATCACTCCCTGGCTACTATTTAATTTAGAATGTGGGGTAACTTCCACTTCCATGTCATTACATAATTTACTACAACTAATTAGTTTTTTGGATTGCGCTTCATTAGTAACCTCTACAAGTAGGGTACCTTCCTTCAGTTTTTTAATTGTCTTAACTTTACCGACGAACCCAATCACTGCTTTATTAATAAAGAAGGGGCTAATTTTATTAAAATTCCCTTCTCCCTTCCGTTTAATAATTAGGAATTTTGGAATATTTTCCATGGTTGGGGCATTTTCTGAATCCGCCGTCGAGGGGGGGGATAGCGACGGCGGGGTATCTACCCTAGGCCGTTTGTCGGGCGGTTTTCGCATTTTAACTGGAGGAATAATGCGAATGAATAACTATACTTGTAATATTACCCAATACTGCGTGAAAAAAACAAGAAAAGCAGACAAAAAACAAGAAAGAATGTAGTTTATTATCGAGAATAGAAAAAAAAAAAAAATAAATAAATTGATGTTATTTCTCGGAGAAATACTCGAGAAGAACGAAAGGCAACAAAAAATAAAGAAAAAATAAACAGTACCTTACTTTCTTTTACATTGTTAGTGTAAAAGAATAAGAATTTGAGAATAAAAAATCTGAATGCCTGTCTCCTGCCTGTCGAGGGAAGCTCAGCTAATCCTTCGGACCGATGCTCTCACGTCGGGGGCTTGAAACTGACTGAGAAGGGTATGGAAGTTTAGCCATCTTGAACATTAATATCATAAAAATTTTCATCTTCTCTTGTAATCTTGTCACTTAAAGTTTGTTTTGTTTTTTTTTTTCAAATATTGGATCTTAAACATTGGACATATAAAAATGCTTAAAATTTCAATGTTTATTGTTCCACTGACCCTTTACTTTTTTTTTTTTTTTTTTATAATAAAGCGTTTATTAACATCTGCACAAATAATACAGTACATTGGTTAATTGTGATAAATAAAGACATTTTTATTATTTCACATAATGAGGTTACAGAAAAGAAAAAAAAAATAGTACATACTTAAATTATTAAAAGAAAAAAAAAAAAGAAAAAAAAAAGAAAAAAAAAGATAAATAAAAGGGGAAAAAATAATAAAAATTATTAATAAGAATAATAATAGGAAAAAGAAAAAACAATAAATGAAATGATAAAATGACCCTTTACTTAATCATTTTACTTAACACTTTAAATTTTAAATCTTCGTACTAGGCGGAAGGTCAAATAATAAAACTTCACTAGATATCTACACCAACTTTATTCTATCCCTACATGTTTCACACCTTTTTGGTGCCTCTTCACGGGAACAAGCTACAAATCTTACAACCTCAAATTGAGGAGAACCTTCTACTAGTATGGCCACGTCTACACTGGTCATGGTCTGAAAGAATCCAATATGGTGGAGTATAGTCAGCTGATCTGTAATCGATGTCATATGTTTAAAAATTAATTTTCAGAAGAAATAACGTCTTAAACATTAAACCCCCCCCCCCCCCCATTTTTTTAGAACATATTTTTTATTATGAAGATTGGATAGTTAGCCGTCGAGGTGATAAGTAAAGATGGAATGGTTGGGATTTTAGCCGAATCCCAACTAAATCCATCTTTACAAATTTTTTATTGTTTGAGAAATAAGTTAATAAAACTGTATTTCTTCTGGAAATTAGTTTTTAAACATATGACATATCGATTTTAAATCAGCTGACTATATTTCCACCATATTGGATTCTTTGAGACCTTGATCAGGGTAGACGTGGCCATACTAGTGGAAGGTTCTCCTCCTCAAGTTGACGTAAGATTTATATTTGTAGCTTGTTCGCCTGAAGAGGCACCAAGGAAGTGTGAAACATTTTGGGATAGAATAAAGTTGGTGTAGATATCTAGCGAAGTTTTATTATTTTACCCCCCCCCCCGCCTAGTACGAAGATTTAAAACTTCTAGTGTGAAGTATTGAATTTGTTCCTTTGAACGGGTTTTTGGCCTCCTTTTTCCTCACTTTGATATTGTTTGTTGTTTATTTCAATTTCTTTTAGCAGTAAAATCGGGACCTAAAATGGGAATTCAGTTATTATTATTTGGTATCCACAATAGAGTTTTCTTTAAAAAAGGTACTGACCGTTCCAGTTTTCTGTGGATTGAGGCAATATTTTCTTATAAAATCTCTCTTTTCTTCCAACTGTCATTAAAGTAGATGTTTAAATTTTTGAAAATTAAAACTAGTTTATCAAATTTATTCGCCAAACCAGCAAGAAGCGTATCCACACGCTTTCCGAATTACCTACTCTAGAGAAAAGATCTTTATGTAAAAGCCTTAAGATAACGCAGCTCCAGTGGGTCGAAATATCTTTCTCTTTTACTTTATTCCAAAGATTATTTAGTACTTTGTGCAATCTGAATATTTTCTGACATTTTCGATAAAACGTTCATATCAAAAGGTAGTGATATGAAAGTTAAAATATTTCTTCATCAAAAGAAAAATTGCGGGGGACCTTATGCCTTTTTAGCGCGGTTCCTCCCTCCCCCATAGGGAGGAACCCCGCTTATAGGGTTGATACAATGAAACAATCCGGAAGTGCCGACTAGAAAATTTCGCGTTTCAGAACCCCTAGAGACCGAAAATAACGGTGGTTCAAATTTGTATATATATATATATATATATATATATATATATGTATATATTTATTTATATATATATATATATTTGTCTGTTCGCTCTCTAGATAGAAGACGAATGGTCCGATTTTGATGAAATTTGGTACAAAAATCCTTCGTCCAATTTGAAAGGTCAAGTTCGTTAACCAGCAAAATCCGCCTACTGGAAGATGGCGTTTGGGGCGAAAATCGCGCAAAAAAAATCGTAACGCTTACGTTTTTGAGTTAATAAGCTTGTAAGTACTCGTTTTATATGATTCCTGGGCTAGGAAAACGAATGAAACCATTTTGAAGGCGATCGCTTTAACCGTTTTCGAGAAAATTGGAAAAATAGTTTTTGAATACCGTTTTTGGTTTGGGTACTTAGAATTACGGGATTCAGTTGAAACTTTATCTGCATGTTCTACTTTCATTAAAACTAATATGTTGAAAGTTTTGTTACGTTTGGAGTTAAGGAAGGGTTAGAATAAAATATTTTATGAACAGACATGAAAAGTTTTGGGAAGTTCGTATACTTTCATTAATATCTCGAACACAGTTGGGAAATCGTGGTAAGTGGATAGAAACTATTTGAAAACTTACTAAATTCTCTACAAAAAAGATTCTAAAACTATTTTTGATTAGGTTATGTCAATCGGAGAAATAAGTGCTTAAAACTTCAAATACGTCTGTTTTGTTCTTATGAACGGGTTTTAGCGCGGTTCCTCCCTCCCCCATAGGGAGGAACCCCGCTTATAGGGTTGATACAATGAAACAATCCGGAAGTGCCGACTAGAAAATTTCGCGTTTCAGAACCCCTAGAGACCGAAAATAACGGTGGTTCAAATTTGTATATATATATATATATATATATATATATATATATATATATATATATATATATATGTATGTATGTATATATTTATTTATATATATATATATATTTGTCTGTTCGCTCTCTAGATAGAAGACGAATGGTCCGATTTTGATGAAATTTGGTACAAAAATCCTTCGTCCAATTTGAAAGGTCAAGTTCGTTAACCAGCAAAATCCGCCTACTGGAAGATGGCGTTTGGGGCGAAAATCGCGCAAAAAAAATCGTAACGCTTACGTTTTTGAGTTAATAAGCTTGTAAGTACTCGTTTTATATGATTCCTGGGCTAGGAAAACGAATGAAACCATTTTGAAGGCGATCGCTTAAACCGTTTTCGAGAAAATTGGAAAAATAGTTTTTGAATACCGTTTTTGGTTTGGGTACTTAGAATTACGGGATTCAGTTGAAACTTTATCTGCATGTTCTACTTTCATTAAAACTAATATGTTGAAAGTTTTGTTACGTTTGGAGTTAAGGAAGGGTTAGAATAAAATATTTTATGAACAGACATGAAAAGTTTTGGGAAGTTCGTATACTTTCATTAATATCTCGAACACAGTTGGGAAATCGTGGTAAGTGGATAGAAACTATTTGAAAACTTACTAAATTCTCTACAAAAAAGATTCTAAAACTATTTTTGATTAGGTTATGTCAATCGGAGAAATAAGTGCTTAAAACTTCAAATACGTCTGTTTTGTTCTTATGAACGGGTTTTAGCGCGGTTCCTCCCTCCCCCATAGGGAGGAACCCCGCTTATAAGGTTGATACAATGAAACAATCCGGAAGTGCCGACAAGAAAATTTCGCGTTTCAGAACCCCTAGAGACCGAAAATAACGGTGGTTCAAATTTGTATATATATATATATATATATATATATATATATATATATATATATATATATATATATATATATATATGTATATATTTATTTATATATATATATATATTTGTCTGTTCGCTCATTTTTGGCTTCCCTGATGGTCCGATTTTGATGAAATTTGGTACAAAAATCAGTCGTCCAATTTGAAAGGTCAAGTTCGTTAACCAGCAAAATCCGCCCACTGGAAGATGGCGTTTGGGGCGAAATTCGCGCAGAAAAAATCGTAACGCTTACGTTTTTGAGTTCATAAGCTTGTAAGTACTCTTTTTATAGGCTTCTTGGGATAGGAAAACGAATGAAACCATTTTCAAGGCGATAGCTTTAACCGTTTTCGAGAAAATTGGAACAATAGTTTTTGAATACCGTTTTTGGTTTGGGTACTTAGAATCACGGGATTCAGTTGAAACATTATCTGCATGTTCTACTTTCATTAAAACTAATATGTTGAAAGTTATGTTACGTTTGGAGTTAAGGAAGGGTTAGAATAAAATATTTTATGAACAGACATGAAAAGTTTTGGGAACTTTGTATACTTTCCTTAATATCTCGAAAAAGGTTGAGAATCTTGGGAAACGGAAGAATACCATTAGAAAGCTTACTAAATGCTCTACAAAAAAGGTTCTAATGAAAGTTTTGATTAGACGATGTCAATCGGAGAAATAAGTGCTTAAAACTTTAAAGTAATTGATTTCGCTGATTCGAACTGTTCTTTTTGTCTGTTTTTATTCCTTGTTATTTTTTGACTGCTTATAGTTGGATAATGTATTTGATAATAAATCAGGTTAAGAAAAATAAGAAAAACAATTTAATCTTAGAGATATGGATTTCCAAGATATAGTTTTTCAAATGCCTAGCGGGGTCCTTCCTAGGGCGGGAACCCATGCAGGTAAGATCGTAAATAAGACCTTTCTTGAAAGTAAAGATGGAACTGTCAACTTTGGTCCTCCTCTGCCTCCCGGCACTTTCATTGCTGACGAAGGCTACCAATGAGTAGCCAAAACGTCCTAAATATAGATTTTTTAACAAAAATCGTATTGAGGTTTCTTTAGCCGAATCCCAACCACTCCATCTTTAGTTATCACCTCGACGGCTAACTATCTAATCTTCATGTTTTCTATGTGGACCCAAAATAATAACAGCTTCTATTTTAATCATTTTAAATGAGTCTAGATATAAGAACGGAACCGCGCAAAGATGATGCAGTTCCTGCGAGTCGGACTTTTTAAGGGTCTGTTTCTCCTTAACCATTAAATAAAATATACATTATCGGCTGTACAATAACCTCGGTTCGATCGGAGAGTTCAAGAAACATGCGTGTATATTGTATGATTGAATAACTCAACAAGGTTAAAAATAAAACTCCGATACATTCAAAACACGCTTTAGTAAAAAGTATTTACGCCACATTTTTCCGTTTTCTTTTTCTTAGCTCACTCCAAAGAATTGTAGCTATTGATTTTTTTTATTTATTTTTTTTTTGATTTTTTTTTTTTTAAACCTTCTTTATCTCTAGATACTAGATTACCAAAAATAACCCCTGTTGAAATTTGCGGGTGTGCGTGCGGGTGGGTGTTGATGTGTGTATAAATACATGAATCCTTTATTCCAGGCAAGTGTACAAATGTGCCAATGGTGGAAGTAATGTTTGAGTCGAAGAAACTCGATACGTAACAATCTAATTTATGAGAAAAAGTGAGTTTGTTTTATAAAATAAATGCATACAAACATGGGCGTATATAGGAAATAATTTCGGGGGGGGGGGGGGGTCTGAGACCATTTCCGGTGTATGGAATACTAACTATTTAGATCTTGGAAGAGTTTTAGCCTACTAAAACGCTATTACACTCAAAATAGAATATTTTTTATGAACTAAATGATCTTATTTAATTTATTTTTATACAATTTTTACCGATCAAATCAAAATTTCGGGGGGGGGATTCTTCAGAACCCTCTCAGCCCCCCCTTATATACGCCCATGCATACATGTCTTTCAAATTTTACCTATCGAGCCGCTCAAATTATTCAAGTGTTTTGGTTTTTTTTTTTAACTAGTTGGTTGAGCTAGTTGAAAGACATCTAATATTGCAAAAACATATTTTTTTTTTCATTGTCGAGGAGTTGGCTCAGTATATACAGCTCAGATATTTTAATGTAATATTTACTTCGAAATGCTGCAAGGGCATTTATAATTCTTACAAAAAGCCGACTCGCAGGAACTCGCGTCATCTTACTATATACCAAACATATATAAAAAAAATCGTATTTATTTTTATGTAAATAAATAGGACGCCATCGTTAGTTTCGTGATCTATGAGTAGTGTTGTTAAAAGCGAGCCCTGACTAGAGGCTTGAGGCCTGAACCTCGAACCTAGCCTCTACAGCCCGAGCTCTGAGGGCTGGATGAAGGTTCGGGAGTGAGGCTCCATCCTAACCTTATCAAGCCCTGAAGGTTCGGCAAGGTTCTCTCTCGAGCCCTGAAGGCTCGGCTTTGGAGCCTTGGGAAGGTAGAGCTTCGGCAAGCACGGTCTCCACCAAGCCGAGCCTCAAGACTCGCGCCTTCTACCAAGCCGAGCCTTCAAGGCTCGGGCCTTCTACCAAGCCGAGCCTTCAAGGCTCGCGCCTTCTACCAAGCCGAGCCTTCAAGGCTCGCGCCTTCTATTGAGCCCTGTCCAAGCTCTGAGAGCTCGAGCTTTTAGGAGCCGCGCCTTCTAGCCTTAAAGGCGCGCTCTTTTACAACACTATCTATGAGTTGATGAACTTCAAAAGCGGGTTTCCTCCCTATGGAGGAAGGTAGGAAACGCGCTAAAAGGAGATTACATATAATCCTCAATGCTGTGCAAATGTAACATAATATTCAAACTTATAACATAGCGAAATATAATTGAATTTTTAATATTTTGACATCATTAGTTTATTGTTTTTCAAAAATAGATAGATTTTGAAAATACTATATTCCATTTCTTGCCTCAGACAGTAAACATATGTCTGTTACATAGGAGGACTATCAGTCCAACAAATAACCATTAAAGTATAATATTTATATATTTACATGTGAAATTTGGTACAAAAACCGTTCGTCTAATTTGAAAGGTCAAGTTTGTTAACCAGCAGAATCCTTCCACCGGAACATGGTTTTTGGAGTGAAACTCGCGCACAAAAAAATCATAATGCCTTATGTTTTCGAGTTCATCTGCTCGCAGGTACTTGTTTTATTATTAATGTGATATCTGTAACAATTGATCAGAAAGATGAAAAACTAGTTTTTGTATCTAATTTTCGGTTTGTATATTTAGACTTTGAATCATGGGCTTCAGTAGAAATGTTTCCTACATGTTTAAAATTTATCCCGAATAAGATGTTTAAATGTTGGTTGCATTTGGAGGCAAGGACGTATTAGAAAAACAAATTTTATTAATAGGCGGGAATAGTTTTCGGATCTTGGTGTATTTTCGAAAATATCTCGAAAACGAACTATTCGAAAGCTTACTAAATTCTCTGAAAAAGATATTTTACGTAATTTTTGATTGGGTAATGTCAATTGGAGAAAAAAAAAGTGCTTAAAACTTCGAAATTGTTAGTTTTATTTTTTCCAAGGGGTTTTTGATTCTGTTTACCTAACGTTTTGATTGGTTCTTGTTTGTTTTTTTTTTTTTTTTTTTTTTTTTTTTTTTTTTTTTTTTTTTTTTTTTTTTTTTATTCCATTTAACAGTGAAATGAGTATTTCAGTAAAATAAGATAAGAAAATGAGAAACATTGTTATAGTGTTTCCAAAAGAGAACAATGAGAAAGAAATTGGAGTAAAACGCCGCAAAGTGGTCAAAAATAGTCAAAAAGCGCTCAAAACTTGATTTTTTGAAGTATTTTCTCCGAACATGTTGGCCTTAAATATATGTTAATGACCTCCTGAGAGTGTCATTTCTTGAGTTTTAGGCCCCCACCGTTGATTGCAGGACGGTGGTTAATCATTGAAGTACAAGAAACGAAGAAAATTCCCAAATCCTCATGTACCAAAATCGTTCCTGCAACTCTACTTGTTCAGACCAATAAGGTTGACGCATTTTTTTCTTGTTTTAATGGGATGTTCGAAGCCCAAAAAAAATATTTTTTTATTTTTAGAATCGTCGACGTGGACGGGGATACTTAAAAAGTAGAAAAATTACACGTATCAAATTTCGTTTTGTCTTATACTTTTTGCGTCTCTCTAATTTCGGGCTTACATTTTCCGTGGACATGTATAGAAAGAGCCCAGACCGAAATTGGCTGAATAAATTTGTCTATTTCGGTGCTAGACGTGAACGAACTCGGTAAGACAGAAGCGCGTTATCTCTATGTAAACATTCGAATCAAATCGAAGATGGATTTTTTTTTGCAGTACTCAAGTCAGTGTTGACTGCAAAAAATGTCAGAAGTGATCCGAGTGAAAAATCGTGTCCTACTTGAAATATTTAATTTCAGGTTTCTAAATCAACAATATCACATGTTATTGAGTTTTGAGCGCATTTGGGCGGTTTTTGACCACTGTGCGCCGCCTAGGATTGAATCAGTTTCCTCTTGTGGTGCTTGAAATCTTATATTACTTCTCTTCGCGATTTCATTGTATAGTTTTCACGAAAGATCAAAACGTATCAATAAATTATTCTATTCCTTTACTAATGGCACTAGGGATATGAACGGAACCGCCCTAAGATGAAGCAGTTCCTGCGAATCGGACTTTTTTTGTAAGTTTTACTCGATACTAGCGGTCTGAAAACTTCCGGAGCCAATACTAAATAGGAAACGTTTTGTTGAAGCTATGTGTAGTACTACTAGTGGCGTTGTCAGTGAAACTCTCGGAATGTTGCAACAAGGAATGGTTGAAGTTCATGGTTGTGGAAGCTTGTACCTACGCCAAGAGGAGAACGCCACTCGACGGCCTTCGCAGAGAAATGACTGTCATAGAATTTGAAAAACAGTTTGCTGAGTTATACGGTATGTACATTCATTTATTTATTGGAGCACCGAAACAAGCTTGATGTTAATTTTAATGGAAATCATATAAAAAAAAAAGTCCGTCACGCAGGAGCTGCATAACTAAGCACTTTCCTCAGAATTTGGGTTGTTTAGACTGGTTTCCAGACTAATTTGCTTAAAATATCCTACATAAATAAAATAAAAACATGAATAGTTCTCTTTTAATTTTGTAATGAGTACCTGTTCAATTATTAATTTGCTTCCAGAGTTATGTTTACACATGGTACCTACTACACTACTTAATAAATACAAAAAAACTTCATATTTTCGTCTTCTGATCTGACGCAGGAACAGGATACAGTCCCTCTAGTGGGCGATAGCGCTCTCTTTTCTCCCTGATCGGGGTACTTCCAAGGCACCAATGAACCCAGTGGTTGCAGTGCCTTTAAAAAAAAAAAAAAAAAAAAAAAAAAAAAAAAAGTTAGCGCTCCTTGCGGCGGCCTTGCGAACCTACGTCTGGCGGGCTATTCTATTGAAATATATTAGAAAGTAAACCCCCCTTTCCGATTGCCCGATTTAGCTCATTTTTAAAACAATTCTTTCCCATGAGTTACACACGACGTATACCGCGTTTCGTTACAATACAGCAGAAATTACGACCGGTAGATACCATAGATGAAATATGCCCGACTCGCAGGAACTGCCTCATCTTAGCACGGTTCCGTTCTTATCCCTAGTTTCATTCGGAGAGCTTGAAATAGAAACAGTTATAATTTTGGTTAGTCCTTTCGTGAAATACTTTTATAGCCCCAGATAGGTCACGGTTGACAAGGGTACCTATAGATAGGTCACGGTTGACAAGGGTACCTATAGATAGGTCACGGTTGACAAGGGTACCTATAGATAGGTCACGGTTGACAAGGGTACCTATGCTACCTGATATGGAAAAATGACTCCCTGGCCCAGTCAAGGTTCACAGTAGTAACACTTCCTACAGTTTCCTATTTTCTTGTCTTCTTTTACTATAATACTAATTTGGCAGATAAATGCAATTTAAATCAAATTAAGAAAAAAACAACCAATTAAAAAGTGATTTAAACAAAAACAAAAATCTCCTATCAGGAAATCCGGTCAGCTACCCACCCTACTACTTTTAGTAGTTGACAACATTTTTAACTACTAACTACAAGTTGAGTAGTTGCATTACGTCAACTAAGAATTAGTTATTTGCCAAAAACTACATTTCTTCAATGTTTTGTTAATAATTCAAATTTGTAACTAGTTGTCAAAAAGTAATTGTTCACTTGTAACAAACTAGTAAAGCATTTAGTTAACTCAATGCTGTAAGTACTAAAATATTTGACAAAAATATTACTTAGAACTTAACCACGCTAAGATGATGCAGTACCTGCAAGTCGGACTTTTTTTATTATTTTTTAAAATTAACTCTGTTGTTATTTATTTATTTTTTTTTTTTTTTACGGCGCATCGACATAATTCTTGTCCATTAGCGCCGATATCCAGGGTGCAGCCAGGAATTTTCTCAGCGAGCCATGGGATGAGAAAATTCCTGCCGCCAGTGGGGATCGAACCCACCATCTCCCGCTTATGAATCTAGCGCGCTAGCCACTAGACCACGGGAGACCCCCTCTGTTGTTATTCCCATTAATTCTGAACCTTAATTCCCAGTAATTCTTTCCTTCTTCTCCCTTTTGTTTAAAGAGCGCCACAGAGAAATAGATGATAGAATGATTAGATCTTTCATATAAAAAATGTATGATCAGGGGACCATTTTGATGCACATAAAAACGTCGAAAAAAAAATATTCCAAAACATTCATTTTTTTCTCTTATGTCTGCTAAAACTTAGTTATTATGTTTTCCCCAGGAAGCGAAGCCTACCGCGAGGACAACCCATGGGAATTCTTCATGGCAAAACAATTACCTAAGGTTTGTAAAAAATAAACTATCGAATAGGTAAAATATAAAAATATTTCTCTAAATATTTATAAAACACTAGCTGTTACCCGGCGTGCCATGCTACACCTACTTTCTGCATATAGAAAAGCCTAAATAAATTAGAAACCAAATAAGTATTATTAAAATCAAATAACACGAATCTGTAACTGTTCGAACCCGTGACCTCCCAACAAACATACATGTAACACCCCCCCCCCCCCCCGTATCAAGACATACATGTATGCCAAGTTTGGTAAAAATCGGTCGAACAGTGTGGATTTTTATTTTAAAAAAAAAGCACATACAGACAGCAGCTGGTAGACGTTTTTGACCTGGCCTATGACACTCCCCTGATCAAGACCAATCTGTGTGCCCAGTTTGATCAAAATCTGTCAAACGGCGTGGGTTTGTATAAAGAACAAACATACAGACAGACAGATGGTAGCCGTTTTGACCTAGCCTATGGCAATCGCCGTATCAAGACCTACCATTATTCCAAGTTTGGTCAAAATCGGACGAACGGTGTGGATTTGTATAAGGGACAAACATACAGACAGACAGCTGGTAGACGTTTTTGACTTAGCCTACGACACTCCCCAGATTAAGATCCACATGTGTACCGAGTTTAGTCAAAATCGGACGAACGGTGTGGATTTGTATAAGGGACAAACATACAGACAGACACGTGATTTTTATATATATAGATTTGAACCGATAATAACAATGGACCCCAATAAGCACCCGTCCTGTACAAGAAGCCTACATCTGGAAATGGACAGGTAATAGAATATACATGTATTTAGCCTAATCATATAAGTCTAAGATTATAAAAATAGGCGACTGACGGAAGAATTTATGGACAATTTACTAAAATATTTATAAGAATCATTACAAATGAAGTAGCCTAAACGAGAATTATACCCCCCTATGGGCGTATATAGGAAATAATTTTGGGGGGCTAAGAGAATTTTGGAGGAGGCTGAAAACTCTTGGGAGGTATGGAATATTAACAATCTAGAACTTCGTATTGTTAAAACGCTATTACACACACAAAAAAATAAAAATCTGAACTAAGTGATCTTGTTAAATTGATTTTTAAGGGTTTTATGACACATTTTAAACGATTATATCAAAATTTCGGGGGGGGGGGGGGTGCAGCCCCTTCAGCCCCCTTATATACGCCCTTGCGTTCTCAACTTTTTCTTATGAATATTTTGAATCTCCATAATTTTCAATAATTTTATGTCAAGTTGCCCCTTAACACGTTCTCTGCTACTGCAATTGCAGGATTCCAATGTCGAGTTATTTGATGATCTCGAGCGCATGAATTGTTTCAACGTTCATCATTCGTTCTAATATTTTTGATTTTCGGAGGCAAAACGTGCTTCTAGAGGTGTATGGTGTCAACAAAATGTAATTAATAAATGTGCCACACTTAACAATAAAATATGTGAAACAAAAGAATTAGGGTAAGTGACCCAATAGTTGACACTTTAAGGAAGGGTTATTTTACTTAAAATAATTCTTCACTTAGTTTTTGAAAATAATAAACTTTGAATATATCAAATTATTCGTCAGCTCATTCTCTATGAAATTCACATAAATCAATTTTAGATACATTAAGTATTTCAAGTAAAATAAATCATTAAATGCTGCCTTACTCTGGTCCTAATGTTGACACGTCTGTAGTAGGTCGATGCATAAGTTTGACTTTTCTGTTCCTAAGGATGACAGTGAGGGAAAATGAAAATAATACAACTTCATTCTTTAAACAAACAACCAAATTGGATTGAAATCGTGCTGTTTTTCCTTCAACTTGAACTATATACTAATCGCCTACTCTAATAATGTTAACTTTGTTTATTACTTGCTTATTACAGCCATTTTCATCATTCATCCTTTGGTCATTTTTGAACAATCGCTCTTCTTCTTTAACTTTTTGTGTAACTCATTGATGATGGTTTACTTACACCTGTTGATTCTACACAGTTCATGCTAGTGAAGTCCTTCCTTCTTCAGGCTGAATGGAGGAGTCGCCATCTTCCTCAGTCATGGAGTTTCTCACCTTATTTTTCCGACGAGAAGAATTTAAAAGTTATTTCTTGTAAGAGATGTTTCTTCTTTTTTGTTCAATCTAGCCTTCGCTCTTTTTTCTTGGCGATTTCAGCGATTTTTTTTTTTTTTTTTTTTTTTTTTAATGCAGGACTTGCTCTATTCATGAAATTTTAGCTTCCAACCTTCTTTAAACGTTCGGAAACCTGATACATCCATAGGTTGGTTAATGTGAGAAGCATTTGGAGGTACCGCCTGTTATAACCATTGTACCACAAATTGATTAAGAAGTTGTGTGACATTTCAAATTGCAGAAAACTATTATAAAAAGTTGCCTGTCAACATTAGGAACAGAATGTCGAAATTAGGAAAACATGTCAACTTAAGGTTCCAGTCATAAGAAATTAATAAAATCAGGATACATGAATTTCTAATGAAAATCTCAACTAAATGTTTTAGTATTCATCACTTACAAGCGTTTTCCTAAAGTTGACATTAGTGTCAAGAAAAGGAGCCCTGGTTGTTTATTGGGTTCCCAATGTTGACACTACCATAATCTCAAGATTTTTTTATTTAACTTGAGTCATACCTTTTACAGTCCATAATTTAAGTATCATAGAGTTCATAGAAATCACAAAAATACAATTTAATGCACGCATTACAAAAAACAATTCTTAAGAAATATTCTTAATCTCTTATCAAACTCACTAAGCAAAGAGAGCAGCAGGAGTTGACTCGAGGATTTTTCATACTAAAATGGCTGCAGATGATATTAACGGAGTTGCATAGTTGATCGGGTCAGTCGACATTATTCTTCAACACCTGTTCTTTCAGTTGGATGCAAACTTATTGAATTCTCTTGAATCTAATTGTTATTTTTCAAATTTAAATTTGAAGTGTCAACTTACGGAGCAGTGTCAACGATCGGGTCATTTACCCTATTCATGTTTAACATTACAGAACAGGGTTTTGAAGATACTAATTTTATAGAGAGTAGTATTAAAATATTTCAGGCAATGCCATTAAATTTGGAGCAATCCGGAATCAGTTTATTTGAATTTATATTTAAAAAATGATTATAGGAAGGGGTTGTAGGAGGTGGATCAAGGAAGAGGACAAAAAGACAACCTTCGCCTTTTGAAGCGTTCCAAATAGGTGATATGTTATACTCTAAGTCATTTATAATCCCGAAATCTTTATTAATTTGTGAAATTAACACTCATATATATGTGAAATTAAGTAAGCATTCCAAGTGGATGTCGAACAGGCTGAATAAGTTGTTTTCCTACTGTGCGTTTCTGCAAATAATAGCGCCTTTAATATCACTTTCATTCTAAAATTCTTCGGAGTATGTGTTTAACCCTGGATCAGGTGCAATCCCGGAGTACCGTAATCGGGCGCAACTGTCCTAATACGACAGCCTCCATTTTTTGGCCCTAAAAAATTCCCATATACTTTTTAAAGTCTAAAAAACGCAACGCTGTATCCACTTCCCCAGCGATGTGGCAATTTAAAGACGGATGCCTTGTAGACGGGACCGACCTAGGAAGTTACGGAGGTTAGGAGCATCTTGTGTTAAGGTAGAGGACGGAGGTACCTTAAAAACCATCCACCCGTCCCAACAGAACCATTGCGCCCGATGCAGGGTTAAATTTTTCACAAAATATTAACTCTATCCCATGGGCGTATATAGAAAATAACTTCGGAAGGGCTGAGAAAATTTCTGGTGTATGGAATCCTAACAATTTAGAACTTGGAAGCGTTTTAGCCAACTAAAACGCTATTACACCCAAAATAAAATATTTTTTATGAACTAAGTGATCTTATTTAATTTATTTTAAGGTTTTTATGACATTTTTGCCGATCAAATCAAAATTTCGGTGGGTGGGCTGCAGCACCCCTTATATGCGCCCATGCTCTATCCATTCCTAGCTTGCGTAATGACAGTATATATAAGAATTATGGAAACGCGCCAAGATGACGCAGTTCCTGCGAGTAGGACTTTTCTTTGTGCTTGGGATCTCTTTTTTGGTTTCTTTGTTAAGGCCTTGGCCATGGCCATTTTTTTCCGAGCTGAATTACAATTGATTCAATAATTCCGATAGATAGCATGGCGCCATACATAAGCCAGACATTTCATTGTCATATAAGTGACATTTCTAAATCTTCATTTCTTTAGAAAATGAACTCGGTAAGCTGGAATTTGAGCCCAGATATTCCGATTTTACGCATTTGAATAGTCTGCAAACTAAAAATTGACAAATTAAGAGATCGTTATTACGATTCTTCGAATAGAACCTCCAAAATGCTCTACATCTATAACTGTAAAAATTATTGATCAAATTTCACTGTTCTGCAAAAAAAAACTTTTCTCCCCTCCCTTGAACAATTTTGCCTGTTTCTCATGTTTTCAGGTGTGTTGAGTCCGAATCTGAACTCAGAAAAATTCTATCACCCTCTGATTTTGAGAGAAAAGAGGAGAAAGTTGGAAAAAATGAAAAATTGTATTTGAAAATTACACTGTTCTGCACGAAAATCCTCCTTCAAACCAAAACATGCTTTCTTACTGTTTTCAAATGTGCTGAACACGAATTTGAAGTCAGATTCTGTCTGTCACGCACAGTTTCTTGAGAAATTCTAGTTTTTTATCCAAAAATGTGAGTTTTTTGTAAATTTGACGAATTTTTTTGGCATCAAAACATAGTGAAAAAAATTCAAAAGCCCGATGATTTTGAGCGCAATGAAGTATATTTGAACGAGAAAAAAAAATGATGGGAATATTACAAGTGGTTGAAGAAATATGTCTAAAAGTGTTTTTTCAGTTTCTGAAATTGCGCTCAAAATCATCGGGCTTTTGAATTTTTTTCACTATGTTTTGATGCCAAAAAAAAAATCGTCAAATTTACAAAAAAACTCACATTTTTGGATAAAAAAAACTAGAATTTCTCAAGAAACTGTGCGTGATAGACAGAATCTGACTTCAAATTCGTGTTCAGCACATTTGAAAACAGTAAGAAAGCATGTTTTGGTTGGAAGGAGGATTGTCGTGCAGAACAGCGACATTCCTTGATAATCTTCAAGGAATGTCGTATCTACAAACATTCGTTCTATAAATATAAAATACCGCCTGAGACAGCTAAAGCTCTAGAAAATGACTCGTTGAAGATGGATAACATCTTTTCCTTGCTCAAGGACACACAAATGTACGACGAAATATAATATTGTAGAAAAAAATATAAATTAATAAAAATAACTTATAAATAATAATAATAAAAAATAAAGGTTCCCGTAGATCACCGAAGTTAAGCAACGTCGGGCGTGGTCAGAACCTGAATGGGTGACCGACCACGTGCTGTTGGCATTAGAAAGGGTGGTAACCTGTAGATAGCCCGGCGCTAATAGCCAAATAGTTGATGCGCCGTAAAAAAAAAAAAAATAAAATAAAAAAAAAAAAAATAAAAAAAAAATAAAACCTAATAAAAATAAATAAAATATTTTCCGGATTTTCACCGATGTTTATTAATTTTCTTTATACAATGTTTTATTAATATTTGTAACTTATGAAATGGGACTAGTCGAGGTTTTCACCCATTTCTTAATACTATCCTTTTATAAAGGGCTGAATTTTTTTCAACAACACATGACATATTCATTATTTTAATCAATAAATTTTAAAATCATGCCTGATTTATTAATAAAATGAAAATTTTGAGTTTTATTGATTCCATTAAAAAAAAATATGACTGTGCAATACAATTCAATAAAAAATAATGAATAACTCTTGTTGGAAATAATTTAACTAAAAAATAAAAAGCAGATTAAATTAAAATTAAATACTTTTGTTTCTTACTATTTGCAATGTTGTTTACGTAAATGTAATCAATATTGCAAACAACAATGCAACACACAATGTTGTTACATTTACGTAAACAACATTGCAAATAATGGAATACTAAATTGTATTAAACAAAAAAAAAAACCTGCTATGAGCTTCATATTTAGCTATGATATTCATGATGGTAATGTTTTTCTTTTATTTTTATGTATGTCTCTCTTTGCTCTTATTTATTTATTTAAATATTAACGTCCGTTTATCATTGACAAAGAGTTTTAGAACGGGTCACCTATAGGCTACCACCCTTTTCTAACCAGGATAGGGCTGATGCCTTTTCTTTTTTTGAAAGAAAAGCACGGAGTGCCTTAACACTCACGGCCACCGGGCCTCCTCTTATTAGTGCCAAATGTGTTAGGAAAGCCTATAATCCTCCATTCAAAATTTCTATTTCTGTATTTAAAAAATATTATACTCTTCATTATTTTATTTTTTTTTTTTTTACGGCGCATCTACTTCTAGGTCATTAGCGCCGACATCCAGGGTGCAGCGAGGAATTTTCCCAGCGAGCCTTGAGATGAGAAAATTCCTGCCGGAGGTGGGAATCGAACCCACCATCTCCCGCTTATGAATCCAGCGCGCTAGCCACTAGAACTCTTCATTATTGATCAAAAATATTTCACGCAAAAGTAACGTTCAAGTTTTCCTCAATTTTCAGGCTATTCATAAGCAATAAAAAAAAAAAAAAAAAAACAAATTTGTGAAAGAAGTGACACTTATCATTTAACCTAAATGATTTATCCACTCATTTTCGAAACTGAATCACGGTCATCATACTATTCAAGTGCCTATCAATCTTTTGTTCTATTTATCAACATAATCTGTACAATTTCTTGAATATTTTTTTTTTTTTTTTTTTTTTTTTTTTTTTTTTTTTTTAAATCAATATTCTATTTAAAAAAAAAAAAAAAAAAAAATTCAATTTCTTGAATATTTTTTTTTAAAATAGAATATTGGTAAAATAACTGATTATTAAAAACTGTTTTGTATTTTTAGGACAGCTAGCCGGACTTGAAGAAGGTTGGCTTACTGAAGACGAGTTACTCGGACGGCCTGTGTCTGTAAGGAGGAGGCATATAAAAGATTTAATCAAGAAATGTTGCCAGACAGTATGTACTGTCGAGGATTTCAGGGGAGCCTGCTACTGAATGTAAATGAAGAAACTGTCATGTAACGAACTTTTTTGCGTTTTAGCGCGTCGACTCAATGAGGCAAGCCAGAAGAACTAACGACAAATGTTACCGTTCGTTTACCCATAGATCACAAAACAGCTGGCCCATTCAATGTGCTAAACCTACTAAACAATAATAGCCCCTTTTGACAATAATAGTCGCCTTTCTTGGACAATTTGGACTCATGGCAAAGTTTATTCTTTGTTTCTGCGGAAATCGGTTTCTGCGGAAGTTATTCGTTGAGTTTTTATTGTGGAAATACAATTTTATCCAATGAAAATGTCTTTATATCTTGAAACAATTTCATTATAGCATAATGTTGATAAACGATTGATGAGCATTACAAATTCAATTTTAAATTAAAACTCTTATTCCCAATTGGCTTTCATACGATCTCCCATTTCCCTATCCATAGAAAGGAAATGACGCGTACGACATCGACCCTATGAAGCAATGCGTAAAACCTGGCGAGAAATGTTGAAATTTCATAAGCCATTTGATTTATGAAAGATGGCGTCCCAGGATCAAGTTATCTCATAGTCCCGAGTCGAGCAGGTTAATGAAAGTTGGTATCCCAGCATAAACATCAAGTCTTCCCATAGTCCTGAGTCGAGGAGGATTTATGAAAGTTGGTATCCCAGCATAAACATCAAGTTATCCCATAGTCCCGAGTCGAGCAGGTTAATGAAAGTTGGTATCCCAGCATAAAGATTAAGTTATCCCATAGTCCTGAGTCGAGGAGGATTTATGAAAGTTGGTATCCCAGCATAAACATCAAGTTATCCCATAGTCCTGAGCCGAGGAGGATTTATGAAAGTTGGTATCCCAGCATAAACATCAAGCTATCTCATAGTCCCGAGTCGAGGAGGATTTATGAAAGTTGGTATCCCAGCATAAACATCAAGTTATCCCATAGTCCCGAGTCGAGCAGGTTAATGAAAGTTGGTATCCCAGCATAAACGTCAAGTTATCCCATAGTCCTGAGTCGAGGAGGATTTATGAAAGTTGGTATCCCAGCATAAACATCAAGTTATCCCATGGTCCTGAGCCGAGGAGGATTTATGAAAGTTGGTATCCCAGCATAAACATCAAGCTATCTCATAGTCCCGAGTCGAGGAGGATTTATGAAAGTTGGTATCCCAGCATAAACATCAAGTTATCCCATAGTCCCGAGTCGAGCAGGTTAATGAAAGTTGGTATCCCAGCATAAACATCAAGTTATCCCATAGTCCTGAGTCGAGGAGGATTTATGAAAGTTGGTATCCCAGCATAAACATCAAGTTATCCCATAGTCCTGAGCCGAGGAGGATTTATGAAAGTTGGTATCCCAGCATAAACATCAAGCTATCTCATAGTCCCGAGTCTAGGAGGATTTATGAAAGTTGGTATCCCAGCATAAACATCAAGTTATCCCATAGTCCTGAGTCGAGGAGGATTTATGAAAGTTGGTATCCCAGCATAAACATCAAGTTATCCCATAGTCCTGAGCCGAGGAGGATTTATGAAAGTTGGTATCCCAGCATAAACATCAAGCTATCTCATAGTCCCGAGTCTAGGAGGATTTATGAAAGTTGGTATCCCAGCATAAACATCAAGTTATCCCATAGTCCTGAGTCGAGGAGGATTTATGAAAGTTGGTATCCCAGCATAAACATCAAGTTATCCCATAGTCCTGAGCCGAGGAGGATTTATGAAAGTTGGTATCCCAGCATAAACATCAAGCTATCTCATAGTCCCGAGTCGAGGAGGATTTATGAAAGTTGGTATCCCAGCATAAACATCAAGTTATCCCATAGCCCTGAGTCGAGGAGGATTTATGAAAGTTGGTATCCCAGCATAAACATCAAGTTATCCCATAGTCCTGAGTCGAGGAGGATTTATGAAAGTTGGTATCCCAGCATAAACATCAAGCTATCTCATATTTAGCAGTCAAAATGTTGAAACTGTAGCCCTTTGTTACTTTGATCAACACCGCGCAGGATTTATGAAAGTTGGCATCCCAGCATAAGAATCAAGTTATCTCAAACAATGAAAATATTTAGGTGTGAATATCTCCTAAACAAAGCGTTTGCGGACATACCTTCAGAGGAATTTTTTTTCTTGTTTGGAGGTCCTTAGTTCATATTTTCAGTTTGGCCAGTTAACCCTGAAACACCCTGTATATGCTGCGCCGGAATATAGAATGATAAAAAGCCGGGTGGACAGTTACGGATTTACCAACGGCTCGAAGACTGAATTAGGAACAGGAGCGAGCGTGTGGATTCTGGACACCACACACACTCTCAAAATACCACTGGGCAAATATGCTACAGTGTTTCAAGCTGAGGTAATAGCCATAAACAAGCGTGCGGACATCATGAATAGCGGAGGTCCTAGAGACAAATGCTTTACTATATTCTCGGACAGCCAAGCCGCTATAAGGCCAAGAATGTACGGACAGCTTAAATAATTTGGGCCGAAAAGACGGGGTCAAACTGGAGTGGGTTCTGAGTCTGGCATAACTGGAAATAAAAGAGCTGATGAGCAGGCAAATATTGGGGCATCCACGACACCTATTTCACTTGAACCAATATGTGGAATTGCACCGGCAGTTGCCAGACTGATCATTCGTAGATGGGCCGAAGTTGAACACAAGAGGAAGTGGAGTCAAAGTACCACCCAGAGACAGGCAAAGCAATTTATGCTATTCCCTGGCAAGAAAAGAACGGAAACACTTCTTAATCTCTGGATAAGCAAGGTTAAACTATTAACAGCCCTCCTCACAGGGCACTGCAAGCTTCGCCGACATCTCTATTCCATGGGACTCACTAACACAACATAGTGCCGACTATGCTCTGAACAGGATGAAACTCCATACCGTATTGTAAGCAGATGTACAATATTGGCAGGCAAAAGGTTTCTGCACTTCGGAGCTTCGACTATTGATGATCCGAGGAGGATACCAGAGCTGAACCTTACAACTCTTAAGGAGGTTCATTGCTGACACGGGTCTGGTTCTTATAACAGAACGACACGTCGGGTGGCACAATAGGTCTTGTAGACCTCGGTGCGGTTCCTCAGGCTTACCCGGGCACCCGTTAATCTAAATAAATAAACACGAAATGTAAGGTGTACATCGCCATGATGCGGAACACCAACAAATAAATTAAATTAATTTAAATTGTTGCCTAATTTCATCAAATACGGACCATTTTTTGGATAGTAGTATGTGTGTGTGTATATATATATATATATATATATATATATATATATATATGTTTGATGTTATTTTTCGTCGCTGGGATAGTATTTTTAGATGGAACGGCATTTTTCTCCAGCGGTGGTACTCCTCCTCACTTCTTCCCGGAATATTTCGATGGATTCATCTCCATCTTCTTCAGCCAGGTACTTGTTTCTTCCTCGGTGGTAGCCAAGGGAATGAAGCCTTGGCTACCACCGAGGAAGAAACAAGTACCTGGCTGAAAAAGATGGAGATGAATCCATCGAAATATTCCGGGAAGAAGTGAGGAGGAGTACCACCGCTGGAGAAAAATGCCGTTCCATCTAATATATATATATATATATATATATATATATATATATATATATATATACATATTCAAATTTGAAAGACCTATGGTTTCGTGCCCTAGGAGTTGTGAAACGTGGACAATCTTTGTCAGCACCATGGAATTGCGTCATCGATTCGACTTAAAAGTAGATATTCCTCCTTTAACGGAGAAAGTAAACACGCTAAAAAATAAATAAAAAATAAGATCACAAGAACAATTTAATACCCTGTTCAGATAATTATTATCAAAGATATTCGTAGTCTTATAATACTGCAAACGCCAGTGCATTTTCATTTCATTTAGTGAAAGGAAGTTGACCTTTTATGATTGGTGATAATGGTGAGTCTGTTTACTTGTTTACTATTCAGTATCATAATAATTCTTTCGGCATATGAAGCAAATAGATCTATATGTTTGAACAGAACTCTATGTGATATCTTCACTTATTGTAGTCCAAAAATATCAATAATCGTTCAGTAGTACCTGCGTTAAATAATCTAATTCAAAAGCAACGGTAACGTTTATAACAAATTTAATCCTCCCGCATTATACAGTTGTCAGAAGTTACCCAAGTGTTTCAATCAGTTTTTCCTTGTTTCGTTCGCCTCGTTAGGGATGAAAATTCGCTTATGATGTCGACAAGCTCTCTAAGACACAATCCGGACTTTCAGTGGATATTTCATAACCCTTAGGGAACGAAAAAATCGGACGTCCAAATTTGTGTATATATATGTAGTAGTTAATAAATATATAATGTGTATATAATTATTTCTGGTACCTAGTGTATAATATGGAAGAAATTAAAATAAATGTATCATGTATCAAAAACTCTTTCATTTAGACAATCTTATTTATTAGTGTTTATTTAAACTTTTAGTGCGGGTTTTGAGTGGGGCACGTCAGTTTAGACGTGGCCTGCGGAAGGTCTTCTTTTAGGTCAGCTGAGGCTTATTTAACCATTTCCTTACTAAAGACTTCTGTAGAAGCTTGTTCCGTGCCCCTGGAACGAAGGACTTGTACAGCAGTCCGACCCTTCTCTCTCGCTTACCAGCTCCTTACGGCTAACTTTTCCAGGAGTTTGACCTTGGGGCTATTAAGCAAGGATTTAGAGAAGCTTTAGGTATTTCTTTTACCACTGGTCGCCGAAAAAATTAACTATTTGTGTCGAGAGAGAGCCACGGATTATGGATATATGGGTCGGGATCGTAAAAATTAACATCACAAGTGTTAGATCCAACTAGATTCCAATCGAAAAGGATGATGCATTTTTCTTGTTTTTAATAAAAAAGAGGCTATTTATTTATTTAGCTTCTTTGATTAATACCTATATCATAAAAAATAATATTTTTCGTACTAAAAAGTATAGACTATAAAAAATATTTATTGGAGCATCTAATTATATAATTCAACTTAAATATTTAGAGCTAAAGGTAAACATAAATGAATAATAAAATGCAGTTTTCCTACGATTAGAAATGTTAAGGGAGGAAATTATATGAACGTTTTTACGCACGTCGAGAGGAGGGCGAGAATAGCTTCGTAACCAGGGCCCGGCCAGGTAGAGAGATCGCGTACTACAGGGTCGGTCAGCCCGCACTACCCGTCGTAAGCTAAGGGTTAAGTTGCTCCTGAAGTGGCTTTAAGTGGCGCAAAACATGTAGAGCACATAATAAAAAGAAATAAATGAGAAATTGAAATTTTTATAATATATGACCTTCTGCCAATTTTAAAAGACATAGTTGAGAATAAGGGTCACAATAGTATAATATAATTTAATATTTATATTTTACATCCACTGTTTCTATCTACTAATAGACACATTAGGACCATTTCAGCGCCTTAAACTATATATATATAAAATATATAGTTTCCGGTAAAAATGGCTAAATTGGGAGCAAAATATCACGAGTTTCTAGTTTAAGCTTTACAATTCACAACTGTTATGAGGATTACATTAAAACAAGCTAATATGCCGCCGTTCCTGCGAGTCGTACTTTTATACTGCCTTATTGTCTCATGGGCGTATAAAGAAAATAATTTCGGGAGGGGCTGGGAGAATTTTGGGGGGGGGATGAGAACATTTGGGAGTATGGAATACTAACAATGTATAGTTAGTCAATTAAATAGTTAGTCAATTAAAACGCCATTACGCCCAATAAAACCAATTTTTTCTGAACTAAGTGATCTTATTTAATTTATTTTTAAGGTATTTATGATACATTTTTACCGATTTCGGGGGGGGGCTGCGCCCCCCCCCCTTATATACACCCGTGTATTGTCTTATAAATATTTATTTTTCCAGAAGGCGTTGCTCCTTCTGCAGGTTGTGGTTCTTGCATTCCTGGGAATGGCTACAGCCTACACCATCATCGAAAGACCTCTAACGCAACAAGAAATTAACCACTTCTTGGAATACATGACACAGGAATTTAAACGTCGTGGAATGAACAGCTCAGAAGAACATTCATGAAAATGTATAACCTTTAATTCGGATTTATTATCCATAAATAAATAGCATCTTATACTCCATTGATTTCTTCTATTTCTTTAAATGCAAACCTAAATACTTAACATGTTTTATTCATGTTATTATAATTATATTTGACATGATATCATATATAAACAATTATATAGTCAGTTAACACAGCTTTGTGATTCTGTTCCTTTTTGATTTATTGTAATAATTAGAGCCCGGAAGTTAGGCAAAACGCCTTTTTTAATCTGACTGAATATATTGACGAATCAGATAGAGATAAATATGTTTTCGTGCATTTAGGAAGTGTAGTGACAATTTGTTGTTGCCTTTTTTGCATATTTTAAAGATTTAATGCCTTTTTTTGCCTTTTTTGGTCGTTATGAAATTTTTTTCTGCGATTTCCACATTTTAAAAAGCACATAATGAATTTCCATAAGGTTGCACAAATTAAATTACATATTGCCGTCACAAAGATCTATCTAGAATCTTATTCCCTGTAAATCGTTTATTTGTTTGAAATGGTTCCACAGTGGCACAGTTGTTCACAAATTCATTAAAGTTACTCTGGCCGGATGGAATACGGGATGATGATGAACCTTATTTTTGGCACAGACGTGGCACCTTACATTGAAAAAGCAGCTAAAGCCTTGAAAGATCTTTTTCCTAAAATGCTCCACCTCACATGTCTAGCCCATGGTCTAGCACCACAGCTCTCTTTACCTCCACAGCCAGTTCTCACCAGATGAAGAACCTGGATCTCAGCAGTCATGTATTACAGCAACAATTTGGACGATACGTCCACGATAGTTTGTGCCGTATCAGTAGACAAGATGGTTCAGTTCGTGAGGTAAAACGCTCCACCTCACATGTCTAGCCCATGGTCTAGCACCACAGCTCCCTTTACCTCCACAGCCAGTTCTCACCAGATGAAGAACCTGGATCTCAGCAGTCATGTATTACAGCAACAATTTGGACGATACGTCCACGATAGTTTGTGGCGTATCAGTAGACAAGATGGTTCAGTTCGCGAGGTAAAAGAGTTATTGGGCTAAACAATGATCTGGCATTTATAACCATGGGCGTATATAGAAAATAATTTCGGAGGAAGCTGGGAAAATTTGGGGGGGGGGCTGAGACAATTTCCGGTGTATGGAATACTAACAATTTAGATCTTGGAAGAGTTTTAGCCAACTTAAACGCTATTACACCCAAAATATAATATGTATTATGAACTAAATGATCTTATTTAATTTATTTTTAAGGGTTTTATGAAATTTTTACCGATCAAATCAAAATTTCGGGGGGGCTGCAGCCCCCTCAGCCCCCCCTTATATACGCCCATGTTTATAACAGCACATTATAGTGTGATACCGGAAGCAATCTTGAAGTTAGAGAAAAGAGATGATTCGCTAGTATCATCTTTAAGTACCAGGAGAAAAAGGAAGGAGTGTTAGTGGAAAGTGTATACATGTTCTGAGTGCTAATATGGACGTTGAAAATATTCATAATCTTCTGATGTGTGTCTGTTTTAACTGACATGTGTCCATCCGAAATAGGTTGTTTCAAATTTTGCCTATCACTTCAGTGGAAGTAGAACGTTCCTTTTCCATGATGAAAAACATTCTTTCTAACAAGCGTCTGTCTTTGAGAGTTGATACTTTGAATAAGCACCTTGTTGTGCTAGTAACCAAGAAAAGTAAGAGTAAGTACGCTAATTATGTGATAAATTGATAATAAAGAAATGAATGAGTATTTAAAATACATATTTTTCTTAATAATGAGTGAGATTTCTCTTTGCTTTCACTTCCAATAAATGCCTATTTTAATTACAGTACTGCCTATTTACAGTATTTCAAGTGCCTTTTTGCCTGCCTATTTTAACCAAAAATAAATGCCTAACTTCCGGGCTTTAGTAATAATCATGGGCGTATATAAGGGGAGGGGCTGAGGGGGCTGCAGCCCCCCCCCCCTAAAAATAAACCGGTCCAACAAAAACGCTAGAATAGTCAATTTTAAGGAAAATATTAGTTTGTTTCTTTAGACCAGTCTCATCACTTATTATTGAAAGTGATTATATTTCTTTAAGTAACCGCGGAAAAAAACTAAAGCCTTCTGGAAAACGAAAAAAAAACTGAGGAAATAAAAACACGACGTCATTGAATTAACAATCTTGTGTGAACCCAGTAGCCAGAGCCGTGATAAACATTATCAATCATACTCATCGCCTTATAATAATAGGAATGATATGACATTTTCAGTTTATTTACAGAAACCACTCCGATCCTTGAGGATAAGATATAATGGTGAGCTTTTCATATCCACGTTAATTTCTATTAAAAATTATTCATTTTCAAAAATTGCTTTCTCCATAAAACAGCACTTCACTCGTTAGAAGTTTGAATGAAGATATCACCCGTCATGTTGTAGGAAAATTTAGAGGGGAAATTTTGAAATTAAGTGGTACATTACGAACAGAGAGTGCTTGTCATTTTTCTTTGTCCTCTTTATCACAGACCATATTCAATGAGAAAAATAAATATCTACAATATAAGTGTGTACACAAAAAAATTTCAGAAATTACTGAATCATGGGCTACCCACAGAATAAGATAAGAGTTATTTCTATGGAAGTTAAGAAAAGCCAAAAACTAACCAATTCAGAAGTGATTTGCAAATCAAAATCTTTAATTAAACTTTTTTTAACGAAACGAATTTTAAAATGAATTTAAAATCATGTTTTGTTTTTATAAACTTTCATAGAAATGTCTTTCATTTGTGACCATCCATTTGCTGGAATCACAAGAACTTTGTGTTTGGTTGTGAACAAGAAAGAATTCTTGTGGTTCTACTCACAAGAAAGAAGCAATACAATACTATTTCAGGAAGAGATTATTCATAATTTTTTTTTTTTTAATTTAAGTTACCATTTAAAAAAATTAATAAATCAAGAATCATAAAAACATTAAATGAATCACATTATTTTCATTATCTTGGTAATTCTTTTCATGAGCTTCTCGGAAAGGAAAAGGTACTACATACTGGGGGAATGGGACTCCTTTATGTAACACCAACCATCAACAAAAGGATTATTTAGTTTATTTAAAATTCATTTATTTTCTTATTAATACAGAATTATTATTTTTAGAAGCTGCTCTTCTTTCTTCAGGTAGTAATTTTTGCATTAATGGGAGTCGCTGCCGGATTCACCATCATCTATAAGCCTTCTATTTTTCAAGAAATAAATGATTTCTTAGAAGCCACGAATAGAGAATATAAATTTCTTGGAATGTTGAACAATACAAAGAAAATTTCTAAATGAAATGTAAACATGACCTGCATTTTTGTGGTAGTGTTTTTCCGTCTCTGCTTTTTTGTTGTTCTTTTATATTGCTAGAAGGACTTTCGTTAATTATATTGACTACTTAGCAATTCCTATGAATTAGCAATGCCATATGACATTTTTGTAAAGTCTGTATTCATATAGCATTATAATCAAATTGATTATCTGTAAAAAGTTTTAAAATGTAAACAATTTCTAGACAATTAATATACAATCACTGATACTGTCTGAAGCAAAAGTTCTTTGTTTTACAAAAATATTTATGAAATGCAGTTTTCCTAATATGCCTGCCCAATTGAACCTCACCAGATAATTTTACAGTCACAAACACGTTTACAAAACACAAGCACTTATCTTTATGCGAGAGTGAGTCTATACGTATGTATATGTTCATTACTAGGGACCGGATTTTTAGGATAAAATAAGCATCCAATTAGGTTTTTGCAGCAGGCATAATAGGTCCTTTTAGGTTTTTATTTAAAAATCCATTTTAGGTTTTTTTATGTGTTAAAAATGTTTCAATAGGTTCAAAAAATAAGTTCAACCTATTATAATTTATCATTAATAATTTTGATTAATTTATAATTGATAAATTAATATGTATACAAATAGTGAAATAAAAATAATCAACAAAAATCATTATTTTATAGAATAGTATATTGAGGAGTTTCTCTGCTAAAGAGTTCCAACTTCTAAAGAGCATCAGGAAGAATTTCACTGCCTATAGAAAGGTACTTAACTGTGTTAAAAACCAAATAATTAAATTTTGGAAAAATTTAAAAAGGAAAATATGAAACTAAAATAGGTATTACCCCTTGTTACAGTAAACGTCCATATTGGTGCCTAGGTTTTCGACGGTGAAATTCTTCCTGTTGTCTCTACACTACCTTAAAAGCGGAGAAAGATAAAGATGCACCCGTTTACGTCACGAGACGTCATAGGGGAGTATTTCATCGCACCTTTTAGCTCCAGTGTTGACGATTCCAATTTTCCAATGAGATTTGGACGACCTAAGAAATGTGCTCTTAGGAATGCGAGTGCACCACGAATCTCGTTTGTCTGGCGGAACATCGAAGCCTTAGAAAAACGGTAGCAGCTTCATTCATATCCAAAGCGTCAACAACTGTTTTTATTTTTTCCCCAGCGTGTTAAAATGGATTCTGGCGACACTCCTAGTAAAATTTCCCTGAACGTCTGGATCCGGGAAAATGCTTTTAAGAAAATTTGTTTAGGAAATGAGCTCATTGAATTGCATTTTCTATTTTACAGATTAGGTCTGTCTAGGTCATTCCATCGTTATTTAGGTGATTTTAGGTGATATCATCCAGGATAGGTTTTTTTAGGTTCTTCCAAATTTGCATGAATGATACTACAAGACGCGAATCATATAAAAAACCTATCCTTATCATGTTTAGCAGAAAGGAAAAAAATAGGTGAAAACCTAAGAATCCGGTCCCTATTCATTACATGTTAAAGGATTTATCAAATTTAATATTAAACATTTCCATCAATTTTTTTTTCAAATAAAAAAGGCAAGTAAATAATTTGAGGACGATGTCATTTGGAATATCTAATTCTAAAATTATGATAAATCTTGTATGACTTACAACCAAGATAGGTTGAAAGATGATTTAAAGCTGATGTCGGTGACGTTTATCTTTTACTTCAACCCTTTATAGGGAACATTTCGCTGGCAATGTTATATGACATTTAATGCTGCAAAAGATGCCTATTTACTCCCCTAAGAACACCTGTTATGTTAGATTAGCCAAAGATACATGTTATTTCTGGTTTCCAACATTTCCCCGTATGTGGATAATGCCTATTCGCGACCTGTCTGTAAGGAGTCAGCAAAAATGATACTAAACCCGCATAACAATTGCGAGAATAAAGCGGCCCCTACACGGTCAGTAATAATGACATTACCTTATCAAAATGACAGTGTAAGGTGGACAAACTTGGAATGACGAACAGTAATGATGTGAATCCGGATTTTCTGATCTCTGCTTCATCATTACTGAAAGTGGAGGGGATACTGTCATTAGTAATGATGGTGTAGGGAGCGCTACATCATTAATCCGTCATTACTCAGTCTATCTCGAGCTGTAACTAGGTGAAAGAGATGTAAAGGTTAAACTAGATTGAGTAGAAAGGGCAAAAAATAAGATGAATTGAAATGTATGACTCTACCTTGGTAACATTATAGTTATAAAATAGTTATAAAAGTAATATATATATATATATATATATATATATATATATATATATATATATATATCAAAGTAACGAATCCGCATTAAGTCTAATTAAAATATATCATAGAATAAAATATATATAAAGTCATCTATAAGGGACCAACAACTTTTCACATTCGTTACTTTGCATTTGTATCGACGATATAAAATAGGTTGAAAGTGCTTTATTTTTTATATCGACTTTAGAAAATAATGTTGACGTGATTCTTTTACCAATTCATTTGCCTTATAGAGTAGATTAGAAGAAAATATAATCGTTCAACTATAATTTATATTTCGTCAAATATATTCAAAAATATGCTTACGTTTACAAGCAAACTAGCATTATACATTTTTTTACACCAAAAATAATACTAGATTTAAAATCAGCACCCCAAGAAACCCTAACGTGGTGAATAATATTGAAAACAAAAAATAATGATTTTTCCCAGTCTGGAAGAGAATAAAAAATTGTAAGCGAAAAAGTAATGTGACGTTTTGAAATTCAATATCTCCCCTTGAGATAATCCGATTTTTACGTCATTGAAATCTTTCAAAAGAAGAAAGACTCATTTTTTTAACCATATAAATGACTATTGTATTATCTCATAAGGTACTTGCGAAAAATGGTTATCCAAATAAAAATAAAATGCAAACTTTTTTGCACATAACCTCGGTCCCAGAACACTTGAAAACGCCCCGATTGGAAGGATATGTGTCATATTAAGGCCTTTACAAACGTTTCACATGGTTTTTTGTGGCTAGTGTCGCAATTATAGCTACACAGGCAACTTTGCGAGGATCCATTATCAACAAAACGCTTCTGTCACGGAGATCACAATGCATACTGAAGAAAAGTAATGACATTAAAAATGATCCGTGGAATGACGGTGTAAGGTGTACATTGTAATGATGATATGGAATGACGAGAGTTGAATAGTAATGACATTACTGATAATGTCATTATTACTCACCGTGTAGGGGCCGCTTATGTTCGCTTTGGTGCAATTATCTCTTGAATCGTGCTCGAAGCAGTGTATATTTGTTTTAAAATAATACATTTTTATAAACATAATTAGAAATTTCATTTTCTAGCATCATTACACTCTTAAAATTACTCTTGCGTATACCATCTTAAACACTTGTATTTTATGAAACCATTCTAGAATTTGATGATGACAATTCTTCTTACTCACATTTTGAAGGGAAAATATTATTCCAGAACTGCACCTGCTGTTTTGAATACCTACAGGTACGCTTTGCTAACTGAAAAGGTTATTGGTGGTGATTCCTTACTTGGAACAAATAATATACCTATGTGGTTAATTTGGGGAATATTTACATCATTGGTAATTAACTGTAATAGCGTCATTTAGAAAGTTTTTCTTTTTAACAATATTGAAGATCAAGAAAACAATTGTTGGATTTCATGTTCTTTCACTAGACACCAAGTTGTGGAAAAAAAATACTTGAACTGAAAATAATGTATTTACTACATAATATAGCCAAATAGAACAAAACCAATTCTCTATCCTTTTTCAATACAATACATTTTAATTACTTATAACTAATATCAAATTTACAATAAGGTGATGTCAAAAAATTAATACAAATTTATTTACAACCAAACCAAACCCCTAAACTAATCGTACATAACTTAATTTACTGTATATTATAACTAAAAAACATATCCATTTACAAAAAACAAAAAAACGAAATATATATTTACAAATTGTTAGAACCTTTGCCTACTTAATATAAATTTGTTTATAATAAAAAAAAATGTACAACCTAGTAACAATAAATTCACTTAAAATTCATTTCTTAACAATTATAAAATATAAGTTACTTTCTTGGGGGGTAAAACTTACAATTTATGAAGAAGAAAAAAAAAAGAAAAAAGAAAAATTCGCCTGTACACTTATTCCAAGCACAAGTTGAACTCCGTAAAAGACGAATATTATCTTAGCGAAAAGTCAAACTTGACTTATTACTAGCAAAACCATATCTTAAGTCCACTATAAAAATACACTTGCAGTTATAATTGAATCGTTTATTTCAGAAACCCGTCAAGTGCACTTTTATAAATGCTGAGAAAACTAAAAAAAAACTCCTAATTTTAAGAATTAATCCTAAGCATTATTCGTTTTTGTAATACAATAAGAAACACTTTGATTTTAAAATTAGCATGTTTTTTTTTTTAGTTTTCCCAAAATTTTAAAAAGTGCACTTGACCGGTTTCTGAAATAAACGATTCAATTGAAGTCTGGAAGGCGAGAGTCAGAAGGAGTGCTAATGCTGAAAGTTTCACCAAGTAACTGAGGTAGGAAGGGTGCTCTGAGTGGGCATTATCCCCGTACGGGGATACTTATTGGTGGAATTCCCCAGTAAAGGGTAGTGGGGTGGGCTTCAAGGGATATTATTACTATTAGGAGACGTACTTAATCCATTAGAACTGATTGGAACATCTTGCCGCCAACATCGAACCTGTAGGAGATGTTTTCATCTGGTGAAAAGGAAGCTGAAACTGATAAAACTAAACCACTTGAACTTTTTTTCATGAATTCATCTTAAATATTTTTGAAAGTAAGTGTAGTAGATAATTGAAGATGAGGGAAACCTCTAATGTAGTAAGTGCACATTGGCATTAAAAGAGTATGCTAAAAGAAGATGAGTCGCTTCATTTAAAATGATTCCCCTCAAAATCAATTTGCTTAAGAATGTTGATGTGGATACTGCTTAAGTAGTTTTTTTTTCCCCCAGTGCATCGACTGCTGGGATCATTTACACCGTCCTCTTCAGTTTTGTTTTATAGACTAAAATCTGCTTTGTTGCTTCTTAATAAAATTTAACATATACATTTAAACGAATCTAAATATAACCTATTATATAATCAAAAAATTGATTGCATCCTTTTTAAAAAATATCGGATCAACTATAAAAAATTACACTAAACCTAAACAAATTATATTTACAAGTACTTATTTACAATAGACAAAATCACACTTTAAATAGATTCAAACACAGAAATATGCACATTCTTTCAATAAATAACTTTCACACCAGTAAAACATATAAATTAACATAGATTATGTACACATCTTTTGATCATTATATTATTTGGAAATTATTCTTATATTTGGCAGAAAACACAAATGTCTTTCAAATAGTCTATTAGTCTTTTTACAGATGGCTCTGTCCCATTCAAGATATCTCTCAAGGTATTAGGCAAAGGGTGCCGCCGCCTTGCTTGCTCGAGCTGTGGGCACTCTACCAGGATGTGCATTACATCCAGCAGGGCGCCACATCGCTCGCAATTGGGCCGGCGTCGACCCACGAGATGATATCCATGAGTAAGACTTGTGTGACCGATTCTCAAAAGGGTTACCACTACTTCCTCACGTCTTTTCAAGGTACTTACAGGGCTATTGACCAATACAGAGCTCTCAACATATTTAATAAATGCGTCTTTATTATTGAAATCCTCACACAAACTTTTTTCTCTCGTTAAAGTAAAAAACCGACTTGACGTGACTTTTGACATGCATCATTTATGCCCGCGTCCTCAAGGCTTAAAGGAAAAAGTACCTAATTATTCCAAAGAGGCTTTGAAAAATGCGATTAACGATGTCAAAACCAAGAAAACTCTGAGAGAGGCAGCGGATCGACTTAGGTATTTTGTTGTACAACAAATACCTAAGTCGACTTTAACCCATTCGAGACCGATTGCACACCCTGTGTGCAATAGATTTCCGAGGCTATAAGACAGATTGCACACCCTGTGTGCAATAGATTTCCGAGGCTATAAGACAGATTGCATACCCTGTGTGCAATAGATTTCCGAGGCTATAAGACAGATTGCACACCCTGTGTGCAATAGATTTCCGTGGCTATAAGACAGATTGCATACCCTGTGTGCAATAGATTTCCGATGCTATAAGACAGATTGCACACCCTGTGTGCAATAGATTTCCGAGGCTATAAGACAGATTGCATACCCTGTGTGCAATAGATTTCCGAGGCTATAAGACAGATTGCACACCCTGTGTGCAATAGATTTCCGAGGCTATAAGACAGATTGCATACCGTGTGTGCAATAACAGTAATTAGCAGTTATCAGTTATTCTGAATAAAGCAGTCGTCAAAATATGACGACTAATGAAATCTGTAAAGTACAGGAAAACAAAATATTGCATTGGTTTTACTGTGATCAAAAAATCTTAAAAAAAAACGTGCCCAACCCGCTGTCAAAAAAGAGACAATTTTTTTCCGAAGAGCGAGTTGCACACCTGGTGTGCAATGATCTTATTTATGAGAATTCACATACGAATTGGGAGAGTTCCATAGTAAACATGTTTTTTTTTTAATTAAAAATGAACAATATAAAGAAAAAAAATGGCTCCTGGGGACAAAAATCGTCGTCTTGAATGGGTTAAATGATAAAGTTAGCGGAAGCAACTAAAAAAAAACTGGTGGCCAAACAAAATTAAGTCAAGAAGAAAAAAAAATAGCAAAGAGAATTTTAACTGCAGCTGAATAGGACTTTCCATTAACTCGATTAAGAAATTCATCAAATCGTAAAAACATATTTGGATAGGTCAGGAAAAAAATCCAGACTAGAAGGGTTTGGCGGTTTTATGAAAAGGAATCAACCATTAATGGAACTGCCGAACAGGAATCAGCCTTGCACAAAGTATCAAAAGGTGTAGAGCAGTAGCTGATAAGAAAAAAGTTAAAGAATATTTTGTTAATCTAAAAAATATTCCTCTTGAGAATATCGTCTGACCTAACTCACTTCAACTATAGTTTAAGTTTAGATTTTTACAGAAATTAAAGGTGGTCCGAACTCTCGGGATGAGTTCGGAAACATTTTAGCAATAAAAAAAAAAAAATTTTTTGAGATAAAATAATAAAATACACTATTCAATAGAGAAAGGTTAAGGGTTCCTACATTAATATTTCCAGATTTTTATAAAAATTCTGTCTTTTTTTATTACGAGAAAACCTCGAAAATGTGTCCGAACTCATCCCAGATTACGGTACTAATAAGTTGGACAGAGTATTAACATTTTCAATCTCTACACTCGGGTCACTTTGTTAACGAATAATGTTTTTAACCAACAAGTCGGTCAGGGCGTACATATTTGCTTTATTCTTTCGTCAGTGACGGTCTATGAGCTAGTATTGCTTGCCAGCAGATAGTATTGCTTCTATGTAAATATTAAGACATAACCTCTTTGTTTTTGTCATAGATTTAGAAAGGAGTAGATGACTAACTCCGCTGGTTTTCCCGGGAAAAAGTGAAGCAGGCCTAACTGGAGAGCCGCCATCTTGTTGTGGGGAGAGAGGGTCATATGTCCATTAGCCCTAATGCTTTAATTTGACCGATTTTCTCCCATATAGCGCAGTATTTTGCATTTTTATTCCAGTACAAATATTATTAGAATATTATATTATTCACTTTCATAATGAAGCAATTGTAATATAATACCATATATATTAAATATATATATATATATATATATATATATATATATATATATATATATATATATATAATTATATGTATCTGAAGGAGAGCTGAGGACGCTCTCCTTCAGATTTACCATAATTTATTTACATAATTTATAGTAATTTATTATATACATCTATCTAAATGTGAATAAACAAATAACTTAAATAAAACAATTTACATAAGTAATTAAGAGGTTTGTAAGAGTAATTTGTTCATAAATTTAAGTGCCTTAATAAATTTCACATATGTAGTGGGAACCTGAAACAACATTTATAAATTAGAAAAGCAACTAAATTAAATAATTAAAAAAAAACTTAGATAGGTACAAATAATAACTGCTTGGTTACAGCGACCAAAGATGGATTCCACGACAGAAAATAATAAAAATATTAGTGAAATTAAGTTAGAGCTTGTTAAGCACTTAAAAATGTTATTAAAAAACAAGCAAAAATCGTTTTTAATTGTTCAATAAAAAATAAACACCCATTTATTTGATACTAAATTTGTTTAATGTATTTTTTTACTACATTTTTAAATTTTGGTTTTTCATTTATGTTATAATGATGTAAAGTTGAAGAAAACTCGGTAAACCTGAAGGAGATTGTCCTCAACACCGATTTTCTTCAAACTTTGCACTATAACGTATTTTGATGCAATAAACACGAATCCGTTGAAAAAAATTGTTGTTCTCAATCAGGAAAGAAGTTATTTAAAAAAAAAGTTCACTGTTATGAAGGTTAGGGAAGACTGCCTTGGACGACTTTTGGGCCATAGAATTCTTTTCATTTCTGCGAGTTGGATTGAATAGGGGTTTTGATGTTTTCTTGGGCGAGCGGAGCGAGCGGAAACGCATAGCACGTATGCCCAAAAGCGACAGTTTACGACCAAGTCAGCTACCACAAGGTGAGTCTAAATTTCAATTACACTTCGTCATTAAGGACTATTGCGCAGGCGCGTGTTTACATATAAGCTGTTTACCCCGTCTTTTATAACCTCCATAACAGTGAACTTTATTGCTTAATAACTTCTTTCCTAGTTGCGAGCAACTTTTTTTTTCAACGGATTCGTGTTTAGTGTATCAAAATACGTTATAATGCAAATTTTGAAGAAAATTTGGTCGTTTGTAACCCGCTAACAGCACCTTTGGTCTTCCCTAACCTTCATCAGTGAACTTTTTTTTTAAATAACTTCTTTCCTGGTTGAGAACAACAATTTTTTTCAACGGATTCGTGTTTAGTGCATCAAAATACGTTATAGTGCAAAGTTTGGAGAAAATCGGTGTTGAGGACAATCTCCTTCAGGTTTACCAAATTATTAAATGGCTGTATGGGTACTTCTTTTCCCTTAAAGATCAACTGTTAATTTGTCACTCATGTATAAATTTAAACAATAATTATGGAACAGCCTAAGAGGAAAGGATTATATCAACATAAGGTTGCTGATTAAGGGCTTAAGCACTTAAAAAGTTTATTAAAAAACAAAAAAAAAACTTTCTCAGTGTAAAAGAAACATCCATATATTTGATACTAAATTTGTTTAATGTATTTTTTTAAATTTTGGTTTTTATATATTTTATAATGATGTACAATTAATAAAACTCATGATATATAATAAAACTCAATTTCAGATCTGTGTATTGACTTAAAACTATTCTTTGATGGACAAAACGTAATGAATTATTTGAAAAGTGCATGGGCGCTTTTTTTTCATTGAAGAATTAAATCTTTTTAGCAGGCTGGAACATATTTATGTAAAGAAACTATTTCTATACGTACAATGGCCTAAGGTTAGGGATTTGTTGGCTTTTTAGGGAGAAAACAAGTCACTTGTTGAGCTTGGGGAAAGAACCTTTGATAATCAACTTGTAAATACTTACGAAAAAAAGTGAATATCCGATCCTTATTTAGCTTTGTTAGTACACCCATAAGCACAGCATGATTGAACCATAGTTGCACTAATATCAGAATAATATTCAATACAATATCAAGAAGAAATTACATGAACTGTCCAAGCACTACTGACATTGTTTATCCCCATAAGAAGATGGCCGCCAGAATGTTAGGGGTGCTTCACTAAAAAGTGGGTACTTAGACATCTATCCTTTCTAAATCTATGGTTTTTGTAACCTTCTGGTATTTTATAACTTGAAAAATTGTTCCTCTCTTCGGGGTATTTTTTATATAAGAAACATTTACTCTATCTATAGTATGTCATAATATTTTTTTAAAAAGCCTGATATTATTAAAATACTATTAGTTCTAATATAGTTCCATGTTCTAGTCACATTAATCGTGATACTTTAGAATTACTTATCTAAGAATAACTACACACAGTATGTATGATGTGGGTTTAATGCTTTAATGACATTGTAAACATAATACAACAATGTCTTGAAGTCAAAACCCCAATTATTTTTACAGTGTTAAACTATTCTTTGCATTGTATTGTTCCCGCATCTATTATTTGTGTATATATAAGTTACAAGTATTCTATTTAAGCATCATTTTTCACTACTTCACAGAAAATGCCAGTAATTCCTTTGTTGAAGACGCCCTTTTCTGACTTAACATGTATAATGGCAACTCATCAGTTATATGGAAATTGTAGTGAGATTGAAATGAAATTAATCAATTGTATAGAAGCCTATGGAACTGACAGAGGTCTGAAGAACTGTTCAGACTACATTAGTGATTTCCAAGAATGTTTTACTAGAGAGAAACAGGTAAAATATTGCATTAATAAGTCTTCTGTTTTTAATATTATATAATGTAAATTTGTATAAAGGAAAGGTAAAGAAAGAATTATTTAATAATAGCCTGAATAGTGTATGTGTTATGTACCAATTTATTCATCATTCCTTCCTTTTTGATCTGTCCATCATCACTACACTGCTGAAGTGGTAGTTTTATTTGCTGTCATTTTTTCTTTGAATAAATGTACATTTTAGCTCTTTAGAGGTTAATTTAGCACATGCGTACCTGCAAAGGGGAAAATCGGGTGGCCATAGCATAGTACTGATCACTCTATCTCTCTTGTGTGCTATATAATCAAGAATCATGTACCTTTACAGCATCTGCCTCTCTGGATCCTTGTGGCCTTTTGCAGGACTGAGTTCTTTTAAAGAGATAACATTGCTGATAGAATCTCTCACTAGCAAAATGTTACTGTTTTAATCTTATGAATGACTAGATTTACTCTTATTTCTTTCCTAAGCTCTACTCTTTATGAGATGGCTTCTCAGTCTGTATTATTTAAGCGAGATCTGTTTCATATCAAGTATGCGATATGTATGAGATAATATGAAATCAAGTATGCTTCACATAAATGTTTAAATACATTAAAATCTTTCGGGTTCTTCAAAGTTTCATCGCAAACCTTTGTACTATTTCCTTTTATGAGTAAGTGAAGTTTTAATGAGTTAGTACTTGCCATTAGTGACAGTCATCTAAGCACTTGTACCTACATATTAACAGGTTATTTTTAGTAGAAAGTGACAAGTGAAACATGGCAAGTACAAGTGAACAGGATTGGATTCTATTTACTGATATATAGCGAACGGTAGTGGGGAGCTTAGCGACAAGAAAGCGCCCCACTGCCGTTCTACTATGCAGTTGTCCTTTGTCAGATCGTGCAAACAGACGAACAAGTGTTTAGTGACTAGTTAGTTACTGGATGGACCGTACTGAACACACCTGTCCACTACAGGTGAACTAATTCTTGTCACCAAGCCTGCTTAATGAGAGTGACAAATATGGACAGACCGTAGCGAACCCACTTGTCCACCAACATGTGAATGAGTATTTACCACGAGTCACAAATTGAGCTTAGTGAGAAGGACAAGTACTAAACCGGTGTTGTCAGCTGGCTAGGTAGCGGTGGTTTTGGCTGCGGGGGCGTTCCAAACTTCGGAAAAATATGAAAATGTGAAACGATTTTAAGATTCATGAAATTTTTTGGAGAGACACCTTTCATTATACAATAATCATTGGCACTTGTCAGCTGGCCGGCCAGCGGTGGACTGCTTGTCAGCTGGCCGGACAGCGGTGGACTGCTTGTCAGCTGGGGGTCTAAACTTGGCAAAAATACGAAATTCTGAAACGATTTTAAGATTGCTGAAATTTTGGTGGTTACTAGTATTTGTAGTGAGATTAACGAAAAACATTGTCAGCTGCTCATATCTTGGTGGAAAACTGGTCAGCTGGGGGTGTATAAGCGCTGAGCGTATGGCGCGCGCTCCGCTTTATACCCCCAGCTGACATCTTTTCCACACACATATAAGCAGCTGACTATTTGTTTTGTCAATCTTATTACGAATACTCCATACTAACAAAATTTCAGGAATCTTAATATAGTTTTTGACAATTTAATAGCGAAAGCATTCTTATATTGATTAAAACTTCTGAACATATTGATTGTAAATGAATATTTTTATTATCAACGTTAAAATATATTATGTATTTGCATTAAGGTATGATAAAAAAATATGTCATTTATTTGTATAAAATACATAGCACATAAAAAATGTTCGCCTGTGAATGCGTGAAAATCAGGCAACGCTTGGCACAGTGTTTCGCCTAGTGTTAAAAATAACTTATTATTATAGTTTGGTTTGTTCACGTTCCCATATTCATCCAAATTTTACAGTATTTTATACAAATAAAAAATATATTTTTTTATCGTGCCTATTGTGACAAGCTTCACTTCTCCTATTTTTCCCCACTGTGGTTTTTGGTGAGCTGCTTTCTGAAAAGTCTCTACATCTTGTTTTTTAAGAAATGTATGTTTATTATCAATTCTTATTTGTTTAATCGTAACTTATCTTTAAATGTTTTACTAAATAGAAACTCAGGCGCTAATGGGTGAATGTTTGGAATGTTTTTTCTTTACCAAATAAATAGAAAGGAAATTAAAAAAACATACTGGTGTATTTTTTTTTTTTTTTTTTACTCTACATATATACATTTCTCTATATTGTAATCCTAAAGAATATCCTTCATGCATAAAACGTGCTGATATAAACACATTTTTTTTTTTTTTTTTTCAGAATAAGAGACTTTATGAAATGAAAAGAGAACGTCAACGTCAATATAAAACTGGTGAAAAATCAATTGATGAATTGTATATTCCTCCACCTAGAGAAGATGCTGTTCATTAATTCTAGTTTAAAAATGAATTTTTATCAACACAGTTTATAATTGTTATATTAGTAACTTTGTTCCTTTTCTAGAAATTCTAAAATTATAATATGTTTAAAAATAATTTCTTTATCTTTGATATTTTACTGGCCTTAATTAATGTATCACTTAATGAGTACTAGTATGCATGAAAAGAATTTTCTGACATTGACAAAATGTGTTTCTCATGCACACATTCAGAACATAACCACTCCACACAGTTAGGAGGAAAGTTTTATTTTTCTTGGCAATGCATCTGCATTTGGCCATTAGCATTCATGAAGAACAGTTAATGCAAACTTTGGTGCAACTATTACAGCCCTCTTATTATGGTTACTTTGAGTAACTCTTGGATTTGTAAAAATAATTATTGCTTATGTTTCAAAAAACAAAATGCTACAATAAAAATAAATGTTAATTTAATAAAAACGTTAAGCCTTTCAGCAGTATACTCTACTATCATATAAATGAACTACAATTAGTGCAATGTCTGTAATTTCCTTTCTTCAAGGTCAACTTTCTGAAGGAACAGAAAAGATTCTTATTTTGGGCAAACACAAACTAACATTACAAAAAAAAAGAGATAGTATTGAGAGGAGCAGTACATGGGGAAAAAAACAGATAGCACATTAGATGGACAATACTGTCTTTGGTCATAACATAGGAAATGCACTCTTGAGGGAAGCTCTGAATCATAATGAGCAATTGGATTCAGTAGGCATAGATGTGTAACAAGACCAGTGACATAAATATATTTATAGCTGCCTTAACCCTCATGCTGCCACGGACTGATATATCAGTCCGGTGGTTGCAGTGCCCCGGGTGCTACGGACTAATATATCAGTCCGGAGGGAGCTGTGCCCCAGGTGACTGATATATTAGTCCGGCGTCTGTTGCGCTTGGCTGCTACGAGCTATTATATCAGCCCTTCAACTATTGCCATCTGTAGGCTGTTAATAGAAGCTGCAGTGTCCTTCAACCCCGATAGGGGGCATAGGATTTAACTTTTGTTACTTTAGCTTCCAATTACTTTACTTACCTGTACGTATACCTGCCAATTCCCTTTTTTTCCTGCCGTAAACCGTGGTTTCTGTTATCTGGAATTTACTTTGCATATTTCTAGAGTATATTTTGAGCTTTTCAATTGAAGAATTGTGTGTGTAAATATTTCTAAGAAAATTTATTGTTATTATTATTATTATTGTTATATATTGTTACAACTTTTGACGGGTGTGAGCGAATGTGAAGCAGAGTTTTCTTCGGATGACGATGAGGGTTCTGATGATGTATCCCAAAATGTTTCTGTTAGAAAAACACCTGGAACTAGTGGAATGCAAAGTACAAGAGAATTATCTTCCGACCAAACATCGGGTAACAAAAGTATTCAGCACACGTGGCACTCCAGGTGCTAGGCTATCCCGCACCACCACGTCATCTAGCCCTGCGTGTATTACGCAGCCTAAAGGTTAAACCATAAACAGACAAGGTACTCCTGTACATACATCTAGTAGTAATCATACTATGTTGATATTCACATATGCCCAGAATAGGTTAAGGTTTTAGGGAGAGGGTCAAATATGTAATTCTTGTAACAATGAGTAGTTTCAGGTCTCTTGATGGCAGGGCATTTTGCAACCAAGGAGAAGGAATGTGTCGGAGGCTGGTAAAAATCCATCCTGATGTAAATTGATTTTTTTTGCTAAAAAATGACACTCCTTTGCTATGGATATTTTGTCAAGTATATCAGCCTGTATAGAACCCTGTAATAATGGCCATAGATGTTAACACACCATTAAAAAATACCAGTGGTTCAAATTTATCTGAATTTTGGTGGTTTATATTTGTTATACATGTGTTGTTTGTTGTTATTTTATTTTTTTTTTATTTTATTTTTTTTTTTTACGGCACATCTACATCTAGGTCATTAGCGCCGACATCCAGGGTGCAGCGAGGAATTTTCCCAGCGAGCCCTGAGATGAGAAAATTCCTGCCGGAGGTGGGAATCGAACCCACCATCTCCCGCTTATGAATCCAGCGCGCTAGCCACTAGACTACGGGAGACCCCTGTTTGTTGTTATTGTTTGCTTTATCATCCAGCTCATGATAAAGTAAATAATTTTAATGTAAATATGATTATCATTCAATAGAAAAATAATTATTGAAAATTAGCCCTATTGAATCCACTTATTCAATTATCAGGCGGAAGGTCACCAAAAATAAATACGTGAATTAATAAAAATAGCTCATTAATTCCTGCTCGAGATGTTTTGCACCTTCGGTGCCTCATCAGGAGCTAAAATTTAGAATATTTATTGCCAAATAAGCTAAAGAACCTTCCACTATCCGGGCCACGTCATTACTGAAGCTAAGAGCAATTCACCGAACAGCCATCTAACTTTAATCGATACAAGACCATTCACCAAAGTCTAATGAATAAAATAAAAATTTCAATTTGTCCATTATTAATTATTATCAATAAAATTACAAAATATTTTGTTAAGATGTTTTATTTATGTTTTTTTATTCACTACTTTCTTCCTGTTTTTTATATGCTCGGCTCTCAACGACAGGGAAATGTCAGGGAATTTAATTAAGAAAAAATGTCAAGGAATTTAATTTTTTTTTTTTTTTAAGGCAGGAACAGAAAAATGGGGAAAATTGCTTGTATTGCATTTATATATTTTTCCCAATTCTTCTTCTCATTCACATGGCCTTTGCCATATTTTTAAGGCTCTTAAGTAGACATCTGTTGGGTTAAATTCCCAGCATTATCTTTGATCTTGTGCTTAACCATATCATTTTCTTTGTCTATAATCCTAACTCTCTCAAAATCAAATTTATGCTTAAATTTACTTGCATGTTATACCAACGCTGTTTTATTGTCGCGTTTGTCCACATTTTTACATGTGGCTTGATTCTATTCTGCAACATTACTGCGACGACTCCCCACTATATGATTTATTACAAGAACTACATTTTACTTCACTTACACTTTATCTGTTAATTTATCCTTAATCCTTAATTTATTCTTTATTGAATTTGACTGAAGGAATTTTTTATTTTACTATAATATTTCCAAGCAATGAATCTTAAACATATTTTTTCTCGTTTATTAAATTAAAATCCTTTTTATAACCATATTTCTCAGCATTTCTTATTTCTGTTTCTATGATTTCATTAGGGTAACCATTTGAACCAAATATTCCTCTTAGTCTGTTCTTTATCTCATTAAAATATTGAGGCAAAGTTCGCTGTAAAGCAGTGAGGGTCCGATTAAATAAAAGATTCTTTTTAAATTTTAGTGTGACAAGAATAAAAGTTTATCATAGGACCGGAAAATGTCCTTTTTTGGTACCATTTAAATTTATTTTCTTCCGATCTGATAATTTTTATGTCTAAAAATAATATATGTGACCTTCCACCTGATAAATGAATAATTAAAAAGTCCAACTTGCAGGAACTGCATCACCTTAGCACATTTATATTCTTATTTCTAGTGACATTTGGAAAGCTTAGAATAGAAACAAACAATTATATATATATATATATATATATATATATATATATATATATATATATATATATATATATATATATATTGTGAAAAATGTCAACACCTACTCAAACAATATTTTGCGAAAAAGCGATATTTTAGATGTCACAAATATGGGAAACTGAGTGTAGCCAACTTACAGAGAAGAAATTACTCAAGCTCAAAGGTTGTGGGAATGCATCATATAGGAATATTAAAAAACACGCTAAAACAGATAAAAAGAACTGTTCAAATAAACAAAGCCAAAAACTTCAAAGTTTCCAGCACTTATTACCAAAGTCCGAATGTGACTGGTCCCATACATCAGAAATGTTTTCGTAGGACATTTATTAAGCTTTCGAATGGTTTCTGTCGATTCACCATGATTTCCCAACCATTTATTAGAGATATTTAAGGAAATAAATGAATCCAACAATTGTAAGCACCAAACTAGAAAATAGTTAAAAAAAAAAAACTAGTTTTATTCACTTTTCTTGAAAACTGTTATAGAAATCGCTTTGAAAATGGTTTCATTAGTTTTCCTACATTCGAAAACGAATAGGTACATTAAAACTGCACCTGAAAAAAACAAGCCATTTTGTACCGAATTTAATAAAAACGGACCATTTTTGAGACTGTGTGAGAGATGATATATTCATATGTATATACATGTATAAATACATGTATAACAATTTGAACCACCGTTATTTTCGTGATCTATGGGTTCTGAAACGTGAAATTTTCTTGTCAGCATGAAAGTACAGTAAATTTTCATATTTCATCACAAAACAGTCTGATTTGCCATGCCCTAGGCAGGGAGGGTTCTTCTTAATTTTGCATTCTTAGAATAGAAACTTTTATTATTTTGCTTTCAAAGTTCTACTTTTTAAATAGCATTTATGAAGTAATTTTGTAGTTAAAGAGAAATTACGTTCCTGTTGGAATGTAATTTCTGTCATGAAAAGTCAAATTCCTTTCCAGCACGTCTGGATTGCATCAGTGGGTTGATCTCATAGTGTTCTTTTCTAAGCTTAATCACACTATTGAAAACTATGAATTATGTATATACAACCATTTATGTGTGACAAAAATACTTCTTGTCAGTTGCTCTAATTCAGAGATGGGCATAATTTTATTTATAAATAAAAATGCGAATTTATTCGTACTTCATATATTTGTGAATACGAATATAAATAAATTCGTACTTCATATATTTGTGAATACGAATATAAATAAATTCGTATTCATAAGTGTGAATACGAATTTATTTTTAATTACATATATTAAATATAAAAATACAAATAAAATTGTATTCACAAATTTTTCTGCGAATAAAAATAAATTCACAGAAAAAATTGTAAATAATCACAAAAAATGTGAATATTTACAAAAAAAAAAGTGATTACAAAAAAAAATCACATTAAAATATACGAATACAAATTTATTCACATTATAATTTGTGAATAAAAATTTATTCACAATAAAATTCGCAAATAAATCATGAATTTATTCGTATTAAGATGATATTACGAAAATTATTGAAGGTGATTTTTTTTAAGGCGTTTAACGTCTAGGTTATTAGCGCCTAGATTTTTGTTTATGCCGCGGGACCACCAGCCATGCTGCAGGGACACAGTTTGTCATCTGTACCTCCATAAAAAAAAAAAATAAATAAAATAAAATAAATAAATGAGTGCCGTCAGTCGAATCCATTCATGAGTAGCACTATGCCACAGTAACATAGATGAATAAGCATACCACCAACACTTTTATTAATTTTTTTTTTTTTTTTTTTTTTTAACGGTGCATCAACTATTTGGCTATTAGCGCCGAATTTTTTTAACTTTAGACTGCTGCTTTAGTGCCTTATAGAAATATTGTCTTATAAGCTTTAGCACTTTCAAATTTAGGAAGTCTTTTATACAATCAATCGAATTTGGGTTTAAAATCAAGCTATTTTTTTTTTTTTTTTTTTTTTTTTTTTAATACAAAATAACAGTTTAATTCGATTCATACACACAAGCTAACTACTTAACTAGTGATAGAATAATGTTTGATTAAAATTATTGTTGAAAAAACTTAAAATTGCTTCTCTTTCAAAAAAGTGAAAATTCCCTTATTCAGAATTAAACAAAAAAAAAAAAAAAAAAAAATTAAACCTGAAGTCTTGCCTATGATCAGTGTAAAGTATTTAATTTAATACTTATAAATTATTTATTTGGTGAGCTTTTCATAATAACTTATACTTTAATAAAAGTCATAAAATATCTTCAAAAGTTATTAAATTCTTCAAAGTGTAACTCTGAATGCAAATAATTATATTTACTGTAAATGATAAAATAAATTGTCAGCATTTTCATAATATATTGAGATTTTGATTTATGGAAAAAAAAACAATGAATAAAACAGGTAAATTAGACTATGGATTTATTCTGGACATAAGAAATACAAGATAAATTAAATATAGTCCATAATAAAAAATTAAGGGAACTATTAAACCAATAGTTTGTTAAGGCAATTTAATAATATTATCTGTAATGAAATATCACTTTATTAATAAAATTGATCTAATTATTAATTTGAGTGGAAGGAATGGAAAACAATTTGATATTTTTTTTAATTTTTGGTCCTATTAAATGAAATGATATTGAACAAAAATATTTTCATTTATTTTGTTATTGAAGATAATCAAAATGAAGAAGGATTTACAAAAATATTACCATAACTATGTACATTTATAAAATATCATGGTTTCATGTATGTGTGTGTATATATATATATATATATATATATATATATATATATATATATACACTTACATACATAAACACAAACCACAAAACTTCCTTCTTCAGTTACAATATAAATATCACAAAGACTATATACAAACTGTACCAGCTTCATTCAAAAATACTTTTAATAAAATTAAATTTCCTCTGTTTAAAATAGTCATATTTCTTTAAAATTAAATAACATTGAATGAATACCAAATTCATTTATAAATTATATCTTCTACAAGAATTGTTGTATTTTCTTTTTCAAATAAGTATGTATTGAAAAATGTTAATATAAATTCAATTTAAAGAGAAAATTTTATGAATATCTTAAGACTGATTATTTTTTTTATGTTGGGGAGAAGCTGCTCAGCTTCTACACACTGGAAACCTTATGGATCTTTTGTGACCATTATGGTTGATATAGATCAAATAATCATGCCCATAGAAGTGTACTATTATGAAATTGTGCATGATATTACATAAATAGGCATGTTTGCAAAGGATATAAGATTCAATCCAACATTTATGTCTCTTTCTTTATATACCACCTTCTATGACTTTGATGTTTGGTCCGTATTGTGACCAACTTCAAATAGAAACTATAGTTTTAAGATATTATACATGAAAAAAATTGTTGTTTATACTTGAAAAAATATTTAAATATAGGTTTTTTTTTTTTTAATAAAAGACATTATCCATTCACTTAAGAAAGGGCTCCATGTTTGCATAAAATACCATCATGATAAACATGAATGATAACTTCAAATGAACAAAAATCAGATATGAAAAATAAAATGACAATAATTTTTTTATATACAGATGCAAAAATATAAATTGAATTTCTAATTTATGATGAACACAATGTAGGTATAAATGACAAGAGTATAGTGGAGGAAAAAAGTAATCTAGACTGAAATCTGTTCTTTTTCCCCAATCCGTGTATATACAGTCCTAAATTGTGGTAATTCCCAAAATATATTCACCTGTGTGTATGCTTATACTCACACACTTATACATGATTATATATATATATATATATATATATATATATATATATATATATCACATGACAAAAGCTATTACATTTTTTAGGATCATGCACAATGTGATATAGTTTAAATTTTCCAAAGTATCATTACAAAATGTTTAAATGGCAATAAAAAATTGGTCTGGAAAATAATATAAAATTATGACAAAAAGAAATATGTCTTTTCCATATAGTTTCTAGACAAGTAATGTTAAAACTAAAAGTTTTGGTGCAGTTTCAAAACAACAATCCTTCGTTTTATGATTTTTTTTTTCTATGTTTATGATAAGTTTAATTATTAGTACGAGAAAATCTAATATTTTATTCATATTATAAGACCTAATGAAGCATAAGATTGTGTTACGAGTGGCTAAATAAAATTCTTATAGAAATTAAATTATTTTACAATGTCTTATTTATATTTCTCCAACCAGTTTCTAAATTTGAAAGGATAAATTGTTTTTTAAACATGTTTACTTGCTAAAAAACTAATTTTTAAAAATAAATGTATATAAATTGACAACATTCTTTTGATAACAGCTTCATAAAATTTAAACTATACCAATATTTGTTAGTATAAATTATATATACACATTATTTTACTTACTTATCTACTCAAACCTTATTGGTGTATTGTAATTCAACTTGACAGGTAAATTAAAAATGCAATTGCAATACATAACTATAATGGCTCATAGGGCATTCTTGTGAACATTGGAAGGTGATAAAAAGGCAGAAAGACAGAAAATTAATAACAACTAATCTTCCATTCATTGAAATCTCTTCAAAACCATCAATACAAATAAGCCACCAACAGTACCAATGCAGTAAAAATTATTGAAATAACTAGCAAGAGTTGCTCCCCAAAATTGTTTAAAGCATGAAGTTATAATTGTGACGTTCTGAACCTGTTTAGGTTCATCTTCAGGCATCTATAATGTAAAATAAAATCCAAGAATAAGGAGAAAAGTTCTGCTATGTCACTATACCAAAACAAATACAATATATAGGGTATACAATAATACAATATATAAGGTACCTTAAATTAAGTCATGTTAGGTCTACTATAAGCCTAATCCATAATTTTGAAATTTGAGGGTTAAACATAAAAATTCTGTTTATGTCAGGATAAAATTGGATGAGTCAGCTCACACTAAATGTTTTCTTATGGTGATCACAAGAACACTGTTACTTTGAAGAAGAAATCTGTTGAGCATGAATTCAAATTCACAAAGGTTGTACCTCCTCAGACCCCACAGGAGGACATTTTTGAATTGTGTACAAAACCTAGTCTACAAATGGTTTTACATATGGCGTATCAAATTCTGGGAAAACCTATACAATCCAAGGCGCCAAAGCCACCCCTGGTATAACACCACGCTCTTTGTGAACAGCATTCTACTCTTTCAAGTAGTACATGGATGCATCAAGCACCCTGTGTCCTGAATGCCTCCCCCAGAACTGAAGAGTATCAAGAAGATGAGATTTTCAATGGTGATTTCTAAGTGTGCTAAAGGCTGTGGTTCTGTCGATTGGAAAGCTGTAGTGGCTTCTACAAATCTTCAAAGGGAAAACAAAATGGAGGCCCCTCATAATAAGATTGGCAGCCAAAATCGTAACACTTTCAGAACTTTATATCCACCTGGTTTTGTTCCTCGTGTCTATAAGGAACTGGAAGAGGAATGAAAGAAAAGATTAGCAGCTGAAGAGAAAATTTAAACTTTTCCTCTCAAATTTGAAAATTATGGATTCAACATCATTATGATTAACATGAATTAATTTATGGTTCCTTATATATTGTATTATCATTACAGACCGTATGTATTGTATTTGTATTGGTATAGTGACATAGGAGAAGTTTTCTCCTTATTCATGGTTTTATTTTACATTATAAGTGCCTGAAGATGAACCTAAACAGGTTCAAAACATCACAATTATAACTTAATGTTTTCAACAGTTTTGGGGAGCAACTCCTGCAAGTTACTTCAAGAATCCATTGATCCTTCCTCACCCTCACCTTGAACTAACATAATATAAATAATGTTATCTTGAATATTAAGCTCTGGATCTCCATTACAATTATGATCAATAGAAGCAGTTTTTCCCCTATTTTCCCTAAATCCCTGATATTATTCATCATTGATAATTGAATAGCTAATAATTGATTTTTTTGGAGTATACCAATTTAATAAAAGACCCATTACTGTAAGTGTATTGTTTAACAGAGTCAAGGATTTTATGCCGTCTCAGGATTGGCCATTCACGACTTACTCACTCCTACATTATGACAAGACAGGACAGACCTACATGTACGTACTGCAATACAAACTTATCGATAAAGCACATACTGACAGAGTGTAGACTAGGACAAATTTTACATTTCCCTACAATTTGACCGACTTACTTTCCGATGGTAGCCAGTATTTTAACTTATCTAACACATTCAAAGTGATATATGCATGTACACCGAGGGAAATATGTAAAAATAAAACATTACATTATACTTTTGTGTATTTCATCCTGAATATACTTCACCCGAGATGAAATAATTAAAAATGTATCTGTATTTGCTGGAATAGTAACTTGATGTAGTTTATTCACTAGGGTGCGAAAAGTACTTCTCCCCACCCCTTTCCACCATAAAACATTAATATTACAATGGTTTATTTATATTTTAAAATGTTTGTAAGAGTAAAGACTATAGGAAGTAGACACATTATCTGCGAAAAATCTCGGTCAATTCATATTTTTATAGTGTATAGGTACAGTTTGCTGTAAACACAAATCATGGCTGGCATCATGCCAGCCATGCTCTTTGAGATCAATGCTGCTCACGAGAAACCAATGTATGAAAAAAAAACAACAACACTCTTGGCAAACATAAGTACAGATGTACTGATATAATGAAGAGAAAAAAAGAAGGAAACCCAATACCCACTAAACAGTCGGAAGAGAGTTCTATATGAAGATTTACTAAAAAACACCTTGTTAATGTTTGTTTGATTAGGAAATACAAGGTTGGATCTACAGCACACTCGTCTTGATCCAACCTCTAATGTCTTGATTTTGAAGAAAAAACTGCAATCATATTATTCCAGGAAACCCTATTAAATTAATTTTTACTATCCTATTTATAGTTAAAACAAATGCACCTTAAAACATTCCAAATGAGTCATTATAGTATATTTATTAAGTTGGACTTATATCGTTTTATAAATAAACATAAAAATGAATTCAATGGCACAAATAATTGTAATTGTAAAAGAACTGGCAGTCTAATTTATGAGTAATTCAAAAGGATTCAAAATAAATAAAAACATAATTACTAAAGAACAAAAGCATCAGTCTTTTAATAATATAATCCACAATAGAGTATAATTCAATTTTATTATCATTATACTAGGCATAAACTATACAATTTAATAACGAAAAAATGGAAAATTAAAGCACACATGAAAATGTGGTATGTAAAATATTCGGTATTAACATATTTTAAAACAAGAAATTTTAACAAGAACAATGCAACAAATAATGATAAGAATAAAACAATCCTAGCAGAATAGAGGTGGGAGTACTGGCAAAACTTACTGTTCTTATTTATTCATTACATGGCAACATACATTTTTCTTTTTCAAGGCAGAAAGTCTCCCCTTTAAAAATATGTAAACCTAATATACTAAAATATATAATATGTTTTAACATAACTTAAACAATAAACTAATTCCCACCTCTTTAACTTAAAAAATAAATAGAAAATATATAGTAGGCAACAGAAAGGAGTAGGAACAAGGAACGTGTTAATGTTCTAGAAACATTAAGAAAAACCACACTGTTAGAAATAACCTCCAACAAACCAATTTTAAAAAATGAAGGCCAAAGACTCCTTACATTAAACTGAGCCCTGGGCTTAAATTAAAATACTCAATGGAATATACTAAAAATGCTTAAAAAATCATAAACTTAAAATATCCTACGAAATCAATAAAAAATAACACAAATGCAAAGATTTGTTGCCTTTTAAAAAAATATATTTTTGCCTATGGAGGAAACAAACGTTGACCATAAAGACCTCTAGTAGTGAAACTGATGAGACACTGCACAAGAAGGATTTTTTTTTGGTACAAAATTTAGTCAAATTTGTGTTTTTAAGCTATTGGTGGGGGATTACAATTTATGTTTAAACAACATAATTCGGGAAAATTTAAAAACTTCCTAAAAAACAAGATACGCCTAATGCAAGTTGTCTAAAGCCTCTTATGAAGGAAAAATACAAACAAAGAGAATCTCTATGACCTCTTTCAATGAATTGAGTAATTTACCAAGCAGAGGTGGATTTAATGCAAACATCAAAATATAATAAATATGATACATAATGAATATCATATTTTTTAAAAATAATTTGTGCTGTCAAATGCATTATTTTAATTATGGTGTCAGAATCACTTTGAAATTTAAACCCTTGTCATAAAAACAAAAGAACTGAAGTAGGATTTCCCTATGAAATTATATTTTCGTTTCATATATCACAGTCAAGGTGTTCATACCAAAACACGTCCCGGAACATTTTAACTGAAAAAATATTTTTTTGGAGAATTGAAATGATATAACCATAATCTACTGTAATAACACTGTATGCTTACTTTTTAATCTTTTTGTGGCATTTTTAGAGCAGAATTTTATTATTATCTTTTAGTAATTACCAAAAAAATATTTTGATTTTGTCTGAATGTTACCTGAAACATTCATATCAATATGTGTGGAGATAAGTCTTAGAAATTTTAGAAGCAATAATCTATTGTTTCATGTGGATTACAACAGGGCTGTTCTTTCCCACCGAGTTCCTTATCAGCTAGTTCTAGGTCATATACATAACTATTAATAATAACGAAGATCTCCTGACTCCATAAAATGCCCAATTCCTTTAATAAAAATATAAAAACATCAATGTTCAATTAATTTTTTTTGTGCTGCACTTATTTTTGCCCTTAACAAAGCACAATTAAGAAAAATATTTAAAAAATACTCTATATCCTTTAAAAAGTAAAAATAAGACAATAACATCATTCCCAACCCATTTTTTACAAATGAAGTTTCAGAACCAAAACATTCTACAGCATGAAAGTAGTGCAGCATTCCAAGATGTTATATATATATATATATATATATATATATATATATATATATATATATATATATATATATACATACATACATACATACATATATATTTAAATTAGATATATCAGTAATTTGCTTTACTGAATTTCCTATATATAGTAAATGAGTAATCAAAAAGCTCTGTTTGGAACGGTTTTTATTATTTTTTTTGAGCAAATTTTTGGGTAGATAGAAGAAAGTAATGAAATATATCTCAAAGTGAATCATTCTTAGGGAGAAATGGGAATAAATTAAAACTTACATATGTTTAGTTAGTTAAGCATGTAAACTGGTTTATTCTGATTTATTTTGGAATTTCTTAGAATTATTGTGCTATACAAAAGACTCTGGTAGCATTTATGTAAAATAACTTTTTGTGCATTTAAATTTGGTTGACAATTTTGTGCATCCTGTATAGCAAAGATGAGAACAAGATTAGCTTAATGGTAGAGCACTCGACAAATTTTCTGGACTCATGCTCACTGAAGAATTTATCTTCTAGTTTCGCTGTTCGAGAGTTAGTTGGATTTGGGGTCCCAGCCCATCTCTAGGCCTACCTATTAAGGGGAAAATCAGGTGGCCGAAGCTTTGTACTGACCACTCTATCTCCATATTGAGCCATATGGTCAAGAATCAGATCTCTAAAGAAGCTGCCCCGCGGGGCTCATGTGGCCTATTAAGGGACTGATTTATATATGCACGTATACATTATATATATATATATATATATATATATATATATATATATGTATTTATATATACAGGGTGTCCCAGTATATGATTGATCTGGCCTGAGATGCCATGGAGTTGACATCGGCTCTGCGAAAGTCTCTTTGAAAAGTTGGTTTCTCGAGTTCGTATTTGAAAGCAAAGTAACGTGGTGATAGTTTTAGTGCTAGTGATAGAGTGTAGTTATTTTGAAACAATTCTATTGACTACAGAGTTTTCCAAGAAGGTGTGAATATACCGTCCCTCAAGGTCAGTCTTGTGATTGTTTACTTTACCAGCTGATGTCATCATCTGTCATACCCGGGCTCAGACATTTATTAATATATCTATTTAGTTAGCTATTTGAGTACAAGGCTATCTGGATTTCTTTTATCATCTCATACATTTGTCTTGACTTTACTAAATATTTTCAGCGACAAAATATTGTAAAATATGGTTGTTCCTCCAATAACCAGAGCGACTAGTAAATTAAACATGGAGGGCTCTCCAAAAAATAATCAACGAAAGACGAACGTCAAGAAAAAAATTCAGACACAAACACCAAAAAATCCGTCAACTCAAAAAAATGTAAAAGAAGTAAATACTACACCAATAAATAAAATAGATGAGTCTAAACAGTATGTGTCATCAGAGACACAAACGGAAGGGTCATTTACACTCATGGACCCGAAATGTGATTTGGAAGACATGAAAGGAAGGATTTCCCAATTAACAGAACAAAGAGATGCATTCATTTTAAAATCACAGAGAGATCTGAAAGAAATAGACAGTTTAAAGTTAAAGTTAAAAGAAATTACATCGAACTTAAATATGATGAAAGAGTCTCTCGAAAAAGAAAGAGAGATCAACACGGATTAGAACAAAAAATTGCAATTTCTTGAAGAGGGCTCTAATGACTTGAGCCGACAAGTAGACGAGGAGGATCTCTACCTTACTCTTGACGAGACGTATGGTTCGAATCGGGGATACTCCTATACAATACAAAGCAGTACTCCAATCAGAGCAAAGGAGAAGTCAGAAAGAAGACCAAGAATTAGCCTCATAACGGATAGTCATGGAAGAAATCCAGCCGGGTTATTGCAGGATTACCTACCAGATATGGAGGTGTTTTCGATTGTGAAGCCTGGAGCTCTAGCCTCCCAAGTATTGAGCAATCTCCCGTCGATTATGAGAGAAAATACTAACAAAAATGACTGTGTAATTATAATATGTGGAGGGAATAATATGAAAAGAAGGAGATTACGAGATGAAGCAATCTATGCCTTCGAGAGATTAGTGGATGAGGTTAAAGAAAGGGGAGTCATGGTGGCAACAATACCAACCAACTACTCAGAGAGTCCATATTCAGAGGTCAATCGAAATATAAAGATATTTAACGACTTTCTCAGGAAAATATGTATGGCAAATAAGAATATTATGTTATTAGAGCTGGACAGGCTTTCGGAAAGAATGTTATACACACGACACGGATTACATTTTAATGGAATGGGGAAACGACGAATCTGCAGAATGATAGAAGGTGAAATTATTGACTTCGTGAGATATTCTCCAGGAAGAAACACTGCCCATCCGGCTTCAGACAGGACTCAAGGGACTAGCTTTGTCAACATGACGTCGACTGGCTCTCGAGAAGGACTACAGGACCGGGATGAGGATATGGAATATCTTCAGGGCAATCGAACAATTAACCAACAAAATATTTTTTTTTTAATAATCTGGACAAAGACAAGAGATCGGATACTTATGTGGACCAGCTGACAATTCTCAACCATAATGTACAATGCCTGTCGAATAAGATAAATTTATTGAATATTTTTCTTATAGAAAATAAATTTAAGTACGATGTGATTTGTGTGGGAGAGCATTGGATGTGTGAGGAGGATTTGGCCTGTGTTTCAATAGAGGGATACACATTAATATCCAGTTTTTGTAGAAAAAGAGGCAAGCATGGGGAACTTGTATTTTTATTAAAAACTCTCTTTATAACAACTATAAAATTAGAAGGAGAGAGGACCTGACTATGAAATTTAGCAACACATTTGACCTAGAGATAAGCGGAGTTGAATTGATTAGAAACACAAATAAAAAAAATAAATATGTTATATTATCAGTTTACCGGTCAGATAAAGGAGATTTCATTGAGTTTTTGGATAGTTTTGAAGAAATTATAACTGAAGTTCTGCGAAATACGAAAGCAAACTTAATAATAACTGGAGACTTTTCTAAAACTGGAATCAACAGACAAAAACTATTGGACATTTTTGAGAGACATAATTTACATAACACAGTTACTGAGGAGACTAGAATTAGCAAAGACAAAGGAACAAGCATAGACTATAGCATAACAAACATACATAAGGACAGAGTACTGACAAGAGTGATAACAACTGGCTACTCAGACCATAAAGCTATAGAAACATTAATTAGGCATTCATCCAACAAATCAGGAGGATCCTTTAAAACAATTATCAGGCGGGAAATAAATGATCAAGGGAAAATTAACTTAATGGAATTACTTAAAAATGAGTCTTGGATTTCAGTTTATGATGAAAACATCTCATCTCTCTTTCTTTGATTATTTTAAAACACATAAATTTTTCTTTTCCACTCAAATATATTAAAAGCAATAATAATCAGAACAATAATATGTTAAGTAAATCTTGGATAACAAAAAGAATTAAAATTTCTGGAATAAAACTCAGAATACTATATGATTTAAAACAAAATGCAAAAACAGAGGATGAAATAACAAAATATTATTATAAATACAAAAAAAAATATATAAAAAAGTCATCAAAAGTGCCAAGAAACTATTTTTAGGTCAACAAATAAACGAATCAACAAATAGAACAAAAACACTTTGGGATATAATTAATAAAACTAGCAATAGGAAAACTAAAACTGAAATCATTACTATTGAGAAAAACGGACAGACAATACCAGAAAAAGAAATAACAGAACTGTTTAATGAGTACTACACCAATTTACCAGAACATAACGAAACTAATAACATACAGTTGCAATTTCCGGAAGTGTCAAGCAAAACTGAAAACAGTTTACTTTTAACCCCAGCGACAGAAGCAGAAGTTGAAGAAGCCATAAACAACTTAAAAAAACAAAAGTACATTTGACACTTATTACGTAAATATTACTATTTTAAAATACGTTTCAGAATGGATAAAAACACCTCTAACATGGATTATAAACAAATGTTTTGTAAATGGCATTTTCCCAGATCAATTAAAACTTGCACGAGTTAGCCCAATTTTTAAAAAAGGGGATAAAAATATTAAGGAAAACTATAGACCGGTAGCAATTCTTCCTTGTGTATCCAAAATATTTGAAAAATTGATTTTTGGCCGCGTATATAATTGGTTTGAAACTAAAAATCTCTTCTCTTCCCAACAATATGGCTATAGAAAAGATAAAAATACTATCGAAGATATTATGAGGTTAACCAACTCCATTAGACAAAATATAGAAATTAAAGAAAAGTCAGTAGCTGTTTTTGCTGATCTGTCGAAAGCCTTTGATTTGGTAGATCATAAAATTCTCCTAAAAAAATTGGATAGTTACGGCATAAGAGGAGTTGCTAATTCATTAATTGAATCATATCTCACCAATAGAGGTCAGTTTGTGGAGGTGAATTCAAACTCTGAAACAAGGTCCTCTAAACGACCTATATCTAGAGGGGTTCCTCAAGGCTCTAGATTGGGCCCTCTTCTATTTTTGATTTATATTAATGACCTTGTGGACTTCTTAAAAGAATTTGATGTTATTCTGTTTGCGGATGACATAACTGCATTTTTTTCGGGAAAGGGTATCAATGAAATAGAAAGAAATTTAAATTCCTTGCTTTCTAAACTGAATATGTGGTTGGTGAGCAACAAATTGAAATTACATATTAGTAAGACATGTTACATGAATTTCTCAAAGAGTAACGGCGCTAATCACCATCTAAAAGTAGGGCTAGGAGACGATAAACTACAAAAAGTAGCAAGTTGTAAGTTCTTGGGAGTTATTTTGGATGAGCACCTTAGTTGGTTACCTCAAATCAAAGCCATAAAATCAAAAACCAACAAAGCAGTTTATATGCTCAAACAGTTGAAAGCTGTTTTGAAAACCTCGGACATGCTAAACGCATATCATGGCCTCTTTGAGTCCCAATTATATGGCATTAGCTTATGGGGAAATTCCAAAAAGGCGAATGAAGTTCTAACTGTACAAAAAAAGGCAATTCGGACAATATTAAACTTGAGGAGGAACACGTCCTGTAAAAATCACTTTAAAAAATTGAAAATTTTAACAGTACCAGCTCTATACATTTTAAAGGTTCTAAATATGACAAAAAAATATATCACGTTATATAAAAAAACATGGGGATATTCACTCCTATGCCACAAGGCAACGTAACTTAATAGCACTGGGCAAGCACAGTACATTTTTTAAAAAAGGGCTTGCGTACATGGGAGCTACTTTATACAACCAATTACCTAAGGAATTGAAGGAGGAGGATAAGAAGTTGTTCTCCAAAAAATACAAGCATTACTTGGCAAAACATCCCTATTATACAGTTAAAGAATTTTTTTTCTACCAAATAACTTCTGGCACATTCATTGCTCTAATTATCACCAACATTTTGATATTTGTTTTAATTGACTTATTGTACTATGGAAATGGCATATTTTAAACATTATTTAATTGAGATATTTAATATGTTGCATGAGGTTACTTTTGAAAGTTTAGTTGACTTTGTAACATTCTCCAGTTTTTCTCCAGCGCATCTAACTCTTGATTTTCCAATGGCGGCAGGTTTTTTTTATGACAAATTCTGATAAAAAATTTAATTTTAAGACTAATTTATTTCGAGACATCTTTTGATCCGATGCACCGTTTGCGCGTAAAACGCAAAAAACTGAAAAATATCGCCCTTTTGTAGACAAATTCCTATTTATCTCTGAAACCAAGCCTTGTACGTAAAAACACCTCTATACAAACGTTGTAGCCTATTAATTTTCCTTTTAGATGATACCAAGATCAAAGTTGTAGATTAAATATTTAACGGGGTATTATGAATGAAAACAAAGGCAAATTTTTTTTTTAGTTTTATGATATAATAATTTCATATGGAAAAATAAATTTATTCTGTTCTGTTTTAAAATAATTTTTATATACTTTTTTTCATAAAGTAAATAAGTACTTTTTTTTTTTATTGTTTATGTCAGCTACTTTTTTTCTATTCATATCGATTTTCTGAATTGTTACTTTTTAAAACTTTTAAGGTATATTTATCATTGATAATATCCTGTTAAATATTAAACCTACAACTTTGATCTTGGTATCACCTGAAAGGAAAATTAATAGGCTACAACGTTTGTATCGAGGTGTTTTTACGTAAAAGGCTTGGTTTCAGTTATAAATAGGAATTTGTCTACAAAAGGGCGATATTTTTCAGTTTTTTTGCGTTCTACGCGCAAACGGTGCGTCGGATCAAAAGATGTCTCGGAATAAATTAGTCTTAAAATGAAATATTCTATCAGAATTCCTCATAAAAAATACCTGCCGCCATTAGAAAATCAAGAGTTAGATGCGCTGGAGAAAAACTGGAGAATGTTACAAAGTCAACTAAACCTTTAAAAGAAACCTCATGCAACATAACTAAGACCTACCAAGTTTAATTTCGAAAATCCAACAACTCTAGGAGGAAAAGGGGGTGGACACATATACTGGGACACTCTGTATATATATATATATATATATATATATATATATGTGCATACACTGTAGTTTTGAAAATACTGGTAAAGCCCCTTTAGAGAAAGTCCCACACTGGACTTAATACAAAATACATCTTGATGAGTGTATATTCACCACGACAGACATTTGGATCAAATATCATTACCTGTTGGCGAATACAACTTTAAGAATCAATCAACCTTCATATATAGAAGGCTAAGAACATTCTAATTATTACTTCAAATCATTGGAAAATGCCCTGAGCTGAAGTAAATGGCAGGAAGAAAAATATTAAAACAGATACCATAAACAATATGCTCAAGTCCTGTTGCGATTGAGACATAACACAGTTGGTCAAAAGAAGTCAACAAGGTAAGATTTATATTATCAAACATTACTGATTGAGTATAATTTATTAAGTAAATCTGGACTTTATTTGCCAATTATGTATGTTTATAGACAAAATTTTCCTACTGTAGGACTTTACTGATACTCATCTTTGGTAGTAACGTCCAAAAAATCACGACCTCTAAACAAGTATCAACCACTAAACAATGATCAGAAAAATAGAAAGAAGCCATGATGATTGACTTATGATTGGATAAAATAAAACAATGACAACACATTCCCTTGCCCACATTAACAAATAATATTGGAGTGTTTTTCAAATGTTTGAAAGTTTGAGAAGATGTAAAAGAATAACTATTCCGAGAAATGACACTTTTAAATATTGTTGTCACACCTTAGTGTGCAGAACGTCTACACTGACATTGGTTTGAGTACTATTGGTGAATGCAGTTGACAGAAGCATACCGTTCTCAAGCCACTGTTGAGATGGTGGTTGCTTGCTCAATGGTGGTTTGAGAATGGTGTGCTAATGTAGAAAGTGTTCGCCTACAGAACTCTAAGCAATTCCAGTGACAGTCACCATCTCAAAGTAAGAAAACAGTATATTTACTGTTATACCTAACGCACTAGATTATTTATCATGTAAATATTGATAATTTAAACAATTCTACATTTATAAAAATTGACTAGGATACTTTAACAGCAAATTTAAACTGGATTCACAGCTTTCAATCCAAAAATGATAATTCAATTAACTTGATGAGGGTTTTGAAATATACACATATTAATTTATGTGAACTTACAGAATTACCAAAATAATACCGTGGATACATTTCTGTATCTAATGTAATTTCATGGATGAAGAAGTACAAGCTCATTTTCATCAATGAGAACAAAAATGTTAAGCTAATTAAGTCATAGTAAAAAATTCATTGAATAAGCAGGAGAAATAACGATTACTATAGGAACATATAATGAGCAAAGTTTGTGACTTTTCAAGTAATTAAAACTCATTACATGTATACAAGAAGGATCAAGATGTTTGAGAATTTTTTAGTACATATTGGCAGTTAAAAATGAAAGTTTTTTCTAAAACGTAACCTTTAGGATATCTTGATTCTTACTTCTAACATGACTTCATAACTGCAGGGTCTCCCAATGAAACGGGATGATTAAATAAAGTAATTCTTAGTTGACAATTTTTTTTTTTAAATAGTTTCTTACAAAATAATTGGAAGAACAATATTAGCCATTTAGGGTACAAAAAAAAAAAAGAAGAATATTTTCTGAAAACTAGGCCTACCAACTTTGCCCGATTTAACTGCTTGCGACTTCTTATTATGGGGATACTATGGATTTTATGAAGAGAAAAAAAGTGCTTCAAGCAGATCCACCAACGACCATTCAAGTCGAGAAACAATGAATTGTGGACAAGATTGCTAAAATACCTGTTAACATGCTGCGAGAGGTAATGCTAAACTTCCAGATGAGAATCCAGGAATCCCTTAACTGCAATGAAAGACATACGGTAGGCCTAGTGTTCAGAAAATATTTTTACCCTTAATGGCTATTCTTATTCTTTCAATAACTTAGAAAGAAAGTATTAAAAAAAATTGTTGTTCAACAAACAATTACTTCATCCCGTTAATTAATCATCCTGTTTCATTGGTGGACCCTGTATTTACAAAGACAAAATATACATAGCATCATTAAATATGACTGGTTCATTCTAACTATACTAACCTCAAACACTTTGACCCATCTAAAATAGAGAAAGACCATCTCTGCATCAATTCATTACCAACAATCATTTTTATCAAGTATCTTTTAAATGCTTGTCTGATCACGGTTTCCCTTAAAATGAAAAATTAATTAGTAAAACAATAAAAATATATTACATACATAAACCAAGATGAAAAAATAAACAGTTGAATATGTGGCCACGTGAAGCTAAATATATAACCACCAAACTTCTACTTCTATAATTGCTTTTTGCAGTCGTGTCATGCTCTTCTGGTATGCAGTGAAGAGTTAGACATACAAACTTTAGTAAGAATAAAAGAAAAAACCTAAAAAATTTAAAAATAAATTAAAAAAAAAACTAGCACAGTTTTTCTTAGACAATATCACAATATTTTAATTATATATATTTTTTATGAAAATAATACACATCATAAAGAGCTAGATTTCTCTTAAAAACACAACTATGCTAAATAACTACATAGTAACTATATACAATTGGTTCGAAACTTGTGTGTAGTAAGAACCACTATTTAACAGGCAACTAAGCAATCTGGCTGAACAAAACTTATAATAAATACTGAATTAATCTCAAATATAGCTCTAGTTTAAACTTACATAAAATTATTTTGAGATTTCAGTTTTCATTAGTTCATTTCTTTCAATTACACTGGTCGACAAGGTTTTCTTCACAAGAGATTTGATTAGTAAATATAGAGCATTTTTTCATATTGAATTGAGATATGTACACAACATTTTTCCACCGGGCATTGTTTCTCTATGACATTAGTTTTTAAAATCTGATTTTGTCTTTGATCTATATAGGAATCTTTTAATACAACCTGTTTTATTTATTTATTTTTTTGATATAGCAACCTTTCAACATAATCTTCCTTTCTGTTATGGGAACATTTTAGTATAACCTTCCTTTCTGTCACAGGAACATTTAAATATAAACCACCTTTCTGCTTAAAAGTGCATTGAGAATGCTATTTTGCATTGTTTTTTATAGAGGTGAAATTTCATACCACTTATAAAAAAATGTTATGAATTTTACATTGGATGTGAAGTTGGTAATCTTGACACGAGCTGGGAACCAAAAAAATGCAGTTTTTCATGTGTTAGGCTGTGTAATAGTGCAAAAATAGTAAACATCACATGCCATTAACAATGCCCATGTTTGGGGGGACCAAAGGATCGGATAACTGATAGCTAATTTTTTTTAACAAATATTAAAGGATTTACACCTAAAACAAAATATGTAGTTAAGAGTCACAACTTGTCATGTGCAAGAAGACTGTCTTGTGCAATGAAGAGTTTCCTGTTCCAGTATTTGCAGTTAGGACCTTAAGAGATGACTCTGATTCTGTCCTAGCTCAAACTGAAAATACTTCAGACAAAAATATCCTTATTCATGAAGCATGTAACGGTTCCTGAAGACTTTACTGTACCAACAAAAAATACATTAAAGAACTGATTCAGAATTTAAACCTGTCTAATCAGTAAGCTGAAGTTTTAACTTCTAGACTCAATGGCTGAAAGATGTAAGAACATGTAGTTATTGTAACAGCCATAGTGATTCAAAAGACTGCTGAAGAAAATGGTATAATGTTTAGTAATGATATTTGTTCTGTTTTAGAAACTCTTGAGCATTAGCACAAGACAAATGCATTGCAATAGACTACTCTAAAATTAGTTGGAAAGCTGTGCTGCTAAATATTGGCAATGAACTTCCATCAGTAGAAATAAAGCATGTCGGTGATATGAAAAGTTTCACAGAAAATTCAATGAGATAACATAAATGGAAATCTGATTTTAATAACATTTTATTTGTAACTCGGGTTCACATAATTTTACTGTAAGTGAATGAATATAACACAAAACTCCACTCGAAGGGGAAAAACTGAATACTATTTGAATTCGATATGAAAAATACCTCTAGAACCAGTTATTTTTATCCTTGTAAAAGAGAAAAAAATGTTGTAGACTAGTGTCATTCCTTTAAAATCTGATTAGTAACAACAAGTTTCTTTTTTTACAGCTTTATTATAAATAGGCTAAGTAGTTCTACACAAAATTACTTTCATAAATGGAAAGTATCCTTACTAATAATGATAATAATGTTTATTGTTACCAACTATGTTTATGGTTAGATTGATATCTGCTTAAGAAGATGTCAGTTTACAAACAATCCCCAACTAACTATAGATAGTATAAAGAAAGACTTTTAATACTCAGTCAGTCACACGTAAAATCTTCTTTTCCTATAAGAGATCCAAAATACCAAAACAAATTAAATCATTACATAAAATGTAAAAATGATATTCAATTTTAGGACTGTGAAATATTTCATACTTCTCATTAAAAGATAGATAAAAAATGACATCCAATCTGTTACTTCAATATCAAACTACAAAAAATGGCAAATGATTCTAAAGTGGCACAAATTTACAAATGAATGAGTTCCTTTCAGTCAAATAGCATCCTTCGATCTTGCAGGAGAGCTAAATTACAAAAACATGGATAACTGAATTCTTTTTCATTTTTGATCAACCTTTAAATCATTCTAGGAAAATAAACTATTAATCTTTATCATTTGAACATACTGTTATAAAAATGTCAGATTTAAATGGAGTTGGCCAAATTAATTTAGTTGCCCATTGTTAACATTAAATAATTTTTTTTTTTTGTCTAAAATCATAAATTTGGTACAACAACAAAACATTCCACAAAGTGGATTTTAATATAAAATAATATGTTAACATTTATACAAATAAACAGAAGATCACTGAACAATAAATTTTATTCTCTATGATAACGTGATGAAAAAGCCTCATCACATGAGATGATCATCAGAGGAGGAGGCTTTGTCTTCTGTTTTTACTTGTTTTTGGAATGCAAGGGTCAGGGCTCAATTGAATTCCTTGAATAGAGAAAATTGAAGAAGCTGAAAAATAAAATATAATTTCATATTTATAAAGAAAAAATAATTTCATTTATAAAAAATGCAATGAAAAGGCTTTATAAACAACATCATTTTAGACTAAATTCAACTCGGTATGCTTGCTTCACTAAAGTTGTAGAGTTAGGCCCTCGATAAAAGGAGCAAGAGGGACTCGAAGCAATCCTCCTTCCAATCGAATTCTATGTAAATGATTAATAAATATTTATATTCTGTATAAGGAAGAGATGATATAGGCTGAGATTTGATGAGAATATTAGCTATTAGAAATACATTTTTTTAAATGTATTTATTCTATGCTCAACTTTATTGTATTATAAAGAAACAAAGGCAAGGGACTATTTCTTTTTAATTTGTTATTTTGTTTTTACGGCGCATCGACATCCGGGCCATTAGCATCGACATCCTTATAAGAGCCGTGAGATGAGAAAATTCCTGCACCGGTAGGAATCGAACCCACCATCTCCCACATGAGGAACTAAGGCGCTAGCCACTAGACTACGGGAAGACCCTTTTGTTCTTTATTGTTAAATTTGTTTAACTATAGCCGACATAAATTAATACAAGTTTCTCATATATGCTACTTTTATATACTTACTGTCTGGTAGTTTATGAACATCTAGACCAAGTGAATTAAAATACGGGAATTTCATAGCATCAGCAGCTGAAACCCTTTCTTTAGCTTCATACTGTAATAAAGATAATAATATAAGTACTAATAGTATAAGCTTTTATTATCACTAATAAATTTAATATAAAACTTACTGCAAGAAATGATATGAGAAGTGATATTCCCTCTTCATGGAGCCTAGGTGCACGAGAAAGAAGAGCTTCATGAATAGTACGAGTTGTAAATGGTGCATTCAAGGGCCCTAAAATCCTTGTAATTAGATTTAATTCCTCTTCAACCGTGGAGCCAGGAAATAATGGACGACCAGATGCCATTTCAAAGAAAATGCAACCAACTCCCCTGAAAAAAAAATGTTACATTGAACAAAATGCCGACTAGATCCATTAAAAATAAAGAATCAAAAATTATTAAGCTGCATCAGATAAGAATGCAGAAGCGTATATGCGTTTATCCCCCCTCGCTAAATAAGACAGAAGCTGTACGGGGATATGATGTCGAATTTCCAAACACACTCCTCTACGGTTTTTCCAGTCTCTCTCCTTCAGTTCCTGTGTCAACATCATTTTGTAAAGATGCATATGGAGTTCTGTGTGGAGAATTTTTCCTACACTGTGGTCAGTAAAGAAGTAATGAAGGGTAACTTTAGCTTACACAACAAGAAAGTGAAGTTCAAAAGCTGTGTTCTTTTTTCAGTCACTTATGGGTGCCAAATCTGGGCTCTGAACAAGGAGCTAAAATCCAAATTAATAGTAAGGCAAAATTCTATCCTAAGAAGCATGAATGAATGTACGATTTAAATTTATTTTGCACATATATAGAAAAATAATTTTAAAGATAAGAAAACAATTTACTTATGCTTGTACAGTGTCCATTAGCCAGAGTGCATATAAACACAACTTAATTATTCGAAATACGAATATACATTTAGAAAATTATAGACTTTAAAATAAAAAAAGAGAATAAATAAATTAAATAATCAAAGAAATACATGATACAATAATAAATAAATATAGTTATAATTAAATAGAGAGAAACAACCACTAAACAAAATAATTAAAACATTAATACTGAGAAAAAATAAAAGTGCTTGCCCATGGCAAGATGCAACATCTCTGTCCTAGCTTTCATGATTAAAAGGACTGTGTAGAGGGACCTGTAATCTGACATAGGAAACAGCTACTTCGGTGTGATCTAAGGATCGGTAAAGGGGATGGGACAACGAAGACCGACAAGATTCTGTCCATTATCTCAGCTCCAGATTAGTTAGTCACAGCAGTATCCTAGAGCTTGCTTCGTTAGTAGAGGGTCACCTCTCATCCAGCTGACGTTCTCTTCCCAGCTCTAGTGAATAGCTGCTCCCATTCCTTGTATAACCAGGTCTTCTGCTCTATCATCTGCTGGAACAATCTAACAGGGACCCCATGTCTCGGCAATTTCACCAATCTTTGAATGTATTCCAGATCTAGCTTTAGGGTATGCAGGAAAATAGGTTTTCTACCAGTTTCCAGATATATGACATAGCTTGAAGTGCATGTTGTTAACCTGAAAAGCTACTTCACAAGTGATCTCTGGACACCGTCAAAAGCCGCAAATTTCTTCCAGCCCCAGACATGGGCGTCATAACATATAGTGGCTCGTGTGACTGCATCGAGAACCTTGAGGAGATAGACACTTCATGCTTCCTAATAACTTGGTTCAAAGCAGTATGCAGGGCTTATTTTGCCACTTTCATCTAACCATAGAAATATTTGGTCGTTTGCAACTTGGGGGTGAAAATATCTCCAAGATGTTTATATCCGTTCACAAATTCTATTACTAGGCTGTCAAGCTTCCTCTCCCCATTCCTGGCTGGCCTCCCAAAATTACAGAAAATCATGGACCTTGGATTTATTCAAATGTATACAGAGGTTTCCAGTTTGAATATAATACTCCAGTTTATTTATCATGAATTAGAGTGAGGTCTTGCTTTCACTCAAAAGGATGGTTATCCACATAATAAGGCATAGCAGCCGACCTTCCATTATTCACACTCCTCTGCTGAGTTTCTTGGGCAAGACATTAATTTAGGCAGAAAATAAAAGTGGACTCAATAAGCAGACCTGCTTCACTTGGATTGAGTACTAACAATCTGGTAATAAAACCCTTGTTCCATGCTGCAGACTCCATATCCTTGAAGAACTGTTTAAGGAGGCTGACTATTTGTGGATATCCCTAATATTCACTGCCAGGCAAAAAAACCGGCGTGCCATGTATTTTATATGAAAACTAAAGCCAAAAGAAATATTGTAGGGTGTGATTAAAGACAGCCGTGAGGTAGGTCAGGAAGCATTACCCTGACTAATCCTCTCCCTGATTTCTCTCTAGAATTAACAATAAAGGCATTACGATAAAACATTAGCTATACATCATAATGTGTCTGTTAATGCGCACTGATTTTTGTTTTGTGTTTCTTTTCACTAGAAAAAAATTTGTCTTTATAAAAGATCATTTGAAGAGTTGAAATGGTTTTGGATGCTGTTGTAGTTGCTCAGGTTGTTCCTTTAATAGAGGACGGCCTGAGCCAGCGTTACGCTGCCAGAGCCCTAGAACTGCCTGAAACAACAGTTTGGCATGCAGTCCAAAGGTATTGGTAATACCGGAATCAGGGCGCCCAAGAATGACAGGCCCAACTGATGACCACTTTATTCTCATTCAGGCCCTCAGAAACAGAAAATAAATCACGACAAAATTCAAGGTACGCCGTTTTTTTTTGTCCGGCAGTGTATATAGTTGATCAAATAAAGCACATCAGTTCAGCAAATCTATGGCAGCCTTAAAGTTTATGAAAAACAATTGACCTTGCTTCTTTTCTTTGGCACTTTTAGTTTGATTATTCTAACCAATTTGAATATGTCGTCAACAGTGGAATAGTTTTTTCTAAACTCGGCTAGGTATTCACTAATAGTCACATTCTCCAAAAACCATTCCTCCTGTCTCAGAAGTAAAATTCCGGAAAATCATTTTGCAATCGTGTTGATGAACAAAACCCTCCTAAACGAGTATTATTTGCATCTTCTCTTTTATGAGGTAGGGATATCATCGCCTTTGCAAAGCTCTGTGGAACATCCCCAGAGACTCTAAGCTGTCAATGAAGATTTTGATCAGAAAATCATAATCATGATGTTCTAGGTCTGTTCTTGTAAAATTCATAAGGTATCCAATCTAAACCTGGTGCCTTATTCTTCTCGGCTTTACACATGACTCGTTCTATTTCAGAATTCAATAGGCCGATCAAGACTGTGTACTGCTGTCAAAGGTCTGGCGTATGAAATGGAATCATTGGCCATCAGTGAATTGAGCATCCCCTAAAAATATTCCAGCCAATCTGCATTTTTAATATCGTTAGTAAGTGACATACTCTTATTCTTTAGAATCCTCACAAGCACCCAAAAATCATTGCTATCTTTAATTTTCTTAAATCTTTCACTTAATTCCATAAAGTAATGAGCTTTCTTTATTTTGCATAGCTCTTTTTATTCCTTGAGCCTTTCAAGGTACAAAAACTTCAAATAACCTACATTATTTTCCTAAATATGCGTAAAAGTTTGAAGGTATTTTTTCTCACTTGTCTACAATCACTGTTCTTTATTTTGCATAGCTCTTTTTATTCCTAAATCCTTTCAAGGTCCAAAACTTCAAATAAGCTACATTATTTTCCTAAATAGGCGTAAAAGGTTGAAGGTATTTTTTCTCACTTATCTACAATCACTGTTCTTTATTTTGCATAGCTCTTTTTATTCCTTTATCCTTTCAAGGTACAAAAACTTCAAATAAGCTACATTATTTTCCTAAATAGGCATAAAAGTTTGAAGGTATTTTTTCTCACTTGTCTACAATCACTGTTCTTTATTTTGCATAGCTCTTTTTATTCCTTAATCCTTTCAAGGTACAAAAACTTCAAATAAGCTACATTATTTTCCTAAATAGGTGTAAAAGTTTGAAGGTATTTTTTCTCACTTGTCTACAATCACTGTTCAACCAAGGAGTGAGAGCTATACCTTTCTAAGAGCTATTTGGTCTGTGGTGCTGGCCACTGTCAGCTGCTTTTCGGATCATGAGAGAGATGGAAAATAACCTCTTCATTGCTCATTCCAGTATTGTCACCTGTTAACAAAGCTTCAACCTTTGACCAGGGAGCATCTGGTACAAAAGTAGCTGTAGACGGATGTTGAAAGGGAGGCAAGCTAATTTTTTTGGTGAATAACTTCGGATTACCTTATATAACAATAATTGAGGTATGCATAAATCAAAAATTTCCCCGAATATTTTTTTTAATGTAAAAATGTTCTTTTTTTTGTGTTATTCTTTCGCTCATTACTCCAAAAGTATTCATATCAGGGACCTTCCAAAGGCAAAGATTCTTAATAAAATGTTCTATAATGTTACATCACTCAGAAATGTGAAAATTGATTTGCATCTGAGCAAAATAGCAATACGTGTGAAAAAATAAGGCAAAAAAATAGGTATTTTTTTAATCATTTTTTTCTGTGACTTAAAATGCAATTAGGCTCTTCATATTCTAGGAAGAAATGACGTCTTATTCCTTACTTGGGCTCCAAAACAGTCTAGCTTGGTAGACCACAATACTCTCATCTACTTTTAAAACTGTTGATCATAATTTTATAGCATCTATAATTCACAAAAATATACTTTTCAGTTGGCTCACAAAAAAGTTTCCAATCTCATCCATATTTTCTGATTTTGTCTTTTCCTCACCTTACAATTACAATTCTGAGGAGCTATTGCTGTGTCTCCTTTTCTGTCTTTGGAGAAAAGAAATAGGTGATTTTATTATCAGTATTTCTACAATTCATTTATATGAAAAAAATATCATTAATTTAGTTGATAGATGCCTATCATTGCATGGAGCTGTTATCAGAAGACTCACTGCCAACCTGCTGGCTACCGCTTTATAATTTATAATTTCACAGCCTGAATTTCATGTTTTTGTTACTCTAAAAATTACTAGAATACTTTTACAATTTTAACTCAATGAGCTCTCTAAAACCACAAATACTAGATACAACGTCCATACTCTTTCAAGCTGCTCATTATCACCCGACACACAGTATTTTCCTAAAGAGCATGATGAACTACAGGAATAATAAAATGGAAATGGGCAGGATACCTTGCAAGAATACAGGATGACAGGTGGTCATTGAAGACTACACAGCGGATCCTGCAGTGCCCATGAAGCCAACATTTTCTATATATGAATATATTTTGTAAATCTTTTGTGTTATCTTTATGCAACAAAGGCTATTTATTTATTATAATATATTGGTACTTTCATTCTAATAATGCATATATGAAAATATCAGGATTTAAGGAGGAAAAAACAAAACAAAGGGAGGGGAGCAAGGTTAGCTTAGTGGCAGAGCACTCGAGTAATGTTTAGGAAGACCTGATTACAAAACTTGAGAGTAAACTAAAGATTTTATCTTCTAGTGTCGCCGTTTGAGAGTCCCTGGACTCACCCAGTCTTTGATCAATTTAATGGGGGCATGCAAACAGGACAATCAGAAGCTCAGAGCATAGTACTGACCACACTATATAATTAGTGTGATGTATGATGAAGAATCAGATACCTTTACAGTTATGGGCCATCTTGGCCTATTATATGACTGATTAGTCAAGGAATATTATCAAGGACCAACAGAGGCACATTTAATGGTGAGACTCTAATTTGTAAATCCAAAATTTGCCATTAGAGAGTTAAATAAATTTAAGTTTTAGATTACTCAGAGGAAGAGTTTTGATAAAGTCAATAATTATTTTATCTTGACCAGGAGCAGATGGTTTATTATTTCTAATACCCGACCATAATTTGTAGATTTTAAATAATTTGCTTAGGGATCATAGTTATTGAAAACAATGTTCACATCAAAGGTTTTGACATTTAGAATTTAGAATATGAATATTTGGGCAGGTTATGTTAACATTAGATTGATGCACTATCCTATATACATTTATATCCAACATTTGAGATCCAGCAAATTAAGTGCATGGCAAATGCTAAACTACTAGTTTCCACTAACGAAACTCAAGTTTCTAGCTAAGTGTAAGTTTGAAAACTTACCACATATCAATCTGAGTAGAATATTCTGTAGACCCCATCAACACATCAGGCGGTCTATACCACAAAGTGACAACTTCATTTGAATATGTTTTTGTGGGAACAGATTTTGCTCGTGCAAGACCAAAATCAGCCAACTAAAAGAAAACATCCACTGTTAATATTTACAACATGATAATTTATATGATTGTTTAAAATAAGTCTTTAATAAGAAGTTTATAATATAATGTACAGCCTCAACTGTTAATTAATAAAATTATGCAATTATTACTACAGAATACTTGTAAAAATTAAGATGTTTATTCTAACATCAACAACAGTTTCTCCTGAATATGTGTATAATAGTTAATTTAACTGTTATTTAATTTATATCAAAATAGAATTACTGAGAGATAAGTAATTTAGTTTATACATTAGTTCTACTGTTATATTTTTTGTAACATTCAATCTTCAGCTCGTTCAATGAATACACAACAAAAGTGATGAATCTATAGAGGTTAGTCGTGATACTGTTCAAATCATAGTTCATTAAAAATTTTGAAATTATATTTATGAGTAGAAGATTACTTTTGAGATTTCATTAAGCTTTTTAACAGCAGAATGCGATAACCATCTTATTTCTGCATTATCTTTATAAAGGTAAATCTGATGAAACAATTTTTAAAGTTATGAAATATTTTTTCCAAATTAAATTTTATATTATATTTTTTGTTATATTGCCCCAATGTTTTTAATTTGTTTCTATACGCCTCTACCTCAGTAATGTAAAAGAGCTGCACATAATCTTTGTATTTAAGAATAGTGGATGATCATGATTAATTATGAATAGAGCATCTCATGAATTTCAAAAAGGTTGAGTCTTCTGAGCTGTCAACTCATAAGACCTGAGCTTTACACAGTTTGTTGTTAAGCCCGTTCAGTTAGGTGGAATACTTAAAATCTTGCAGGCACGAAAATTTACGGGAAATATTCCCGAAGGGTCCACCATTTGCATTACTATTTCAATGAACAACACGCAATGTGAAACTCAATAAAAAACTGATTATGGCCTGTTAGGACTCCGGAAGGCTATGAGAGGTCAGGCAAGAGATATAGTGTTTAATGTTTATCAATACTTAGCCAAAGCCAAGGCTGAAAACAATTTAGACTATAACGTTGCCTGTTCAGATATGTGGTTAGATGGAGGGAAAAGGGCATGGCCTATATTCCCGGTAGAAAATTGGCGGTACGAATTCTCTCCGGCCTAGTGCTATTAACTCGTATAAAATCAGTGGGACCTAGTGAGAATAAGGAGCATTCTCAGCTTCATTAAATTCACGTCAGAGATCAATTCTTGAAATATATAATTTTTTATTTGGTCAAATCTTCTTTGTATATTAATTGAAATTATCTATTGGGCAAGTTTATTATTATCTATTTAAAAAAAAAATTAAAGTCCTACATTCATTGTTATGGATAATTGTTGGAAGTTGAAGCTCCTGCTGCAAGTGTTAGCCACAGGACAACCGAGGACCCATTTTGAAAGTATTAAACAAATTGTTATTTCTCTTAATGGGAAATAATTAAGATCACGTATATGTCTTAATTAACTGTCTAATTACTCCTTGTAATTGTTTAATATATTCAATAAACAAATCAGAAAAAAATCACAAATGGACACAAACAGAAATAGAACTCATAGGCAACTGATTACATGAAAATAAAAAAAATAATCCAGGATGATGGGAAGTATTCGTGATTAAAAATTATAATCTTTACCTTTAATTCTCCTCTTTCATTAATTAGAAGGTTTTGTGGCTTTAAGTCACGATGCAAGATTCTCCTTCTATGACAATAGGCAAGCCCACGAAGAAGTTGAAACAAAAAAATCTGAAAAATATTTTTATAAAATAGGAAAGGAAAATAAACAGAATATTTGAAAAAAAATATGACTTTTTTACAAATTTCATTTTCATCAAGCATTCAAATTTTATGAATCATGGAATCCATTAAGAGTTATGATTAATTTTTTTAACATGATTTGGTAAATATATAAATAAATATTTATTTTAAAAAAAGAAATAAACAGCATGTTGAAAGAATAGCCTATAAAAAAACGCAACAGGTCTTAAAGACCATGCAGTAAAATATAAAAATATATTTAAGTTTGATAGAGTATCTATATAATTGGCAAAGAAAAAATACCACTAAAATAAAATGAAATATTCACACTATTAAAAATAAAAAAGTGAACAAAAATTGAAATAAAATAACTAAATCAAATATTTTTCAGTAATACATCGAACTGGTTTTTGGGTTACAGCCAATTTTTTTTTTTTTTTTTTTTTTTTTTTTTTTTTTTTTTTTTTTTTTTTTTTTGCACGAATTCAATGAAATAAATATTACAGACAAATAATTAATTAATTTTGATTAAAATATAAACTCACTTTAACATTATTCATACTGAGAATATTGTTGCGATCATCCATATATTGTTTCAAATCTTTCTCCAAATATTCAAAGACAAGAGTTAAACACTTCTCGGTATGTACCAAATCATGTAGAGTAACTGAAAAAGATTACCACACCCAAATAAACAAATTTTACATACATAAAATATTAGCTCCTTTGGAAATTACCAAAGTAGTCACTAAAAAGTATGCCGATAAAAACTTAAGATGAAAAAATTGATGCAGGTTTCAAAAAAAGTTTTTGCTTTTCCATAGTTAAAAATCCAATGTTTACATTAATCTGTTAACATTAAACTTAAGATAAGTAATTAAAAGTGTCTACACAATAATAAAAAACGCGGGTAAAGCAGAAAAAAAATTAAAATATGATCAATGTTAATATTTAAATAACCTTTCAGAACTCTTCTGCTGCCTCTCACCACAGCAAAAATTGAAAAAATCAGAGAACTTGAAAGGCAAAACTTCTCCAAATAAATATTTTTTCTCATAATTACTTGGCTGAATCCTGATTCCCTGCCTTCAAATTTGTTAGCACATATGTATAACAGAAAATAGCAACAATATGAAAAACTGTTCATAAATTTTTTTTTTTAAACATAAACATACCGATATTTGCATGGCGCAATTCCTTCAACAGAGAAATTTCTCTTATAGCAGTACAAGGTGCACCCTCTTCATGTTCAAGTCTGATTTCTTTCAAAGCAACTAAATTATCAGTCAATCTTGATTTTCCTTTAAAGACAGTAGCATAAGTTCCCTGCATAACAGATAAAAACTTTATACACATAAGTGACAATGTTGATCATATTTCAATACTTTTATAAATACATAGGTGTACAAATAATTAAAAATAAGTCTCTTGAAAAGTAATATCATTGTAAGAAAATATCATGTGTAAGTCCTTTGACTGTTGCAATTGAAGAAAGTTCTAATGGTGAAGAAAGAAGACATCATAACAGGAAGATAAAATTTCATATAGCCTGGTGTTGAACGCTACATTGTAGAACCACCAGTATGTATCCTAAATAATTACACAGAAAAGGATACCTACCCTTCTAGACTTAAGTTAAAAAAAAATAATTCTAATTTTCTTATAAGGAAAAATACAATCTACAAAATAACAGACCAGTAGTAATGATGTCTGTTTTGCAAAACATTTTGATGAACGTATAAATAAAATGATAGAGGAGTTTCTTTCGGCAAATGAATATTTTTAAACAGCCAAATTGTATTCCTTTCGCTGCTCCAGAGCATTTGCCATTGGCCAACATGACATGCTGCTAAGAAGTTATTCATCATGAAAAGAGAGGTAATGTTCATCGCCTTCCTTGAAGGGCCAAAACCAGATAGTGGTAATCCACTCTACATGCAAGGATGGTATGCGAAGGGAATTTTATGCAGAAAAGTACATGGCTAGATTTAGCATTGACCGTGGCTCTGAGTTGGCCCAGTTCCTCATGATGGTACAAATAATTGATGCAAAAAGGCTGAAAAAGGAGGAAATTATACAGTCAACTGTTGAAATGAGTGGAGTTTTCACAGGATTAAGATTTGATGAAGATGTTAGTCACTCAGTGAAAACTGATACTGGTAGATATTGCTTTGAAAATCCTAAAATTCTTATCCCACAATTTAAAAAATATATAAAAAGCAAAACAAACATATTTGGTGACAAGAGCCTCCATGGAAGTATATCCATCACCCCGATATGGGTGACGTGGTGACAAATGAGTTAAATGTTCCCGTTTGCGACTACCAATGAAATTAAATTCTTCATTATTGATGCAATTAAGAAGGGAGGTATCACAGCCGTATATGGAGCATTTGAAGAAGCATACCATCTTGGCACTGTATGCTTACTTTCTACGCTGTTACATTTTTAAGAGAAAATGCACTATTGAACCTTTTATGATGTGCCTTGTTCATAATGTATGTATCAGTTAAGATCATTTAGTGATTGATTTGTTTATTTCTGGTAAGTTATTATTTAGAAAATAATAGCATTGAAAGAACAAACCTGTCCAAGTTTGTCAAGTTTTGTGTATGTTTCCATTCTACCAAATCCTATTTCCGACATTGATTGTCTGCGTGATGCTCGGGTTAACCCTTGTTCTTCACCATATTTTCCAATATAACCTTGTGGTAGGTGTAGATCTGCTGGTAACGAACGTCTTTTGTTCATGTCATGCTAAAACAAAGATCACCATGAAAGAGATTACTAATTTTCAACTGGATGATTTAAAGTTAATTTTAAGGCTTAATTCCTTAAAATAATTAAGTACATTATACTCTTTACTTAAGTAAGAAAAAAAAACCACATATTTACTGATCTATATTCTATTTTGTTTGTCTTAGTTCCATAAAATAATTTAGTTCTAAAGTTGGTTCAACAAAGAGGATTACCAAGCTCTATTGATATCGATGTGAACAGAAAAAATAAATAAATAAAATAAAAGGTTTTTCAAACTAATATATCAAATTCAAAGACAGATATTAAAGAGTTCGAACTAAGATATCAACTACATTTTTAAATATGTTCATTGAAGGTTTGCTAATTTTAAACCTACTCCAGTTCAGTTTTCTTCCTAACTGATTTAAATGTTTTCCCTGAATTTTAAATGGCTATGCAAATAATACAGGGTGTCCCCAAAATAAACAGCCAAACTTCGGGAATCGATGTAGGATGAAAAAATAAAGAAAAAAACTCCTTTGGCATTTATCTCATTTATGATTCGTTTCCGAGAAAAACGGAAAAAAAAAAGACTAAAACACAATTATGAAAAGGCATTCTTCCATAATTCCTATATAAAAATAATTAAAAGTATATGTTTCATCTTCCACCTCCACCACCCACCCACCTACCCCTCCCCAAAAACAACAAAAAATCTTCTTGGTCGAAAATATTAACTGATGCAATGTAAAGCTGCAAGTTCAACATAACTTAAAATAGGTACTTTTCTTCTGAGGGAAGTGCTAAAACAGGGAAGAAACCTTTCAATTCTTAATAAAAATAAGTTTTCAATTCTTAGAAAATTTGAAATTTAACACTGGACCCGTACATTATTTATTTATTTATTAATGTTTACGTAACTTAGGTGATAAAAAGGGCGCATACATAACAATAAAATAACAATTTCTTCTACTAATAATTCCTAATAATCAATTTAAAAACACTTCAAAGATTTAGCCCCTTGCAGCAATACAGGCAACACATCGCACATTGACAGACTGGTTGGCATTTGTGCATTGCTCTGCTGTAATCTGTTCCAAGGCCCATCTGATGCGACGGACGAGGTACTCCCTTGAGCCAATGGGCTCCTTGTAGACCAAATCCTTAAGGCATCCCCATGCGAAGAAATCCAAGGGCATGAGGTCTGAAGATGGAGACGGCCAAAATACCGGCCCACCATGTCCTTTCCAACACCATGGATAGTTATTGTCTAACCAATTTCGGATGGCCCTCCTGTAGTGGGCTGGACAACCGTCGACTTTGAACCAGCTTCTAAATCTCTGTACCAAAAGGACTTCCTCCAAAAACAACGACAGTGTATTATCAAGGAATGCTTAGAAAGACTGAGTTAATACAAGGGGTCCAAAAATGGGGACCTATTATTTCATTATTCCACACAAAATCAGAGGCAAACTCACCCTGTATTTTTGGGGTGGAGGAGGATTAAAGAAGGAGGTGTGGAGGGGATTGGGGATAATTTTAACAATTTTTACATACACCTTATAAAAGATTGCCTTTTCATAATTGTGTTTTAGTTTTTGGCGTTTTTTTCGGAAACAAAGCAACAACGAGTAAAATGCTAAAGGACTTTTATTCTTTCTTTTTTCATCCTACATCGATTCCCGAAGTTTGGCCATTTATTTTGGGGACACCCTGTATAAAGGATAAAGTTTTAATCCTGTAAATATAATTGTGTATTTGTTATAGGACTGATCCTTGAATAGCATAAATCTATCATACCACATATGCTTTTCTGAACATTACATTCAAATTGACAAATGCTTGAGAAAGTAGTGAGTAAACTATATAAGACATAATAAAATTAAACAATTGTTTCTTTTTTATTATTATTATTACAATTTTTGGAATAATATACATATATACATATATATATATATATATATATATATATATATATATATATATATATAATACAATTGTATTTTCCTTGTGGTTCTTTTTTTTCTGGAGCAATCTGAAACAGACTTTTGAAGTCATCAGCTTGCCAATAGCTCAGGCTAATGAGAGAGAACGTTTATGAGGAGCCAGAAGGCTGAAGACTTATTTTAAAAAATTCAATTTCATAGAGTAATAAGATGGGAGGAAGCATTTCCAATCTTATTAGAATCCTTCATTCAGTTTTGACACATTCATGAAATTGAATCTCTCAGAGGAAGTTCTTAAGTTGTATGTGCTAGTCCTATCACAGTTCATCAGAAGAGTTTATTTAGAAAATAAATAAATAAAAAGAAGAAAGAATTTAATTAAAAATTATTAGAACAATTTTATTCATGAGCAGCAAAACGATTTAATTATCTGTGACACAATCTGAATCCACTAATTCAAAGAGAGAACACAATAAAGAGACAAAGCCTTCCTGCTAAAGTGAAGTTGCAAATTACCTTAAGATTTTTAGGAGCAGGCGACTCGCAGGTGATGACAAAAAAGTTTTGGGACATACAAATCCTCTATTCTTGCATCATATTTCTCAGATTGCAGTAATTTTTTATTTCATTGAAATACCATGTGATATTTTTAATCTTGGTTTTGAGAATATTAAGTCATCATTATTTAAGTGACTACAATTTTATTGGGTGCAGCATATCAGGTATTTTGTGACTTATATTCCTATAAGTTATTATTTTTACTCCTATACAGCTCCAGAATTGTTATTGTTGTCATCTTTCCATGGCACAGACATTTTTGATAAAATAAAAATAAAATAATTCATTAGAGAAATTCGAATATGTGGGAAGAAAGCTTCAAAACTATAGCCTACTCAAAAATGTAACCTAGGAAAAAATCAGGAAATTGAACTGTTTACACGACACAATTGATTGTTTCCATGAGCATATTCCTTGATATTGAACGAAAAGTAGAACCAGAGCAACTTCCATTTCACGTCATTTTTAAATGTTTATTCTCAATTTATTTTATTTACAAGATTAAATTTTATTTCTTTGGCCATATTTCCATTTTAGTGGTCCAAGAAATAGAATCATGAAAACTTGTCTCTTAAGGCAAGTGTTGACAGGAAATTTCTCTACAGCTAATAGGATTAATCCCTAATTTATTTCATTATGATAAAATGTACAAGAGTAAAAACAGTTCAGCTAAAAGTAAAAGAGTCAATGATTTCTGAGGTTGAAATATCAAAAATGTAAGTACATCTCTACTGGGCACACATCTGTCAATCCTCTCAGACGGCCCTGCCTTCACCTCGCCTCTCCCACAGCTCTAATAGTGTCCCTAAGCACTCCGATTCTCATAACAAATTCTGCACTATAACACTGTTCCTAATTATTTTTTTTAGTTTCTCTCACCTAATAGTAACACACTATTGTTAGCTACCTCATTTTCGATTCACGGTAAAGTATCATTGAAAGAAAACTTTTTAATTTATTTATTTATTTTTGTGTGTGTGTTTTACAGCATATCAACAATTGGGCTATTAACGCAGAAGAAAATGTATTTTCTACAAAATTGCAATGCTCCTACCGCAGAAAATGTTAAGCTTCAGAAAAGGCCCCCATGTCTTGGAACCTGTATCATGCTATTCGGCAACAATAAGAGTTGGATCTGAAGCTGAGGAAGTGCCAGGCTATGATATATCTTATTCCTCCAAACAAGTCTCAACCATCCCACTCTCACCAACACACACCAAGATGGAGAAAATTTTCTTGTCGAACAAATTTTTTGAGCTAATGAATCTACATAAAAAGAAATATAAAGCACAAGAAGTCTAACAAGCTGTGAAAAACAACTGACCAACTGTAAATGACAAGAATATAGGTGCAAGGGACAGTAAGAGGTAGCTCTCTGGGATAACTGATGCACCTCACCCCAAAAACATTGAAGAAAGAATGTCCATAACATCAAGCGGTTTGTAAGAAACTAGAGTTTTAGATGGTCCTTTACAGGTAGCAATGAAGGAGTCCAATAAAGTGGTGTTTCGTCGTGAGTGCCAACAAACTGGAGCGTCTTATGCATATACCAGCCAGCCCACAACCAAAATAGAAACCAAATAGATGTAGGGTGCTTCGCCTCCTGGGACAGTGTGGCTCACCACCAATACACTGGTGCTTCATCATGAAAGGGTTTAAGCAACAGATCAATCACATTGAGTTCAAGGTTTAAACTATCGGAAATTTTAAAACTTTTAGTTTAACTATCAAAGAAACAATTGAAAATTACCAATAAAAAAGATGAATCTTTTTGATGAAACATGGTTATAGGTACAGTGATAAAATTACCAATAAAATTCATTATATTAAAATATATTTGATTAAGTATTTAAAAAAAAAAAAAACACACATACTTGCAAGAGACTTGATTCTTTTCGCCTGGGCTTGGGACGTAGTTGGACAACTGGAGCTGAAATTTCAGATTGGCATTCTTGTTCACCATCTGATTCAAATTTAGGATTCTCAGGTACTGCACCTAGAATGATACAAGAATATGAAAGTTATTATTTTTTTCCCTCACTGTCTCAATAGAACGTAAAAACCCCAAAAATGAAATTTACGTTAAGATAAATACATAAAAAATAAAATAAAAATGGTTTAAAAGTTTTATCAATTTTTTTTTGTTGCAATCACGTTGAATAGTAGTTTTTTACAAACAAACTCTTTGGAGTGATACTAGAATAAAATATGTATTTAAATCACTGTCAGACAATAGGGGCCTAATGGTAGCTCAGTAGTTAAGTGTCATGGTTGGACTATAGACGGAGGGAAATTTTTCAGGGATGAGCTCATTAAAAGGGGATTTACTTTATGGGTGTTTAGAAAGGGTGTTAACCAGTAGATGCTCTTGGGCTAATTTCTTCAGAAGCTAAAAGGAATAGAATTTAAAAAATGACTAAAAATACAGAGTAAGATCTAATAAATTACTGAAGATAATAGAAGGTTGAGGAACCAAGTATTCAGCTGAACTGTTCCAAACTCCATCACCTACAGCCTACACTATAAACGCTCCCAAAAATAAAAAGTATTAATATAACATATAGCCTTTATTGCATGAGTTAAGAGACTTCGGGCCAGTCCATATAGAGTGTTGTATTCTATTTTTACATGGAACCGATTGGGATGTGGCTACTCTTTTTTTCAGAAGGTGGGTAGTTGCTGCAGCATTCCTGAATAATTTGTTAAAAATAACGTATGTAAATATATATATATATATATATATATATATATATATATATATATATATATATATATATATAGCATTGACCTTTAATTTAATATTTGTGATGAGCACCTGGCTCAATTATTAATTTTCTTCCGGAGTGGTTTATACACGTCGTACTACACTATTTATTATACATACGCAAAAACTTCGCATTTTTGTTTATTGATCTTGATGAATAAAAGCGCTCACATGTACAAAGATGACATCCCACAATCACAACGACGCAGAAACCGGATCTAGCTGCCTCAAGTGATAGCAGTAGCAACCGATACCCGAGGTTTGGAGGTTTAATTCAATTTGAACATAATATGGAGTTAGTTTATTTATAAAACAAATCTTTCTCTTTAGATACCTACAAAGTAAAGAGTCAATCCATTTCAAATGGTCCAAAGGTGGTTGCTTGACCATTTTAGAAAAAATTGTTATTTTTCCATCAATTACATATGAAAAGTAGTTCAAAACTATTTTTTAAATTTTTTTTTCAGTCAACCGTTTAAAAATGGCGGTCATCTTTGTTTCACAGCGCATGCTGATTTCTGAGTTTATTAGCTCTTATGGAAAACTAATTTTCTCAGGCCTGGTCACTCATAGACTAATAATTCGAACACAATTGTTTTCCTTAAAGTCTGTTCTATCTTTTATGTCTGTCTTCTTCACTATTTGAATATTTTCAAGTCCAATACCTGAAACCTGCCATTGAAAACATCTGTTTAAATTTCTCAAAAGGCCGCTTTTGAGGGTAATTATTTAGCATAAGGGGATGTATATCAAAGTTGATTTTTGGCATGATAATAAACCTAACTAAGTAGCTTGAATTAAAGTATTTTTAAGCCTGATATATGTTCCCTTATTTTTTTATAAATATTTAAACTTCACATTTTTGCAATTTTTGATAACTTTAGGCTTTAATATCTCTCGTGGGGGGGACTTGACAAAAATCTAATTTTTTTATATGATATACTTAGGTGTAACATAAAACTACTGTGAAAATTTCAACTTGTATATTTGAGTACTTTCGTAGCTATGAATTTTTGAAAATGGTCCTTTTTGCGACTATTTAGCAATGTGTAAACTTGAATAATTCATTAAAATTTTATTATTAGCGAACTATTTACTTTTAATAACTCTTTTTAAGTTGTTTTAAAACTTGTTATCTATGTCCGGTACAACAAAAAATATCGTAGTATTAGGTATACTTGTGTATTTTCGGAGGACTCATAGATTATCACTTGCGCTTGAGCATTTTATGTGATGCTTCAAAGAGTGGCGATAGCTGGTTCCTTGTGAATTCCCTTCGTTTTGACGATAAAATCATCACTATCTGCACTCTAGTGAGAGTATTGCAACTTTATGGCCTTTATAATGTCTTACTGATCAAATTCTTGAAACGCAGCATGTAAATAAAATTGTTGGTGCTTAATAATGAGATTTTACAACTATGTTCGTCGAAACAACGAATAGGTTGCAAAATGAGTACCTATCTGCACAGTTGTTATCCAGGGTTAAAATAGCCACGAAACGTAGTTCTATTCAGTTATACAAAATATTCACTTAAACGAAAAAATTTCCGTTCCACACACATTCGTATAAGTGAGACGCCACTGTATGTATGTGTATGTATATATACATACATATACAGGGTGTCCCAAATAAGACGGCTCAAACTAATTTTGGAGCCAAACAGTTGGTCTGAGAAAAAAATGTCAGAGGTAAAAGTTGTAGGGCTTTCTAAATATGTCTACCAATTAACATATTTACTGCGCATGAGCACTCGGCACTAGATGAAATGTTGGGGTTTAGAGATGACCCCTATTATTATGCACATCATTTTGAAGGTAATTAAAATACAAAACCTTTGTCGCAAACCGAACTTCGATATCTTTAAAACCAAATGAGTTTCAGTGCGATTCAAATTTTATTGTTTTAAATTAAAACGATTTTTTGTAGGCACTCACAGAGGTCGGCAATGTGATACATGACTTTGAGGTATTTTCTCCTCAACTTTCTGAAAAACATATGGCCGATCCTCTAAAAGAATTATTTTTCCTAATAACTTTAAAAAAAATTTAAAATAAGGCATCTTTTTTTAGGTATTTAGTCTAATTCTTCTTTAGGGATTAACTTAGCAAAAGCTATCTAATCTGATCATTCGTGTTATCTATCTAATCTGATCATTCGTGTTATCTATCTAATCGTTTGGGTCTGATATTCCTTATTGGAATATGGTTCATTATTTTGCTTTTGTTCAGTATTCGTGTAATATTCGCTTTCAACCATGAAGTTCACAAGTAGTGAGATTGTGGATATGATTACTGTTTCCGGGGAGTGTAGACATAAAGCTCGGATGGCTGCTCGACTTTACGCGCAGTATTACCCAAACCGAGTTCATCTCCCGAGTCTTACGAAACGATTTTGCGCCTGGTGTCAAACGCCCGACAAGGACTTTTCTCTTTCACCAGAAGAAATCGAAGAAGAGACCAGGACATCATCTTGGACCTTATTAGGAGAAATCCCCACAGCAGTGTTCGGGAGATTGGCAGAGAAACACAGATTTCATGAGGAACTGTTCACCGCACACTTCAGCGCAGTGTACAACCCTTATCACATATCTTTGCATCAAGCCCTTTCAAATAGGGATATGGATGTGAGGGAGGAATACTGCAGATGGGGAATCAAACCCTTACGGCAAAACGGGATATTCATGAGGAATTTTCTCTTCAGTGATGAGCCACATTTGTAAGAGATGGGTCCGTGAACTGACATAACTCACGTTATTGGTCCATGAATAACCCTCACTGGATAAGGCAGCTAGACCACCAGTATCGGTGGTCGGTAAACGTCTGGTGTGGATTCTGGGCAATAAAATTATTGGCCCATATTTTTTGGAAGGTCCCATATCAGGAAATGCTTACAGGACATTCATCTTGGATTGATTTCCAGAGCTCATGGAAAACTTACCACTAGAGACAAGACGTACAATGTGGTAGCCCATTATTTCCGAGAAGCTAGGAATACTGTAAACTCCATAATCGGAAACCGTTGGATTGGCATGGATGGCCCGATTTCTTGGCCACCTAGATCACCTGTACTTACTCCGCTGGACTTCTTCCTGTGGGTACACATAAAAATGTGGTCTACTCTAATCCGCCTAGTACACAAGACCAAATGCGAGGAAGGAATGGTGAAGCCTGCAGAGCAGACAGCATACATTCCAGACTTCAAAGGTGTCTGGATGTTGAAGGTGGTATCTTTGAAGACACTATTCATTTTTGAAGGAATAAAAATACAGTAAAATGGATGCTTTGAAATTGCAAGATAAGAGTATTCTTTACAATTTATTATTTAATCTGTCAATGAAATAGGGTTATCACTTAAATTGTACGTCTCAAACAAAAAATAATACTAAATACTTATTTTTTAAAAAGATGCCTTATTTTCAATTTTATTAAAGCTATTAGAAAAATATTTCTTTTCGAGAATCGGCCTTATTGTTTTTAGAAAGTTGAGGAAAAAATACCATAAAGTCATGTATCACACATTCATACCCGACCTCCGTAAGTGCCTACAAAAAATCTTTTTAATTTAAAACAATAAAATTTGAATCGCACGAAACTCATTTGATTTTAAAGACATCAAAGTGTGGTTTACAGCAAAGGTTTTGTTTTTTTAGTCCCTTCAAAATGATGTGCATAAAAATAGGGGTCATCTGCAAACCCCAACATTTCATCTAGCGCCGAGCGCACATGCGCAGCAAATATGTTAATTGGTCGACATATTTAGAAAGCTTAAGTCAAGCCCTACAACTTTTACCTCTGACATTTTTTTCTCAGACCAACCGTTTGGCCGCAAAATTAGTTTGAGCAATCTTATTTGGGACACCCTGTATATGTATATGTGTGTGTGTGTGTGTGTGTGTGTATATATACACACACACACAAACAAATACATATATATATATATATATATATATATATATATATATATATATATACACACACAAACAAATACATATATATATATATATATATATATATATATATATATATATATATATATATATATATATATATATTTAGTTGGTAAATCGACGAGAGGAGAGAGAAGCTTACCAGCTATACATCTCAACCTCAGCAAATAAATTTAAATACATAAACACACACACATTTTTATATAACTGTTTTTCATGGAATTATGAACTAAATAATCCTTTTATTATAGAAGCAAAAGCTGCCAAAGTTTACCTAATCATTGTAATGCTATTAAATTAACTTAATTCACCATAATTTATTAAATTTAACATAATACTAGACTAAAATGAATATCTTATGGAAATTAAACCAAAAATGTTATCAATATATTAAGCATTAAAAGGACTTCAAGCCATTAATTGTCATTTCCATCATTAAAGTATTTCCTGGTGGTATAATCATCATATAATACATTACCTGCAAGGAGAGCAAATTAAAGAACTTAAAATAAGTACAAGTAGTCATATGTATACAAATGTTAGTCGTATTCATTAAAGAAAACATTGATTATATTTCTTTTTTCAACTGATAAGCAGTAAGAGTCATATTCAGGTATTGAGGAGTTGAGTATTTAATAATTTCATTTAATGTTTGAATGTCAGGAAGAAGTTAGCAGTAGTTTTTGCAATATGAACATATGCTTAATGCCAAAGCTAGAGATTTAAAACGTGATGAAAAAAAGATGCCAAGATTATTTTAGCCCCGAACATAGATCAGAAACTTGGTACTCTTTTAGAAATACAGAAGATCAAAAAAGTTGGCTTATAACATCAATGACTCTAAGAAGACAATTATATATTCACTTATTACATATAAACATTGTACTTTTCAGATTTATAGATTAAAAATTTATTGAAAATATAAATTTTCATTTGCAACGAACTTACCAAGAGTAATACTTTTTGATGATTTAAGAGAGGATTTTTTAGATCTCACATTAAAGAAAGCAAACCAAGCGCCTATCTTATGAGTACTTCCAGCCGTAAAGGAGTTAAAAGTAGAACTCTTGTGCAAAGCTTTCATATCCATCATAACAGATATGTATGGGAAAACAAAAAAATATTACTTCAAATGGTATACTGTCATTCACATTCGGTTGATTGTATGTTTACAAATGTCACATTTCGAGTCACATTGAAATCCTATGCACATAGCAGTTCATATCTATTGATGCTGCACTAACTCAATAATTTAATCCTGATTTAATAAACAATAAACAAATATTGAACATTTGAAATAATTCATTGGTGTATAAATATGTGGAATGGCCGTCATCATGAGTGAGATAACACAAGTTTCTTGTATAAGGAAAGAGATTTAAAGCAAAGAGGAGCAGAAATTGAAGTGCCTGAAACACAAAGATGATGCCCGATTTTATACGGTTCTTTTTCAGTGGATAATATTATGCAGGCTGATTCTCTGCTCGCATGAGAATACATTATATGCTGATTTTATTTCTCAATTGCACAAAAACATCTGACAGACTAAAGTCCGATTTATTTATGATTTATTTGATGTATGGTCCCATTCCGAAAGGAAAAATAGCTATGTCCAATTATCTGTTTTTTTTTAACGTTGTCATGCTTTTTAATGAATAAGAAAATATTTCTCAAAAACTATTTAAGATAATTAAATTCTAATTATGCCATCATAAAATAGAAAACAGGATTTTTTGCAGGCCCTTACAGTGGTCGGTTATGAATGTGTGATACATGATTTAAAGGTATTTTTTCCTCAATTTTCTGATAAAAATATGCCCGATCCTCTAATTATTTAGTGTTCGGGAGATTGGCAGAGAAACACGGATTTCATGAGGAACTGTTCACCGCACACTTCAGCGCAGTGTACCACCCTTATCACATATCTTTGCACCAAGCCCTTTCAAATAGGGATATGGATGTGAGGGAGGAATACTGCAGGTGGGGAATCAAACCCTTACGGCAAAACGGGATATTCATGAGGAATTTTCTCTTCAGTGATGAGCCACATTTGTAAGAGATGGGTCCGTGAACTATTCAGAAACTGTTGGATTGGCAGGGGTGGCCATATTTCTCGGCCGCCTAGATCACACTCCGCTGGATTTCTTCCTTTTGGGTACACTTAAAAATATGGTCTATTCTAATCCACCTTGTACACACGACCAAAAGCGAGGAAGGATTGTTGAAGCCTGCAGAGCCATATTGGAGGAACAAGTATTGAGAGCAGTTGACAGCATATGTTCCAGAAGTGTCTGGATGTTGAAGGTGGCATCTTAGAAGACACTATTCATTTTTGAAGCAATAAAAATACAGTAAAATGGATGCAAGATAAGAGCTTTCTTTACAATTTATTATTTAATCTATCAATGAAATAGGGTTATCACTTAAATTGTACGCCTCAAACGAAAAATCAGACTAAATACTTAAAAAATATTTATTTTCAATTTTATTAAAGTTACTAGGAAAAATACTTCTTTTAGAGAATCGGCCATATTGTTTTTAGAAAGTAGAGGAAAAAATACCATAAAGTCATGCATCACACATCCATAACCGACCACTGTAAGGGCCTACAAAAAATCGTTTTAATTTTAAACAATAAAATTTGAATCGCACGAAACTCATTTGATTTTAAAGATATCCGGAAGTAATTTTTTTTTTTGTTTTATGTAAATATTTACTTAATATTCAAGTAAATATTTATGAAACCAAATATTTCTTTTAAGCTTTTTGAATAAACTGAAGAAACAAATGTAATTTTCTTTTCACAGATCCATGTTGATCCATGTGTTCACATACTTCAATAACACAGGGGTGTGCTACATGAATGGAAAGCTGATTAAATGAAGAAGTTTTTCTGAAATCTGGAAATCTCAGATCCTGCCCATTGAGGAGTAACGCTGGTAAGAAATATCAAGAAAATGTCTGGAAATTTAGAATAGCTTTCTTTTGGTAATATTTACATACTTACATTCATTCATTTTTACGTTTACTTTTAACTAGTCTTATAGTAAAGTTAATCAGCTTTCGATTGGTTTCACTTCCTTTCTAGTAGAACTACCTGGGCCGGAGTTACAACGATTATTCTTCTAAAACCACGTTTGTCTCGAAAAAACAATAAAACGACGTTTTCTCCCTTATGTGTGAGAATTCGGAAAATCGTCATAGAATATTTTTTGTTCCCCTAAAGGTCCTCTATCACCTCCCAAAATATGATTAGACATTTACGGGACACCCTGTATATGTATACAAGGTGATTCAGGTCTAAGTAGCCAAACTCTAGGAGGTGATTGTAGACATAATAATGGATTGCTGTCCTGCACATAGCAGCAGTGCTGTTAGACAGTGGATGAATCCACTGCCCAAGTTCATAAAGGTCCAATTGCATATTTAGTAAATTTTCAAATGTATTAGTAAATATTTTAGTGCCAAAAACATCATGTAAAAGATAAATCAATGAAAATTTGTTAAACAAAAAATGTAACAGATCTCCCAAATGAAAAACTTTTCCAATCATTTCTTTCAGTTACTTTTTATTGCTTCTGGACTGGACAAAGGGTACCCACAGTTTGGACATTAAAAAATAAACATTTTTTAATTTTTTCCCACAAGGTTCACATCGTTCAATTTATTCCCTGATAAACCTCCACTTCATTTTCATAGATTTAATGCTTACTAAATGTAGAAGTTTTCCTGTAAGTATTGAATCTGTAGTCCTTTAGAGGGCTGAGGAAAAAAATCGCGAATATACTCTGATTCATTGATAAAAACAGAAGTGCGTTATTGGACGCACGCTTTTTAACTATCAATTTAAAAACTGTTCAAAGGTTTGGCCCTTTGCAGAAATACAGGTATCCCATCGCTCATTGACAGGCTGGATGGCATTTTTGCATTGCTCTGCTGTAATCTGTTCCAAGGCCCATCTGATGCGATGGATGAGGTGCTCCGTAGACCAAATCTTTAATGTGTCGCCATGCGAAGAAATTCAAGGGTGTGAGGTCCTTGGATAGTTAGTGTCCTCCCAAAATCCGACGGCCCTCCCGTAGTGGGCTGGAGTAATACCCAGCTTCCCATTCTTTGTGCCAAAAGGACTTCCCCCAAGAGCCACAACAGTTTATTTTTGAGGAATGCGTGGAAAGACAGCATCAAGTCGAGGGGTCAAAAAATGGAGACCTATTATTTCATTATTCCACACAATCAGAGGCATACTCACTCCTATGTTCTTTGGGGGGGGGGGGGGGGGTTAAAGGAGGTGGTAGTGAGGCTGGGAGGGTGTGTGGAGGGGGCGAAAGATAAAACATATACTTTAAATGATTTTTATATAGACATTATGAAAGAATGCCTTTTTAAAATTGTGTTTTAGCCGGCCAAAATACTAGCCCACCACGTCCAATCCAACGCCATGGATAGTTAGTGTCCAACCAATTTTGGACGGCCTTCCCGTAGTGAGCTGGACAACTGCCGATTTGGACCCAGCTTCCTAATCTTTGTGCCAAAAGGACTTCCTCCAAGGAAAACGACTGTTTATTATCGAGGAATGCGTGGAAACACTCTGCATAAATTCGAGGGGTCAAAAAATGGAGACCTATTATTTCATTATTCCGCACAAAATCAGAGGGATTAAAGGAGACGGTGGTGGGGCTTGGAGGGGGTGGAAGATAAAACATTAACTTTTAATGATTTTTATTTAGGCATTATGAAGGAATGCCTATTCACAATTGTGTTTTAGTTTTTTGCGTTTTCTTGGAAACGAAGCAAAAAAGAGAAATATGCCAAAGGCCTTTTTTCTTTCTTTTTTCATCTTGCATTTATTTCCAAAGTTTGGTCGTTTATTTCATGGGCGTATATAGAAAATCCCCAAAAAAACATAAATGTGAAATAGAGGCCAAGTTCCTTCCCCCACAAAGAAACACTCCATTCCCCAAAAAGCGAGAAATATCTCCTCCTAAAACCCCCAAAAAACGCCTTACCATCCTACACTCCAAAAAAAGTAGTACGAGTTGGTGTATTAAGTGTACCATATTTTCAACCAAAAATATTTTCCTATACAAGAGATGATACAAGAAAGAAATGTCCAAGTTCATTACTTAGAAGACCTCATAGTTACTTACTAAGAACAGTAAAGACACTTCAACTGACTTTTAAAAACAACAATAAAAATACTTATATCCAGTTACTAAAATATCACTTTCCTCAACCAGGTATATTCTTAAACTTGGCAATGTTTTTTTTAGTGCCGAAATTATCTTTAGAGAGAAAACTAAACATTGCCAAGTTTAAGAATATACCTGGTTGAGGAAAGTGATATTTTAGTAACTGGATATAAGTATTTTTATTGTTGTTTTTAAAAGTCAGTTGAAGTGTCTTTACTGTTCTTAGTAAGTAACTATGAGGTCTTCTAAGTAATGAACTTGGACATTTCTTTCTTGTATCATCTCTTGTATAGGAAAATATTTTTGGTTGAAAATATGGTACACTTAATACACCAACTCGTACTACTTTTTTTGGAGTGTAGGATGGTAAGGCGTTTTTTGGGGGTTTTAGGAGGAGATATTTCTCGCTTTTTGGGGAAGGGAGTGTTTCTTTGTGGGGGAAGGAACTTGGCCTCTATTTCACATTTATGTTTTTTTGGGGATCTCATTACTTTTTTCTAAGTATTAATTAAAATCTAGTTGCCGCATACCTACTGGCTTTTGTACTTCATATAAAACCAGGGTCTTTGAATTCTGCATAAAGTTCTCCTTACTGCTTGATATTTGATACCAATAAGTAGCATACCTATCTACATCTAATCACTAGACTAGAAAAGTTAGAAGCTATTCCAGATGACAGTACTCTAGAGGTCAAATTGATTGCTCTCTTAACTAAACTATTACACTGTAAAACACAGGAACCTCATCCCGAGGATAAAGATTACAATAAGGAAAGTGTAGAAGGCCTTCAAGAAAAAGAAAAGAACAAAGACGATACATTTTGGGTTTGTGATCCTAAACTTTGTAATTTAGATGACTTTGAAAAACTTAGTTCTGAAAAAGTTAGTCTGCTTTCAAGTATATTATGCAGTTAACCCTTACGACTTTATTTACTACATTTAAGAAAGAGGTCACACGTGTTGTTGTTAAGATGCATCGAAATATTTCTTAAAACATCAAATATAGGTTCTCCTTACCAAGACGATTCATTTGATACCCCACATGATGGGTTTCAGAAGGAATGATGGCTTTCCGATGGAACAAAAAGCACAAAACGTCATAAGTAATATGACACTCCCGTATCAAGGCCTACCTGTGTACCATGTTTGGTCAAAATCGGTCAAATCGTGTGGATTTGTATACGGAATAAAAAGTTAGGCAAACAGCTGACAGACGATATTGAACTAGCCTATGATTCTACCCGTATCAAGACCCACCTGTGTCCCAAGTTTGGTCAAAATCGGTCAAACGGTTCTGATTTTTATAAGAAACAAACATACAGACAGACAGCTGGTATAAGATTTTGACCGAGCCTATGTGCGCCTAAATGTTTCTTAAAACATCAAATATAGTTCCTTCATACCGAGACGATTCATTTGATACCCCACATCATGGGTTTCGGACGGAATGATGGGTTTCCGAAGGAAGTACAAAACTGGCACGCCCCCGCCCCGGAAGCGGAGTCAAACACAACTTTTCAGGATTTTTCGATTTTTTCCTTTAATAACACCTTTATATCTATCATCCTGCAAAATTTCAAGTCTCTAGCATCATGGGAAGTGCCTAATAATTTTGATGAGTCAGTGAGTGAGTGAGTCCTATAAATCCTGATTTTCGATCGCTTATATCATAGAAACTATTCGATGTAGAATTATGAAAATTTCCAGTTTTACTCACATCTAGTTGAATAATACCTGTGTAAAATTTCATAACTTTATCTTTACCTGGTTGAAAGTTATGAGAGGGTAGAAATCGGCTCTAAGACCTCCTGTAATATACACACAGTATGCTTAGGCCGGAACTTGGCCTGGCGCACTACCGTGCGCCTAGATAAATTCGGAGGGGGCTGGAAAAATTTCGGGGGGGGGGGGCTGAGACCATTTCCGGTGTATTGAATACTAACAATTTAGATCTTGGAAGAGTTTTAGCCAACTTATACCCTATTACACCCAAAATAGAATATGTATCATATATCTTATTTAATTTATTTTTAAGGGTTTTATGAAATTTTTACCGATCAACTCAAAATTTCGGGGGGGGGGCTGCAGCCCCCCACTTATATACGCCCATGGTTTATTTTGGGGACACCATGTATATAGTGTGGTGGCAAGTTATCGTTTTGTCCGGGGTGACGCTACGGATAGAGCGGGCGCTTACCTTCTAGGAATCTTTCTTTGGCGCTGTAGTAACATACCTCGTTGACATGATCTAATAGTTGTTACTCAGAATCGATGAGTAAGAACTGTTAAAGGTCGGCTTTGACTTGTTTTAGTCTTTAAAAACAGTTTAAAATGTCTGTGGAAGTTGAAAAACCCAAAGTAAGTTTGAGTATATCAATGATAAATTAGTGTAAATTCTCTAATTCCAAACGTCTGTTCATAGTGTATATGTGATTGAAATCCATCTTGCTAGATGGAGTCTGTAGACCGCCTCTTACAACTGTCATTATTGGATCTGGTTTAAGCTGTTGATTTGTTTTTTTAAATTTTTTTCTTTATTCATATTACACCTCATCAAGATACCCAGACATGTCATATATCTCATGTTATTTGCTACCTAAGTTGTTTTAGGAGAGGTGTTATTGTTTAAGGAACTTTTCATGTTGATGTGTTTTATTGTATTTTAAAGTTTTTCAATTTTATTTCAGGTGGAAAATTCTCCACGATCACTTAAATTATCTGGGCATGTGGGATTTGACAGCTTGCCCGATCAACTTGTCAACAAATCGGTCCAGACTGGATTCATCTTTAATATACTTTGCATTGGTAAGTACTATTATGATAAATTTGTCATATCTGTGTATTTTTGGAAGTCTACATATCTAGAAAAACGAATTATTGTTTCTTTTACATAAGTTGAAACCTCCTATATCATGATGATTATTTATGTGCACATGATACATTGATTTCTACTTATCGGTAATTTTCAAGTTCAGAAAATAAAGTTATTTCTTGTTATTGATAGCTATCTGTTATGAAATTTTATTATCAATCCTTAGTTTTGATTTGGTTGACCATTAGCTCTGGACTGCTCCCCTTATTTATATTTTTCTATTTATTTTATTCATTAATATTGACTGAATTTAATTCATATTTAGTATTCATAACTAATATGTTGAATAATTTAACTATTGAAAGAATAATAGTTAGTATTGGGTGGGTAATGCTTGATAAGACTTGAGGAAAAACCTTCGAATAAGTTGCTCAAACTTAATAGATTTATACGATTTTTATGACACTTTCACCATTATATGCACATTTTTCTTTCCTTTGAATTTTTATCTTGATTTTGCAATATTTATTTATAATCTTTTCTCGAATTTTTATGTAGAATTGTATACTTTAGTGAAGATCGTGTTTTTCAAAAGGAAATTGTTATTAAAATCATCAAACGATTGAAGTTCTTTGGATGTTTATTCCTTTTTTTTTTTTTTTTTTTTTTTTTTTTTTTTTTTTTTTTATTTCTTAGAAACCGTAAATCTTTATCATGATTATGATGGATTAATCATGATGATTTCTCAGTCAATGTTCTTAAATCCATAATGAACAACTTTCTTGTTAACCAAGAATATGTTTAGTTTTCTACTAGAAAAATATTCCGTTTTGTTTTCTTCTTGGGGAAAATATTTTTTGAATTTGTCTATAACATATCCAGAGAAATATTACTATTTATATTTATAAGTTTTTCCTATTTATATTTCAATTGATATCACTAAACCGTGTTTTTGTCCAGGTTCTAGTTGCTAAATCTCTAATATTTTTAAAATCCCTGATACTTATTTTGCTCAATTGTCTACGAATTGGTAATAAATTCCAGTTTAATAGTTAACTTAAACTTAGACTTAATTTTAAAGATGTTTTGATAATTTTATGTTTTATTGTATTAAAACTTTATAATGGGGTGGAGAAAATTAAACAGAAACAATTTTCATCATAAGAATGGGCATTATATTATTTTCCTTCAGTCCAGTATATTTTGTCTTGACAACTTGCCAAAGCAACTTGACATTTACTTGAACTTTAAACATATAGCTTAGATATCTAGAATACATGACATTTTATTTACTTTTAAATTGCTTGAATAATAAAATTACTGTTACAATTCTGAAATTTCAAAGTTTTATTAATTCTCTATTTCTAAAAATATCAAAATCTGGCTTTTTATGATTCTCCATTCTCTTTAACCCTTTCTGGACTTGACTGGGCACAGTCTTGTTACTCCCTTAGACCACTCTGTTTTTACCCCGTCTCACCTCAGAAGGGGCTGTAGTATCCCCTAAACGCTCCGATTCTTGCTCTTCATTCCATGCTATTTTACTTTTCCTAACTGATTTATTTCATTTCTCTCTATCGTCTTTAATTTACAAATTGCCTGGTTACATATTTTTTTAATGAGCAGTAAAAAAAGATTAATTCCAGATAATTGAAATTAAAAATATTAATTATGTAAATTAAATAAGTTATTTTTTTAAGATTTTTGTGTTCATTTATTAATAATATATATACTTTAATTACAGCAAAAACCTTTACACATAAGGTTCCCCCTACCTTTGTGCTATTGAAAGAAAACTTGTTTCTCTCGAAACTAAGATGCTCCCACTGCAAAATTAATTGTTTTTGCTTCGGAAAAGGCCAACTGTCTTTCTCGTAATCCTAGCATGCTTTTCGACAGCACTTCCTGGAGTTGAGGAAGGACTAGGCCTGATATATCTTCTTCCCAGAAGTCTCCCTCAGGTCCCTCGAATATGCTGGGCATGCGCCAATATATTGGTACTTCCTGGTCTGGGCCAAAGCCTCTCACCATCAATATATTGGTACTTCGTCATGTAAGGGTTTACCCTTTCTGAGTCAAGTAAAGGGAGTACTAATTCTGATGTCTTGGGTTTATCTCTTAATTCAGCGAATACCCCAATGAGAAAAGGAAAAAAAAGAGTTTAGATATTTGAAATTAAAAAAAAAACACACACACACACAATAACAATTCAGACTTTAATTGAAATCAAATAAGTAGTGATAAGAATAAATTAGTAGCATTAAATTATTGCAATGTGAAGATAATAAATTAGGAGAAGATTATGTAAATAAGACGAGATAAATGCCTACTCAAGGAGTGCGTGTATATATACGGGCGAGCCCTTGAGGGAAATTCTTTAGAGCGTGTATATATATGGGCATGCTCTTGAGGAAAAGCTTTGGGTCCCGCATATGTATATACGTACATGTATGTATATTCAGGCATGGAACTCTGAGGGTTAAAGGTAAGCTCCCAAAAGAAAATATCACTTGCAAATTACAACATTAAGTCTCACACATGTAATAAAATTATAAACTTATGGCATACATTGCCATTAAACTAGAGGCTAAGACTTGAAACATTTTCCTTTGGCAGTTTCACATGAGATCAGTTGTTTGATCATGAAAAGTGTTTTGGTCAAGCTAAAATAAACATCCTTTTTACACACTCACACACTGTCACTGTTATGCATAAACACAGCCACTTAAAAGTTCAAACTTATTAAACTGCCACTAACCGTGTTAACAGAGTTAGTTATTCATAAAATATTTAATTTTTAGGTGAAACCGGTTTGGGAAAATCAACCTTAATGGACTCGCTTTTTAATACAAGCTTTGAATCTTCACCAAGTCCACATACATTACCCGAAGTCAGGCTGAAAGCTCATACTTATGAATTGCAAGAAGCAAACGTTAGACTTAAGGTAAGTTTTATGTATGAAAGAACGGAAAATTTTACGTCCAGATATGTGTTTTATTTGTTTTTTTCTATTTTAGTCCTCAAGGTCATTTCAATGTCACTTTATGTTACCATACAATATGCAAAAATACAATTATGTGACTTCATAGAGTTATAATACTACGTTAATAAGTTCTGGGTGTCGCTAACTTTGAATCCGGGGACAGTTTGAATGTGAAATTTCAAATATAGTCGTTACAGAAGAAAAAAACTAGAGCTTCCAAGGATTTGGGGTCACTGAATTTGCACCCGGATCTGTTTAATCCAATCTGTTTTTTTTATTGAAACCCCAAATTAAGTTTATGATCACTTTATGTATCCTCCAGATCTTACAGTTCCATAGGTTCTTTATATGTAATTTGTTTTTAGTGTCTTAATTAAAGATTCATTTGCGTATAAGATAAAAATGGCAATCTTTTGGACGCTATGATTAGGACCATATCGTTTATTCAATTTTTCATGTACCAGAACCCAGGGCACCTCCACATGGTGATGGCAAAAAACGGCTTTGTGTTTGCCGGCAGAGCCCTGGGGTGAAGGCAGGATGCTGTCATGGCCGGCACACAAGGGAGTACCACATAATAGTATTTTTGCATTTTGCATTGGAACATACAGTGACCTTGAGGACTATAATAGAAAAAAAATAAAACACTTATTTGGACGTAACATTTTCTGTTCATTCAGAATCTGCAGTCAAAAAATTCATTTTGTGAAAATAAACATACTTGTCCTCAAAATGACCTTGATTTTGCGCTGATGAGGGGAAACTGCCCTCAGATTCGAATTCAGCGACCCTCAAAACCCTGGAAGCTCTAATTATTTTTTCCTTAACCCTTAAGTAGGGAGGTGGTTTACTCAACGTAAGTAAGGACACAACACCCCAATGAAAAAAATTTCCCCCACAAAAAGGGGGTTTTAGAATTAGCAACTTATTTATTATTTTACTTTTTTAAACCTATTACCAATATTATATGACCAAATAATTAATTAAAATGCTCAAATGTGGTATTTTTTTAAATAATAAAATTTTAATTGTTTTTCTTCATTTGTAATTTTGTTTTTATACAGTTATCAAAAATATGGCTTTGTTGACTAATGAAAAATTCTTAATCAAGTTAAAATTGATTATTAAGGGATAGAAGAAGACAAACCAAGTACTTATTTTAAAAAATATTTTTGTAAAGTATACAAATTTAATCTGTAAAATACTTCATATCGCTAACTCTAAATCTCCTCAATAAATTTGTTTCATGTCATTCATATGCATAAATGTTTTAGAAAAACTATGAGAAATCGTTGTTTTATTATCTAAACTTTTCTTTCCATGTGTCTAGGGCAAACGGCACATCAGCCAGAACATCTATTCTCCGTTTTTGGTGCTGATTCTGGTGTCATCTTCCCATGATCGGCCATCTGATCATTTTGGCCGCATGATGTATTTTGAAATCTAAGATTCTGTTGCTTTCTTTTCAATTTATGGTTAAGTCAGTTTAAGCCCAATGTCTCTTAAGAACTCGACCCTCTTTAGAGTTTGTAGTAAGATTATTTGTTGCATATATTGCCTGAGAGTTAATGCCAGCTATGTGGAGGATTCTAAACAAGACAGTTAGAGGACACGCCGAGCTACAGGATATGTGGCGTACATCTTGACAATGATGTCTACATCACGTTTTGGTAGATTATAAAATATTATTATTTCTAGCTTCTCATCTCAGCTTGATATAGTGATTCTTCATCCGACTGTTCACTTTATGCTTCATGCAATGATTTTTCAGAAATATCTCTTTCCTCTTCGTCCGAATCAATAAACTCAACTTCTCCATCCTCTTCACAAACTTACTAAAAAGTCGAACGGGGGTCGAAACAAAAAATTATATTGTAACTTTTTGTTACGTAAGTAGGGAGGTGGGGTGCTGTGAGCACCCCAAGCCAATAAAGAACCCAAAAAACAAACAAATAAGGTTTTTTCTGATGCGAATGCAACCTTAATGTGAAAAAAACTACTATTTAGGAAGGTACCAAAGAGATGAAAAGGATTGAAAATCTTTAAATTGAAAATATAGAGCTAATTAAGTGATGGGGCGCTGAGAACACCCCACCTCCCAACTTAAAGGTTAATGACTTCATACGAAATTTTAACTTCAAATTTCCTTAAAACTGAGGTAATGGGGTAAAACGGACTCTGGATTCAGATTCAGCATGTGGATATACATAAGAATATATGTATGGCATCTTTGGAAAAGACCTATTTTTTTTTTATTTTCTTTTTTTTTTTATTATTTTTTTTTTTTGCCTGTGTAATAGATGCTGTTTTGAATACTGTAGTATAGTTTTTAACTTTATTTAATATCCTATTTATTGATGGTTTTCAAGATGATTGCGTCATCCTTTAGTCCATTCAAAGAACTAATCTCTTCTGTAACTTTTGACAATTGTTCCATGGTAGAAACTCTTTCCAAAATTCTAATGAACATTCAATATCTCATTGATAATAATACTCAATTTCTTTAATGTATGAAGATCAATAGTTATAGAACACAGAAATAAATTCCTAACGTTAATTGAAATAAAATTTTTGGAATATTCATCAAAATAATCGAAGTAGCAGGTTGTGATGCCTGTACTTACTGGAATATGTTTATACATATGGATAGGAAAAAAATGATAGCTTCACAAGTCATTCAGAGCTGAGTAAAATATTATTATTGAGTTGTAATTCAATAATGTCTTCCCACTTAACTGTTTGGGGGCATGAACAAAATCAATAATATCATGTCTTCTACGATGTTTCAATTATAAAAAGAAGTCTGACTCATAGGAAATACATCATCTTATACTGAAAAGCATAGATGAATAAATGCAACATAAATTATGTTATGTTCTAAATTGTATTTATTTATTTTTTTAGCTTACAATAGTGGATACAGTTGGCTATGGAGACCAAATAAACAAAGAGGACAGTTATCAAGCAGTAGTAGACTATATAGACACTCAATTTGAAGCATATCTGCAAGAAGAACTAAAAATCAAACGTTCCCTATCGACTTACCACGACACTAGAATCCATGCATGTTTGTATTTTATTTGCCCTACTGGCCATGGGTATGTTCTTTATTTTTATTTTTACTATATTCACAACCTGTTTTATGTTTTGATTTGTCTCATACAAGTACTTCTCTTACCTTAAAATTGAATGGTATCTTCTGGTATTGGCTACTACCTATCAACTATTTTACAATTAATGCTTCATATTTTGCCGATTTTAGATGATTTACTATAATATTCAGGCTTAGCATCTGGAGAAAAGAAAGTCTATGAAGAAGGAATATACAGAGTTTCCCCAAAATAAACCGCCAAACTTCGGGAATCGATGCAGGATGAAAAAAGAAAGAAAAAAAGTCCTTTGGCATATATATCGTTTTTGTTTCCTACCGAGAAAAATGCAAAAAACTAAAACACAATTATCAAAAGGCTTTCTTTCATAATGCCTATATAGAAATCATTAAAAGTATATGTTTTATTTTCCACCCCCTTCACTCACCCTCCCAGCCCCACCCCCACCTCCTTTAATCCCCCTACCCCAAAAATATAGGAGTGAGTATGCCTCTGATTTTGTGTGGAATAATGGGTCTCCGTGTTTTGACCCTTCGACTAAACCCAGTCTTTCCATGCATTCCTCAATAATAAACTGTTGTTGTTCTTGGGGGATGTCCTTTTGGCACAAAGATTGAAAAGCTGGTTCAAGTCGACAGTTGTCCAGCTCAGTACGAGAGTGCCGTCCGAAATTGGTTGGACACTGACTATCCATGGCCGGACTAACTATCCATAGAATAGGGTATCTTGGCCTGTTCGATCTTCAGACCTCACGCCATTGGATTTCTTCGCATGGGGACACATTAACCCTTTCTGGACTGGACTACATACGGATTTGTCACTCCCTCAGAGGGCCCTGCCTTCTCCCTATCTCTCTCCTCAGACTGTATTAGCCCCTGAATGCTTCGATTCCTGCTGTCACGCTATTCCTAACTCATTTATTTAGTTTCTCTCCATTGGCTTTAATTTACAAATTTCCCAGTTACCTTTTCTTAAAATTAGAAATTATAATTATTACATTAGCAAAAAGAAACGATTAATTCCAAATAATGTAAACTAAAATTATTAATTACATAAAATAGGTTGTTTTTTTTTTAGATTTTTTTGTTCACTTATTAGTAATGTATTTATATATTCTTTAATTAGTGCAAAAACATTTACACATAACACCTTTGTACTACTGAAAGAAAATTTATTTCCCTTGAAACTGGGATGCTTCCACTGCAAATTTCATTGTTTACGCTTCAGAAAAGGCCTACTCTCTTCCTTGTAATCCTAGAGTACTCTTTAATAACACTTCCTGGAGCTGAGGAAGGACCAGGCTGCGATGTATCTTCTTCCAAGAAGTCTAACCCACGTCACTCATTATTGCGCTAGACCTGAATTCCTACTCAACACCAATATATTGGTGCTTCGTCATCTGGGCCAAAGCTGCTCAATGCCAATATATTGGCACTTCGGTGTGTAAGGGTTAAAGATTTGGTCCTTAGGGAGACCATTGGCTCAAGGAAGCACCCATCCATCACTTCAGATGGGCCTGGGAACAGATTACAGCAGAGCAATGCACAAATGCCATCCAGCCTTCAATATGCGATGTGATGCCTGTATTGCTGCAAGGGCCAAACCTTTGAACAGTTTTTAAATTGATTGTTGGGAATTATTAAAAGAAGAAATTATTATTTTATAATTATTTATGCGTCCAGTATTGAACATTAAACTGTTTTAATAATTGAAAATTAAATTTGATTAAGAATTGAAAATTTTTTTGTTTTGTGTTTTATCACTTTCCTCCGAAGAAAAGTAGTTATTTTAAATTATGTTGAACTTGCAGTTTTACATGCCGTCATTTAATGTTTTCGACCAAGAAGATTTTTTTGTTCTTGTTTTTTTTTTAAGGGGGGGGGGTAGGTAGAGGGTGTGGAAGATAAAACATATAATTTTATGGCCTCTCTTGTGTTTTACAAGTTGTTGTGTCCATAGAAATTATGTTCTGTAGCTATTATATAACGCCGAGATATTTGACCTGATGTTATTAAGAAAAAAAATGTTTAATTAAAAAAAAAAAATAAGAAGTTTTAAGCCTGCCATTGACTGGTACAAAGCCCAGAATAAGAATACGGCAAAGAAAAAATTTAAAGAAATAAATAACAAAAGCGTATTAGATGAAATGAGAAAAAGTCAGTGGAGGAGGCTCAGCTATTTTAATGCCGTCCTTTGGAGCCAGGAGAGTGAAACGGGCACCTCTCCATGGCCATCTCAGGTCGTTCGTGTCGCCGTCTTGTTAGGCTTAAAACCCATATTCCATGACTAAAATAAAACCTTCCATACCTTCCAATATCACCTCACTAAATTTAAGGTAATCACTTATTTATTTGCAGATTGAAATCAATTGATCTTTCCTGTATGAAGAAGCTTGATAATAAAGTGAATGTTATTCCTATTATTGCCAAAGCAGATACAATTTCTAAATCTGAACTTCAAAAATTCAAGGTAATAAAAGTGTTTAAATGTTGTTTATTATTATTATCATGAAGCATTGGTATGATATTTTTATTTTATTGTTTTGCTCTTATTTCAGTCAAAAATAATCAGTGAATTGAATGCTAACCAAGTTGAAATTTATCAATTTCCAATCGATGATGAGCAAGTTGCTGAAATAAATACAAACATGAATGCATTTTTACCTTTTGCTGTTGTTGGTAGTACAGAGTTTGTTCGAGTAGGCAATAAAATGATGCGCTCTAGGCAGTATCCATGGGGTACTGTACAAGGTAAGTTTCATTTATGGATATAAAATTTGTAACTGTTTGAATTCTCTCGCCAAGGCCTATTTACACAATGATAATGCACAATAAGGCTGAACCGAATTATACTATTATTGGTGTTAAGAATCTTAAATATCTTACTAATTACTCTTTCAGTCTCCTTCTTTAGTTCTTTATTTTACTTCCTGATACAGATCAAAATTGTCAGTAATAGCCAAGGGGACAGGTTTTTGTATTTCACTTTATTTATAGGATTTACTTTTGTGCACATTTTGCTGTTGCTACCTTTTGAGAGTATGAACTATCCTCTCTCCAGTTATATTACTATCATTCCATAGACTTTTACTATATCCCCCTGAGGATTTAAGTAAAATCATCAGGCCATATATTTTTAAAATTCATTAATTTTTTATGAAGGTTGGGTTCAAGGGAAAGTATTATGGATTTTTCTAATAGATATTTTTGACATTGTATTAAATCGACCTAAAAAGCTTCTTTTATTTAACAATTGATTGAATTAAATTTTATGATTTATTGTTTGATAGGAGTAATAAGAAAGAATATATATACAGAATTAACACTAATCTATTAAGTTAAATATAAATCAACTAAAACTTTATAAATTCATGTGTAGGAAGTTCAGCTCAGTATATTTTTTTTCTTTACGCAATAATTGCTAGCCAAGTGGAGAAGGGATGATAGTCACTGCCTACTCATTGTACAGGACTATGCAACACTCATTGCTGGCCAATATGAAGTCTAGTCTCCTCCCTTTGTGGATGTCTTTTGTTTTGAACAAGAATGTACCCAGACTGAGCCCCCGGCATGTACCTCCCTTGTTATGTAGATAGGGAACTTGTAAAATTACATTATGTGCTGAAATTTAAGAAACCAATTTCATCATATCTGTGTTGCGTAGATGACCTTATCAATTATTATAACCAGTTTCTTTTTAATCTTATTAAGTAAGTTCCAAAGAAAATTAATAAATAAACAGTTTCTGAAATAGTATTGTAATAGTTACTGAAGTACTTCAATTTATTATTTAACTAAGGTTACAATTATCCTGTAAGTCAAGGACTCTTTTTTCATAATATTCATGGAAAACACTTTCAGTATTAATTTTACCCTTTTTATGATGAATTATTTATTTCATTATGATACTTTAATTTATTTAGTTACTCTACTAAATCTATGTTTACTAAAATGAATATTTTTATTTGTGACTCACTTTTTTTGTTAAAGAATTAATTTTTGAAAAAAAAAACTAACTTTTTTTATACTTTTTATTTTAATTTTTCATATGCATTTATTTTGAAGAGGAACAAGAGAGAATTAAAAGAAATGTATGTATAATAAAAAGAATATTTGAAAAAGAATAATGAAATATTTATAGCAAAATGTACAATTTCTATTTACATACAGTTATTTCAGTCAATAGTTTTTTTACGGTATGAAATGTTTCAAAACACGAAGTAAGACACTAACTAAAATCACAATTTTTTGCATATTTGTCTTGACTCTTTCCGTTTTTTATTTTTCCTGCACATTATGCCCCCCTAATTTTTTATAAGGGTGGGAAAAGGTTTGGCAGATTATGGTAAAAGGGTAAGTTTACTGTAGAAGTTGTACCTCAACCGCTAAGGGTAGCAACAGTCTCATTACCTACATAGGGTACCCTTAAGGTGTTCAAAGACACTCTGCTCAAGCAAAAGCTTTGACTCACAATAAAATGGATAAAAACATGCTTAAGGACATTCTTCTGCAATTTAATGGATAGCTAAGTAACTAGGATAGATCTGGAGAATGATGCAAGAGATCACTGGGCCTGCTGGCAGCAGGAATTATAGACAAAATGAGAAAACAAATTTCTTCAGGCATATAAATTTGGGCACAGTACCGGAAGGTATTCAGGCTTAGCATCTGGAGAAAAGAAAGTCTATGGAGAAGGAATATACAGGGTGTCCCCAAAATAAATGGCCAACTTCGGGAATTGATGGAAGATGAGAAAAGAAAGAAAAAAAAGGTCCTTTGGCATATATTTAGTTTTTTCTTCGTTTTCGAGAAAAACACAGAAAACTAAAACACAATTGTGAAAAGGCATTCTTTCATAATGCCTATATAAAAATCATTAAAAGTATATGTTTTCCCCCACCTCCTTTAATTCCCACTTCAAAAATATAGGAGTGAGTATGCTTCTTATTTTGTGTAGAATAATGAAATAATAGCCTCCATTTTTTGACCCCTCGACTTAACGTAGTCATTCCATCCATTCCTCGACAATAAAGATCGTTGTTCTTGGAGGGAATCCTCTTGGCACAGAGATTGGGAAGCTAGTTCCAAGTTGACATTTGTCCAGCCCACTACGGGAGGGCCGTTTTCGAAATTTGTGCGACAATAACTATCCATGGCGTTAAATAGGAAGTGGTGGGCTGGTATCTTGACTGGCTCGATATTCAGACCTCACCCCCTTGGATTTTTTGGCATGGGGACACATTAAAGATTTGGTCTACATGGAGCCCATTGGCTCGAGGGAGTACCTCATCCATCGCATCAGATGGGCCTGGGAACAGATTGCAGCAGAGCAATGCACAAGTGCCATCCAGTCTGTCAATGTGCGATGTGAGGGGCCAAACCTTTGAAGACTTTTTAAATTGATTATTAGGAAGTACTATAAGAAGAAATTGTTATTTTATAATTATGTATGCAGTCAAGTGTTAAATTTAAAATGTTTTAAGAATTACATTTTTTTTTAATAATTAAAATTTTGTTGTTGTTTTGTGTTTTAGCACTTTCCTCCAAAGGAAAGTAGCTATTTTACATTATTTTGAACTCGCAGCTTTACATGGTGTCAGTTAATTTTTTTGACCAAGAAGATAATTTTGTTGTTTTTTTGGGGGGTGGGAGGTGGGTGGGTAGAGGGGGTGGAAGATACAACATATACTTTATAGGTTTTTATATAGGCATTATAAAGGAATGACTTTTAACAATTGTTTTTTTGTTGTTTTTTTTTTTGCGTTTTTCTTGGAAACAAAGCAAAAACGAGATAAATGCCAAAGGACTTTTTTTCTTACTTTTTTCATCCTGGATCGATTCCCGAAGTTTGGCTGTTTATTTTGGGGACACCCTGTATATAAGTACCATTCATTCAAAGGATTAAATAAATACCCATAAATAAATTGTTTTTATTAGGGTATGTCTGGTGGTCCTTGCCCATGACAGCTTCTTCACACTTGTGACCAGGGCTTATTGTTGAAGTTTTTATTTATTTATTATTATTATTATCATTTCTCTTAAATATTAACTTTGTGCTGCACAGAATTTTTATATTTGTTTTGGAAGTTAATTTTTTTTTTTTTAAACATTAATACTTATACTGTAATCAAACACTACACACACATGTATGAACTTACATCATACATGTGAGTTAAAATTTAATCCAGCATCCCAATCATACCATTATACATTCAAATATTTTGTTTACGTTTTTCTTACTACAATGATATTATTTCCATTTTAGTCGAGAACGAATCTCATTGCGATTTTGTTAAACTTAGAGAAATGCTTATTAGAACGAACATGGAAGACATGCGTGAAAAAACTCATTTCAAACATTATGAGCTTTACAGGAAAAAGAGCTTAGAGCAGGTAAATTATATATACATATATATACCTCTAGATTTGAAAGATATTCAATAAAATAAGTTTTCATTTCAAAGTTATCAATTTGATTTTAGATGGGTTTTACTGATGTCGATTCTGAAAATAAACCTGTTAGTTTTCAACAGTCATTTGAAGCAAAGAGGATGAATCATTTACAGGAATTACAGCAAAAAGAAGATGAAATGCGACAAATGTTTGTTGTGAGAGTTAAGGAAAAAGAGACTGAACTTAAAGAAGCAGAAAAAGAGGTAAATGCTGTGCCGTCAACCTTATTTTATTTTGTTTTCGTAAATAAATTTGATACTTTATAGTGTCAAAGTTCATAGGAAGAGTAATATTTTCTCAGGGGAAGTTTAATGTTTCTTTTGACTAGTTATTATTAATTTTCATGAATTTAAATATCATAATTTGAATTGATATTGTGGAAAGAAAGCCTTTCAAAGAAAATTATGTCTCTATAATATTTTACTTAAAATAATTAGGCACCAGTCAATATTTAGAATATATATATATATATATATATATATATATATCTATATATATATATATATATATATATATATATATATCTATATATATATATATATATATATATATATATATATATATATATATATATATATATCTATATATATATATATATATATATATATATATATATATATATATATATATATATATATATATCATACACCTGTTTTGCAGGCTAAAAATAACTTTTCTTAAAACTTCCTTTATAACTTACTGCTTACCTCTACAGACAGCATGAATGACCATTACCTTTCTTAAATCATATTTATAATTTTTCAAATAAAATTAAATTATTAAGTGTATTATGTTCTGATAATCATATCTTTTGTCTTTGGCCTCTTTTTTTTTTAATTTTTAGCGAGGTTCCTCCCTCTCTTCATAGGGAGGAACCCCGCTTATAAGGTTGGACTCATGACGCAATCCTGAAGTGCCGACTAGAAAATTTTACGTTTCAGAACCCCTAGAGAACGAAAATAACGGTGGTTCAAATTTGTATATACATTGTGGTGTTTTAGTAGGGAAGGAAAAATTGATTTTATTTCTTTAAATTTTCTAAAAAAAGTTCATATTAAAAGTTTTCAATAGATCTCAGGGGTCATTAGAATTTAACCAAAATCACCACATATGTATGTTATTTAATTCATTATTTCTTTAATTTGAATTATTTTTTTTTAATTTAATAAAATTTCCTGACATGAAGAGCATGAGAAATATTGATTTATAGCCACTTCTTACCTTCCATCCTTTTTTGTATTGAGACCATATTTTATATACCAGGAGAAAGGTTCATAATTAATAAAACAGAGTAGGAAACAATTGAATTATATTGAAGTAAGAAATAATGTTTTTGGCTTGGCATGGTTGTACAGTAGAACCTCTCATATCCGACCATGACGGGACCGGGCCATGGTCAGAACGGCCAGAAGGTCGGATATCGGGAGGAGGAAAAAAAAACGTCTTTCAAAGTTATAAAAACAGCTATATTGTACAGCACAAACTGTAATAAAACTTTTTTGTAATTGTAAAACTGTTGCTATATACATTAAAAACATTTACTCTTTTGAAAATACGAACAAAATTTAAGCATACTTTATTTATAGAATTCAGTTATGGATTGTTGTTTTAATTTAGTTAATCTTGACTTTGCGGAAGTTCCCTCCACTTTTTTGCCCACAATACATTCATTCAGCTTGCATTTGGATGTTGCTCGATTTATTTCACCGCTACGTCGAAGGCGTCCTTAGCAGCAGAATGACCCGCTACGTCGTCACTGGTGGGTACGTATTCGTCCGAATCGATTTCTTCGTCCGCGGTTTTGTTTTGCACAACAGCTATGATTTGGTCATTGTTAAGGTATTCATTAGTAACTTCTAAAATATCAGTTTCAACAAGTCACTCTTCGTTAACAAATATAGAACAGTACAAGATTACAGCACATTCCACATCAAAAATCACGTCAGAACTAACAGTTTGGGCCAGGAAAACAAAGAATAGTGTAGATGACTCACTCTTTCAAGTCTGAACAGGCTCGCCAACGGGGCGTGTGTGAATCACAGACGGTAGGGCAATAGGTCGGATATCAGGAGGAGTCTGATATGGGAAGGTCGGATATGAGAGCTTCTACTGTAATGTTAAATTACATATCTTAAATATATATATATATATATATATATATATATATATATATATATATAAATCACGTGTCTGTCTTTTTGTCTGTTTGTCTATTTGTTCCTTATACAAATCCTCACCGTTTGACCGATTTTGACCAAACTTGGCACACAGGTAGATCTTGATCCGGTGAGTGCCATAGGGTAAGTCAAAAACGTTTAACACCTGTCTGTCTGTATGTTTGTTCCTTAAACAAATCCACACTGTTTGACCGATTTTGATCAACCTTGGCACAGAGGTAGGTGTTGATACGGGGCTAGGTTAAACAGTTTGGCGGTCACGGGTTCGAAACTGTGAACTCAAACAGTTACAGATTTGTGTTATTAGATTTTAATATTACTTATTTGGTTTCTAATTTATTTGGGCTTTTCTAGATGCAGAAAGTAGGTGTAGCATGGCACACGAGATAGCAGCTATATATACATAAATAAATTATTGGCCGTTTTAAATTAATTTTTGCTAGCTTTTATGAATTTTACTTAGGCATTGGCAGTTTATTTTATATTTGAGTGGTACTCAGCTTTAAGGTGCGTATGGTGTTCTTTGAAGTGAAGAGGCAGACTTGAAGTTCTTATATCGGCATGCTGGGAAGATGATGGTCGGCTGCTGGAACATAGAGTGGTGTCTGGCCGTCGGGTGAAGATAGGAGTCAGAGTGTAGTCAGCTGTGGCTGGAATTGCAATGAGAGTGTTTAGGCCGTCCGCTGGTGCTGCAATGAGATCGAGTGGTGGGGGGAGGCCTTTTTATAGGTGTTCCTTCCGCCAAAGGAGAGACTCTTGGATCTGAGTTCGATACATCGGGGGTCCAAAGAGCGCTTTTGAAAGCATCTCTATTACTTATCTGCCTGGGAAACTTGTATTTCACGACGCCTTATCACTCCTAGCTGAGACATTTGGATTCTTCTTTTATTTCACACTGCCTTGAAAAAAAAATAAATACTGCCAATTGCTATCCCTTTTATTACTGCTTTTATTTATTTAATTGTTTGACAAAAGATAACATTTGTGATGGAATTATGGAATATAACTTAAGCTTTATTTTGAATAGGAATGCTACACTTTGCTATGCCAGAAACTTACACTTCCTAGAGCACCCCCTTATATATCATTACAATATATATATATATATATATATATATATATATATATATATATATATATATATATATTTGTCTGGTTGCGCTCTAGCTCTGTGAATAATGGTCCGATTTTGATGAAATTAAGTACAAAAATCTTTTGTCTAATTTGAAAGGTCAAGTTCGTTAACCAGCAAAATCTGTCCACCGGAACATGTTTTTGGAGCAAAATTCGCACACATAAAAATCTTTACGCTTACATCATATGCTTGCAAGTACTTGTTTTATAGGTTTCATGGCCTAGGAAAACGAATGAAACCATTTTTAAGGTGATACCTCTAACTGTTTCCGATAAAATTGGAAAACTATTTGTTGAATAAAGTTTTTGGTTTGAGTACTTAGAATCATGGGATTTAGTTAAAACATTTTCTTGGTGTTGAAATTTCATCAAAACTAATATGTTGAAATTTTGGTTACTTTTGAAATTAAGGAAGGGTTAGAATAAAATATTTTATTAACAAACATGATACTTTTGGGATCTTCTCCCAAAAATCTCCCAAAGCCCAAAATAAGTATCTCTAGAAGTGGATTCTGGGGACTGGAGGACCCTGCCAGGTAAGGCCATAAAATAATTTCAAGAAAGGCCGAACCAAAATAATAACTGTTTTTATTTTAATCTTTCCAAATGAGACAGGGATAAGAACAGAACCGCACTAAGATGATGCAGTTCCTGCGAGTGGACTTTATTTTTCTAGAACTCCCTTTACTCCAAACAGAACCCAAATTCAAATATCTTTTTTTAGATGAAAAATACACATCTGGAACAATCTTTAACTGAATCAATCGTTTCTGTTTACCCAAACCGAAAATTAATTTTCGGCAGCAGGGATTTTTCTCATGTCAGGGCCTGTTGAGAAAATTCCCGGCTGCACCATGGATGTCAGTGCTAATGGCCCAGATGTGCGTGTGCCATAAAAAACAAAAACAAAACATACATTAGTGATAACATTCTAATCCAACATTTTCAGAATTCAACCTTTGAATGAAAAAAAAAACACCTTTTATTTGAAATTATTTTTATTTTATTTCTCACTTGGCTATTATTATTTTTTGTTCTAGCTTCACGCTAAATTTGATAGATTACGGCACGAACATAATGAAGAAAAACGGAAGCTAGAAGAGTCCCGAAAGAAATATGATGATGATTTTATTGAATTTAATAGAAGGAAGGCCCAATTAGCTCAAGCTGGCTCTACTCACCATACTCTTACATTAGGGAAAACAAAGAAGAAATAGCTAAAAGATAGTTAAGTTCTTAAGTTGTTAGTCATAATGAATTTTAATGCCAAAAGAGTATTATGAACATTTATATGTCTTCAGGTTATATTTATTTAATGTTATAAATTATTTATGCTTTACTTTTATATTTAATACTTTCTTTATTCAGATAAAAATCAAGAGTTTCTCTTCAAATTTTAAATAAATATATATCTGTCCAACTTTATTGTTGACGAATAGCTAGGAAATTCAAAATAATTAAACTTTACATAATTTTATGTAATTTAGCCTCTCCTGAATTAGTTCTTAATTAGTGAAATTTTGGAATGACCCTCTGTTTTCTAATTGAAAATATTGCCTTCAAGAGGCTTACCTATATCTATATGGGAAATTCTATTAGATCTATAGAAATTAGAATTACCATCTGTTGTCTAAAACTGTTAATCTGTCATTTGGGATCAATTAGTTTTTTTTTAAATATCCTTTTTTTATCCTAAGAATGTGGAATTTAGATTTAATTATCATTTCACGTAGTGTGTATTAGTTTTTGTGTTTAATTAATTTAGTGACATTAGTGCTTCTTTTTCACATTATTCAAGTTAAATTCTGGCTTTCATTTTAGAATATGTTGTTAAATTTGACGAATATGCCTTTGAATTGATAATTATTTCTGATAGTTCTGTATACAATTTAATAATGTATTGCAGCGTGTTATTTATTGTAGATTTATAAATATTATTTACCCCTGTAATAGAAACAACTCTTCAATTTTATGTGATATATTTAGAAAATTTTGATTAAGTAATGATTTGGTTTTTAGATCAAGAATTATAATTTTCATTTCTAGTGTTATTTCATTCTCTACTTACTTTTCTTATGTTTTCATGTTTCTTTTCTTTTTAGAATTCCATTCTCAATTGAAGACAATAGCAGCACTGTATTTGTGTACATTTTTTGAGAAGATTAAACTAAATTTACAAACTTATAAGTTGTTTCCCTTCATAGGCCATTACTTATAATTTTTACAAAATAATATATGTTTACAAATCTCCCAGATATGTTCCTACATTTTTTAAATTGTGTATTAATTTCATGGAACATTCTTTAATTTTTGCTTTTAATAATGTAATTCCAGGCATGGTCTTACCTTTGAATGCTTTAATATTTCCGTCATTACTTTATTCCTAACTGTGATTTCTATATCTCCATTTTTAATTTACATCAGCTGGAAGAAATCATTTATTTTATTCCCTACTAGGCAATAATAATAATAATAATAATAATAAAGTAATAATTCAATAGTTATTTAAGTGCATTTAGCTATTTTATTCAATGATAACAAATGTGTTACAAACAACCAGACCAGACTTTATGTGTATACACACACACACACACACACACACACATATATATATATAAAATTTAATTTGAGTATTTAATGGTTTGGATCCATATGAAAAAGTTTTATAAATTTTGCAAAACTATTTCCAGAAAAAAATGTTAGCCCACATTTTTTAAACGAAGGAGCGTATTAGTTAATTTTTACAAAGAAAGAATTTTCTTTGTAATAATAATCTACTGAGATTATTATTAATTATTTCATGAATTATAAAATAATTAATAATAATCTCAGTAGATTGACTATCCATTCAAGAGTCAATCTATTGCGATTTTGATGTTACTCTATTATTATAATGTTTTTGTGTGTAAGCCATTGAATCTCAATCTGTGATAATGTAGATTTTTTTTTAATTAATATTTTTTGTTTCATTGCAAAAAAAGAATACAGAAAAAGAAGTTGAAGTCAATGTAAAAATTGGCTAAATATTGGACTGAATTTATAATTATTTAATACATGAAAAAAATAATATCCCCTCTTCTTGAATAGCATAGGTTAATTTATTTTGTGTATTCCTTTTCATGATTGTATATATGCTGTAGTTGTGCAGGTTTATGAAACCATTAGTTGTCACGTATACCAACTAGTAGAGATATAATCAATTGATTTAGCTGAAGTCATGAAATAGTCATTTCTTACTTACCATCAAAATTTGAATTTAAATGTTGAACTTATCTTACTTAAATGAGCATGATGTGCTCACTTACTTCATAAGAGATACTACTTTTTGAATGTCACTTTACTTAGTATATTTTATATAATGATTATGGGGCATTTTTAAACTATACTTGGGCCCTTCTGAGTACGCATGGCATTTTCAAAAATACATCAAAGATGCACAAGTATTGGCAAATTTTAATAATAATAATACTACAATAGCCGTGCTAATGGCCTCAGTGGCAGATGCACGTTAATAAACAAACAACACTACAATAGCCTGCTTTTGGTTCAGAAGAAAGCTTTCCTAAGCCATTCTTCATAAGTATTATGCAAAAAAATAAAAGGTATTTTCTTTAAAATAGATAAGTCTGTGAATTTAGTATTTATTGTGTTAATTTCATTATGACAGAGGGCTTTAAATGGATATTAATTTATTATTTTTACTCAAAACAGTTTTTCCTGGATTGTAGTAAATACCAATACTCTTTGATTACTTAATGTGTACTTTAGTAAACATCAAATGCTGTTGCTAAAGCAGTTGGCAGGCCTAGTTGGGAGAGATATTTTTATTTCTTAGCACAAGCTTACAAGTGATATAAAAGTACAAATTCATTTTCAATGACAGTAATATTCCTGGTCATTTCATTATCGTCACTTATATTTTTATGAGTCTGCGAAAACTTGTTTTTGTAACTTCATTGACGCCTTTCAGTTGCATATTGAAGATATATTCTGTTATTATTATTTTTTTTATGCGAGAATAGTTTAATTATTTATGTTATATTATTTTATTTTTAGAACTCATAAATAATGAATGCATTTCTGGAGCATTGTGTTTTTGTAATTTACCATGAATAAAAGTGTTTTAGATGTTTTTCTTATACATTCTATTTATTTTTACTTTTTTTTGCATCATTTATTTATTTTAGGACATATACATTTTTTTTAAAATTCATTATTTCATGTAAAGGCTACCATTTAAGGAAATTATTTATTGAAGTAGTGATGCAGGAAGTATATGCATTACTTTTATTATGTGCACTCTCAAATGAATTAAAATAAAAGTGGAAAGGAAAACATGCATCTGGAGGCAATAAATATTAAGATTCCAGGTTGATAAATATTAATCAAATTTCATTCAAGTTGGATATAGTTTCCCAGATTTTCTCTTTATCTAATAAATGAGAAGTTGAAAATTAAGAAATAAATTATTTCTGGCTTGAATTCATTGTTCAAGTAGTTCACTTTTAAATTGGTTAGGTCTATTTAATTATTCTTCAATTTCCTTCATTATTAATGATAAAACATAAAATACAATATTTAATCAAGTAAAGTAATAATGGATTGAGTGTTATCATCATTGTGTCTGTATTAGGTATGTTATAATCATGTAATTTTCTTTCCCATTCTCCAATTTTTTGTGGAAGTGTTGTTTATAACCCCCCCCCCCCCCAAAAAAAAAGCCTTACAATTCATATTATTTTTTTTTTTAGTTATTTATGTAGTAAGAAAAAATATAAAGGATTCTTTTTTTATTTTTTTATCAATATGTGAAGAAACCATCTCTTAATGCCTCCTGATCACTAACCACTTTTATAATTTTTAACCCTTTGTCAGTCGCAACTGACAGTAGTCTGAAAGATTACCGTTTTGCTATCATAGAAGCTATCATTTGAGTGGCCTTAGTAGATTGATTTTTACAGCACATGCCAAGGTTAGTAAGTTCTCAAACTCGAATGGCTGTGCACCACTGCTTTTTGAGTTGTGATTGGCCACTCTATCCTATGGGTTGGAATTTCTTGAAACAGACTTGTAGGCTCGAAAGAATTCCATGCTTCTCCTGGCTTCTTATCGGCAGCTCTGGAAGTATTTGCTCATGGGGAAACTTCTTCAAATACAACCCTCTCCTCATTGGTCGTTGATCTTTGGCCAGAAAGATGTGGAAACATTATTCCAAGCCAAATCCAAAACTTTTTGTTTTGGCAGACATTGTATATGCATCTGTTTGGTTAGCAGTGTATTCCCAACTTTTTCCTAATACAAATGATATTTCGTCTTCTTTAGCTTAACACTCCTCATTATCATATTTCTGTTCAGTATACATATCTTCTCTTCTTTCTTCCACTACTTATTCTGAAGCAATATCCCCTTATTCTCTTTTCAACATCCACTGGTTTCCTCAAATCAAACATCTGCTGTAGACTATTTGCCAAAAATCTGATAGAAAATGAATAAGAACCTCATCAAGCATGTCAAAATTACGTTAGTCCCAATATCCAATTGGTGCACACCTCATGTGACAGTTTTATTTTTTTGTATAAAAAAAAGTTAATACTACCAATCCAAAAAAAAAAAAAAAAAAAAAAAAAAAGATGATAAACTGCCAAAATATCTGGTTTTAGATTAACAAAAATATTTTGATCTGAAATTACACTCCTTAGAAAATGTGACAAGATCGATGGCAATATATTTATTTTTTTTGGCCACTTTGTCCACTACCAAAAACAAGGATTTCTTAGGTTATGGATCAGAAAGAACATACTGAGTCAGGAAGGTACTAGTGAGTTGTATGTTGCATATTGTCTCCAATCGGCAAAGGGGGATGTATCTGGTGTACATTTTTGATACATTTGCGATCAACATAGGGTTAACATTACAAGTTGCTGAAAATAAATTTACTCAATTATAATTGACGAAATTATTGTTTGTGATCAATTTTTTTTCTAGATTATGAAATATAAAAGTTTTAGAACCAGACAAATAATATTTAATGTTTGCTGTTCATAAATTTTTTTTTTTATTATAGAGTATTATATTAGTAATATATTTTCTAAATGGTTTCATGAAGTTTGCTTAAAGCATTAGAATGATATAAGAGATTTACTTAACTCTTATGGTTTACTATCTGTTGAGTGTGTTTAAAAACATCAACAAATAATACTACTTAATGATAAATATATACTGTAGTTATAATAATAATAATATTGCAAGAAAGTGAACCATGTCAATCTAAGTCATTTTATTTCAAATTTAGGTTTTGTGCTTAGCACATACCTGAAGTTGAAGTTATATAAACTATAAATGTTTTCGTATCTATGTGTTAAGATAACATATTGTCCATTTAGATTTAAATATTTTTTTCTAGTTGTAGTTTAGCTATTTTTTTTTCTAGTTGAGCTTCTGTCTAATTTCATCTAAAGCAATTTTAAAAATGATATAAATATTATTCTTTTAAAGTTTAAATATGATGCATTTAACTGTTCTATATGTGTTTTTATCGGAAATTCCACAATTTTATATATATCGTCGTTTTATATTTCCTGTAAAATTTAGAGTATTCACAGTTTATTAAACAGAACATGATAATTTCTATGTTAAGAATTTATTTTTACTATCAAAAAATATGTATGTATTAGTGTATACGTACATATTGCTTATCTGAAGTTCTCTGAATGGTACTATTATTTTTATTTATTTTTCTCTTGGAAGATATTTAATGAATAGTACCTGTATTACATGGTTAAAGTAATGCTGGAAAATATTTTTTTACTGGTCTGTGATTTGATCTTCAAATATATTTCTATAAAATATTTATGCCAGCATTTTTCACTTAAATATCTATCTTCAACTCCATTTTGCATATTTAGTTGTTTTCTTTTTCATTTTAAGTAAAATGAATTGTGACTGATATTTGTATAGATGTGTAGCATAAGAAAAATTATATTTTAAGCCAAGAATATGTGTATATAAGTCGTTTTTATACTGACTGAAATTCAGCTCTTACCATAACATAATGCAAAGATTATTTGTTACTTTTTTTAAACTTATTTCTATTTCTGAATGAAAGAGTCTATGCATTGTTTTTAATGAAAAAAAGAACAAATTTAAATATTAGAATTATCTTTTATTACAAAAATCTTATTTTTGTGTGATTATGTTTCATCATCATGTTATGTCATTTTGCATATCAATAAATTTTAATATAATAGATTCATATTTTGATTTGGTTAGGTTTCTTAAACATAATTTAAATGCCATAATTAAAAACCTTTCCCTTTAATTATAAGATTTTAAGATGTATTACGAACATCCTAATTTTTGTGTTAGATCTAATGGTTCATCCACAAATTTTTCCCGTTCTTAAAATATATAGCTAATTCTTTTTTGTGTAGAATAAACTGAATTGAATAGTTGATATCACTAATAGTTTATTTCATTAGTTATCTTCTTAGTTCTTAAATAATGGGCTTCCTCATTATTTAATTAGAATTCACTATTAACCGGAACAAATAAATTACCTAAGTTTTGCAAACGTATTATTATAGGCATAGGCTTCAGATAGATAGGCAAATTTTATATGATCCATAAGGTCTATAACCTTATTTAACATATTATAGCCTCAAGATTTCTTTGCATTAACCTTTGAGTAGTAAGTATAGGATTCTTACTTACATTCAATATTGTGGCATTAATCAGCTTTTATGAGATTTGTCAACACTTCTAATTTCTTAGAAAAAGAAGTTGGTTACAATCCATATGGTTCAAAGGGTAAAATAATTATTCATTTAATAAAGATTTATTGTGTTTGTATTTTCTGGAAGTGAAGTATCTTATGGTGTGTCTGTATATATTTTAACAACTGAATTAATTCAATATAATTTAAAGTTTCTTCTTTAATTATAAAACCATACAGTATTTTTTCATGGTATAATTGAAGCTATCTTTGTACTCTGCCTTTTGAACCGCTCAAAGTGGAATTAATCATTTATTTTATTTTTACTTTTACTTAAAATAAATGCTTTGAGTTGTTTATTAGTTTCTTTGTTGCCCATTTGTACATTTTACAATTAATCATTAAACTTTGAAAATACCACTAATGCATTCGAAAATATCCAGACTTTTTTATTTGTCGTCAGAACAGTCTGTATTATATTATAAAAAATCTCGAAAAATTATTATTTGTTCAGTCGAATATCATCAATACACTGATGATTGTCGTGGAATTTCTAGCTTTGGTAGCTCTATAAATATTTTAAATGACAAGAATAGGTAGTAACCTATTGGATTTGGACTATTTTTAGCGCGGTTCCTCCCTCCCTCCATAGGGAGGAAACCTGCTTATGAGGTTGACCTCATGACGCAATCCGGAAGTGCCGACTAGAAACTTTTACGTTTCAGAACATACTGACGACACCTGGTCTCACAGCTGATGAAAAATGATTCGCGAATCCTTGCGATCAGATGCTTTATGTCCGTAAGCGTAACCCAACGTCTGAGATTTGGCCCTATGCATTGGTCACCAAATTCCTGTTCTGACGTCGCTTGATTTTTAGGTGTGTGGTTAGCTTAAGTCGAATGTGTACAAAGTATCCATTTAGGCCATAAACCACCTGATCACAAGGATTTGCGAATCATTTGCCGAAATGAGAGCTAACCATGATGAGATTGCAAAGACTAGGTACTTCAGCGGTGTGACCAGGTGTCCTCAGTGTGTTCAGCAAGGAGGCCAGTTGTAAGAAGGGTTTCTAATTATCTGTCTTTTTTTTTTTTTATTAAACTTTTATGTTAAGACTTACTATAATCATTAAATATTAATTTCACGATGAATAATTTTTATTTATTTCTGATGTCACGAAAATAAACATTATATTACCTTTATTTATTTGATGTTTTTTCACTCTAGAATTCCAATTACATTATGAAATTGAGAGATAATCTCAGTTCTGAGTATACCGTTGGAAAGCTGCTTAAATTTTACAACTTTTGTGAGATTCGGCAGTCTGCAGGATTTATTTTAGAAGAGCAGTGATTTTCGAAACGTTGTCGCTATTCAGATGCTTTTATTAATTTCTACTTTTGGGATTGGTATTACGGTCTGAATGAGATGATTGTGAACATTGAATGTGCATTATTCTTAAAGTAAATTTAATGCTGACTTTAAAAATGTAACGAATTGTTGAAAAAAATGTGCTCAACCAGAGAAAAAAACTAGTTTTTTTGTAGTTGTACTACAAAAAACACGGTTTTCTCGAAAGCACCTTTAGAACAGCATATGTCTGGAACGGAGTGAGCTAGAAATGTGTGGTTGGTGGCGTTGAACTACATTTTTTTGTCTAGTTTCATCCCCGGAAGGATTGTCATTAACTTGCGATACACCCTGTATAGAGGCTTCAAAAGGGGGTCGAGCTAACATTAATTCCTCCACAAGATTTATTTTTTTCTAATATCCTTAGATATAGTGTGAGTATGCTGAAACCAAGTTTTCCAACTCGAAAGCCGGGGGAAGAACTTTTGGCAGGCGAAAACCCGCGAAATTATAGCACTTTCTTCAGGTTTTCTTCATTAATTTAATAACAGTTGATTTTGGGTAAAAAAAAAAACCTCAGTTATTGATGCTCTTCAACCTTAAAATGCATAATCTCTAAAATGCATAATGTCTAAAAGTAACTTAAACAAAGCTTCTACCTATGAGAACTTTAGATAATACAAGATAAACTAAAAATTACTTGTTCATGTGTATACAACCTAATTAGATTAAAACGTTGGCAACATTTTTCAAGATTTGCTCTTCAACTAAGACACTCAAGAGTGCCTTTATTGCATTTTAAAACACTTTTAGGTTCCTGTCCTCAGTATGTAACTAGAAACTATTATGACCATGAGGTTATTTTTTTTAAGTTCAAGAATTTCCGGTTCTCTTTGTTGGAGAGGAGGTCGACTGAACCACTATTGGTTCTGTTAATATTTCAGTGAGTAGAAATGTTACGGGCTGTTTGCCATGTTCTATTACTTTATTCCCTTGTGCCCATCGCCCTGCTCTTTCCAAATTGGCTTTTGTTCACTGAAGCGAAGAAAATGGTCTCGAACAAATAAGGGAGAGGAAATTAAACTTTGCTCTTCTACTGGCAGTGGTCAGCAACAAACCTCACTCTTTATGATAAGGAACATTTCAAGACTCCGATATGGGACTCATAGACTTCCACGGTCCTTGTAATTTAGTATTGATCGTATTTTATTGGATTTCAACAACTTTTCCCTGAATATCCTTTCTGCCTTATCAGTGTGAGAGCGCTTATTTCACAACCCACAATCTTCAGAAGATGAAACAAATGGAAAGTAAAATATGAGAAGTACGCCAATGCAACATGTAATAGATGTATCCATAGCTAAGATAAAAAATTGTTTTTTTCGTGGCAATGGATAAATTAAAGAAAAAAAAACTTAAGGGAATATCTGGGATCTGTGAAAACGGCAAAAAAAGGTGGACAGGTAGAACCTACTTATTGAATCTTAAGCTTAGGCAATCTGAGAAGGAAGTAAGGTATGCCTAAGCGTCGAATAAATTATTTCATGCGTCTGTCGTTCCTAAAAGAACAAGGACATCCAACTCGAATTGGGAGGATAAGAGGTTCAATCAACTTCGCATTTACTTTAGTATTCTTCTCGACTCCTGTACTATGGGGGAGCTAAACAGGAGAATGGTATCTTTTGTGGTTTAGTGATAAAATGCGGGTCATGTAAAAGGAGAAGAAGAGGAAGTTGTAAAGTGGAAATTAATTTCGAGGAGAGTAACTTCTTTCGAATTACAGGTGACTGTAATTTATTTGGGTAAAATTAAATTTTAACTTACAGCCAGCAAACAAGAAAATCCTATATAAGCTCCGATTACTAAACATGAGATTAAGAACAAGCACATATAAAGAAGTTATAAATTCTATATATATTTTTAGTTTTTTATAGACGTCTATATCAATGAGTCAAGTGTTTTTCCTTTATTTTATTCGATTGACACCCCCCTTTTTCCCACAATTTTTGAAATTTAAAAACGAAACTTGGTGGGTTTTAACGTGGTCGAATGAACTTTCATTGAACCTAATGCACGACCCCTCAACTTTCTCCAGTTCTTCTCCAGAGACCCTAACTCTGGAATCTCCAATGGAAAGGGGTCATTTTTATGACGGATTATTGTAGAGAATTGTATTTTATGTCCATTTTATATCGGTCATTTTTTTCGCTAAAGCGCACCAATGAGTAACAAATTGCCAAAAACCGTTAAAGCCCTTGTTTTTTGTCACTTTTCTGCCAATAATGTAGAAAATATGTCCGTAATGAAAAAAGTAGTTGATATAAACGTTGTTGAGGATTAAATTTACTTTCCAAAAAGTACATTTAAATGCCTAAAATCTTAATAGGAATGCAGCAAAACACACTTTTGTTTTTGAAGTTTTCATAAAAGTTTATGATCAACGTGATCTAGGCTTCAGTAAAACTTAATAAACATTTCCTAAACTATTTTTCCTCCACCTAGTTTTGGATTTAAGAACATTTGAAGAAAAAATCAAATGCAAATACTTTATAAAGGCATTAAAATAATAAATTTAAAGCAATAGAACTCACCTAATGATTAGAATTTCGTAGTATTTATTTTTTTGTTGGACGATTTTTTTTTTTTTTTTTTACGGCGCCTTGACATCTAGGCCATTAGTGCCGACATCCAGGGTGCAGCGAGGAATTTTCCCAACGAGCCGTGGGATGAGAAAATTCCTGCCGCCGCACAGTGGGGCCAAACTACTTTTCGTGTTTCAAAAAATACTACAGCCTCCAAATCTTAACCGATTTCAATGATTTTTTTTTTTAATGAAAGCTAGTTTTTTGTTTCTCCTGTTCATTATTTTATGTGTGATTGTAAAAGTTTGCGAATTATTTACACGTAATTTAATGAACAGGAGAAACAAAAAACAAGATTTCATTAAAAAAAAAATCATTGAAATGGGTTAAGATTTCGAGGCTGTAGCCTTTTTGAAACACAAAAAGTAGTTTTGCCGCACCGTGCGGCGGCAGGAATTTTTCATGGAAAATTCCTCGATTTTTTTTTTTAGTTATTTTGTTTTTTACGGCGCCTTGACATCTAGGCCATTAGTGCCGACATCCAGGGTGCAGCAAGGAATTTTCCCAACGAGCCGTGGGATGAAAAATTCCTGCCGCCGCACGGTGCGGCCAAACTACTTTTCGTGTTTCAAAAAGGCTTCAGCCTCCAAATCTTAATCTTAACCTTTCAATGATTTTTTAAAAATGAAATCTAGTTTTTTGTTTCTCCTGTTTATTAAATTCACAAACTTTTACAATCAAACATAAAATAATATTTTATGTCTAATATAACTTAATATTAGCGCTAATATCGTTGAAATTGAACATTCAAACCCTGGTTAGACTTGGAAAAAATCAAAATTTATTATCAACTCATTCAAAAATCACATGTTTTCAATAATTCTTTTTGTTGAATTATGATAAATTTACGTTTTAAAGACGCCAGTCTGATTTTTTCCAAGTCTAATCGGGGTTTGAATGTTTAATTTCAATGATATCAGTTCTGATATTAAGTTAGATGAAAAATAAAATATTATTTTATGTTTGATTGCATAAGTTGGTGAAATATTTACACGTAATTTAATAAACAGTGGAAACAAAAAACAAAAATCTGGTCTGACAAGGCTGTTCTAAATTTCATTAGTTTTCATTTTAAAAACAAAATGGGTTTAGATTTGGAGGCTGTAGCCTTTTTGAAACACGAAAAGTAGTTTGGCCGCACCACGGCACGCTGGGAAAATTCCTCGCTGCACCCTGGATGTCGGCACTAATAGCCTCGATGTCAAGACGCCGTAAAAAACAAAATAACTTAAAAAAAAAAAAAAAAAAAAAAAAAAAAAAAAAAAAAAAAAAAAAGCGTCCAACACAAAAATAATTACTACGAAATTCTAATGATTTTGTGAAGTTTGTGATTTATTTACACGTAGTTTAATGAACAGGAGAAACAAAAAACAAGCTTTCATTAAAAACAAAATCATTGAAATGGGTTAAGATTTGGAGGCTGTAGCCTTTTTGAAACACGAAAAGTAGTTTGGTCCCACTGTGCGGCGGCAGGAATTTTCTCATCCCACGGCTCGTTGGGATAATTCCTCGCTGCACCCTGGATGTCGGCACTAATGGCCTAGATGTCAAGGCGCCGTAAAAAAACAAAAAAAAAATCGTCCAACAAAAAAATAAATACGACGAAATTCTAATCATTAGGTGAGTTCTATTGCTTTAAATCTATTATTTTAATGCCTTTATAAAGTAATTAAATTTGATTTTTAGGTGGAGTAAAAAGTTTAGGAAATGTTTATTAAGGTTTACGGAAGACGTAGACCACGTTGATTATAAACTTTTCTGAAAACTTCAAAAACAAAAGTGTGTTTTGCTGCATTCCTATTAAGATTTTAGGAATTTAAAGGTACCTTTTGAAAAGAAAATGTAATCCTCTACAACGTTTATATCTACTCCTTTTTTCATTACGGACATATTTTCTACGTTATTGGCAGAAAAGTGACAAAAAACAAGGGTTTTAACGGTTTTTGGCAATTTGTTACTCATTGGTGCGCTTTAGAAAAAATTACCGATATAAAATCGACATAAAATTCAATTCTCTACAATAATCCGTCATAAAAATGACCCCTTTCCATTGGAGATTCCAGAGTTAGGGTCGCTGGAGAAGAACTGGAGAAAGATGAGGGGTCGTGCATTAGGTCCAATGAAAGTTCATTTGACCACGTTAAGACCCACCAAGTTTTGTTTTAAAATTTCAAAAATTGTGGAAAAAAAGAGGGGGGGGTGTCAATCGAGTTTTGAACACCCTGTATATATGTGCTTCTGTTTACATGATATTAGGCGTATAGCCATGGGGGATCAAGCATACAGCCTTCTAGAGCCACTAAGCTGAGCCCTTAGGGATTGTTAAACCCAAGTGTGTATAGAGTGTCTGTCAGACAGCAGACATACAGACAAAAATTCTAAAAATTATTGTTTTGGGTACTATTGCGTTGATAAAGGCCCCAATAGTATTCCCCCCCCCCCATATATCTTCCATGTATAGACTGCGATCCGTTAGAATTTTATAATATTTATAGATATATACATACATATTAAAAAATATTTGTCTGTTCACTGAAAACCCGATTCTGGTAAAATGTGGTACAAAAGTAATCTGTCTGATTTAAAATGACAATTTCGATAACCAGTAGAATCCGTTCACTTGAACATTGTAGAGTTATTGACATTAAAGGTTACAAAATACATCATAAATATTTATATATAGACATTTATAAGTGTTAAGCTGGATCAGTTTCCGTATTTTAGTGTGAAGGATCGATTAAGATTTGAGGAATTCTTTCAAAAAAAGTCATCATGAGTACAACCTTACCTTCGGAATGTGCTAAAGTTCTCAATGACATACTGAATCATAGGAGAGTTTAATTACCAGATAGCCAGATATGCGTGTGTACTAAAAGTGACGATTAGTGAATTGTTGTTGTAGAAGAAGAAGTATCTCGTCAAATGGGATCACCGCTTGAGCTTGTTTGCTTCTGAGGAGGCTCCTGTAATCCCTTCAGTGCTCAAACAGCTATTGCAGGAATCCCATTATTTTTTTGTTGTGTTTCTACTCTTGTGTGGGAAATGGATAGAAGTACCCTAGATTTCGTAATATAGGTGAGTATTCTCCTGTGTGTATGCAGTGTGCATTGTCTTTTTATTATTTATGTGTTGTATTTAGTCCATTTATAGTACCAGATATTTCACAAGTACTTTATGTGTAGGAAGAAGGACAATGGATAAAATTAAAAATTAAGGTAATTGTCAATTTATTAAAACGCATCATCTGATGCCTCTTCCGGATCCTAAAAACTAAATAAATAGGCGAACCTTGCGCTAAAATGGCCACGTCTCAAGTGAAGATCATCTACATAGCAACAATCAGCTGTTTTTGTAGTCAGCTGTTAAAATATCGATAGCGTCCATCGATGTCGATTATCCAGAGGAAGTTTGGTCATTCAATTAAAAACTATTTTTATTAATTCTAGATAAAGAATATATTTATTTTCCAATGAATTAATTATTAATTATTATTTCGGTTTTCGTATTTACCACTTTTTTTCTATTTTTATGATATATTTTCGTTTCATTAAATTTCTTTCTTTATCTATGCTTTTTACAATTGCAAAGTCAAACGTGTTTCATTTGTATAGCAAGAGTCCAGTGACATTTTTAACGTTTTGTTTAATTCTTCCTTAGCAATTGCGACGATTCTCCAATATAACATTTATTGCAGTCCTTACAATTAATCTTATTTATTTTATATCTGGTCTCTTTTAATCTTGTAAAACTAATATTTCAATAAAATTATATTCACTCCTCAATTATCTGCCAAAAGAAAAAAGTCCGTCTCGCAGGAACTGTGTCATCTTACAACGTTTCCGTATAATCCCTATTTTCTATTATTTTTTTTTTAACGGCGCATCGACAAATTTGGGCCATTAGCGCCTATAATCCCTATTTTTGGCGAGATTAAGAAAACTTGTTAAAATGAGAATTGTTATTTTTTTTTTCATTCTGTTTCATTTGCGGTACTAAAATGATCTTATTTATCTTAATTATGCACTAATGATATATCAACATTTTTTAAGTCACTCCGGGCATGAGACAGCTAAACCGAAAGCTGTCTTTCTTCTTCTTAGTGCTGCTGACATCTCTGCTGTTGTTAAGTGTTGACCATTCATAAATCTCAAGAACGTTCGCGGGACGTATACCCTCTCCTTTCTTTTGCTTTACAAATGATAATAGGGATAAAAAGTCCGACTCGCAGGAACTGCATCATCTTAGCGCGGTTCCATTCATATCCCTATTGTCATTTGAAAAGCTTAGAATAGAAACAGATAATATTTTGTTCAGCCTTTGTTCAAAGGGGTTTATGACTTTACCTGGTTGGGTCCGCCAGACCCCAGAATCCTCTTCTAGAGATACGTTTCAATGCATTGAAAAAATGAAATTTATTCACATTTTCTTGTGTTTTTCTACTATAGTAATAATTGTACAAATAAAACCAATTAAAAAATAAAATAAAAAACCAACAGCATAAAGGCAATTTAAAATATTCAAAAGACTGTAATCGAATCCCTTTCTCTTGGCAAGCTATATTTCTAACAATGAATTGTTTTTCTTATTTTACTTAATCTGTTTTATTGTCAAATACATTATCCAACTATAAGCAATTAAAAAATAACAAGGAATAAAAACAGACAAAAAAAAAAAAAACCGTTCGAATAAACGAAATCAATTACTTCAAAGTTTAAGCACTTATTTCTCCGATTGACATCGCTTATTCAAAACTTTCTTCAGAATATTTTTTGTAGACCATTTAGTAATCTTTCGAATGGTAAACTTTCGCTTCCCAAGATTTTCAACCGTTTTCGAGATATTAATGAAAGTATACGAAGTTCCCAAAACTTTTCATGTCTGTTAAAAAAATATTTTATTCTAACCTTTCCTTATCTCAAAACGTAACCAAAATTTCAACATATTAGTTTTGATGAAATTCGAACATGCAGAAAATATTTCAACTGAATCCCATGATTTTAAGTACCCAAACCAAAATCGTTAATCAACAACTATTTTTCCAATTTTCTCGAAAACGGTTAAAGCTATCGCCTTAAAAATGGTTTCATTCGTTTTCCTAGGTCAAGAAGCCTATAAAACGAGTTCTTGCAAGCAAATGAAGTAAGCGGAACGATTTTTTTTCGCGCGACATGAAGGGAGGGAGGAACCGCGCTAAAACGGAAACGTGCAAAGATGACGCAGTTCCGGAGTTGGAACTTCTTTTTAGCGCGGTTCCTCCCTCCCCCATAGGGAGGAACCCCGCTTATAGGGTTGATACAATGAAACAATCCGGAAGTGCCGACTAGAAAATTTCGCGTTTCAGAACCCCTAGAGACCGAAAATAACGGTGGTTCAAATTTGTATATATATATATATATATGTATATATTTATTTATATATATATATATATATATATATATATATATATATATATATATATATATTTGTCTGTTCGCTCTCTAGATAGAAGACGAATGGTCCGATTTTGATGAAATTTGGTACAAAAATCCTTCGTCCAATTTGAAAGGTCAAGTTCGTTAACCAGCAAAATCCGCCTACTGGAAGATGGCGTTTGGGGCGAAATTCGCGCAAATGTATAATACTAGTTTACTTGAAAACAAGCATATTTTTGAATTTATTTGACGATATATAAATTATTGTTTAACAATTATATTTTTGCTTTAACCTCAGTAAAACGAATGAATTGGTGAAAGAATCATGTCGATATCATTTTCTAAACTCCATATAAAAAATAAAGCACTTTCAACCTATTTTATTTTATTTCTCGGCTTCTAAGGCGCATTGGACGGAACGCTCGGATACGTGTCGACTATTTTTCGATGTAGAATCACCAGAAAAAAATGGTCCAAATCGCTGACCCCATCGCTGTATACTCCCCTTGTAAGATAAAACCGTTTTTTTTTTATTTATATGGATTCTTTGAATTGATTTATTTAACTAACCACAATTACTGGCGCATCGATAAGCACTGAAAGAATTTAAAATAAATGGTGATAAGAGCTTTAGAAATTTAGATTACAAAGTAATACAATAGTTAATAAACAGTAAATATTATTTTTCCTTTATGGTTATAGATAGCGGAGCCCACAATATCCGAGCCATTCATTCTGAGCACTACTTACGTCGAGGTGAGCATTTTTATTGCTTTAAAATGTATTTTTTTTTTTTTAAATTAATTCATTTGAAACTACAGCAAATGTTCGAGACAATGTAGGCTTTACACTTGGTGTTTTCGACGGCCTTTTCCTAACTCCTGGTAATTCTAAAAGAACGCGGTATTACAAAGCCAAAATAGGACTAAAAAAGTCTAATTCGCGGGGTGTGAAACACGATACAATCTTACTGAAGTCTAAGACAGTTTACTGACCCATTCACTGAGGCGGGTAGTCGCGAAATGAAACGTGTGAGCACTGAGCCGAAATGCCATCGACTCCCGCGGACAATACTCTAATAGTAAACAAACTGAGCTGTCAGCTTCAAACATTGTTTAGGGTAAAAGTTTATCTGTGCCATATTGATAATACAACAACCTACCATTTCCATTATAAAGGATTGTTATGGTTGTGAGCGAGTCTTAAACTCGTTCAGGATTATTTAAACAATGATTCATTGGTCATGGTGAAGTGTGTCCAGATGAAGCTAGCGACCCGTCCGTGGCTACTCTCGGGTGCTGATGCTTGGACTTACGCCCACCCTGTTTACCTTCAACATCCAGTTAAATTAAGGGTAAGTGATGGAGTGTATATGCCACTGTTACTCGCCATAATTTAATGAAAACCAAATTCGTACATGTATGTGTGTATGCTTATGTAAAATAAAACTTATAACTGGAACAACATAGTTCCTTAACCTGTTGAATCATGGGCGTATATAGAAAATAATTTCGGAGGGGGCCGGGAAAATGTCGGGGGGGGGGGGATGAGACCGTTTCCGGTGTATGGAATACTAACAATTTAGATCTTGGATGAGTTTTAGCCAACTTAAACGCTATTGCACCCAAAATAGAATATGTTTTATGAACTAAATGATCATATTTAATTTATTTTTAAGGGTTTTATAACATTTTTACCGATCAAATCAAAATTTCGGGAGGGGGTGCAGTCTCCTCAGCCCCCCTTATATACGCCCGTGTATTGAATTGGCTTATCAAAACAATCTAATGTTACGGACCGGAAAATTATAACTGAAAAATAATTGTCTTATTTTTCTCCAATAAGCATTTAAAAAGCCACCTACTATTTACCCAGATTCTTCAACAGATTTCGAAAAACACAAAGTTAATAAATTTTATTGCGAGAAAAAACAGTTTTTCAGTAGGCCTTTTGCTTCTAAACCCATCCGAGACGACGATTTTTTTTTCGATCACGGTCCCTAGGAGGGAATTTTTTTGTCTTCTTTATATTGTTTATTTTTAATAAATAAAAAAAAAAAACATGTTTGCTATGGAAACTACATGCGAATTCACATATACATATATGATAATTGCACATCGGGTGTGCAGCTCGCTCTTCGGAAGTCTTATTGCAAGGACCGAATTGAGTACCATGTAAGGTAAAATGAAAATTCATCATTAAACAATTTTTGATTTGTTGATACACAGTAAAACCAATGCTAAATTTTGTTTTCCTGTACTTTACAGATTGCATTAGTTGAAGAAAAATCATATTTCGACGACTAGTTTACGCAGAATAACTGATAATTGCACATTTCTGATATTGCACAAACGGTGTGCAGGCCATCTTATAGCCTCGGAAATCAATTGCACATTCGGTGTGCAATCGGTTTCGAATGGGTTCCACTAGTTAACTATGTAACAAAATCGATTTTGTTTTAATAGATACATATTATAATATTTTTACATAATGTTTGTCCATTACATTCACGAAAGCACTTTCATGTAATTGATTTTTAACTCAAACGATATTTCAAAAAAATATACAACACATACTCTTTATAATATTATTTAAGATAGCACGAAAATACATTATTTTAAACGAAAGATCCAGTCTAAACTACCTTCGGGAAGACTATTTATTTCAGTGGAATTCCTGCGAAAACAATCATAGCACTTACCGTTTTAAGCTAACAGGCGTCCAGGTCCACGGACTTTGAACTCCTCAAAGAGCTTCCGCCATCCAGCCTGATCACATGCCACCGCCTTTTAGTTAGGGGTATTAAGAAGACTCCTCGAATCAAGCCCATCTTAGCCTTGGTCTTCCCCTTCTTCTGGTGCGGTCCAAGTGGCCTTCCAGTGCTTACGTGGGAATCCCTTCTTCTGTCATACGGAAAAAATGTCCAGCCCAGCGAAGTCTCCCAATTTTAATGTACCGGACTACATCCAAATCTCCGAATAGGTCATACAACTCCTGATTCCTACGCCGCCTCGAGACTTCCCCTTCCCTAAGCGGTCCATAAATCCGGCGTAAGAGTTTTCTTTCGAATATTAGCAGATTCCTTTCGTGGGATTTGCTTATGGTCCAGGCTACAGAGGCGTAGGTCAGAACTGGTCTTGTAGAGTCTTACTTTGGAGGTTCTGGTTAGTTGCTGGCTTCTAATTAATTTGGTGAGTCCAAAATAGCACCTGTTTGCTGCAGGTATTCGCCGGCATATCATGTTGTTGTTCGACGTCACTAATGTTCCCAGGAATGTGAACTCCTGGACACACTCGAAGGTGAATGATCCTATGGTTATGGATGCACCTTATTATATAAATTAAGCATCTGGAAGATATTGATGTGTCCAAAAACGTTGTACTTCAGAAATGTTGCGGTATCTCTAACTGTTTCCAGAACATTTTAATTGTAGCCCGCGTATATGGGACACCCTGTACAATTCGTTTTAGCGCGGTTCCTCCCTCCCCCATAGGGAGGAACCCCGCTTATAAGGTTGATACAATGAAACAATCCGGAAGTGCCGACAAGAAAATTTCGCGTTTCAGAACCCCTAGAGACCGAAAATAACGGTGGTTCAAATTTGTATATATATATATATATATATGTATATATTTATTTATTTATATATATATATATATATATATATATATATATATATTTGTCTGTTCGCTCATTTCTGGCTTCCCTGATGGTCCGATTTTGATGAAATTTGGTACAAAAATCAGTCGTCCAATTTAAAAGGTCAAGTTCGTTAACCAGCAAAATCCGCCCACTGGAAGATGGCGTTTGGGGCGAAATTCGCGCAGAAAAAATCGTAACGCTTACGTTTTTGAGTTCATAAGCTTGTAAGTACTCTTTTTAAAGGCTTCTTGGGCTAGGAAAACGAATGAAACCATTTTCAAGGCGATAGCTTTAACCGTTTTCGAGAAAATTGGAAAAATAGTTTTTGAATACCGTTTTTGGTTTGGGTACTTAGAATCACGGGATTCAGTTGAAACATTATCTGCATGTTCTACTTTCATTAAAACTAATATGTAGAAAGTTATGTTTGGAGTTAAGGAAGGGTTAGAATAAAATATTTTATGAACAGACATGAAAAGTTTTGGTAACTTTGTATACTTTCCTTAAGATCTCGAAAAAGGTTGAGAATCTTGTTAAACAAAAGATTACCATTAGAATGCTTACTAAATGTTCTACAAAAAAGGTTCTAATGAAAGTTTTGATTAGGCGATGTCAATCGGAGAAATAAGTGCTTAAAACTTTAAAGTAATTGATTTCGCTTATTCGAACTGTTCTTTTTGTCTTTGATTTTGGTACTTAGAATCATGGGCTTCAGTTGAAACATTTTCTCCATGTTTGAATTTTATCAAAACTAATATGTTGAAAATTTGGTTACGTTTGGAGTAAAGGAAGGATTAAAATAAAATATTTCATTTTTAGACATGAAAAGTTTTGGGAACTTCGTATATTTTCATTAATATCACGAAAACGGTTTGGAATCTTGGCAAGCAAAAGATTACCATTCGAAAGGTTACTAAATTTTCTACAAAAAATGTTTTGAAGACATTTGCGATGGGATGGTCATATTTGGAGAAATAAACGCTTAAAACATAGGTAATTTCGTTCATTTGAACGAATCTTTTTGTGTGTTTCCTACAGCTTTTTTTTTCACTGCTCGTTATTTTTGTGATTGCTTATAGTAGTCAAATGTATTAGTCAATAAAACAGGATACGTTTATATAGAAACAATATTTTGTTTCAACGGTATCTTGGAATTCGAAGATGCCCTATGAATATCTCGATGACTGTACTGGTGTTGATTTCGTTCTTTAGAATTGTTTTTGGTATTCCCTATTTTCAGAAGTTTTTATCTATTTATTAATTTTTTTTTTAAATTCATTGAACGAAATCATATGAATTCGAAGGTGAGGAGCTAGGAGGCTTAGGGTGGGGGGCGTTTTCCCTGTCCCCAGGTACCCTCGTCTCCCTGTGTACCCTCGTCATCTTCAAGTCCTTGTCTAGAGTCATAAAGATAAGCCTCCAAACAACTTTAGGAATGTAGGATTTCCAATTTTTGCCAGTATCAGAACAGCCGCTCTTTACATACCACAGTGGTACTGACGTACCGGTCTATACTAGTTGCACTCCACACGGTGGTAGTACTTGGTGTATGCCACAGCGGATCGCTCATTATAACCTTATTTTATACGTATTAAATAGGTACCTAAAAAAAGTTTATTTGTGTATAAGTGTTGCGTTATTGGGATTAGAATAAAATATTTTATTAACAGACATGAAATACTTCGGAATCTTTGTATATTGTCCTTAATTTTTTTTTTCTTTTATTGTGTATCGAAATCTGAGTCATTAGCACCATTTTTTCCTTATGAGCTAATATATTTTTTTTTTTATTTATTTGTTTGGTGCATCTACTGCTAAGGTCATTAGCAGTAGATTTAGCTAGCAACAATATTTTACACCGCAATTAAAGTGATTTGCTCTTCTTATAAACATAATATTTATATTATAATATAAACATAATACATTAATTTGTCTGACAAAAAAAAAGTCCGACCCGCAGGAACTGCTTCATCTTAGCGCGGTTCCGTTCTTATATCAAGTGCGATTAGTGAAGGAATATAGCAGCTATCGGTAGGTATTAGCACCATTTTTCCCCCTTAATATCTTCAAAACAGTTAAGAAATCGTGGGAAGAACGATTTAACCATTCAAAAGCTTACTAAATTCTCTAAAAAAAAGATTCTGAAGCAAATTTCGATGGGGCAATGTCAGTCGGAGAAGTAAGTGCTTAAAACTACGAAAGTGTTAGTTTTGTTATTTTAAACGGGTTTTTGTCACTGTTTACCTCACTTTTGTTTTTTAAGTTTATTTAACGGTGGAATGAGTATTTCATTAAAGCTGAGAAAATAAGAATCATATTGGTAATAGAGTTTTCCTAGAGTGAGCGCCGCGATGACGGGAGAGTCCCATCCGCTTAGAAAACTGCCAGTTTCCATATGTGGCTCTTTAAGCTTCCTTCTCTTTGAGATTTTATTTTATATTTTTAACGACAGATCAAAACCTACCGATAGCTGCTACTATTCCTTTACTAATCGCACTTCGGATAAGAACGGAACCGCGCTAAGATGACGCAGTTCCTGCGAGTCGGACTTTTTTATTTAAAATTACGTTATGAAACGTATTTCCTGGACGATACTAACTCATTGTGTCGTCGTAACTACATTATAAGTAGGTATTGTTCCTGAATGAAGACGAATAATAAATGCAATAATAATACTAATTATTAATAATAAACCAGATATTCTCATCATCGACAAGCATAATAAGACTGCTGATATAATTAATATCTCAGTGCCAAATGATGAGAATATCCGGAAAGCATATGCCGAAAAGCTGCGAAAATATCAAGACTTGGCCATTTAGTTAAAAGATCTCTATAAATTAGATTCTGCTAGAGTTACTGCGGTTATCATTTCGACCAATGGTTTGATACCGAATACTACAGTCAGTCCCACCAAATATCTGAAATTGTCAGAGGAACACTTAATACTATGCCAGCAAGCAGTTCTACTCGACACAGCTAGAATCGTAGGAAAATTTCTTAATGCCCATAATTAAAAAAAATATATTTTTTAAAATAAAAAAATAATTTTTACTGGTTGGAACTATCCCCCAGTAAAAATATTCTCCAGTAATCTGAGAGACCCCACCCCCATACGAATCAGTTATTCATGATTAATTTAATGTTTATTTTTCCTTTTTCTAGATGATTAGCTGAATTATGCACTTCTGGGAGAAACGACGCTTCAATGTCGACTTGTAATGAGAATTTTGTAAAAATTTTTCTCCTCTACGGCGAAGTTGAAAAGAAAACGGAAAATAACTAAGATTTGATGGAATCAATACTGAGAACAGTCAGATATGTTCTGCAAAGGTGACAATAAAAACAAAATATATCATTTTACTCTATTAATTTATAAGATACATAAAGGATGGGACGAGTATCCCTTAAAGATGAGCGGCGCACAGTGGGTCTAAACGACATATCATGTTTCAAAAAAGTCCGTCACGCAGGAGCTGCATAACTAAGCACTTTCCTCAGAATTTGGGTAGTGTAGACTGCTTTCCAGAACAATTTGCTTAAGATATCCTACATAAATAAAATAAAAACTTGAATAGTTCTCTTTTAATTTTGTAATGAGTAACTGATCAATTATTAATTTGCTTCCAGAGTTATTTTTACACATGGTACCTATTACACTACGTAATAAATACAAAAAACCTCATATTATCGTATTTTGATCTAACGCAGGAACAGGATACAGTCACTCTAGTGGTAGAAAGCGCTCATTGCGGCGGCTTTGTGAACCTACGTCTGACGGGCTTTTCTATTGAAATATATTTCAAATTAAACTCCCGCTTTCCGATTGACCGATTCAGCTCATTTTTACAACACTTCTTTCTCATGAGTTACCCACGACGTATACCGCGTTTCGTTACAATACAGCAGAAATTACGACCGGTATGAGTATATTAGGAGTTTGGGTCCAGAATAAACCCCCCCCCCCTTCTAATGAACCGATTTAGTTTATTTTTACAACACATATTTACCCGTAGATTACCACTACGAATACCGAGTTTCGTCGAAATATACCAAAAATCACGGCTGGTAGTGGCGAATTGGTATTGTGGGTCCGGAGTAAACCCCCCCTTCTAATGAACCGATTTAGTTCATTTTTATATCTCACTTTTCTCTCTATATTACCACTACGAATACCAAGTTTCGTTGAAATATAACAAATATTACGGCTGACATAGTCAAATTAGTGTTTTGGGTTCGGGGTAAACCCCCCCTTCCGGTGGACCGACTTTGGTGGTTAACGAACTCGTTCAATGGTTTGCTAATTGAATGCTATATACCAAGTTTCATGACGAAAAAACAAAAACTCTGGCCGCTATCGTGTTAAGAGACACACACATATATAAATATATATATATATATATATATATATATATATATATATATATATATATATATAAATTTTAACGGGGGTCATTTTCGGTGTCTACTAGGTAGGATCGATAAAGATTTGAAGAAATTTTTCAAAAATTCCGTCATGAGTCCAACCTACAGCCTCTAAACCTAACTCGATTTCAATGCATTTTGTTTTTAAATTCCCATAAAATTTAGAAAAACTTCGTCTGGTCTGATTTTGTTTCCCTTGTTTATTAAATTAAGTGTAAAGAAGTAAAATTCACGAAGCTTCACAATTGAACATAAGCGAAGCTTTACATTAGAACAAAAAAATAATTTATGAAATATTTTATATAAAAATTACTTATTTATTTTATTGTATTGTGAGCTTCGCAACTTCAGCGATTAGCTAATGTTCAAGTAAATCTCAAGCCAATGAAGAAGGAAAAAATAAATAAAAAAGTCCGACTCGCAGGAACTGCGTCATCTTAGCGCGGTTCCAGTTTTTTTTTTTTTTTTTTTTTTTTTTTTTTTTTTTTTTTTTTTTTTTTTTTTTACGGCACATCTACATCTAGGTCATTAGCGCCGACATCCAGGGTGTAGCGAGGAATTTCACCAGCGAGCCGTGGGATGATAAAATTCCTGCCGGAGGTTGGGAATCGAACCCACCATCTCCCGCTTATGAATCCAAGGCGCTAGCCATTCGACCACGGGAGACCCCGGTACCTGTTCAAAATCAATTAAAAATAAAAAATTAAAAAACAAAATAAAAAAACCAACAGCATAAAGGCAATTGAAAATATTCAAAAGACGTCAACGAATCTTTTTCTCTTGGCAAGCTATATTTCTAACAATGAATTGTTTTTCTTATTTTGCCTAATCTGTTTTATTGTAAAATACATTATCCAACTATAAGCAATTAAAAAATAACAAGGAATAAAAACAGACAAAAAGAACAGTACGAATAAGCAAAATCAATTACTTTAATGTTTTAAGCACTTATTTCTCCGATTGACATCGCCTAATCAAAACTTTCATCAGAACCTTTTTTGTAGAGCATTTAGTAAGCTTTCTAATGGTATTCTTTTGTTTACCAAATTCTTAACCTTTTTCGAGATATTAAGGAAAATATACAAAGTTACCAAAACTTTTTATGTCTGTTAATAAAATATTTTATTCTAACCCTTCCTTAACTCCAAACGTAACCAAAATTTCAACATATTAGTTTTAATGAAAGTAGAACATGCAGAAAATGTTTCAACTGAATCCCATGATTCTAAGTACCCAAACCAAAAACGGTATTCAAAAACTATTTTTCCAATTTTCTCGAAAACGGTTAAAGCTATCGCCTTGAAAATGGTTTCATTCGTTTTCCTAGCCCAAGAAGCCTATAAAAAGAGTACTTACAAGCTTATGAACTCAAAAACGTAAGCGTTATGATTTTTTCTGCGCGAATTTCGCCCCAAACTCCATCTTCCAGTGGGCGGATTTTGCTGGTTAACGAACTGGACCTTTCATATTGGACGACTGATTTTTGTACCAAATTTCATCAAAATCGGACCATTCGTCTTTGACCTAGAGAGCGAACAGACAAATATATATATATATATATATATATATATATATATAAATATATACATATATATATATATATATATATATATATATACAAATTTGAACCACCGTTATTTTCGGTCTCTAGGGGTTCTGAAACGCGAAATTTTCTTGTCGGAACTTCCGGATTGTTTCATTGGATCAACCTTATAAGCGCGGTTCCTCCCTATGGGGGAGGGAGGAACCGCGCTAAAACGAAGACAAAAACAACAAGAATTAAAAAAGCTAATTTGAGTGACATTTGTCACTTATGTGTTTTCCAAATGTGCTCACATACATACTGACTGCTTTTAGGTGATCTATACAAAAATTAATTTACAATTTTTATCTATCCTTTATATTATTTCAATTAAACTCAGTGTTGAATTAAAAGAAATACGTTTTATGAAGATGTGCTAGACTGATTTTTTCCAAATCCAATTAGGATGTGAATGTATAATTTAAACGATACCAATGCTGATATTAGGCTAGATGAAAAATGAAATGTTATTTTATGTTCAATTGTGAACTTCTTCAACCGTAGTTCTAACTTCTTTAACCGTAGTTCTAACTTCTTCAACCGTAGTTCTAACTTCTTTAACCGTAGTTTAATAAACAAAGGGAACAAAAAAAGTCCGTCTAGACAAAGTTTTTCTAAATTTCGTTAGCTTTCATTTAAAAAATAATGCATTGAAATCAGTTTTGATTTAGAGGTTGTAGCCTTTTTTTAAAACACGATATGTCGTTTGGCCCAACTGTGCGACGGCTCGAATACACTGCGAGAAAAAAAAAACCCGCTAGAGACTATTTTGTATCAATAACAAAAATATACCTTCACAAGGGATTATTTTTGTTATTGATACGAAATAGTCTCTAGCGGGTTTTTTTCGCCATTATATTTTGCAGGAAGCAGATCTGATTCCTGCGAAATATAACGTTAAAAAATAAACGCTTGAGGCATAAGACGTATCAATAATAAATGTATATATATATATATATATATATATATATATTATATAGATACATATATATAGTAGAGGTATCTGATTCTTGACCATACGGCACTCTAGGGAGATAGTGTGGTCAATACTATGCTCCGGCCGCCTGATTTTCCCCTTGGCTGCTTCGACTGCTAGAGTCATTAGCACCCAAGGTACCCATTATTAATTAAAGGCTGGGTGAGCCTAGGGACGATCTGGGACCCCAAATCCAACTCTCGAACGGCAGCACTAGAAGAAAAAATCTTTAGTGCGCGCTCGGGTTTTGAACCTGGTCCTCCAGTTCATTAGTCGAGTGCTCTACCACTGAGCTAACCTCGCCCCTTACATATATATATATATATATACACACAAATAAATACAGGGTGTCCCGCATTCAGATGTGATAACTTCAGGGGTTTATTCTGCACGTCATTTGTAGTTAAGTGACGCTGAAATGAGCGTCCTATCTCAACATGTAGCTGAGCTACACTGACTCGTCTAGTATCAAAACTATTCTTTCTTTTTTTTTTATAAAAAACTGTTTCGGGATTTGTGATTTTTACGTTTTTAGAATCTAAATTAAATTTACAATAAGAAAAACCCGTTATTGAAATAGTTCCATGTAAATTAAGTTCTATTCTAACAACCATATAGATGTGAACTATTGATATCAGTGTATTAAATCCTACCTGGATGTTTTAGAAAAGAATCGAGTGGAATCTATTTTTTCCTGATTTTTAAGTCAAAACCAATAAATTTGTTTTAGCTTGAAGGATCCTTTCTAAACACATTCTTTAATTTCACACGATGATGGTGAGGTCCCATCATTTTCCTCACTAGGTGCCCACACTTCGGAATCAAGGGAGATGGAAGACACAAGAACGTATTGTAAACAATTACAATTCTTTTATCCATATTAAATACATATGTTATATTGTTATGCCTTGAGGGTCTTATTTTATTACACTATTAATTTTAATTCTATTCTATAAATAAAATTAGATACAATTCCTGCCATAAGTTCATTGGGTTATTTATGACAATCATTGGAAATTGTTTACTAAATTCTAACATCAGGATCACTGTTTCATTTGGAGTTCGGGGCGGCTTGCACAGTCTCGACATCATTAACGACGAGAAATATCTGAAGATTTGGACTGCGAATTCCAAAATTTGAGATATTCCTCACTGTGTATGGACACCTTAAAGAGACTGGATCATTTCCTCGACAACCTACAGCGATCCTGATGTTGGAATTTTGTATACAATTTCCAATGACTGTAGCAAATAACCCTGTGTCATTTTTAAATTCTATAAATTTTGGGAACGATCGAGTTTTGATACCCTATATAAATATACACGCTTGTTACAAATTTGATGCATAGCAACATGTTGACTAATTTGTTTTCCTTTATAAGAATCTAATCCAGAAAAAATAAACAACTTGCAGACTTGTAATTTTGCTTCTTATGGCCTTACTTTGTGAAACAATAGCCAAAGACAACTTGGATGTGTGTAAAGCCTTGAATATTTTCGGGAGGTATGGCTACTATACTATATCCATGAGGGTATCACCAAGATCTGATTACTCTGATTCATGGATATTTCGAGAGCCTGTAGTTGATGTCTTTCAGAACACTTGCCAAATACTAAGGTATGTACTCACTTCTAATTCAAAGAATCAATCTTAAATAATGTATGTATATATATATATATATATATATATATATATATATATATACAGTGGAACGTGGATAATTCGAACTTCGATAATTCGAAATATTCTTTAATTGTAGTTTAGTTTTATCATATTTGTATTAATTGTTCTAATTTGGGCTATTACTCTATAAAATGGAAATGGCAGGTTCATATTTAGGTAAGCAGGTGTTTCGTGGTTTGGATTAAGAACAATTCTATACATGGGACAAAAGGAAGACAAAGTGACGCTATTTTTATCTTGGTCCATTAAAAAAGTTTTATACTTCGCCATTAATGTTTTAATTTCTTTTATTCTTGCCAATGAATTTGAGATGTCAGTAAGTAATCTTAAAATGATCCATATCGAAGATCGATCTTTTAAATCGATCTAAACTCGTCGATCTTTTTTCTGGATCGGTATTTTCATGTCGATTTGAATCGATTCAAAAGGTCCATTCATATTCGAGAATCGCCCATCACTATTCGAGAATCATATTCGAGAATCGCCCATCACTATTCGTTGCCCTTGTGCCATTTGGAATGCTTAAAATAGATATTAATAATTTCTGGATCGGTATTTTCATGTCGATTCGAATCGATTCAAAAGGTCCATTCATATTCGAGAATCGCCCATCACTATTCGTTGCCCTTGTGCCATTTGGAATGCTTAAAATAGATATTAATAATTTCTGGATCGGTATTTTCATGTCGATTCGAATCGATTCAAAAGGTCCATTCATATTCGAGAATCGCCCATCACTATTCGTTGCCCTTGTGCCATTTGGAATGCTTAAAATAGATATTAATAATTTCTGGATCGGTATTTTCATGTCGATTCGAATCGATTCAAAAGGTCCATTCATATTCGAGAATCGCCCATCACTATTCGTTGCCCTTGTGCCATTTGGAATGCTTAAAATAGATATTAATAATTTGTGAAAAATTTAAACGCCTACTCTATGTTTGAAATGATCATTAAAAACTTGAATAACAGTGACATTTTATATATATGTATAGTTCTTTAATATTTTATATACAGTAGAACTTGGATAATTCGAACCCCTAGGGACCGTTAAAAAAGTTCGAATTATCCAAAATTCGAATTACAAAAGTTTTCGAAAATAAAGGACTAAAAAATCGAACTTCATATTTTCACATTTTTAATTAAAAAAAATACATTTTATTTAAAGAAAAAGAAACATTACATGAATTGTTGTTTACGTAAATAATTTATCATAAAAGTAAAAATAAAAGTCTATTTTTTTGAAAAAGAGTCATTTTCATGGGCACGAATTTTTTATTATTTTTTTTTAGTCCTTGGCAATTTCAGATTTTTTCTTTATTCCTTTTTCAACTTCTTTAATCGCAGATATTTTCTCTGACAACTTTAAAGTTTTATAACTTCTATGCTTCGTCTAAAACCAACAACTCACTGAACTGCACTGTACACAATAAATTCAAGGCAAAAACAATACAACAAACCTAGGACTGACTTAAAACTGAATTAGATGGGCCCATAGCCATAGTTGCGAAGCCCTTATAATGAAATAAAAAAAAAAAAAAAAAAATAACTGAATAAGAAATGAATATCGGAGGGACGGTGGAAGGGAATTCTAGGTTAAAACGACAGGATGTAACTATAACAACCCCTGGAAGGGAGGAAGCGCGACCCACCACTTTGCAGAACTCCTAGAGTCCAAGATTTAAGATCGACCGTCTCTCTGTCCACTTCCCATGGGAGGCACAGGCTCGTAAAAAATCGAATTATCCACAATTTTATTCGAATTAACCACGATTTTTTTTACATTGTTTATGCCCTAAATTCTAGGGACCGAGAGAAATATTCTAATTAACCACGATTTCGAATTATCGAAGTTCGAATTATCCACTGTATAGTAAGAAGTATCTATGAAACTATGATTTCTAATTCAACCCCAGCTTAGTCATTTCTGATATTTTTACAGGCACACCGATGATAAGAACATTACTTTCAATGGCGAATTTCATATGGAGTTTTGTGATAATTTGGACCAACTAATGGAAGCATATTTTAGAGAATTTAAAATAGAACTGATGGATCGTCCCTGGCATGCCTTCACGGCGGGATGGTCAGAAGGAACTATTGCTAAAAAGTTTGGACTTGAAGTTAGTCATATTCAAAATTCAATGTCCTACATCCTTGTGAGAATCCTCAGAAGAAGGGAAGGCAAGAAAATAAAAGAACCACTGACTTATGAGAATGCTGATCCACTGCCTCATGTTATGCAGATCGCAGAGAGCGTGCAAGTTGGAAATAAAACGAGTGTAGAAAATTTCTTAAGAAAATATGGGTCGCATTACATATCGTCTTTTACAACAGGGAACGCACTCTATCAGGTACTCTATTATTTACTAACATATTTTCATTTTCGGTTTACAATTGAAATAAGACGAATTGGGATGGACTCTCCTTGGTCTAGAGGGTAACGTCTTGGATAACCATGCGAAAGATGGGGGTTCATGTCCCATCTACAGCGGGATGTTCCAGTGTGCGCCGGCCAGGCGGTCCAAACTATGGATAGGAGACGGGGAGGATTGGCTTCTCGTCAACATCATCATCATATGTAGTGGCATGGTGCCAGAGCAGATAAAACACGGATTTTCGAAAGTGCTGATTTCGATTATCTAGTTTGTGATTCTCACACTATATTAGCTACAGGATCTAGGAACAGGATGATTTTTCCCCTGTTTCAAGGGTATTCCCATTAATTTAGTCCCAATGTCTGTATAATGGACGTTTGACCAAATTACACACTACTCTAAATGCGTGATATATTATTGTAAAACAAGGAGGAAATAATTATCAAATTTTTTCCCTGCTCTACAATGGTCAACTAAGCCACACATCAGGCAAACCGTGCATAAACAACATTAGAGACCTTTACACCGCTATAAATTACGAACTTTAAATAAGCATTTAGAACAGATATGATTACAAAAAAAGCTCCGCCTTCCTCCGAGATTTGGATAATCACTTTTCAAGCTAGACGTGTTGAAATAATTTTTATAACAAAAATGATCTGCCTTTATCTGCCTATCCGATCATAACACAGCAAAGAAAGGAAAGGATTAGAGTACGCCTTCGTTTGTTGCACTATCTAATTTAACCAATTGGCTCAGATAATACATGTCCACGCGTCAAAACACTTTTAATTCGTGTTCAGTCTAGGTGCTAAAGTTGTTTAGTCATGAGCTCTCATCAGTCAAAATTAAATACTGCGATTTGTGTGAGTACTTGTGAGGTGTACAAACATAGACGTATTCCTTTAACAAAAATCACCCTGAACTAATTTCCATATACACTAAAAATATTTGTTGCAAATTGTTTTGATGAGTTAATCCGTTCTCGAGATATTGAATTTTTTACGATTTTTGGTCATAGGGACGCTTTGTGCCACTCGGCATGCACTGAATAAAATAAGCAAGGATACAATTGACTTGATTAAGTTAAGAGAATCTATTTTTTAGGGATTACATTTATTTCTATTAAAATAGTTAATGCTTAATTTTCAGGTTTTTGTATATCATCCTCCAGTTTACAGAAGACTTAAAGCACGAATAAATAGAATTGGCATTTCTACTCTGACGAAGAACCAAATTCATACATTTTTTTCTCCTTGGTATGCAGAGCATGTAGGGCTAGTATTACCAGCGAGTGGCAATTTGACTCTGATGAAATGGGCCACTTCTGTTCTAACTTCTAGATCTCACTTATTCCCGTTCTCTAGTTTAATGAGACTTTATGGGAACACTAATCGTCTCAAGGAATTGGATGACTTGTTAAAAAATGAGGCCTTATTAAGTTTGGAACTTAAGACACTTGCCCCCATTTTTAATGAGACAAAAAAAAGAAATTGGTTTTTAGAAGTATTATCTAATGATATTCTCATGTGGGAGTTTAACTTGTGATTTAATTATTTTAATTTATTTATATTATTAAGTCACTTTTTTTACTATAATATAAAATAGTGGCTGTTTTAGTTCAATGTTCGTTTTGAATCGTTTATGGTCATTATAAATCAGACCAGAACATTATTTTACAATAAATTTAATTTAATTTCCCTTTGAGGTAAGATTCTTGGATTCAAATTCTATTGACTAAAAACAGTTGTTTATGAAATCATATATTTAATGCAATTTTAGTTTTGGTTTTCTATAATTTTAGAATAAAAGAAGACATTTAACTAAACAGCTCTAATTTGTTTTAAAATATATCAGTCTTAATGTTTTAATTATTTTTAAATTTAATAAATTGAAACCCCTCATATTTTAAACATTCTCTTTTACGCAAAAAGGAAATGAATAAAACAATAATTTCTAATGATATCATGCTTATTTCCTCAATGTACTATATATAAAACAATAATTTCTAATGATATCATGCTTATTTCCTCAATGTACTATATATAAAACAATAATTTCTAATGATATCATGCTTATTTCCTCAATGTACTATACATAAAACAATAATTTCTAATGATATCATGCTTATTTCCTCAATGTACTATATATAAAACAATAATTTCTAATGATATCATGCTTATTTCCTCAATGTACTATATATTGAGGTAGAAAATCCACCTCGATTTTTGTTTTAATGATAGGAAAATATGTGTTATGGCTTCCCTTTTGCAAATGGGTGTTCAAGGAGGTGCGGGCCGTAAATAAGTGATTTGTTAAAAATGAGAGACATAGCCCACCCTCGTGATTTTATAGCATTGTGACAGTGATGGAATGCAGCCAGATGTTCAGTTTATGAGGGCGGAGAATTATAAATAGTTAACTATTTTTTTTTCTATTATAATGAGGCGTGGCTCATTGAATAAGGCGTTAACTTGAATTTAGTAATTTTACACGTTTTGTTTTTATTTTGCAAGCTGTTTTGATAAAGGAGAAAAAATCATCAAAAAATAAGCAGAAGCACAATTTCGAAATTAATTAAAAACATGCATTTATAAAGTTGTTCAGTTGCTCTGAAATCAAATAAAAGGGGGAAAACATTGTTTTTTTTTTGTTTTTTTTTTGTTTTTTTTTACTTATTTATTTAAAATAGAAGAATATATTTTATTTATTTATTCCAAACATAAAGTGTAACTTTTCAGTTTTGATTGTAATTTGGATTAGGAAAATACTGTTACGATAAAAATATGTTTATGTTGATAATGTACCAAACGGATTAAAATTATAAAACTGACATTTGTTCTTATTATTCCACATGCATGATTTCATGAATTTCATAAACCAGTGAGAATGAATTTTCCTTCTATGCTAATGTAGGTTTAATATTATGTCTTTAATGCCGTTATTGTAATAAATAATGTTGCAGTAATAAGTTGTAGTAACGTCATTTTCATTCATTCTATGCTTCATCAAGATTAGCAAGCATAAAATTGTTCTTTTGAACATTATATTTTTTAAAAAAAACATGTAACAAGCTCTATATGTAACAACAGCTATATATATATATATATATATATATATAAGTGTTTCTGTTGTTATCAACCTTTTCATATACAGGGTTTCAATTACGGGGCACCCTGTATACACACACATATACAGGGTGAAGTTTTGAACCGGCAAAATTTCAGGAGCGTATATGGGACCAAAAAGCTAAGATGAGTCATTTAGAGATTTAGTCGTTTTTGCTTCGTTTTGGAGTCGAGTTGGAACCACATTTCAAATCGCTGCTTTAAGGGAGGGGCCATATTATTTTCAATGACAATAAATTTTCATTGCGCATTGTTTCAAGAAACCAGTTACTACAATTAGGAATATCGTAGCAGGCAATATGGCGAGGATGGTAATCGCTGATGCTATTCACTCCACTAGAATTTATTACCTCATAATTATGTCAAGAGATTGAATTTTAATTATTTGTTTCTTCAAACAATCCGCTATACCAATTTATTTCCACTAAACATCTAAATAAATAAAACAAAAAATACTTTTTTTTTTCTCGTTTTGCGATTTTCTCCAAAACGAAGCAAAAACGATAAATTATCTAAATGATTTTTGCTTTATTTTTTCGTTACTCTATATGCTCCTAAAAAAAAAATCAGTCCCGTAACAGGCCGCGAGGACTATGAGGGGCAGATACTATAGAAGCATCTGATTCATGACCATACGGCACACTAGGGAGATAGTGTGGTCAGTACAATGCTCCGGCCGCCTGATTTTCCCCCTTGCTGCTTCGACTGATAGAGTCATTAGCACCCAAGGTACCCTTTATTAAAGGCTGGGTTGATATGCTCCTAAAGTTTTTCATTTAAATTCGGGATACCCTACATATATATATATATATTTGTGTGTGTGTATACACATTTTCTTTCTTCGACAAATCTCTCATCTTCCAAACCGCAGTGTCCAGTAATCCACTAGAGCACAACTTCGGAGAAAATGTTGATTAAAATGTCTACCTCTGTACTCTGAAACATGGGCGTATATAGCAAATAATTTGGGGGGGGGGGGCTGGTACCATTTCCGGGGCATGGGATACTAACAATCTAGAACTTGGAATAGTTTTAGACAACTAAAACTCTATTACACCGAAAATAAAATATTTTTTATGTACTAAGTGATCGTATTTAATTTATTTTTAATTAATAAATTAAATTAAAAATAAATAAATAATAAAATTAAAAATTAATAAAATAATAAAATTAAATTAAAAATAAATTAAATTAAATTAAATAAAAATAAATTAAATTAAAATATCACATTTTACTGATCAAGTCAAAATTTCGGGGGGGGGGACCTGCAGCCCCCCTTACGCCCATGCTCTGAAAGGAAATATCTGCACTTCCTTGGGTTAATACATCGTTTTTATTAATTCACCTATTTTATTTGTTGACTTTCCTCCTGATAAATCATTAAGTGGAAGACTTATTGTTAAAGCATTTCGGGATCCATTGTAATGGAGTTAATTTAGTCGTGAAGGAATGCTTTTGCTAGTTAAGAGATATACAAATTGCCTAATTTGCTAGAATGCGCAAAGGAAGGTTTGAGAGATAGAATTCCTGAGTTAATCTGCCCAGCTGGGGTATATGGGTTAGCTATAGGGAGGGGTACACGTGCCAGTTGAAGGGATCGATATGATGCTACCCCTCCTCTAGCCCAGGAACCCCTTCAGCTCCACCTCTTGGAGCTTACACAGCTCACAGCTTCAAGCAATTGTCTCCTCTCGTTACAGGGCAGGGACAATAGTATTTCTCCTATGTTTTATCTAAACAAAGGATTTAATCACCCTTTTCTGTGAGATATAATACATTATCTCGAAAAAATAAAAAGCTCTTAAAAGTATTCGCTTGCTGCATGGCTGGGGAAAGATGTTACAGTAACAATGAGTTTGGACACTCCCCAGAAACGAAGGACCGATGATGTCCTAATCCTTTCGAACAAGGCCTTAACTAAGAGGTGCTGTGGGTGGTACTGAACTTTAACATTGCTCCTAGGATGTTGCCATCAGAAGAGTTTGGCAACCCTGAAAAGGTTGGATAGCACCACCGAGAAGAAAAGGGGAAACAACTAAAAATATCTGGAATATTCGTTCATTTTATTCCTAAATACCGGAAACAAAGCTAGGATTAATCAGTTCCCGCGAATCTATAGCTGGTTAAATAGGGGGTGATGTTAGGGGCTCAGTGATAGAGCACTGGGCTAATAAGCTGGAGGACTTCAGTTCGAATCCCCAAGCACTAAAGATTTTTATCTTCTAGTGTCTTCGTTCCATCTCCCTGACTGCGCCTAGGCGAACCCAGCCTTTAATTAATTTATTAATGAGTATCTTGGTGTTAATGACTCTAGAAGTCGAAGCAGCAAAGGGAAAAATCAGACGCCCGGAGCATAGTTCTGACCACAGTATCTCCCTATTGTGCTTTAAGGTCATGAAGCTGATACCTCTATAGTATCTGCCCCTCAGGGCCCTCATGGCCTGTTACGGGACTGATTTCTTTTTGTTGATAGCTGGTTAAATTGTATCAAGCGATTGGCGTCATAAGTAGGTTTTCTTACCTTCAGGAAGTTAGGTAAAAAACTAAAAAGTCCGACTCGCAGGAACTGCATCATCTTAGCGCGGTTCCGTTCATATCCCTATTGTCATTTGAAAAGCTTAGAATAGAAACAGATAATATTAAGTTCGGCATTTGTTCAAAGGGGTTTATGACTTTACCTGGTCGGGTCCGCCACACCCCAGAATCCTCTTCTAGAGATACGTTTAAATGCATTGAAAAATATCAAAATTTTTCACATTTTCTTGTGTTCTTCTACTATAGTAGTTTTTCTTTTTTTACTTAACCTGTTTTATTGTCAAATACATTATCCAACTATAAGCAATTAAAAAATAACAAGAAATAAAAACAGACCAAAAGAACCGTTTGAATAACCGAAATCAATTACTTTAAAGTTTTAAGCACTTATTTCTCCGATTGGCATCGCTTAATCAAAACTTTCTGCAGGATCTTTTTTGTAGAAGATTTATTAAGCTTTCTATTGGTAACCTTCCGCTTACCTAGATTCTCAGTTGTTTTCGAGATATTAATGAAAGTATACGAAGTCCCCAAAACTTTTCAAGTCTGTTAATAAAATATTTTATTCTAATCCTCCCTTAATTCCAAACGTAACCAAAATTTCAACATATTAGTTTTGATGAAATTTGAACATGCAGAAAATGTTTCAACTGAATCCCATGATTATAAGTACCCAAACCAAAAACGTTATTCAACAATTATTTTTCCAATTTTCTCGACAACGGTTAAAGCTATCGCCTTAAAAATGGCTTCATTCGTTCTTCTAAGCCCAGGAGCCTATAAAGCGAGTACTTACAAGCATATGAACTCAAAAACGTAAGCGTTACGATTTTTTTTGCGCGAATTTCGCCCCAAACGCCATCTTCCAGGAGGCGGAGTTCGCTGGTTAACGAACTTGACCTTTCAAATTGGACGACAGATTTTTGGACCAAATTTAATCAAAATCGGACCATTAGGGAAGCCAGAAATAAGCGAATAGACAAATATATATATATATATATATATATATATATATATATATATATATATACACACACATATATATATATATATACAAATTTGAGCCACCGTCATTTTCGGTCTCTAGGGGTTCTGAAACGCAAAATTTTCTAGTCGGCACTTCCGGATTGTTTCATGAGATCAACCTTATAAGCGGGGTTCCTCCCTATGAAGGGAGGAAGGAACCGCGCTAAAATACATCCAGAGAATTCTAGTTTTTCCACTTTTCTCAAAAACAGTTATAGATGTTTTTGATTGGTTTCATTCGATTTCGCTCCTCAGATCAGCCTTACAATACGCGAATGGGTGAAATAAGCCACAGACCAGTGCTGTGTGAATTTGAAATAAAATGTAATTCAAATGATATTTCAATCATGAATTATATTTTTTTATTGTAATTGAAAAGGCTGAAAATATCAATTACAGTAATTGAAACAAATAATTCAATTTGGATTAACTGTATTTCAATTAAAGGTTATTCAAGGATTTGAATAATTGGTGAGTAAATTGGAATTAAAACGTAATTCAAATGGTATTTAAATTATAAATTATATGTTTTTATTGTAATTGAAAATATCAATTACAGGTGATAATGACCCTAACAATTACAATAATTGAAAAAACTCAATTATTTGGATTGTAATTGAATTACAATTGTAATTCAATTACAATTCTTGATAAAATTGATATTTTAATTACTGTCTATCATAATTAGTGATAATTACTCTTAGGATTGAATTACAATTCTTGATATTTGCTATTTGAATTACATAATTAGTTCTTCAATTACATTACAGGATTACAATGAAATTATAATTCACGTTTTAAATGAATTATTATTTGTATTGTAATTCTAATACATGAACTACAAATAGAATGTAATCGTAATTTGTAATTCTTAATTTAATTACAATACTCTGCCACAGGTTGCGTATATAATCCTGAGTAGTTTACTCGTAAAAAAAAAAAAATAAAAAAAAAAATTAAAAAAAAAAAAAATAGATTTAAAGTACTGTACAAGAGTTATATTATTTTTTGTTCGACATTCTCTGTTTTGACCTCTCTTATTTAGGCTTTATCACAACTGCAAACGGAGAGGGCGCCAGCGAACTAAAACTAGGTCACAGATGTTACCGATTTTACTTAATTATTATTCAAGTTTAAGGAATGCATAATACATAAGGAACATAGAAACACCATCTTGGATTTTCGAATGAGCAAAATAAGAAGCTAAACTGGAAAATGAATAAAGATATTAATTGTAGGTAACTGTAAAAAGCCTGTGACGGAGGTCACTAGTTAGGAAATCAGAAGCGCAAGGTGAAAACGCTGCACTGACTTTGATTCTTATTTTTTTTTTTCATGTGCATCTGAAGCTAGCCATATTTTTTTTTAGCCACAAGCGACACTCGAACAAGTTAATCACATTCCAAGCAATTGTTTTGTTGGCTTCTGAGATTTTAGCAGTAAAATAAGTACCTGAATACAAGGTATCAAAATGAGAATGACGTTCGTTTTAGCGCGTTTTTTCCTTGACTTTGACACAAAGACGCAATTCGCACTCAGATCACGAAAATAGCGATAGTTCCAATTTGTATATATATACAGGGTGATTCATATCTAAGTACCTAAACCCTAGAAGGTAATTCTAGACATCATTTCATCATAAAATAGACAAAATTTACTTTAAGAAAACAGTGATCTGATTCAGAAAGACCATTGATAGAAGATACTTACATTGTGGACATCCAATTACGCACTTCTGTTTTAGCACGGTTCCTCCCTCCCTCCATAGGGAGGAACCCCGCTTATAAGGTAGATCGCATGACGCAATCCGGAAGTGCCGACTAGAAAAAATTGCGTTTCAGAACCCCTAGAGACCGAAAATGAAGGTGGTTCAAATTTGTATATATATATATATATATATATATATATGTCTATTCGCGGCATACGTCAGCGATTAATGGTCCGATTTTGATGAAATTTGGTAAAAAAATCTTTCGTCTAATTTGAAAGGTCAAGTTCGTTAACCAGCAGAATCCGTCCACCGGAACATGGTTTTTGGAGCGAATGTCGCGCGAAAAAAATCGTTCCGCTTACTTCATTTGCTTGCAAGTACTCGTTTTATAGGCTTCTGGGCTTAGAAGAACGGATGAAGCCATTTTTAAGGCGATAGCTTTAACCGTTGTCGAGAAAATTGGAAAAATAATTCTTGAATAACGTTTTTGGTTTGGGTACTTATAATCATGGGATTCAGTTGAAACATTTTCTACATGTTGAAGTTTCATCAAAACTAATATGTTGAAATTTTTGTTACGTTTGGAATTAAGGGAAGATTAGAATAAAATATTTTATTAACAGACTTGAAAAGTTTTGGGAACTTTGTATATTTTCATTAATATCTCGAAAACGGTTGAGAATCTAGGTAAGCGGAAGGTTACCAATAGAAAGCTTACTAAATGTTCTACAAAAAAGATACTGTAGAAAGTTTTGATTAAGCGATGCCAATCGGAGAAATAAGTGCTTAAAACTTTTAAGTAATTGATTTCGGTTATTCGAACGGTTCTTTTTGTCTGTTTTTATTTCTTGTTATTTTTTATTTGCTTATAGTTGGATAATGTATTTGACAATAAAACAGGTTAAGTAAAATAAGAAAAACAATTTATTGTTAGAAATATAGCTTCCAGAGAGAATCGAAGACCTTGTGACAATTTTCAACTGCCTAGCGGTGGCCTTTCTTGTGTTGGCCAACCCATCCAGGTAAGATCATAAATCATGACCTTTCAAGAATCGTGGAACCAAAACAATAACTGCTTCTATTTTAATCTTTCCAAATGAGACTAGGGATAAGAATGGAACCGCGCTAAGATGATGCAGTTCCTGCGAGTCGGACTTTTTTCTCGATGAATCAGAGGTTTCTCTCGAATTTTTTCCTCAGATCCCTACCCGACTACAGATTCACTACTTACAGGAAAACGTCTGCATTTAGTTAACATTAAATCTCTGCAAATGAAGTGGAAGTTTATGAAGGGATGGGGTGAACGATATTATTTATTTTTGTAACTTTGGATGTATGTAGTATAAACAAATTCGTTGAATAATGATTTAGTTACCTAAATTCTGGAATGTATAACAAATCATGAAGAGATAATGCAAGGGTGAGATGTAAAAATAAAAAAGTTCAAAATGTAACGGTTTACTATTTTATAACTAAACTCTGTGCCCCACGGCAGGTGAAGAAAATTTATGTATGTGTGCGTGTGTGTTTTTGGTTGTGTGTATGCCAACATATTTTTAGATTTGCTTGTGTGCACTTTTAGTATGAAATATTTATTCGCTTTGTAAAAATTAAGAAGATCTATTTTTTGCCTTTTTTAGATACCCAAACAGGACGAGACTTTTATAAGCCGTTTCTATTCTTAGAGTGTGCAGCTACAAATCAGATCAATAGAAAGAAAATGCATTTCCTACCAAGGAAGGTTTTTCTTATTGGGGGTTATTCTGCCTTGGGAGGTTTTCCATCGGGGATTGGACTGAAGGAAGAGGATATAAAGGGTTAGGATATCCTCTACCCTCGTCTTCTTCTCTCGTCAATTCCCTTCCAATACCCCTCCATTCTGTCGTATATTGCTTTCCTTTCCATGCTGTCTTCCAACAAACAGACGCTCCAATTGTGGGGATCTTTTTTGACAACTTGGTTGTATCCTGAGATTTTTCTATCTGCATGTTGCAATTTTATAAATATGTTCCATCAAAGGCCATTAAGGGGTAATAATACCTTGAAACGTATTTTTTAGGTGGCGGTTTTTAAATGTGCCTTTACACTAACTGCCTTCAATACATTACAAAATTTAAAACAATTTTTTTTTTTACCTTTATTACAAGTAATTATCAAAAGTAATTTAAAAAGAAAAAAATGAACTACTCTGTTATTCAAATCGGGTGATACGCTAGCGTCTTTAATTTTCACCTGATAAACTTGAAATTTTAACTGCAACTTCATTTATGACAAGGAATTATTATCCTGGTCCGAATGGATTAATGCCTTGAAGCATATTAACTATGCACCGATTCGAGCTGTTCCTAACATAAGTAGTGAACAAAAACCCTCCCCTAAGTAGTGGTGATGTTGGTTCTGCAAATCGCTCTTCCGGCGATTTGCAGTAATTTTACTGCTCAGCTACTTGCAATTGACAAAGTGCACCGATTCTCAGACGAAACCCCATTTAATCGTATTTATATATATTTTTAGATTTACTAGTATTTGATTCAGTGCATCAAGTAATAGTAAATATATTTAGAACAATTTATGAATTAGAGCTGCGGAAACAAAAGGTAGAAAAATATGACACCTTGGAAAGGAAAGCATTTAGAGAAGGTATGCTTTTCCATACAGTTAGAAAAAATCATTTAATAGCCCCTTTGGAAGACATGGCAAATTGTTGGACAAGAAGTGAGGGAAAACAAGCTCCGAGGAATAAATAAATAAGTACTAGAACTTGGAATCTACAAATGATAAAATAAGAAAAAAAGTGGTGTTAACCCGAATGAGGATCGGCCATACAAGCGTCGCCCTTTCCTCCCTTATGTCAAAAGACCCTTCTCCAATTAGCAGCTCATGCAAGGTGCTGCTCACTGCGAAGTACATTTTGACGAATTGCCGGGCTTATGAGCAACCCCTAATGTCAGACTCTTTATATCAATCTTCCAGAATCGGGCTTTTTCACTGTTTAAGTTAATTGTCAAAATTTAATTCAACCTTATACCAAAATGTAGTTTAAGATGGGCAGGGCATGTAGCGAGAATGGACGCCACTGAAATATCAAAAAAGGTTATGCCCGATGAATTGGCTCCACAAGATGAGTAGGAGGGCCGAGGATCAGATGGCTAGACAACGATGCCAGAACTCTGCTTGTCGTTAGGAACTGGAGAGCCGGAGCAGAAGACAGAGCCAACTGGCGGAGGCTCTTGGAGGAGGCCCAGTCTAGGTGACAGGATCTCGTGGCACATATGACGATCATATAAAAATGTAATTGAACCTACTAAAAAATTTGGTTGTACATTGAATTAAATATAACACACCAATCATGGCTATATACATATTAATTTTAATAATACTAAAGATTTTTTAATACTAAAAATAATTACTGCTCAGTGGGTAGGGCGTTAATGACATTTAGGGTTGACATGCCTTTAAAAAACAAATATTACAAGTGACGGCATTGAATATTTGTAATTTTTTCAGCGCCCGAGTTGACTCGTTCATGGGAAAATCGAAACGCCATCTTTACCCAAGATATCTCGGGCGCGGTTCTTAAGCGGCTAATCAAACAAGTTGACAAAGTTTAAATAGCCTAGAGTGAATAATAGAGGACGAGGAATCTGATAGAATATTCAAACTATCATCCGATTTCACCGACACATGGCAGTGCATACATATGCAGGGGGAGAAGTGCACACTTCTGCTCATAGGGTATTCCAAGTGCAAAGCAGCTCTACTCGATTTTCGGTGCACGGTCTGGAATACGGCTATTCCATCAGCTAAAGCTCTTGTTTAGTAAGCTTATTACAAAAGGAAGTGTAAGAGTAGGGATTCCACCGATCCCTGGGCGTGGGATTGCACAAAATTAGCTTTCAATTTACTCCAGATTATGCTTCATGGCTACTAAAGCAGACCTTTCACAATTATCGGCTTTAAGAGTGTTCTTCCCTTTACTCCATCTTACGTTTCATTCTGTTTTACGTTTCGTAGTACCTGAGGATATGCATATGAAGGTTTAATGTTAGGATCCAAAAGTAAATGTTATGATAGTTTAATTTGTATATATGCAGCGTTCGCCGTAAAAAGGTACATAGTGTATCACAATTTTCGTGAAAAACGCAGTGTATTACTGCTATTTACATGCCTTTAGTGGGATGTAAGGTCTTGATATTATTGGTCTGGGTATCTGTGGCGTCACCTGCCACATCCGAAGTACAGCCAAAGCGAAAGAGCAAATGAAACTCGAACTCAGACAAAAACAACGTTAACAAAGCAAAAAATTTAAAATTTGTGATAAGTGACTTTAGTTTGTTATTCTCGAGAGAAACTCATTGGGTTTAAATAATTTATTATATTTTTTGATATTTTGGTATTCTTTTCAGGGAAGACTACAATACTTTTTGAAACATCTTCGTTGAATTTTTTAGTAAATTTTGATAACAAGTGCCAAAAACAAAAATATCATGATTTTAAATTCAGACACTCTAATGCTACTTTTCAGTTTATCGTTGTTTATTTTTGAAATAACTCACTATGTACCTTTATTCAGCGAATGCTTCTGATCATAGATTACCAAATTCAGGTGTAAAAAAATTGTTTTCGCAAGTTTGACGTAGTTCACGCGAAAGAACATGCTTTCAAACATAGACGGCAACACAAAGAAATCTGTAAATTTTAGCCTTAAAATTGTTTGCCCTAAATATCCAAACAAACCGAAAAATTGCCTAATGATGGTTGAGAGACTCATGAGATAATCTCGTATTGTATGGGCAGGATCTAATGGAGGAATAGTAATATTAGGTAATTATTTATTAAATGACCCTTAGCTCAAATATATATAACTGGCGAATAAGGCGGAAGGTCAATAAAATATCGCCACACACTTTTACACTTTTTATTTATCTTCCCTACATGTTCCGCACCCTTTTTGGTGCCTCTCCAGGGGGACACTCTTAATCATTAAATTCAGCCTCAACCTGAGGAATGGAACCTTCCACTAGCAGGGCCTCGTCTAGACTGGTCATTGACTGAACGAATCCAATATGGTGTCAAATAGTCAGCTGATCGATAATCGATCCGTCATAAATTTAAAATTGATTTTAATTGGAATGTTTTTAATTTCCAGTGGAAGGTTCCATTCCTCAGGTTGAGGCTGAATTTAATGTTTAAGAGTGTTTCCCTGAAGAGGCACCAAAAAGGGTGCGAAACATGTAGGGAAGATAAATAAAAAGTGTAAAAGTGTGTGGCGATATTCCGCCTTATTCGCCAGTTATGTAATATTTGGTGTAAATAAGAGATAACATATATCCCAGTAAAGTAAAAATAAATAAAATGTATCACACTGTATGAATTTTTTTTAATTTTATATCAAGTTGATGACTCGGAGGAGTAGAGAGCAACTCTTGCTGGAATGTTCTTTAAAAGAGGGATCTTCCAGAGGAAGAAAACTAGGCCGCACGTGGGGCGGTGCTGCACTTTTTATGTCGAATCGATACCTTCCCTTAATAAAATGCAGCGGCTCTGTACCCCCGAGCAAGAGGGTCGGAGTAGGCTGGAGGCGGCTGGAGTGGGAGAGAGACTGGGCCCGGGGCGAAGGGAGGTGGGAAGAGGAAGAGAGAGAGAGAATGAGTGGCCATGGAGTAGATCCAGCTCGAAAGAGAGAGATCGAGAGAAGAAAGAGGGAATGAAGTACATCGAGTTTGGAAGAGAGAGATGGAGGGAGGGAGTGAGGTGGCATGAAATACATCGAGTTTGGAAGATAGGGATAGAGAGAAGGAAGAGGGAGATAGATTGAGAGAGAGAAAGAGAGATAGAGTGAGTGAGAGAGAGTGAGAGGGGAGAGACAGGGAGAGAGTGAGTGAGAGAAGGGGGGGGTAGGGGAGGCACTCTAGAGGAAAACCATTTCCCACCTCAGAGGGAGATAGGGATAGTGGGGGAAACCTGGATTCTGCGCATTTTCAATCAGTACAACTTGAACTAATTTTAAGTCAACTTAAGTGCAATATCTTTCCTCTTTCGTTCAAGATGTCAAAGTAACGCAAGGAAAAAAACGCAAGAAATAGCTATTCCTAATTTTAAGCATTTTTATAGTAAAAAGTCCCACTCGCAGGAACTGCGTCATCTTTGCGCGGTTCCGTTCATATCCCTAGTGCCATTAGTAAAGGAATAGAATCAGTTTTTGGTAGGTTTTGCGGAAAAAAATAAAATAAAATCTCAAAGAGAAGTAATATAAGATATTGAGTGCCACAAAAGGAAGCTGATTGTATCCTAAGCGGAAATTACTCCATCCGCTTTCTCAACTTTAGCTCTTGAAAACACTATAACAATGTTTCTCATTTTCTTAACAAGCTTAACTAAAATACTCATTTTACTGTTAAATACAATTTAAAAAAAGTCCGTCACGCAGGAGCTGCATAACTAAGCACTTTCCTCAGAATTTGGGTAGTGTAGACTGCTTTCCAGAACAATTTGCTTAAAATATCCTACATAAATAAAATAAAAACATGAATAGTTCTCTTTTAATTTTGTAATGAGTAACTGATAAATTATTAATTTGCTTCCAGAGTTATGTTTACACATGGTACCTACTACACTACGTAATAAATACAAAAAACCTCGTATTATCGTATTTTGATCTAACACAGGAACCGGATACAGTCCCACTAGCGCTCCTTGCGGCGCCTTTGTGAACCTATATCTGGCTGGCTTTTCTATTGAAATATATTACAAAGTAAACCCCCCTTTCCGATTGACCGATTCAGCTCATTTTTACAACACTTCTTTCTCATGAGTTACCCACGACGTATACCGCGTTTCGTTACAATACAGCAGAAATTACGACCAGTATGAGTATATTAGTAATTTGGGTCCGGAGTAAACCCCCCCTCCTAATGAACCGATTTAGTTTATTTTTACAACACATATTTACCTGTAGATTACCACTATGAATACCGAGTTTCGTCGAAATATACCTAAAATCACGGCTGGTAGTGGCGAATTGGTATTGTCGGTCCGGAGTAAACCCCCCCTCCTCATGAACCGATTTAGTTCATTTTTATATCTCACTTTTCTCTCTATATTACCACTACGAATACAAAGTTTTGTTGAAATATAACAAATATTACGGCTGAAATGATCAAATTAGTGTTTTGGGTTCGGGGTAAACCCCCCCTTCCGGTGGACCGACTTTGGTGGTTAACGAACTCGTTCAATCGTTTGCTAATTGAATGCTATATACCAAGTTTCGTGACGAAAAAAACAAAAACTCTGGCCGCTATCGTGTTAACAGACACACACACATATATATATATATATATATATATATATATATATATATATATATATATATATATATATATATATATATAAATTTTAACGGGGGTCATTTTCGGTGTCTACTAGGTAGGATCGATAAAGATTTGAAGAAATTTTTCAAAAATTCCGTCATGAGTCCAACCTCAATAGCTACTTTCCTTCGGAGGAAAGTGCTAAAATACAACCAAAGGAACAAAACTAATAATTTCAAAGTTTTAAGCACTTATTTCCCCAATTGACATCGCCCCATCGAAAATTACATTAGAATCTTTTTGGTAGAGAATTTAGTGAGGTTTCGAATGGTCACCTTGAACTCACAACCATTTCCCAAACGTTTTCGAGATATTTTAGAAAATAAACCAAGATCTGAAAATTTTTCATGTCTATTAATACATTTTTTTTCTAATAAAAATATGAAAATAATAATATCTGATAAAAATATGAAAATAATCCACTGAGAATTTGTTATATATACCATTAATGACTAAAAAAAAAATATTAAAACTACATATTCATACTGTACTACCATCTCACTGACTGACACACGTCCCAATGCAAATGAAGCACAAAACTATATCTTATTAAAAAATGTCTCAATACAAAACTAACAAGTTAAAATATGTTAATTTTTTAGCATGGTTGACTATTTGTATAATTAAATAAATTAGTAGAATTGTATATTCATTATATTTGATTATTTGTAGATAAATAAATTGGATTATATATATGCATATTTGGATGTAAAATGAACTACATATATAAATACAGTGTGTTTGAATATTTGTATACTTGGATGTACATATGTTATAATGTCCGGCGCTAATGACCTAGATGTAGATGTGCCGTAAAAAAAAAAAAAAAAAAAAAAAATGTAATAATGTAATTGTATGTACAGTAGAACCTCTCATATCCGACCTTCCCATAACCGACTCCTCCCGATATCCGACCGTCTTTGATTCACCGCACTAAACAACAGTTGAGAAGAAATCGACTCGGATGAAGACGAAACCACCAATGACGGCGTAGTGAGTCATTCTGCTGCTAAGGACGCCTTCGACATAGCGCTGAAAGACATCGAGCAACATCCAAATGCAACCCCATTGGATGTATTGTTGGCAAAAGTTGGAGGGACACTTCTGCAAAGTCAAGATTGACAAAATTAAAACCAAAATCCATAACTGAATTCTTTAAATAAAGATTGCTTAAATTTTGTTCATCTTTTCAAAAGAATAGGTATATGTTTGAAATGTATATAGCAACAGTTTCACAATTACAATAAAGTTGTATTACAGTCTGCACTGTACATTATAGCTATTTGTATAACTTTGAAAGGTGCTTTTTTGTTTCTCCCGATATCCGACCTTTTGGCCGTTCCGACCAAGGCCCGGTCCTGTCATGGTCGGATATGAGAGGTTCTACTGCATATATTATTGTTCTGAGCATATCGCTATAATAGCGGATGCCCATAAATAAATATAATATATTTTTTTTTCTAATACTTACCTCCACAGGCAACAAAAATTTAAATATCTTCGATTAGATGAATATCAAAGGTCTGAAACAAGTTTCGACATCAGAAGAATGCATGCTCCCAATGGGGTCAGCTGCCATATCGGATTGGTCTATTTTGTTTCAAAAGATACCCCGAAGAATACGTTGAAGTACCATTTAACTGTCTAAGACAACCACAATAAAATTATTCTAATTCAAGCACAAATGGCTACATCAAATGAGTTATTCTCTGGGAAAAAATTGATGTGTTGTTGGAATCGAGCCACAATCTGCTTTCTCGTACAATCAATTCATCATCCAAACGAATCTTTTGTTGGATACAAATTAATGGGAGGTCTTGGCAAACGAGCTATTCATCTTCGTACTTTCCACTTCATCATATTGAGGAAAATACCTCCAATTGAAGAGAGTAGTTGATCGAGAAGATATGTCACTAAACATGCCTTCTTAAGGGGTAAATATACTACCATGTGTGGCAGTGATGTGGGGTGGGTAAATACCCAGTGGGTAGGTAAATATATCAAATTCGGTATTTACCCACAGGGAAGGTAAATACCCAAAAAGTGGGTATTTTCTGTTTTTGAGCTTGATACAATTTTTTTGAATATTTTTTTGGTGCAAACAACGACTGAAACTTACCCATTTGTTCATAAAAGCTTAATGAACATTAATACTTACCCAGTAATATTTTAAAGAAAGTTAAAAGTCGGTCCGGGTATTTATGGATATTTACAACTTAATGTATATCTATGAATTTTCATGATTACTTTTACAGTGGGGAAGGTTAATTGATTTTAAAAAGGTTTTAATGAAGCCCATTCAATTATTAAGGACTTATTTAAATTTTAAAAAAGTCCGTCTCGCAGGACTGCATCATCTTAGCGCGGTTCCGTTCATATCCCTAGTCTAATTTGGAAAGATTAAAATAGAAGCAGTTATTATTTTGGTTCCACCAGTCTTTTTTTTTAAATTAATTATTATAATGGCGTGTCAACCCTTAAGGTCACTAACGCCATTCCTGTGAGTAGTAAAGTCTTGAAAGGTCATGATTTACAATCTTACCTGGAAGGGTCCGCTACACTAGAAACAGACCCGCTAGTGACAAGGTCTTGGAAATCTATATTTCTAACAATAAATTGTTTTTGTTATTTTACTTCACAAGTTTTATTGTCAAATACATTATCCAACTATAAGCAATTAAAAAATAACAAGAAATAAAACAGACAAAAAGAACCATTGGAATAAACGAAATCAATTAATTTAAAGCTTTAAGCACTTTTTTCTCCGATTGACATCGCCTAATTAAAACTTTCTTCAGAACCTTTTTTGTAGAGCATTTAGTGAGCTTCCGAATGGTAGTCTTCCGCTTCACAAGATTGTCAACGGTTTTCGAGATACTAACGAAATTATACAAAGTTACCAAAACTTTTTTGGTCTGTTAATAAAATATTTTATTCTAACCCTTCCTTTACTCTAAACGTAACAAAAATTTCAACATATTAGTGTTGATGAAACTCGAACATGCAGAAAATGTTTCAACTGTATCCCATAATTCTAAGTACCAAAATCAAAGACAAAGAACCCTCCCTAGGAAGGACGCTAGGCAGTTGAAAAGCTATATATCTTGGAAATCCATATCTCTAACATTAAATTGTTTTTCTTATTTTTCTTAACCTGTTTTATTTTCAAATACATTATCCAACAATAAGCAACTAAAAAATAACCAGGAATAAAAAACAGACAAAAAGAACAGTTCGAATAAGCAAAATCAATTACTTTAATGTTTTAAGCACTTATTTCTTCGATTGACATCGCCTAATCAAAACTTTCATTAGAACCTTTTTTTTAGAGCATTTAATAAGCTTTCTAATGGTATTCTTCCGTTTACCAAGATTTTCAACCTTTTTCGAGATATTAAGGAAAGTAAACAAAGTTACTAAAACTTTTTATGTCTGTTAATAAAATATTTTATTCTCACCCTTCCTTAACTCCAAACGTAACCAAAATTTCAACATATTAGTTTTGATGAAAGTAGAACATGCAGAAAATGTTTCAACTGAATCCCATGATTCTAAGTACACAAACCAAAAACGGTATTCAAAAAATATTTTTCCAATTTTCTCGAAAACGGTTAAAGCTATCGCCTTGAAAATGGTTTCATTCGTTTTCCTAGCCCAGTAATCATATAAAACGAGTACTTAAAAGCTTATGAACTCAAAAACGTAAGCGTTACGATTTTTTTTGCGCGAATTTCGCCCCAAACGCCATCTTCCAGTAGGCGGATTTTGCTGGTTAACGAACTTGACCTTTCAAATTGGACGAAGGATTTTTGTACCAAATTTCATCAAAATCGGACCTTTCGTCTTCTATCTAGAGAGCGAACAGACAAATATATATATATATATATATATATAAATAAATATATACATATATATATATATATATATATATATATATATATAAAAATTTGAACCACCGTTATTTTCGGTCTCTAGGGGTTCTGAAACGCGAAATTTTCTAATCGGCACTTCCGGATTGTTTCATTGTATCAACCCTATAAGCGGGGTTCCTCCCTATGGGGGAGGGAGGAACCGCGCTAAAAAGGGCCAAAAACATTTTTAATGTGTATTATAATAGTTCAAACCCTTTTAAGTTAAGTTTAACTTTGTGATCCTTGTTAATATTATTTGAAATTATGCTCATACAGTAGTAAAAACATTACAGTAAGCGGAAATCTCACCAGAAATGAAAAGGTAGCTTCTTGATGACAGAGTGTTTTGAGTCGGAGTTGGGAAACTAGTTAACATCCTTGATCCAATTGTTGATCTTATCCCTGCCATTCAGTTAAATGCCCCTTCGATCCACACAGTCCATAAGAGATTTAAGAATTACTGAAAACTCTTCAACAAGAAACCCAGAATCTTTTCTTCAAAAAACGGAGGAAAAACTTGTGTTAACTAAATAGGAGAAACGCATTCAGTTTGGTGTTGGAAACGCACATTTAGCTGCAGACTTGTTGAACTCTTCCATTTGTTTTGTGTGTGAGTTAGGGATAGGGACCAAGAGGGATTATGGCAAAGATCCTTTGTTTGGGAAGGTCTTGAAGACAATGACAAAGAAAATAATAAAATAAGTCCTATGTTATGGTGGAGAGGCTTGAAAGGTACATGTGTTTTGATCAATGAGTAGATAACTTAATTTGTGTTTTGAGAAATTGAGATAATCCTAGTCCAAAGTTTTAGCTGAGGCTACATTTTTGTGAATGCAGTTCAGTAGTATCAAATTTAGGCAAACAACCTGTTTTATTGGAAGTCGGAAGGTCCATGGCAAATTTTCAGGTAATAATTTATTATTTATTAACCTCTCAGTGATCATATTTTATAATTTATTATTATTTTAATAGTTTCTCAGTGTTGCAATAGCTCTAAACTGGCAAGATCCATGACATTTTACAATATTCGATTAGTAAGTTGCGGTTTAGTTAAATACCCCGGTATTTATGAAATTGGGTATTTACCCTAACGACTAAATACCCGGGTATTTTACAACACTGATGTGTGGTCATTTTCTCCACTTTATGGATAAAAAAGTAAATCAATATTTTTCAATTCTTTATTTTATCGGTTTTAGATGTGACGTTAAAGTAACCAAAAAAAAAAAGAAAAAAAAAGAAGTTTTAATTCTTCGAAAACAAAATAACAATAACTGTTTTTACTCCTTTGCTAATGTCACCGCTCTAAGATGAGTCGGACTTTTTTATCTAAGTTCCTGATGGTTGTTCCCTTAGATTGTGGTTGGAGGTGGGGTGCCGCGGGGACCACCCCTGGCAACCATCCCCTAATCCCCTAGGGTCAATGACCTCCCTCGGTATCTACTCCATGTCTCCGACACAGTCCACAGGATAAATCCTCATAGGATTAACAAGAGTAGATTTGCTTTGCGGAATGAAAACATTGCGCCTCAAATGCGTGACTGGTTTTAGCTGTTTGGGATAAGGAGGTGACTTCCGGAGCTAAACAGATTAGTTTGAAGAACAGAAGATAAGTGGATGAAGGAATGGTTTATCGGGGTAGAGAGTGGCTTAAGCCTCAACTGATGATAATTACAACCGAATATTGAGAAGTTATTCATATCTGTATTAAAATCCGAGCCCGTTAGATCCGATGTTTGTAATGGTTGTCATCTTGATTAAAGATTATATATTTTACGGAGATGGGTTCACTAAGAACCCCCCCCCTACTCCCTTATTTTCCCTAGGGAAATTTCTAAAAGAATAGAAACAGTTATAATTTGTTTTGATATTTGGCGAAAATCTTGAATAAAAGCAATATTTAGGTGTCAACCTTCAACTAACGGTTGTAAGAATGTTTGGGTCATGTCCAAGTAAAACACTAACTGGACAGAGAATAGAGAAAAGTTGATTGACACCTACCGTATAGCTAGAAAACTCATTTCTCTGTTCAATGTATTTCAATAAAACAACCAATAAAAAAGTGAGGCAAATAGGGAAAAAAACTGTTCTAAAGAACAGTCTTCTTGTGAAGATATTCACAAGGCGTCTTCGCGTCTCGCTGGGAAAGTTCTATTTCAGACAAATTTCTTCATTTTCTTATTTTACTTATTCTATTTTATTGACAATACATACAAATCTATAAGCAATTAGAAAAATAAAAACAGACAAAAAGAACAGTTCAAAATCAATTATTTCAAAGTTTTAAGCACTTATTGTTCCAAATGTAACTTTCTCACCGAAAATTGCTTCACAACCTTATTTGTAGAGAATTTAGTAGGATTTCGAATAATAACCTTCCACCTACCACACTTTCCAATCTGCTTTCGAGATATTTTGGAAATTATATCGAAATATGAAAACTTGTCTATTAATGAAACTTTTTTTCTAATACTTGCAAACCTCACAACGCACCTATTTCTATTGTCAGTCTTTCCAAGTGACACTATTGATTAGAAATACCTAAAAGCGCTTTTCCGCTATGAGGACGCGGCTCCTGCGAGTCGGACGTTTATTAATATAGGTATTTTTTTCGCAAATTGTTCATAAATCCAGTATACACTGCGCACTTTCTATGGAGCTTCAGTGTGACGGAAGTTTGTGCAAAAGAAGTCGTTCCGATGGCTCAATCCTGAACTTCAGACCAGAAATATAGGCATTTTCAGGCCCATAAAATCCATCCCTGTACTTGAAACTTGTGAAGATATATTATTGAACTAGCGTCATCTTCTCTTTTTATGGCTACATCGCCTTTCGTCCCGAATCAGAGTTACATAATTTTGTCCCAAGCCAAAGAACGTAGAAGAATTCTATAATCATGTTTGTTTTTTATTTCTTTTCTTTATTTTTGGGGGCGACGTTAGATCAGTGGTAGAGCACTCGACTAATGAACTGGAGGACCAGGTTCAAAACCCGAGCGCGCACTATAGATTTTTTCTTCTAGTGCTGCCGTTCGAGGATTGGATTTGGGGTCCCAGATCGTCCCTAGGCTCACCCAGCCTTTAATTAATAATGGGTACCTTGGGTGCTAATGACTCTAGCAGTCGAAGCAGCCAAGGGGAAAATCAGGCGGCCGGAGCATAGTATTGACCACACTATCTCCCTAGTGTGCCGTATGGTCAAGAATCAGATACCTCTACAGTATCTGCCCCTCTGGGCCCTCGTGGCCTGTTGCGGGACTGATTTTTTTTTCTTTATTTTTAATTTTATCCTTTTTATTCTAATTTAATCATATCATCATGTTATTTATGGTTTAATACAAAATTGCTAATTACCCTAACGGACAGGTGCAAAAGAAATAAATAACAGATTTTACAACAAAACATCAAGGCAACGTTGAGCCGATGGATTCCCTTTAGCCATTTCGAAATCTCAGTTAAGAATAATTGAATTTCATGACGAGGCATATAAAGGAACATTTAAATACGCTTGTGAATGTATGCTTCAGGCCATGGGACCTATTAGGTGCCTCATAAATTATATGAAGCCAAGATGCCAAGAGATAGACTGCGACGTAACATCTTAAAACTGTAAATTGCATCTCAAACCTGAGGCTGTGAAGTTAACGGTCGGCTCTACACTCAGTCGTTGCTTAGTAGTAATTTTGGGTAATAATTAGACAAAATCCCATCCTAATGAATATATTGACAGGGGATCGTCGACCGATGTGATTGGGAAGATATAGTCAGGGTTAGGCCGTGTGTTATCTGACTAAATTGTTTATATGAAAAAAAAAAAAAAAAAAAATCAGTCCCGTAACAGGCCACAAGGGCCCGGAGGGGCAGATACTGTAGAGGTATCTGTTTCTTGACCATACGGCACACTAGGGAGATAGTGTGGTCAATACTATGCTCTGGCCGCCTGATTTTCCCATTGGCTGCTTCGACTGCTAGAGTCATTTGCACCCAAGGTACCCATTATTAATTAAAGGCTGGGTGAGCCGAAAGACAATCTGGGACCCCAAATCCAACCCTCGAACGGCAGCACTAGAAGAAAAAATCCTTAGTGCGCGCACGGGTTTCGAAACTGGTCCTCCAGTTCATTAGTCGAGTGCTCTACCACTGAGCTAACCTCGCCCTCATTGTTTATATGAAAGCGCGTTTTATTTTTGCCGGCATTATGCCTTGGAATTTAAGCCTTCACCGGGCTGTAAAACTAGGAGGACAGACTTAATACCATCGAGTTACTAGATAGTGGAGGCATGGGCGTATACAGGAAATAATTTCGAGAGGGGCTGGGAAAATTTCGGGGGGGGGGCTGAGATCATTTCCGGGGTATGGAATATGAAAAATTTAGAGCTTGGAATAGTTTTAGACGACTAAAACGATATTACACCTAAAATAAACTATTTTTTATTAACTAAGTGATCTTATTTAATTTATTTTTAAGGTTTTTTTGACACATTTTTACCATGAAATGAAAATTTCGGGAGGGGCTGCAGTCCCCTCAGCCCCCCTTATATACGCCCATGAGTGGAGGGAGTATTACCTATCTTCCAATGCTAAAAATTGTTAGTGTGACTAGTGACGCGCGAAAATTCGAATTTTTGAATATGATTTTAAACAAACAATGAACTTAAACGATTATATATATATATATATATATATATATATATATATATATATATATATACACATAATAGGGTTTTCCTGCATAGGTGAACTTTTCACAAATTAATAAAAAAAGTGTTCAAAATATCTATCCTTTAAAAAACGCATTAGTTTTTATTGAGAAATTATGACTTTTAGAAAGGATGTGTTTTGGATGAATGATTAAAACACAGAGTAAATGCTGTCAATGTATCTTATGTAGTTACATTTAAATTTTTTTTTTTTTTTTTTTTTTTTTTTTTTTTTTTTTTTTTTTTTTTTTTTTTTTTTTTACAGCGCATCGACAAATCTTGGCCATTAGCGCCGGGCCTCCAGGGTGCAACCAGGAATTTTCTCAGCGAGCCCTGAGATGAGAAAATTCCTGTCGCCGGTGGGGATCGAACCCACCATCTCCCGCTTATGAATCCAGCGCGCTAGCCACTAGACAACGGGAGACCCCGTTATATTTAAATAAACACACTTTCATGTGAATTCAAGTTAAGGCTTCAATAAGAGTTTAGGTGAAATAAGGATATTTATTCACTTTGTAAAATAAACATTTGCAGATCTATTGTTGTTTTACTGGCACAGCTATAACAAAGGGGTTGTGATGGTCACAGAATCAGAAAACTTAGTAGGTTCATTCTTCTTTTATAAAGCCACCCAACAGAAATTGAAAGAAAATTCTAGTTAAAATAATGTAGGTGTAATACTTGGAAAAACCTACTTATGGAATGTAAGGTTCGGCTTCTTATTTGGTCTAGAAGATACACTATTCCAGCCAAAGGCTGAACAAGTCACCACAGTAATTGTCTGTCCTCATCTAGAATAAACTCTTAACTTATTTGAAGCAACTTGTTGAGAGAAAAAGTCCGACTCGCAGGAACTGCGTCATCTTAGCGCGGTTCCAGTTCATTTTTTTTTTTTTTTTTTTTTTTTTTTTTTTTTTTTTTTTACGGCTCATCTACATCTAGGTCATTAGCGCCGACATCCAGGGTTTAGCGAGGAATTTTACCAGCGAGCCGTGGGATGATTAAATTCCTGCCGGAGGTTGGGAATCGAACCCACCATCTCCCGCTTATGAATCCAAGGCGCTAGCCATTAGACCACGGGAGACCACGGTTCCTGTTCATATCCCTATTCTCATTTGAAAAGCATAGAATAGAAACAGATAATATTTTCCTCGCCCTTTGTTCGAAGGGTTTTATGGCTATACCTGGGGTCGGGTCCGCAAGACCCTAGACACCTCTTCTAGCGATACTTCATTTCATACGTTTCAATGAATTGGAAAATATCAAAACTTTTCACATATTCCTGTGTTCTTTTACTATAGTAATAATTCTACAGATAAAATCAATTAAAAAATAAAATAAAAAAACCAACAGCATAAAGGCAATTGAAAATATTCAAAAGACGTCATCGAATCTTTTTCTCTTGGCAAGCTATATTTCTAACAATGAATTGTTTTTCTTATTTTGCCTAATCTGTTTTATTGTAAAATACATTATCCAACTATAAGCAATTAAAAAATAACAAGGAATAAAAACAGACAAAAAGAACAGTTCGAATAAGCAAAATCAATTACTTTAATGTTTTAAGCACTTATTTCTCCAATTGACATCGCCTAATCAAAACTTTCATCAGAACCTTTTTTGTAGAGCATTTAGTAAGCTTTCTAATGGTATTCTTTCGTTTACCAAGATTCTCAACCTTTTTCGAGATATTAAGGAAAAAGTCCGACTCGCAGGAACTGCAGCATCTTAGCGCGGTTCCGTTCATGTCCCTAGTGCCATTTGATAAGCTTAGAAAATAAATAAACTTATTTTTTTTATATATCTCGTGAAAATTGTCAAAATCCTCTCGAACATCTCGAATAAAAGTGATATTAAGGCGTCAGGGACACCGACAGTAGCTAACTTTTACACAGAAGCGGAAATTACAGAATCTGGCTCTCATTCTAAAGCAAAGCTCTATAAATCAATACAAAATATGCCTAATAAAGCCTTTCTAGAGGATACAGAAGCATGGGCGTATATGAGGGGGGGGGGCTGAGGGGGCTGCAGCCCCTCCCGAAATTTTGAATTGATGATAAAAACTTCTCGTAAAACCCTTAAAAATTAATTAAATAAGATCACTTAGTTCATAAAACATATTTTATTTTACGTGTAATAGCGTTTTAGTTGCCTAAAACTATTCCAAGCTCTAAATATTTAGTATTCCATACCCTGGAAATGGTCTCAGCCCCCCCCCGAAATTGTTTTTATATATGCCCATGTACAGAAGGATCAAGAAGAAGTACACAAGATTGAGTAGAATATCCTGCCTAATATAGCCTATATAGAATAATATGCCGAATAAAACCTATCTAGTAAATACACACGGACAAATAAAAGTCTTGACGAATAACAAGTCAAGAAAAAAAACTTTATTTAACAAAATAAAACAAAGTTTAGTTGCCCAACTACAATAGAATAATATACCTACTTAAGTCTATGGAGTAGACACAAATGGACCAAAAACAAGTCTTGTGGAATATTGTTTTTTTTCTAATTAAATACTTTTTATCAATATTTAGTATATAACCTTTGTTGAAAACTATTGATTGCTAATTGATGAATCGGTTTACAACTAAGTAGTCTTTATGAATATTTAGTATATAACCTATGTTTGGATCTGTGTTTTTGGGGTGCTCTCCGCCTAGGCTTTGTATTTGTGTCAGCAGATACCTGGGGTATATTTACAGCTCTTGAGGATTAACTCTTAGCAGGTAAATTTCCTGCGGCCCCCTTGTTTCTACGGGCATTGAACCGCCATATTCGCTCATAGTATCTAACCGTTGTGAAGTTTATTTTTTGGATTTAGGACTTAATATACATATGTAGACTAAATCATAGCAAGAAGTAATCCTCCGTCGTCGGTTCTTAACTATGTAGACTCGCTAATGTTATCCAATCTTAGATACATCGTATTTAAAATCCACAGCAAAAACTCAATATTTCATCAGCATCCCCTGCTGAATAAAACTTATATAGAATAATATGCAAAATAAAGCCTATCTAGTGGATAAAAATAGAGGAAAAAAGCCGTTCGTGGTGGTAGAAAATCTTAAAAGTATTTCGCTCAGAAATCTCCGAAATATTGTCACTAATTTTACGTATCCTGTTTTATAGCCAAATAGATTTATATTCTATAATCAATAAGAAAAACCTACTAACAATAAAAAACTATGGGTAACAGATGAAAATAGGGAATACCAAGAATAATTCTATAAAACGAAATCAACACCAGTACTATAATCTAGATATTCATACGGCATCTTCGAATTCTAACAAACAAAATATTGATTCTAATTATACGTATCCTGCTTTATTGACAAATACATTTGACTACTATAAGCAATTAAAAACACTAGGGAATATGCCAAAGAACTCGGAGTAGGAGCATCGACAATTTCAAGACATTTGAAGGAAATCGACAAATCCAAAACTGACATTTCATACGGTACAGCCTGATATATTTTTAACAATGAATTGTTTTTCTTATTTTAATTAATCTGTTTTATTGTCAAATACATTATCCAACTTTAAGCAATTAAAAATAACAAGGAATAAAAACAAACAAAAAGAACCGTTCGAATAAACGAAATCAATTACATCAAAGTTTAAGCACTTATTTCTCCGATTGACATAGCCTAATCAAAAATTGTTTCAGAATCTTTTTTGTAGAACATTTAGTAAGCTTTCGCATGGTAACCCTCCGTTTACCAATATTCCTAACCGTCTTCGAGATATTAGGGAATGTATACGAAGTTCCCAAAACATTTCATGTCAGTTAATAAAATATTTTATTCTAATCCTTCCTTAGCTCCAAACGTAACCAAAATTTTAACGTATTAGTGTTGATGAAATTCAAACATGCAGAAAATGTTTCAACTGAATCCCATAATTTTAAGTATCAAAATCAAAGACAAAAAGAACAGTTCGAATAAGCGAAATCAATTACTTTAAAGTTTTAAGCACTTATTTCTCCGATTGACATTGCCTAATCAAAACTTTCATTAGAACCTTTTTTGTAGAGCATTTAATAAGCTTTCTAATGGTATTCTCTTGTTTCCCAAATTCTACAAATTTTTTGAGATATTAAGGAAAGTATACAAAGTTACCAAAACATTTTTATGTCTGTTAATAAAATATTTTATTCTAACCCTTCCTTAACTCCAAACGCAACCAAAATTTCAACATATTAGTTTTAATGAAAGTAGAGCATGCAGTAAATGTTTCAACTGAATCCCATGATTCTAAGTACCCAAACCAAAAACGGCATTCAAAAATTATTTTTTCAGTTTTCTCGAAAACGGTTAAAGCTATCGCCTTGAAAATGGTCCCATTCGTTTTCCTAGCCCAAGAAGCCTAAAGAGTACTTACAAGCTTATGAACTCAAAAACGTAAGCGTTACGATTTTTTTTTGCACGAATTTCGCCCCAAATGCCATCTTCCAGTGGGCGTATTTTGCTGGTTAACGACCTTGACCTTTCAAATTGGACGACAGATTTTTGTTCCAAATTTCATCAAAATCGGACCATCAGGGAAGCCAGAAATGAGCGAACAGACAAATATATATATAAATATATACACATATATATATATATATATATATATATATATATACAAATTTTAACCACCGTTATTTTCGGTCTCTAGGGGTTCTGAAACGCGAAATTTTCTAGTCGGCACTTCCGGATTGTTTCATTGTATCAACCTTATAAGCGCGGTTCCTCCCTATCGGGGAGGGAGGAACCGCGCTAAAACTGAGAACAATGAAACGAACACCATTAGAATCTAAGTCACACTAAGATGGCCGCCGTTTGTTTATTTAAGGCTTCAGGCTATTTCGATTACTCACACTCAACTCCCTACTAAATTATTGGTTAATACAAATTTATATAAAGATTAAATAAAACGAATAACTTTATACATAGATAATATATATACATATATATATATATATATATATATATATGTCTGTTAACACGATAGCGGCCAGAGTTTTTGTTTTTTCGTCACGAAACTTGGTATATAGCATTCAAAGAAAAGTGAGATATAAAAATGAACTAAATCGGTTCATTAGGGGGGGGGGGTTTACTCCGGACCCACAATACCAATTCGCCACTACCAGCTGTGATTTTTGGTATATTTCGACGAAACTCGGTATTCGTAGTGGTAATCTACAGGTAAATATGTGTTGTAAAAATAAACTAAATCGGTTCATTAGAAGGGGGGTTTACTCCGGACCAAAATTCCTAATATACTCATACCGGTCGTAATTTCTGCTGTATTGAAACGAAACGCGGTATACGTCGTGGGTAACTCATGAGAAAGAAGTGTTGTAAAAATGAGCTGAATCGGTCAATCGGAAAGCGGGGGTTTACTTTGTAATATATTTCAATAGAAAAGTCCGTCTGACGTAGGTTCACAAAGCCGCCGCAAGGAGCGCTTTGTATCTAGAGGGACTGTATCCTGTTCCTGCGTTAGATCAAAATACAATAATATGAGGTTTTTTGTATTTATTACGTAGTGCAGTAGGTACCATGTGTAAACATAACTCTGGAAGCAAATTAATAATTGATCAGTTACTCATTACAAATTTAAAAGAGAACTATTCATGTTTTTATTTTATTTATGTAGGATATTTTAAGCAAATTGTTCTGGAAAGCAGTCTACACTAGCCAAATTCTGAGGAAAGTGCTTAGTTATGCAGCTCCTGCGTGACGGACTTTTTATAATAATTCTATAGTGGGGAAGTAATACCATTTCGTTTTACCGCGTTTCGTTACAATACAGCAGAAATTACGACCGGTATGAGTATATTAGGAATTTGGGTCCGGAGTAAACCCACCCTTCTAATGAACCGATTTAGTTTATTTTTACAACACATATTTACCTGTAGATTACCACTACGAATACCGAGTTTCGTCGAAATATACCAAAAATCACGGCTGGTAGTGGCGAATTGGTATTGCGGGTCCGGATGAAACCCCCCCTTCTAATGAACCGATTTAGTTCATTTTTATATCTCACTTTTCTCTCTATATTACCACTACGAATACCAAGTTTCGTTGAAATATAACAAATATTACGGCTGACATAGTCAAATTAGTGTTTTGGGTTCGGGGTAAACCCCCCCTTCCGGTGGACCGACTCTGATTGTTAACGAACTCGTTCAATCGTTTGCTAATTGAATGCTATACACCAAGTTTCGTGACGAAAAAACAAAAACTCTGGCCGCTATCGTGTTAACAGATATATATATATATATATATATATATATATATATATATATATATATATATATATATATATAAATTTTAGCGGGGGTCATTTTCGGTGTCTACTAGGTAAAAATTTGAAGAAATTTTTCAAAAATTCCGTCATGAGTCCAACCTCAATAGCTACTTTCCTTCGGAGGAAAGTGCTAAAACGATATGTTTTCCCTAGAATTTCAATAAAATGCTTTGTTTTTTTTTTTTTTAATTTCATATTATTATAAATATATTTTATTTACAGAAATATTACAGTCTACAATTAAATTGTATTATCCAATTTAACCCTTAATTAGTGGCGTGCTTTTTCTTCCATAACGAATGGTGTCGGGGCCCCAGTGGAACACACTTTAAATTGATTTTTTTTGGGTAAAGTAATTTAAATAAATAACAATAAACAATAATATTTATTGAAATACAAAGATTTCAAAGGGCAATGGTCGAATAAACAAATACATACGGGTCAATATGACCCGACGCCACTAATTAAGGGTTAATACTAGTTGCTTCCCTACGCCTCAGGTGTCCCCAGTTGTCAGCCGAATACTTTCCTTGTTAGGAACCTTACGCCATCCAGCCACACCCTGCGACAAGCCAGGAGGATTGGAGACGAATGAGGCGTGGGCTGTGACGTCCTGAGGAGAGAAAATATCCATCGATGTTACTTTGATGGTTTTAATTTTGATTTGATAACAAATAATTTTCAACTTTTACTGAATGGTGACCTGTCACGACAGAAATTTCCAGGAGGTCAGTCTATTTTCAATCTAAAACAGAGGAGCCTTATAATCGAAAGGTGTAATCCTCTACCTTATCGGCAAGAATCATTCCGTCACAAATACACAATACCGTTGCATTCACTCCATCAGTTGCTGCATCAGGCTCATAGGTAATCGGCTTTTCCGATACACCGATTTATGAGAAAGAGACGAGTTTAGTTTAACGTCTGTAATCTTCAAAGATATTGCTTAGATATTTATGAAAAAAATGTTTCTAACAAAAATACATACAAAAAACTAAAATTATTTTGAATGATGAAGGTACTAGTAATGTACGTAGGATTTTTAAAGAATACTAATTTTTTTTTTCAAAAATGGTGAACAATTCTGCATTTTGGCGCTAATGACCTAGAAGTAGATGCGCCGTAAAAAAAAAAAAAAAAAAAAAAAAAAAAAAAAAAAAAAAAAAAAAAAAAAAAAAAAAAAAAAAAAAAAAAAAAAATTCTGCATTTTATACTAAACAATCCACCGAAAATCGCTCATAAAATCGTAATAATTCAATGAATAGAAAAAAGTTTAATGTACCGAAAAGTTCATTTTTTTTCAATTTTTTTATAATAAAGATAAAAAAATGCTTTTTAATTTTGAAATGTATCGGGACTTGTTGTAGTTGAAAAATCGAATTTTTAGGACATTTAAAAACTGTTCCGCCACATAAACACTCTTGGATATCATTTTTGATTAGTTAAGGAAGCATTTAAGGCTATAAAAAAAAAAAAAATGGTCAGAAAAAGTTGCAAGGTAGTATTCCCCCATAATATTCCTGAAAGCGACTAGCTATTGAGCAGATGTCTTCAAATGAGATTTTATAGTTTCGTGTTCTGTAAGTTTACGGTGTTTATGTACTGTCTGTTGTACCTCAACAATTCGTTCATGTAATGTGGAATATTTATCTCGTGTCGTCTTCTGCATTTCGTAAGTAGGTGTTTACAGTAAAGTCTGTATTTCATGGGTAAATGTGAAGACGAGGGTTCTAGGCACCGATTATTTTGCACTATATCGGATTTTGATGCACTAAACACGAATCCGTTAAAAAACAAAAAAAAAACTCGCTCTCAACTAGGAAAGAAGTGTTGAAACACTAAAGCTCACTGTTATTGAGGTTAAAGTTGGCGTAAACAGCGTATTTGTAAACACGCGCAGGCGCATACATGTAACATTGGGAAACAACGAATTGTCATTTGAAATGTCGATAAACCATTTATAACCTCCATAACTTCGGAATTCTATCTATAACAGGGAGTTGGATTGACTAGGGTTTTGATATCTTCTTGAGCGAGCGTAGTGAGCGGAAACGCATAGCAAGTCTGCCAAAAGTCGTCCTAGACATTCTTCTTAATATACATGATTATTAATACTCTGTTTACGCCAACTTTTATAACCTTCATAACAGTGAACTTTAGTGCTTAATAACTTCTTTCCTAGTTGAAAGCGAGCTTTTTTTTTTTTAACGGATTCGTGTTTAGTGCTTAAAAATACGATATTGTGCAAAATTTCAAAATAATCGGTGCCTAGAACCCTCGCCTTCACGTTTACCATTGCATGTATCACAGTTTGTTTGTTAAGTCCTCTGATGATACATTCGTGTGGCCAATTCTGAGTGGAGCAAGTACAATTTCCTCTCGGGTGTTAACTCGGTAGCTGGATGTCCACTGTTTCACTTGTATTTTTCATTGTACCTAATTTCTTGTGTTAGTCGAGTCGAGCTGTCTGACCAATAATTTGTAATATTTCGTTTAATTGCATTGGTTTTGCACATGAATCAGCTAGGGAGCTTTTTCCTAAATCTTCATGGCATGGGAGCCAGTGCATTGTAATGCGCTTGTCAGGGCCGCCACATGGGGGGGGGGGACAACCGGGTACAGTTGTCCCGGGCCCGGGTCGATCCTCGCTAATTGGAAAAAAGTACCGAAAGTGACCTTTGCAGCACCGATTGTCGGCCTTTATTCTCATTTTGCTCGAAACTCAAAATGAAAATAATTTTAAAATGCCCAAAGCCCTATAGCAAAGTACAAGAATTTTCATTCTGCCTCTGAGAAGTGGGGGCCCGTGATCTGGTCCCGGGCCCGGCTCTGAGATGTGGCAGCCCTGGCGCTTGTTTTGTGAGTGAATAGATTTGAAAATGTCTATTATTACTTACTGGATGTGAGGAGTCCGCTAGTTCCTGTCATGTGCTCTGTGAGTCATTGCATAGAATCACGTCTGTTCTGGAAATATTGTTCGTATCAGCCCAATAAGAATGCCTTAGAGCTCAGCTGTAAGTATGCTACAATTATCATTAAGTCACTTGGTAATGATTTTTTTTCATCGATTACAGCTGAGGCTTTCAATTTAAATCATTAACCCGTAGGAAACTTTAAAAAATATTGACGAAAAGTAACATTTTCGACTTTATTATTTGATTTGGTAAGTAAGTTCCAGTACTTCAATATTCCACTGGTAAGAGCTCCATTGATCAATCCCCTGTGAGCAATGCTCTGTTCACTTGAACACTGTTTCGGGCCAAATCCGTTGAAAAAATTATTAAGAAAGTTTTGTGTCCATAGGCGACAATTTTCTAGTTGTGATATTGGAGATAGGTATGAAATCTATAGCTATTTTCTAGAAAAAAAACAAAACTAGTTTTTGGTATATTTTTTAAAAACGAATTAATAATATTGAGTAAAGACGAACCATTAAACATTGAGCGTGCTCATGAGCCTTAAAACTATACTTTTTTTTTATGGGTATTCGAAAAGTGTCGGTCTGATGTTCAAATTCTATATTTTTGATGCAATCTGTTGACGGTAGTTAAATGTTGACAAAGAGGTATCTAATATTTCCGTAAAAGTTCGGGTGCAGTTTTATCAAGAGGTCATTGCAACATTCGTTTCGCACGCCCGCGAATAGTAAGGGACTAGAATATTGACGTCATGGAAATACAGATACTATTAAAAAAAATCTAAAATGCAGCAAAAATCTCACGTTAAATCAATGGTCACGAGGGATAATTTGGTATGTGGAAAAATGGACAAAATGAGTTAACTGCATTATCATCATCTCGAAAGACTCATGGATAGTGTAAAGAAGTCACAAACCAATAGCTTTGATCGTATCTCGTAAATTAGCGTGTTTTCCCTGTTAACCCATTCGAGACGAATTTTTTGTTATTCTTTATGTTGTCTTTTTTTCAATAAAAAAACATGTTTACAATGGAAATCATTCAATTCGTAAGTGAATTCACATAAATAAGATCATTGCACACCGGGTGTGCAGCTCGCTCTTCGGAAATGTTTTAGGTAAATCTGAAGGAGAGCGTCCTCAGCTACGATTTTCTTCAAAGTTTGCACTATAACGTATTTTGATGCACTAAACACGAATCCGTTGAAAAAAAAAACCCGCTCTCAACTAGGAAAGAAGTTATTTAAAAAAAAAAAGTTCACTGTTATGAAGGTTAGGGAAGAATGCCTAGGACGACTTTTGGGCATAGAATTCTTTTCATTTCTGCGAGTTGGATTGACTAGGGGTTTTGATGTTTTCTTGAGCGAGCGGAAACGCATAGCACGTATGCCCAAAAGCGACAGTTTACGACCAAGTCAGCTACCACAGGTGAGGTGTTTACATATAAGCTGTTTACCCCGTCTTTTATAACCTCCATAACAGTGAACTTTAGTGCTTAATAACTTCTTTCCTAGTTGAGAGCGGGTATTTTTTTCAACGGATTCGTGTTTAGTGCATCAAAATACGTTATAGTGCAAACTTTGAAGAAAATCGTAGCTGAGGACGCTCTCCTTCAGTTTTACCATTTTTTATTGCGAGGAGCGAATTGAGCGCCATGTATGGAATGTTAGGTAAAACGAAAATAAAGATAATTTTTAGATTTTTTGGTACACAGTAAAACCAATGTTAAATTTTGTTTTCTTGTACTTTAAAGATTTCAATAGTTCAAGAAAAATTGTATTTGGCCGACTAGTTTACTCAGAATAACTGATAATTGCACATTATTGTAATAATTACACAAACGGTGTGCAGGCCCTCTTATAGCCTCGGAAATCAAATCCACACCGTGTGTGCAATCGGACTCGAATGTGTTAGAGCTGCCCTGAAAATTTAAGATTTTGAACTTAACAAGTTATTCCTTGAGAGCCATCGCAATAATGTCTAAGTTTGGATGACGACTTACAATTTTCTTCATTATACGCAACCAGAACAAAAATGTTCGTGAGACGTTTTTAGCGTCATCCATAACTTAGTCAAAGCATTTACATGAGGATTCTCAGTCGAACGTACCCGAGTGGTTAATTCCTTTACTCTTTCACCTTTAGGGATTAGTCTGTGTAAGTATTAAAGCCAGTGGCCTTCTGCCTGTCGAGTGCACAGCAGTCTCCCGTGCTGTTTTACAGCCAATGTCATGGATATGGTACATCCACCATGCTCATATATGGTACATCCGTTCCTCCTGGATTCTAATGGAGATTTCGGCCCTAAGACCAAACAGAGATGGATGGATATGTTTTATCGGTCAGCTCATTATCATTGCAACAAGGAGATTGAAATCTGTACTTTAAATATTTGCTGCTTTTATGGACGGAAAACTTGGATGACGCAGGATTTCGAAGGTATTTTTTTTTTTTTTGCACCATTTCGTCCTTCAGTATAGGGAGGAAAAAGGCTATTACATTGTCCCGATCAAAAAATCATTTTCACCAATTTCTCACCTATAGGTGAAGAAAATTTTCCGAATTTTATTGGAGAGCTGTTTTTATAATTTTTCCTGTACAAAATTCCCTTATTAATGTTTAATACTTGGATAGAGGTATATGTTAGTTGATAAAATACACTGTTTTTTTTAATTTTTGTGAAGACCACAATTTAACTGGGAATTTTTTAAACATAAAATGATCCAGTGAGTATGATTCATGGGCTTATATAAGGGGGACAATGAGGGGGCTGCTGCCCCCAAAATTTTGTTTTGGTAAGAACATGACGAGTAAAAAATGCATATAAAAACGAGAAATGTCTTCAAAATTTAACATAGTTTACTAGGTGCCCAAAGGAGCTTAAAACTCACCGTTTTACACTAAAATATTTAAAATTTCTCCCACCCACCAATTATTTTTTAAGAAAATGCTCATAAATAAAGGAGGGAAATAAAGTAACAAATCATAGTTTTAAAGAGTACATTTATTGGGATTCGAAAATGGTACAATGCAGCTTACAAAAAAAAAAAAAAAAAAAAAAAATGATATTCTCAAATAAAAAATGAGTCACTTAAATTTTGAAAAGAAAGTTGTTAAATATTTTTAATTTTAGCAATATCATCTATCTCGGGATTTATTTCAACATAGTGAAGATTGAGATAGCCGTTGCAGAGATACGAAGACAAGGTATGGTTGGGATTCGGCTAGGAGAAAAACGTCAGACTTTCAGGAAGAAATCTGTATTTGGACGTTTCGGCTGCACATTGGCAGCCTTCTTCAGCGAAAATATACAACTTATAAGTAAAAAAATAAATATACAACTTTTAAGTAAAAAACAGGCAGAAATGAGCGTAGTATATACATCTAGACAATAAATTTTAACCAATCTTATTTTTAAAAAAAGAAAATACGGTAGTCACCACAGCAAACAGCATGTAGAAAGTAGTAAGTAAACAGTACAAAAATTGATTGTTTTTTTTCACTATATGAAAAATGTTCCTTTTTTGTGCTGAGTAGTTCTTTGTACTGTTTACTTACTACTTTCTACATGCTGTTTACTTTCCAACTACCGTATTTTCTTTGTTTAAAAATAAGATTGGTTAAAATTTATTGTCTTGATGTATATACTACACTCATTTCTGCATGTTTTTTACTTACAAGTTGTATATTTATTTTTTTACTTATAAGTTGTATTTTTTAGCTGAAGAAGGCTGCCAATGTGCCGCCGAAACGTCCAAATACAGATTTCTTCCTGAAAGTCTGACGTTTTTCTCCTAGCCGAATCCCAACTATACCTTGTCTTCGTATTTCAGTTTGATGTTTCAATCTTCTGCAATTATCGTAATAAATCGGAGGTATGAACGCTAACAAATCTTGTCCCTTTTCCTATGTAATGGATCTGGATGCTTATAAGAAATGTGGTGTGATATTACAAAAGTCTTTTGGCCTACCAGTCTCTTTTTTTGAAATATCTAATTTAAAAAAAAAACTCTTGTGAGTTGAATGTTGTCTTATACTGAATAACATAAGGTTTCGGAGTTTCTACTTTGATATTGCGCATTTTCAACCTAATAACTTTTTCATTCGTTTCGTTAATTAAACTGGCCTGCAAAATTCTACTTTTTGTCTGGGGGTTGTTATTTTAAAATGTCTCTATTATCCCTAATTTGACTGTGCTGAATATATTTACCTAAAAATAAAAGGTCGCTATGTTAGTCTTCCGAGGGAGCAAATTTGAGAGTTTTTAGTGTTACTTAAAGTTGAAATTTTGAGATTGATTCATGACCTACTTTTTGCTGGACCCTCTGGTTATAATGCAGACAATTATGAGAAAGTATTCTTTACATACAAGTAGTAATACTATCGGTATTCATGTATATTTTTCACAAGTATTATTCCTGTATTCTATTGTGAAATAGTGAATACAATATGCCCAACCCTTTTTTATGATATTACATTGAATAAGAGTGATGGAAAATAGGAAAATAGTGAATCAGAAAGGGCCGAATCAATAAAGGGACATACTACGGTGTGAATAGCAGCTCCTTGGGGAGACATATATAGGGAGGCCATGTATTATGCATATGTAGGTAGGGGCGGTCCCAGGGCAGGCACATTTTCCACCACATTCGAAGGGTAACATAAACACCAATAATAATTAACGTATTCATTTAGATTATTTCATTATTTTAAGGTCGTTATTACCTGACTCCGAATAGGGCACTCAAGGAGACTCAGATATTTTAATTTTAAAAGGAGGAACCTTCAAAATGCTTTCAATGTTTCGTTATCTTTAAGATTGAAATTGTGTTCAAAGAAGGCCAAGTGTACAAAAATTTACTCCGTAAATCAGATCACCTGATATTGGTAGAACTCTTGGAGACGTAATTTCGAAAATTGTTGTAATCAGACTCTTCATCAAAGTGGCAAAATTATATGTTGAAATAAAGGACTGTGTACATAGGTGATTATTGTAAATATTTTTAAATCATGCAAGCCGGATTTTTGGTTAACAAGAATTAAGACGGTTAATTCGATTATTTAAACCAGCTTTCTACATGTTTCACAGCCTACAGGAATAAAATAAACTCACTATACCACCAATACAGAGATCACCTTGCAAGGCGCTAATCAGCTACGTATAGTCAGGTGTGTGCAATCAATACTCGGAGTTGATTGGCGTCATCTCATCATAGCGACGCACAGTGATGCGAACCAACGGATTTTCAGGGAAAAACTTGTGGGTATTTGAATCATTATGATTCCGGTATCACTTTTTTAAATATTCTTTTTGTGTTGTGGAAGATAAACGAGTTTTATATTCAGAAAAAAAACCCTGAAAAACAGCAATTAATTTAAAAAAGTCATATATTATTCAATGAGTGGGGAGTATTGTATTATGATCATTTTACTATTTTTGTATCGAATAATTAACAACCAATGTGATATTGTGCTAACTATTCTCGATGTATTCCTCTTATTTAAACTTTGCGCTTATAACAATTAAATTTATCAGTTTAACACGAGACAGTAGTTGAATCTCATTGTTAATGTTCAGTTACTTGCTAGCACAAAAGTTTCAAAAACTCTCTGCCGAAAATAATAACAGTAAAGTGCTATTATTTTATTTGTAAAATAATAGCATCGCTAATTGACACCGTTATTTCATTAGGCTGTGTACAAATACGGCTGTGTACGGCGATGAAATGTATATTATAGCAACATGAATAAACGCACTTTTAGGTAAAACTAAGCCAAGTCTATAGATTTTGTTTAATAATCCAAATAAATTAAGGATAATTAAGATTCATTAGAAATCTTTTCACAACCTGAATTCACGAAGTTCATGGTACATTTTGGCAAACGAAAAATGCCTTTAAAAAACCCTATATATACAGGAGACTTCCTGTGTAAAACCAATTATTCAGCAATAAAATTAGTGGTATAAAATTTTACCATCTTCCGCATAAAAATCTAAGGCGTTAGCCACTAGACCAAGGGAAGACCCTGGTATAAAACGAACAGCAAAAAGATGTTTTGGAATCTAGTAATGACATTGAGAAACAATATTAGAGCACTATTATACAAGTAATTAGTTATAAACAATGTTAGTTCAAGGGCGATTTTGTGGGGTTGTCCCCTTCCCGCACCACTGTTCGACGTATTCGGAGCTGGTAATGTCGGTGAACAGGTCCATCGGAATCAGAGATTTCGATCTCGCGCCTGTACTGATTGTGACAGGTCCTCCAAAATCAGGGTGACTTGATTGGAGTGGTACTGGTGGAATATGACCCCACATACTATGTGGGGATTATTATGGGAGCGTTGACTCCTCCATGGAGGCTAAAGGATTTTCTGTACACGATGTGGGTGGCTCTTGCTTGATGAGTATTCGGTCATAGATAGTGGTGGAACGATATTCTCGGGGCTTGTCGCATGGAGACAAAGTCCGAGCTAGTGTTGGCGGCTAGAGACTCTCCCGTTCAGGATATGTTTAGCTCGTTCATAATAGTCTGAGATTAGGTCATGTATAGCGGAGGAACTATATTCACAGAAGTTTGGCTCCTCCGCAGCAACGTAGCCGGAGATGTTGATTTTGGCGAAAGTCATTCTAGAATCACGGATAGGGCTTGAGATGATACTGTTGCTGATAGGCCCTCCTGGAATTCTGGACCAGCGTGGTGCTGGTAGAGACAGCCGCCACAGTGACAGTGTGAGAGCTAGAGCTGGCGGACACACTAAATTGTTCCTCAGGCTTGTCTCTCATTGCGATTTTGCGGAGTTCCGGCTACATCCTCACATCCTAATTTCTACAGCTGGACTAAACCCAGTATTTGGACGTACATAAATACCCTTATACTAGGGTCTGCGCTATTGACCGAATTTTGGTTAAATCCTCTCAATTTAGGATTGTTCTGTATCCATTTTTAGTAAATCCTCTAAAATAATACTAAAATCTAATGCTTTTACTGTCATTTTTTAGTCAAATGTTTCCGTTTAATTAATTTATTAAAAACATTTATTTACGGTGCATCTCATTCTTGGACTTTGGTGCTAGGCTGTCGACATATTGGCACCTTTCATAACCACTATGGTGAAGCAGGGGATTTTTCAGTGAGCTCATAACTAGAAAAGGCAACCTACCACATGTGAGACTCGACCTCGTATCTCCCGCACGAGAATCCAGCTGCAACTGGACAACTGGGGATCACCGATAAAAATAAAAATACCTATCATTATATCCAAATGTCAGGGATTCTTATTCTTATGAGCAAGGTGGAGATTTCGATCGTAATGATTGAATAAAACTATTTTTTTTCGTGGAAAAATAAGTTTTAATGGTTGCTAACAATTAACTGTTTTAATTGTGGCTTGAAAATTGAGCCAAATATTGATAAAGAAAACTCATTCTTTTAAATAACTGCATTAATTATTTATGTATTGTGACCGAATCCCGACGCATCATATCCAGCTATTTTCATGATCAAATTTAAGTAAACAGTATGTAGTTGGAAGCTGACGTTATTGTCGTTGATTGGAATAATAGAGTCACGCGGTTTTTTTAGGCACGTCAGTGTCAAGCCACTTTTAACGTAGAACTGAATCTAGTTTATCTGTTGGCAATTTGTGTAATTTTAGTAGAATAATTATAGTTTTGATATGTTCCAATGGATTGCCAAGAAACATATTCTGATATTAGAGCGGGGACGGAGCACTTATTTCAATGATAATGATTAGATTCACATTTTTTTGGTGTGAAAATAGTGATAAAAGAAATCATAACAAGTTTCATTACTTAATATAGGTGTATCCTGAAAGTATAATTGGAACTTTACGTCTAAAAGAATACGCCAACCAGGAGATATGGGGAGGAAAAATATCATTCATGAGTTACCACCCACATGGGAGTATAATGAAGCACATTCTTTTTTGTTTTCTTCGCATCTAGAAAAACGTCGAGTCAGTTACCGAAGCGGGGGATCTCGGGCCAGCCTCTTGAACGCCAATATAATTGGTAGTAAACTTCTCCAAGAACATGACTCCATTTTTTAAGTCATTTCTAAATTAGCTTTTGGAAAACCTTTTAATTGGTTTCCCATCCCACATTAATTGGTTCGGGTGCTTTGTAGTTCCTCTTTAACTGACAAAATTAATTATTGTGTTAGCAGATGGTGTTTGTCATTTCCATGTTGTTATTGGCATCCAATCTTATATTTTTTATTACGATGCTTAACCCTCCGTTAGTGGCGCGCACCTGATAGGTGCATAATTTTTTTATTTTTTGGATCACGGTTGGCAGCCGTGTTTTGGCGGGCTCTTCTCTTTAGTATCTTCCGGATTTCCGTTTTCCCACCAGCCAGTCGCATTGTCGCCTTTTTGTGAGCTCATCATTATCAGTGGCTGCCCTCGTCACCTCTCAGGTGCCGCGCCACAACTCACGTAAGTTTTACACATTTGAGATATTTACACTTTTCGTTCTCTATCTTACTATGCCATCATCTATAAGTAAGTGAATGAGTTTATTCGATCGTAGAATAAATGAGATGAGTAAAAATTGGTCTTCAACTGCCAGGTACAGCGCCACTATTCGTGTGATTTCTTATCCTCTTTTACATGAATATCATGTAGGATAAGATTTAAGATGGCCTCGTATATGCATTTTAGCAACTTTGGATCACAGGACATTGTTATTAGCATAAATATGCTTTAGCGATGACTAAACTGAAAAAAAAACGATACAAGAAAGTGTCATTACATAGGTTTGTCAGGTGGACCTAAAGCATATTTATGTTCCTGAATTTGAGTAGAAGGCTCTAAACGAAATTAATTATTATTTCATATTCATGATTTTTCATTTCATTTTCATATTTATGTATTCATATTTTTTATACATATTTTACTGACATATTTCATAATTTATATTCATGTTTTATATAATTAGACATGTTTCATGTCTATAGGATAACCTGGTATATAACAAATGTTATATATTTTAACATAAAGTATGGTATGATTCCACTAACAGTGCCTAGTAATAGTGTAGTCATAAAAAATGATCCTTTTTTTTAAAGAGTCAGATATTTGGCACTTATACCAATAACAGCAGACTGTTTTTAAGTACGGCCGGGTTTAGACGTAAATACTCCTACACATACATTGATTATTCAACTTCATATTTTATTTCATATTGAACATAACATGCTTTTATTTCATCGGAAACGATGGTTTCTTATGTCCCCCGCAAAAATAAAGTGTTGTTTTGTTGTCAAGCCTGCAGTTTTCTACGATTTCCCTCAAATAGCAATATAATCACGTTGCTGAGGCACATTTTTCCGCGCGAAATAGGGTTTGCACCTGTGAGGTGTAGCGCCACTATGCACGTCCCAAATAGGGGCGCCACTACTGGAAGGTTAATTATATAAAAATATTAATAATAATTAAAAATCATTCTCTAAGCACGCAAACTCAGACGCATTAACACGTGAATCAAGCCAGAATGCCGTTAACCTGCTGTAACGTTAGTTCTCAATGGAAAAGCTAAATTCGAAAAATCAAACCCAAAAAAAGAGGAATGAAAATTGTTAAACAATATAAGGTTCAATTAGAACTCAGCAACAAACTTATAGACATACAAGCACTGCCAAAAAAAAAAAATTACCTCAAAGAGTATGGATCCTTCGAGAATAAGAAAATCGTGGAATTTCACGAAAATCAGCGTAGGCAAAAGTAGGAATTAATTTAAAGTTTAACGTCCATTATTATTAACTAAGAATTTTAGGACGGGTTATTTATAGGTTACCACTCTTTTCTAGCCAGATTATGGCTGATACCTTTTATTTATTTTTTTAAAGAAAAGCCACCACCCCATAGTGGGAATCGAGCCCACGACCCTTGGCACAGAGTGTAAAGTGCTCACGCCTTAACACTCACGGACACCGGGCCTCCAGGAATAATTGAAATTAAATAATAATTAAATGCATTGCGGCAGTAAAGAAGTAGGTATCACGCAAACAGACATTTAAGATGAGAGAAACAACGAAACAAAAACAAATTGAAAGTCGTTCGGAGGGGGATCAAAAAAAAGGAGTCTGGTGATAGAAAAAGAGCTCATTTAGAAACGATGAATCAAGTTTATGCGCAAAAAAAATCAACTTAGCGTGACTTATACTCGGCGTGGAACTACCAAACCCATACGTGAATAATCACAGCTGGATTTGAATATTGATGGTCAGAGGGAATAACTTGGTAAGTTGAATATATTGTCTTTTCAGGGCAGCTCTTTAAAGAGAATTAACAGAGAAAACTCGCTATTTTAAGTGATGCCAAGAAACCCACATCTTTATAAGTCTCACAAGATCAAGACAGGCGCCTGAAAGTAAGTGACTTCATTTGACAATGCATAAATCTTAGGAGATTATTACAGCACTTAACTCATGCTGCCTATTTTACAACTTCTTCCCTGTGACCACCGCACAGTGGTATTTTTAACTGAACTAGCTAGACGAAATTCGAAAAATTCATTTTGTTTTGATATTTCGTGAAAAATTTAAACGCTCATTCCCATGCCATCTGGAAGAAAAGAGTGATTGTATGCACCACATTGCCCAACTCTTTATCCTTGCCCATTGATAAGGATTGCTTTAATACGGGCATTTATTTACTTTACATGTTTTAATAAAAAATGTATTTTACTGTTAAATTCAAATAATAGCAAAAAAAAAAAAAGAAAAAAGAAAAAAAAAGAAAGAGAAACACATAGACAAAAACGAAGCCAACACTTACAACTTTTAAGCACCGATTTCTCCGGCTAAGATTCCTTTGATACAAATTTCAAAAGAATCTTTTTTGTATGGAATTTAGTTTGTTTTCCAATGGTTCCAGTGACCACAATTCCCCAACATTTTTCGAGAAGTTTAAGAATATATATGAAAGTTTCCAAAATGCTCATGTATCTTTACAATATTTTTTCCCCCTAATAGTTTATAAACACTAAACGTAATCAAACTCTTTAAGTTTTAGTAAGGTTGAACGTCAGACGTCTTTTTAACAAAAAAAATTGTTGTTTTTACACCGGAAAAACGGATTTATCAATTCAAATTACCTATAAAACGTTTGCTTGGTAACCCGGAGCACAAAGCTACGATTTTCGCGCAAATTTCGTGGATTCTACTGGGTAACGAACTTGACATATTGTAACAAATGTCATTAAAATCGGACCATTTATGTGGCTGGTAGATATATATATATATATATATATATATATATATATAGCCCTGGATTGACACCGTGGTGTAAAAAATAACCCCCCAAACTTTGTTCTATGGCGTGATTCTTAATTTCTGTAAACCACAGAAACTCCCTCCTTCTTCTTAAATAATTGGAAGCGCATTATTTGGTTTAACCAAATATAAACAAAGCCTTTTGTTTGCTTGGGGGCGAGGTTAGCTCAGTGGTAGAGCACTGGACTAATAAGTTGGAGGACCTGAGTTCAAATCCCGAGCAAGCACTAAAGATTTTTTCTTCTAGTGTCTTCGTTCGTGGGTTGAATTCAGCCTTCCTGACCGTCCCTAGGCCAACCCAGCCTTTAATAAATTTATTAATGGGTACCTTGGTGCTAATGACCCTATCAATCACAGCAGCATGGGGAAAATCAGGCAGTCGGAACATAGTATTGACCACACTATCTCCCTAGTGTGCCGTATGGTCATGAATCAGATACATCTATAGTATCTGCCCCTCAGGGCCCTCGTGGCCTATTACGGGGCTGATTTTTTTTTCTGCTTTTCGCTACATGAGAAGGTCGCGAGTTGTGTATGGGGTATTTTGTACCCCACGGTGTAGTTTACTGCTAACATTTCCGCTCATCTGTTAAATCTTAACGGGTGGATCATTTTATAATACAGCTTTCCGAGTGAAAAATTGGCCTTAAAACTTCTCAGAAAAGATTTTCTCTTAGATTTGGGCTACGAACTGATGAAAGCTCAGGTGGCAGTTAGTGCCCAACTGGTGAAAGCTCAGGTGGCAGTCAGTGCCCAACTGGTGAAAGCTCAGGTGGCAGTTAGCGCCCAACTGGTGAAAGCTCAGGTGGCAGTTAGTGCCCAACTGATGAAAGCTCAGGTGGCAGTTAGTGCCCAACTGGTGAAAGCTCAGGTGGCAGTTAGTGCCCAACTGGTGAAAGCTCAGGTGGCAGTTAGTGCCCAACTGGTAAAAGCTCAGGTGGCAGTTAGTGCCCAACTGGTGAAAGCTCAGGTGGCAGTTAGTGCCCAACTGGTGAAAGCTCAGGTGGCAGTTAGTGCCCAACTGGTGAAAGCTCAGGTGGCAGTTAGTGCCCAACTGGTGAAAGCTCAGGTGGCAGTTAGTGCCCAACTGGTGAAAGCTCAGGTGGCAGTTAGTGCCCAACTGGTGAAAGCTCAGGTGGCAGTTAGTGCCCAACTGGTGAAAGCTCAGGTGGCAGTTAGTGCCCAACTGGTAAAAGCTCAGGTGGCAGTTAGTGCCCAACTGGTGAAAGCTCAGGTGGATGTTAGTGCCCAACTGGTGAAAGCTCAGGTGGCAGTTAGTGCCCAACTGGTGAAAGCTCAGGTGGCAGTTAGTGCCCAACTGGTGAAAGCTCAGGTGGCAGTTAGTGCCCAACTGGTGAAAGCTCAGGTGGCAGTTAGTGCCCAACTGGTGAAAGCTCAGGTGGCAGTTAGTGCCCAACTGGTGAAAGCTCAGGTGGCAGTTAGTGCCCAACTGGTGAAAGCTCAGGTAGCAGTTAGTGCCCAACTGGTGAAAGCTCAGGTAGCAGTTAGTGCCCAACTGGTGAAAGCTCAGGTGGCAGTTAGTGCCCAACTGGTGAAAGCTCAGGTAGCAGTTATTGCCCAACTGGTGAAAGCTCAGGTGGCAGTTAGTGCCCAACTGGTGAAAGCTCAGGTGGCAGTTAGTGCCCAACTGGTGAAAGCTCAGGTGGCAGTTAGTGCCCAACTGGTGAAAGCTCAGGTGGCAGTTAGTGCCCAACTGGTGAAAGCTCAGGTGGCAGTTAGTGCCCAACTGGTGAAAGCTCAGGTGGCAGTTAGTGCCCAACTGGTAAAAGCTCAGGTGGCAGTTAGTGCCCAACTGGTGAAAGCTCAGGTGGCAGTTAGTGCCCAACTGGTGAAAGCTCAGGTGGCAGTTAGTCCCCAACTGGTGAAAGCTCAGGTGGCAGTTAGTGCCCAACTGGTGAAAGCTCAGGTGGCAGTTAGTGCCCAACTGGTGAAAGCTCAGGTGGCAGTTAGTGCCCAACTGGTGAAAGCTCAGGTGGCAGTTAGTGCCCAACTGGTGAAAGCTCAGGTGGCAGTTAGTGCTCAACTGGTGAAAGCTCAGGTGGCAGTTAGTGCCCAACTGGTGAAAGCTCAGGTGGCAGTTCGTGCCCAACTGGTGAAAGCTCAGGTGGCAGTTCGTGCCCAACTGGTGAAAGATCAGGTGGCAGTTAGTGCCCAACTGGTGAAAGCTCAGGTGGCAGTTAGTGCCCAACTGGTGAAAGCTCAGGTGGCAGTTAGTGCCCAACTGGTGAAAGCTCAGGTGGCAGTTAGTGCCCAACTGGTGAAAGCTCAGGTGGCAGTTAGTGCCCAACTGATGAAAGCTCAGGTAGCAGTTAGTGCCCAACTGGTGAAAGCTCAGGTGGCAGTTAGTGCCCAACTGGTGAAAGCTCAGGTGGCAGTTAGTGCCCAACTGGTGAAAGCTCAGGTGGCAGTTAGTGCCCAACTGGTGAAAGCTCAGGTGGCAGTTAGTGCCCAACTGGTGAAAGCTCAGGTGGCAGTTAGTGCCCAACTGGTGAAAGCTCAGGTGGCAGTTAGTGCCCAACTGGTGAAAGCTCAGGTGGCAGTTAGTGCCCAACTGGTGAAAGCTCAGGTGGCAGTTAGTGCCCAACTGATGAAAGCTCAGGTAGCAGTTAGTGCCCAACTGGTGAAAGCTCAGGTGGCAGTTAGTGCCCAACTGGTGAAAGCTCAGGTGGCAGTTAGTGCCCAACTGGTGAAAGCTCAGGTGGCAGTTAGTGCCCAACTGGAGAGCATACCAAAAGCACTGAGGACACTGATGCTTGTTGTTTTGGGAGATGAATCAACTCCCGATGGGTCTTCAACATCCTTTGTTGGCTTGGACAAACCTGTGAGATGTTCATTTTGAAACAGAAAGACGAAAACCCTATGCTCTGTAGGTCGAAACACGATGTGCCGCGATCACCGATCACCAAAATGTTAACGAGTCTCATTTAGACAGAACATTGTATTTCCTAAAGTGCCTATTTTTTATGGCTTTTGATCATTCTAGTTTATTGTTCGTGAAAAATATTTAATTTTAGTACTGAAAAAATATTACTAACCTAATATTTTTTCAGGATAATTATTTGGTGTATCAACAATATTGAGTCTTAGCTATTTTCTAAATTTTAATAAATATTTTGCAGATTTATTACTGTTTTAATTTATTTCTTGATTTTAATGTTCTATACATTGTTGCTGTATAAAAAAAGCAAAAGGAAAAATTGAAATTTATTGATTTTAAAATTTTTCAAAGTATGGGGTAAAATTTACCCCACGGTGTCTTTACCGTAGATGTCAATGGCAGTGCCAATCCAGGAATATATATATATATATATATATTAAACACTGGCAGCTATATACTAACTCATCACAGAAATCATGACATATATAACAAATAAAAGACACTATATCACTGATAATGCTCAGACCATAGCCACAGTACATGCATGCACTTATTTATTCCACTCATGCACATCAACTCCACGTATACAAAAATATTAAAAAATATATATATTTTAGACTGGCCAATCAGTCCCAATAATATATTTAATAATTATTTGCCCAAGCGAGAGAGAAAAGAGGCACTTACTGATAAGAGCATGCCCCATTTTAATTTGTATAATTCTGTTTAATTAATAAAAATTTGTTTGTTCTGCTTTGCCAAACTGGAATGATTAATTAACTACATTTAAAATATTTTTGACGCTCAAGATATGCCAAAAATTGCGTGAGATTTGCAGGAAAATAATCTCCCTCGCCGCACACTGGGCAAAATGACTGTTTTACGGCGACAAAAGTCGAAAATGGGATGTCGTCGTAGAAAGTCAATTCACGTGTCAAAACGTGCTCAAGTCTTCTATTCATTAAAAACCGAACAATTTTTTTTATCTATTTTAACCCAAACCTGTTTAAAACAATAAGGAATGCAACCATTGCTAGTCTCTTCCACTTCCTCGGTTTATTCTTGTTCCAACTATGGTCCTTTTAAGTTGTGTTTTAAAAATTGTGTGCAAGTTTTAAAAATTCTTTTCACAATGGATTTATTACCTAGTGGTATGTTCTTTATAAATATATAATATATATCTAATAACAGAAAGGCATATCTAAGAAAAAATTAATGGTTTAATTAAATTAATGAAATTATTACTAGATTGTTCATATTTGATTACTCAAGTTTGAGTAAGGTTTTAAAAAAAGTTCCACTTCCAAATATTTTTTTTCGATAAGCCTTAAGCTTCTACTTTACTGTCTTGAGACTTTCAGCTCCCCCTTCTTCCCCCTTTTAATGCAAATTTAAATTTAGTTTAGGCAGTCAGATAGAAGCTGAAGAATCCGCGGCGCACAATGGGCGAAAATCACATTTTAGGTGGACAAAATTAAAAAAAAAAAAAAAAATGTTACAAATTACTTACTAAATACTGTCTAGTATTAGTAGGATTAAGGTAAAATGTAAATATTTACTTTCTTGGATCCTGAACGGGCGCGGAAGGGAATATTAATCGGACTCTAAGAAAGGGAACATTTTTCCAGTGTTTATTGCAGTTTTGTTCTTGTAATTACTTTTATATTTTTTGAACAGAAACTATACATGATTATTTAATTTTCATGTTACCGATGTATATGTAATTAGCCAAAGTAAGTTTAGTTTAACACATGATCCACTTCAAGAACTGTCATTAGAAAATGAGGCAGACGATACTGACTCGTCAAAAGAAAATGCTGAAGGATGTACCAGTATAGAATCAGAAAATGATTGATGGATAATTCGTTTTTAGTGCATAATATAATTGTATATATTTGATATTATTAAAAAAAAAAAACAAAAAAAAAAAAAAAAAAAAAAAAAAAAAAAAAAAACAAGTCGGTACAATTACTTTTTTCTTCAAGTTGTTAGTCTATTTTTGTTATTTATTTTCGAATTATAGCGTATGTATTATTTTTTATGAATATATGTATTATGTTTATGTAAATAATAGATGTAAAAAGGTACTACTTAAATGTTCCATAGATTTATAAAATGTTTTCCCAATTTTTATCTGTTATGTCAAAGAATTTGTGTATCTAAAACATTTGTTTGTTGGATATACTAAAAACTATGGGTCAACGATTTTTTTAAAAATATTTTCCCCTATCTCAGTGACCTCAAAAATATTGAAAAACACAAAAAAATAATTTTGTCGCCCTAAAAGTGGATTTTTGCCCAGTGTGCGCCTTAGGGGTAAAATTGCACCAGGTATGGTGATTGCATGGAAAAATTCAAAGATGACGCGGTTAGAATTTTTTAGTAATAACCTAAGTAGATTTAATTTATTGAATATAAAGTTTCAAAGAATCTGTTTGCAAGTGATTGCGGAAGGTTGCGCAAATGGCCGCCAACCTGCACTGTCGTCTGATCTTACTCAAATCGATCACATTGCGTCGTGCGTCACTTTGACCCACATTTCTATCTTCATGCTCTACTCATCCATTCTTCATTTAATGGGCAATCAACAGACACATTAGGACTGTTTTATCGTTTTTATTTTTGTTTTTTTATACCCGCGCTGATATATTTATAAAAATAATTTCGAGATTCAACTTATCGGTTGGAAGCAATATATTACTCCCACCTATTCTATGCTATCAGATCACAACAAGAATAAAAATAAATTGTAAAACTTTTGCAAGACGCAGCTAATACGAGTCGGAAGCTTTTTAAAAACAATATACGCTTATTTATAGTAAGATATAATAAGAAATTTAACTATTTCCATATATTCTTATTTTCGTGGTAGGCGGAAGGTCAATTAATAAAAACTTCACTATACAGTATCACCAACTTTATTCCGTCCCTACATGTTTCACACCTTTATTGGTGCCTCTTCAGGGGAAAAATTACATATATAAAACTTACAGCCTCAATCTGAGGAGGATAACCTTCCACCAGTACGGCCACGTCTAGAATGAATGACTGGTGGAAGGTTATCCTGCTCAGATTTAGGCTGTAAGTTTTATATATGTAATTTTTCCCCTGAAGAGGCACCAATAAAGGTGTGAAACATGTAGGGACGGAATAAAGTTGGTGATACTGTATAGTGAAGTTTTTATTAATTGACCTTCCGCCTACCACGAAAATAAGATTGGAAAAAAGGGTCAGTTGAAGAATAATTATTTCCATATATTTTTTCTAGATAATTTTATACGTTTTATTACAATTTAGATATTTCGCCAATAACTGAAGAAAATTTGAATACACATAATACATTATTCGAATACATAATAATCTTTGATTATTTCAATAAGAACTGAACATGAACACATTTACACATTTCGCGACGAGTCCCATTTTTCAAATTTGTTCACGTTTAATTCTTATTAATAACGAAATATGGAAATAATGAACATGCTTTTCTTGGTTTTAACTAAAACAGTACCAAGACGAATAACTCAATATATCTGAATATTTACATAAAACATTGTTTACTCGTTGGCACAATTTGTTTAAATTCTTCCGGAAAATATTTGGGAAATATTTTTAACAGAATCTGTAGAGAAAATTATTCAACTTTTCCGCGTATTATTGCAATATAAAAGTAGAAAAATAAACTGTCAGAACAACATACAGTGTGTTTAAAATGTAAAATTTACAATCCTCTCAGGTCCAAGTTTGACTGAATTTTATATGCTGCTATGACACTTCAACCGTAAATCTTCTCTTTTCTGAAAATAGACTTTTATGGACCCTTTCTTTATTCATGGTCTCTTCTATTATTAATGGTTGTTAATATTATAGTAACATTTCTATATTAAATCCGAAGCTGGATGCAAGTATGATATTCTTTTTATGATGATTAGATTGTTAGCCGTCGAGGTGATAAGTAAAGATGGAATGGTTGGGATTCGGCTAAAGAAACCTCAATATGATTTTTTTTAATAAAAAATCTATATTTTGGACGTTTCGGCTACTCATTGGTAGCCTTCGTCAGCTAAAATGACAAGAAAAACAGAAATTAATACAAAAAAAAAAGTTTATAATTGACATAAGTAAAAGAAATATAAATACACTTAACTAATTATAAAAGAACAATTTGGTCTTAAATTCATAGAATGAAAATCAAAAGAAACATAACAAAAAGAAGAAAAAAGGCTATTGTATTGAAGTTTATATAGGTAAATAGGTGCTAATAGTAACATTAATTAATTATAAGAAACAAATAAGATACTACATACCTATGGAAATTCCTGGAGGCAGAGGAAGACCAATGTTGACAGTTAAGTCACCACAGTGGAAGCGTCTAAGAAAAAAGGAATCTACTAGGGTAAATGAAACTGAAAACAAACCATGGGTGGGAGAAAGGTCGGTTGGGATCAAAAGGCCAGTTTATGACATTTTATGACAGGAAATGAGAGAAAGGTGTTAATGGAAGGATACACAAGGGGCATGGGAAAATACTAGATCGGAGGTCGGGAGAGTTTTTGAAAAATATTAGCGTACATAGGAGAAATGTTTTGTAGTTTATATTGTTGTAGTTTATATTCTTTTTAGAATTTCTTTTTATAGGAGTGCAACTACATCTCCAAATACATTCATGAATAAGTTTTGTAACCTTTAGTACTAGTATATAACATGAGGTGCATTATGGTAGTAATAATTTAATAAACATACGTATGTACTTGGGATGGCTTCTTCTATGTGACTTTTTGTAAACATTTTGTGGATTCTGGTCCACTCTGATGGTTCTCCTCATAAATCAAATATATATATATATACTAGCTGAATACCCGTGCTTCAACACGGCCGATAAGTATTTTTTATATTGAGTTAAATAAGATATGATCAAAATTAACGCTACTACATAATTTTGTACAGCTTATTATTGCACGGACTTTAAAGTTACCCAGGAAACACCATGTGGAGGTAAACGTGCTTGTTTCCTTGTTGGAGAGTTAAAAAAAAAAACAACAGCAACAACCGCTTAAAAAGTTAGGTGAACAGAGACTAATACACGTTGAAAAGCATAAAACTAACAAATTTGAAGTTTTAAGCACTTATCTCTTCGATTGACATCGCCCCACCGAACATTACAACAGAATCTTATTGTAGAGAATTTAGTAACCTTTCGAATAGCCGCCTTCCACTTACTACGAGTTCCACTTTGAAAACTTTGTATCACCATTCATACAATTTTTTTCCATATACTTCGTTTCTGAATACCCAAACAGAAAATTAGTTTTGAAAAGTATTTCTATCAATTTTTCTGGTAAATGACTACAGAACTCTCTTAAAAAATGGTTTCATTCGTTTTCCTACGTTAAGGAATCTTTCGCACAAATTTCGCTCCAAAAACCATGTTCCAGTAAACGGATTCAACTGGTTAACGAACTTGACCTTTTAAATAGGGAGAAAGATTTTTGTACCAAATGTTATCAAAATCGAACCATTTTTGAGCCGATAAGGAACTTCTTAATAATTCAAACCCCCCTAAAAGTACATTTGAATATCAAAAAAACCTTTCTTAGCGAGTGTTTACACTCTAAACGTATTGTCCGTGCAAAATTTCAAATTTTTGTGTCACGTGGTTCGGGATATTATTACCTCGGATGGGCCATCACCAGGGCGTAAACTCTATGAGGGGCAAAATCACATTTTATTTCTAGTAATTCAAGGACTGCCATCATAGTTGAAATTAACCTCAATTAAAAATAATATTATGAAATAGATAATGTACGGTAACAGCTGTTCTATATCGTCCTGACAACGTATTCTACCTAGGCTTGCCTGCTCTAACCAACTAAAACTTTAAACCCCTCTAAAAATACTTAAAAATTTGAATTTTAAAAAATCCTTTCTTAGCGAGCGTCTACGTTCTATAGGGAGTGCCCATGCAAAATTTCAAATTTTTCTGTCGAGCGGTTTGGGCTGGGCGATGATAGGTCAGTGAGTCAGTGAGTGATATTTGACAAATATATAGTATATATATATATATATATATATATATATATATATATATATATATATATATACTGTATACCGTAGATATATACGGTTGAAACGTATATATACATACATATATATATATATATATATATATATATATATATATATATATATATTTATATACACGTTTCAACCATGCGTTCAGAAGTTGGAATTAGCAGATGACCCCTATGTTTAGACAGATTGCTTTAAAAACAGTAAAAGGCTAATAAAAATGACACAAATCGCACTTTGATATATCTAGTACTAGCTGAATACCCGTGCTTCGTCACGGCAGATAAGTAGTTATTTTATTGCGTTAAATAATGTTTCATTAAAATTACGTTACTATACAATTCTGTGCAGTTTATTACAACACGGTTCCCGTCATACTATATTTTATTCAATGGGCGTTAAAATTTAAAAGTTTATGTTTCCAAGAAGTCATATGGTAACACCCAATATATTTACGAGTATTACCAAGGTTATAGGCGAGGAGGCTGTGCCATGGTTCCGGATATTATTACCTCGCCTGGAAAACCTAAGGATATGCCATACATCACGGTTTGACCGGGACTGTCCCGGTATTTTGCAATTGTTTCGGTGTCCCGCCCAGTTTTATAAATGTCCCGGAAAAGGCTGTAAGATGTAAAAAGTAATGAATTCATGTTTATAAGAATCTTTTTTAAATCGGTTACATTTCTACAATTAACATTTTTACTACTGCTCACAGTGTCAAAGAAATCAGAAGTAATCTAACTGTAAAACGCTGGAACTACCTGCACAGCGCTGCCAGCTGCCAGACACTACTATTTGGCTGAGAGATTGTTTTAATAAAATCAAGTAGCAAAAAAAGTTCCGTTCTTATTTTTAAGGTTTGGGTAGACTAACAGTTTAGGATTCCCCCTTCCCGTTAGTTGCTAGGCTTAAAAGTCACCAACCATTTTGCTTATAATTTGTACTCTTTTTATCCCCCCCCCCCCTGGTATGGCCATCCCATATTAATGTGTCTCGCTTTAACTCTCCAAAAATATGGCAAGCCTATCTGACGGGGACAGGCAGAAAAGAAACGCAATTAAAACTCTATGAGGGACAGTTAATTTCTAGTAATTCAAGGTCTGCCATCATAGTTGAAATTAACCTCAATTAGAAATAAAACTATGAGATAGATAATGTACGGTAACAGCTGTTATTTATCGTCCTAGCAACGCAGGCTGCCTAGGCTTTCCTTCTCTAACCAACTCAAACTTTAAACCCCCCTAAAAATGCTTAAAAATACGAATATCAAAAAATCCTTTCTTAGCGAGCGCGTACGTTATATAGGGAGTGTCCATGCAAAATTTCAAAATTTTCTGTCGAGCGGTTTGGGCTGGGCGATGATAGATGAGTGAGTGAGTGAGTGAGTGGTTGAGTGGTATTTGACAATTATATAGTAGATTAGCCACGTTTTTAGGCTTTAAATCTGAATATTTTAATTTAAATAAATCACAATATATTTAAACCAATTTAAAAAATATATGATTACGAAGATAAACAGTTTGGAAATTTTAAGCACCCCTTTTCCCGACTCAGATAGCCCCAATCGAATGATTTCAGACACCTTTTCAGTAAATTTACCTCTATCTGTGTCTAAACTCTTTGTTAGACGGTTAGAAAAATATAACCCTAGAACAGCTCGGTTCTGTAGATAAAATATTTTTTTGTGTAACATATGTATATGTAAATATAGATATATATTACGAAAAAAAAAATGATATTGTGCATCTAGCAATGAAACTAGCTATACAAAACAAAGAAATAACGATAATGGAGATGGGTGACATATTTGACTGTTTTCAAGAAATGTGGACAAGACAAAAATTTCGGCTTACTCCAAAAGAGCGGAGTGACAATGAAATTTCAACAGATATAAGCAGTTTTTACTTTCAGAAGAAAAGCGAGAAAAGAATTGTGGTTGAAAACAACGGATGAGTTGAACATTTTTCACACGTTTACTAATATATTGTATGTGTAAATGTTTCGCACGACAAATATTTTATTAACAGACATGGACAGTTTTAGCCTTTACATTTACTTTCGGAAATATCTCGAAAACGGCTGCAAAATAGTGGCAAGTGGAAGTCGAAAGACCAATCCATTATCTACAAAATAGGCTCATTGCTGAAAATGCCAATAGGACCTCTGCAGTTGGAAAAAGTCCGTCACGCAGGAGCTGCATAACTAAGCACTTTCCTCAGAATTTGGGTAGTGTAGACTGCTTTCCAGAACAATTTGCTTAAAATATCCTACATAAATAAAATAAAAACGTGAATAGTTCTCATTTTGTAATGAGTAACTGATCAATTATTAATTTGCATCCAGAGTTATGTTTACACATGGTACCTACTACACTACGTAATAAATACAAAAATCCTCATATTATCGTATTTTGATCTAACGCAGGAACAGGATACAGTCACTCTAGTGGTAGAAAGCGCTCCTTGCGGCGGCTTTGTGAACCTACGTCTGCCGGCTTTTCTATTCAAATATATTACAAATTAAACCCCCGCTTTCCGATTGACCGATTCAGCTCATTTTTACAACACTTCTTTCTCATGAGTTACCCACGACGTATACAGCGTTTCGTTACAATACAGCAGAAATTACGACCGGTATGAGTATATTAGGAATTTGGGTCCGGAGTAAACCCTCCCTTCTAATGAACCGATTTAGTTTCTTTTTACAACACATATTTACCTGTAGATTACCACTACGAATACCGAGTTTCGTCGAAATATACCAAAAATCACGGCTGGTAGTGGCGAATTGGTATTGTGGGTCCGGAGTAAACCCCCCCCCCCCCCTCCTAATGAACCGATTTCGTTTATTTTTACAACACATATTCACCTGTGGATTAGCACTACGAATACCGAGTTTCGTCGAAATATACCAAAAATCACGGCTGGTAGTGGCGAATTGGTATTGTGGGTCCGGAGTAAACCCCCCCTTCTAATGAACCGATTTAGTTCATTTTTATATCTCACTTTTCTCTCTATATTAACACTACGAATACCAAGTTTCGTTGAAATATAACAAATATTACGGCTGACATAGTCAAATAAGTGTTTTGGGTTCGTGGTAAACCCCCCCTTCCGGTGGACCGACTTTGGTGGTTAACGAACTCGTTCAATCGTTTGCTAATTGAATGCTATATACCAAGTTTCGTGACGAAAAAACAAAAACTCTGGCCGCTATCGTGTTAACAGACATATATATATATATATATATATATATATATGCATATATATATATATATATATATATATATATATATATATATATATATATAAATTTTAACGGGGGTCATTTTCGGTGTCTACTAGGTAGGATCGATAAAGATTTGAAGAAATTTTTCAAAAATTCCGTCATGAGTCCAACCTCAATAGCTACTTCCCTTCGGAGGAAAGTGCTAAAACCTTTGATTGATATTTGGGAAGATTTGGCTTTGTTCCATTGAAGACAAACTATTTGACTGTTTCTATTCTGGGCGTGGCAAATCACTCTGAAAATAAGGAGTAACATAAAACTCTCCAATAAATTTCCTGTTGACGACCACGAATGCAGATTGTAGTTGCAGAAAGTTGCGCAAACCTGCGGAAATGAATTAATGATCTCGCGAAAATTGATTAAGTATGCGACGTTGATGCATTTGACCCACATCCAGCTGGAGGATGTTTCATATAGCCTCCATAGAAATGAGCCAGTGCAGCTAGATGCTTTCTTTGTATTGGAGAACAGATCATGCTAGTCGATATTTGACCCACTTCTCATGACAAGAATTTACAGCTTATTGTAAAGAAAGTAGATTGCATTTTTAAAACAAATGCTATCTTATTGGAGGTTACTTCAGACTTACAGAAGTGTATGTGTCTTTATCTTGCTCAGGCACAAGATTTGTGATTTATTGTTGATTATGAATTATATTTATTTCTGAGTTGTGGAGATGCGCATACTTCTGCAGTGATCAAAGGTAGACAAATCGGGGGACTTATGTTCCTATGCAGTAGATTGGTGATTATGTGGCCTTCCACATATCAGAGTTTGAGGTGATAGTATGTTGTATGTGCGTTTTTCAAGCTATGTGAGAGCCCCGGAGCCACAAATTTTTCACTTCCTATATGTATCCAATATACGATGTATCAGGTATATTGGATATATGGACCAATATACACGAAGGGGCAAAATAATTTAGTTCATTAAATTTTTCTCTTTGTAAGGGATCTTCCTCGCTCCTCTAGCGCCTAAAACGACTCTGTAATCTTCATTAATTCCCAGGATCCTAAAAGCGAAAAGTCGAGCCTTCCGACAAGAGACACAACAGAGGTGTACTGTTCTAGTTCTTTGACATTTTCTTTTAATCAAATGTTCCTGGCGCCTATATGCTCTTTAGTTTGTTTGCAGACTTCATCTGCATCGAGGCGTCCGATAAAGCAGAAATTGGTACCTTGATATTCAATTGGGTAAAATATAATAGTTTCCTTGTTCGATATTTCGTTGTAACTGTATGCTCTTTAGTTCAGCGGCAGCCTTTTACCGGGCCCAGGCGTCTCAGAAACCTGTATCAGTGCCTAGGACTGTACCTAGACAGCTATAGAGTTCCTTGGCCTCCTTGGCTTCTCCGAAGTTGAATGAATTTTTTCGGCATATATTGAATGTTGATGCCGAAGAATCTATAAGGATCCTGTTTTCCAAGACTCATTTGTTCATTTTAATGTCTCTATGGAAGGATGGAAGAGTCAATCCTGAATGTCAGAAGCCCACATAGATCCCTCCAATATTCCAGCATTGGTCCGAGCGTCCCAGAAACCCAAAATCGCAGCCGGGGACTGCGGCGGGGGGCAGCGCTATGTAGTTCTTTAGGTTTTTTCTCGCCGGAGCGGGGCGGCGCGCGGGTCGATAGGCCGCGCATATTGACATTGCTGCGCGTGACGTCACAACCCCCACCTCTTCCTCAGCAGAGCCCGGGCTGGATCAGTCCCTCGCACGGCCCCAAGTAGCCCGGTTCTTCAGCCGATACATGTCCTACTGAATTTCTATTAATATCTTGTTTTTTTTTAGTCGGATCCGCGAACTCTTTACCTTTTCAAACTCCGCAAAATTTTTTTTAACAAAAATTACAAAGTAAATTTTCAATAAGGCCAAACCGAGTGTTCCTGTTTTTATAAAAGGGGTGTTGATTTCTCTCTGTTATTGACTCTACTCTGATAAGAAATTTGCAAGAATGTTCCGAGCATATGGAACTGCCCCGGTAGAGGTGCCGGACGTTATCTACCCCTGGAACACACCACTTTTCAACAAAGGTAAGACAAAATCATTTTTTTACCCATCTTTTTTATTTTTTTAAATTTACCGATACTTTAAATATGGCATATTCGAATATTCAGTCCCTGCGTGAAATAATGAGCTTGCTGACTAAATAATTCACAAAAATATTTTTAATTTAGTTTAAAATACAATGGTATGTTTAGAGGATGAATTGTAATTCGATATATGCGAATATTTATAGAATATATAGTTTACTTGAGCTATTTGGAGCTCTTTTGTTATTTTTCTAAGAGTATACAAGGCTTAAAGTGTTATAAAATGACTAGATTGATACATTATCTGGGTGAAATAATAATTTATAGTTTTAGCTGCATTAACGTTTTTTTTTTTTTAATAAATTGACACTTATATATTTGAATGTTGTGATAATTTCATCGGTCTCTATAATCAGTAGTGATAATATCGGGAACAGGGTTGCCCTCTGTCGGGTTGTTGCGAAATGTGAACATTTTCGGTCTGGCCCAGCCCTTCTGACTCTCCTGCTATTCGGAAGCGTCTAGATACTCCCAGCAGGTCGACTCATCTTGTTGAATTATTCTGACATACAGCGGATAGTTCGGGTAAAAAAAAAAAAAAAACAGAGAGCGATTTATGCTTCGGGCCTGGCGCTGATAACAGGCTAGGCGCCATCTTGGACCTCTGGCGAGCATATCAGACAACATTACGTTTACAGATGCTCACAGCTGTTACCTTTTGTATCGACCTGATAGCTGGCCTACAGATTTGCTGGACGAAACTCCCCAAAGTCCACCGCAGACTTTGGCACCCGAAGTACATGATATACTTCTTGGTATATTCTTCACAAGTCACGATCCTTACTGGCTCATCCATACTTGGTGAATTATTCCATATATCTGTAAATAGATAAGATATCCGAAAAAAATTACTCAAATAATGTTTTCCCATAGATTTTAAGTAAATTTTCTGCAACATATATTGATAGTGACAGTGCAAATTGTGTTTAAATAACATTACCGTTGAAACATTTTCAAATCTCATTTATCCTCATTCCTGGATGTGAAGTTTGAAAATGTTTACATAGACATGAATTGAACCGAAATTTTCGTCGGAACTTGTAATATTCAGAATATTGTTAGTAATTTCAAAGATGCAATTAAAACCTTATATTAATGTTGTGAATATTGAAGATCATTCGAAGTATACGAAGACCAAGTTTAATTAATTTTCTATTCACTAGTTGTTTTCTTCATTAATCTTTATATTAATATTGAGAATATTAAAACTCATTCGAAGTATACGAAGACCAAGTTTAATTAATTTTCTATTCACTAGTTGTTTTCTTCATTAATCTTTATATTAATATTGAGAATATTAAACATTATTTGAAGTATACGAATACCAAGATTAATTAATATTCGATTCACTAGTGTCTTTTTTTTCATAAATCTTTATATTAATATTGAGAATATTAAAACTCATTTGAAGTTAACGAAGACCATTTCAATTCATTCTGAATACAGTAGTTGCTATCTTCATATATTCTTATATTAATATTGAGAATTTTAAAACTCGTTTGAAGTTCACGAAGACCAAGTTTAATTAATTCTGAATACACTAGTTGTTTTCTTCATACATTCTTATATTAATATTGAAAATTTTAAAACTCGTTTGAAGTTTACGAAGACCAAGTTTAATTAATTCTGAATACACTAGTTGTTTTCTTCATACATTCTTATATTAATATTGAGAGTGTTGACAGGAATTTGAAATATACTAAGTCCAAGTTAATTAATGTACTGTTCATTAGTTCGTTTCTACATTGTTCTAACATTAATATTCAGAATATTATTAGCCATTTGAAACGTATGATATTTTAATTAATTTTTACTTCATTAGTTCTTTCTTTTATTCATATTTTTATTAATAATTTAAATATTGTTAGTCCTCTGAAACATCGTAAGATTATGTTTAATAATTTCTTTGTTTACTAGTTATTTTATATATAAGTCCTTATAATAATAAAATACCAAGTTTATTTAATTCACTGTTCAATTGTTCTGTTCTACATAGTTCTAATATTTATATTGAGAATATTATTTTAAAGGTACGAAGATACAATATAGTTAATAAATAGTTCACTAGTAGTTTTATTCAAAGTTCTTAATATTAATATTGAGAATATTATTAACCATTTTAAAGGTACGAAAATAAAGTACAATAAATTCTTAGTTCACTATTTGTTTTATTCAAAGTTCTTAATATTAATATTAAGAATATTAGTATCCATTTAACAGGTACGAAGATACAGCATTGTTAATTCTCAGTTAACTAGTTGTTTTATTCGAAGTGCTTAACATTAATACTGAGAATATTACTAGCCATTTTAAAGGTTCGAAGATACAGTATTATTAATTATCAGTTAACTAGTTGTTTTATTCAAAGCTCTTAACATTAATACTGAGAATATTACTAGCCATTTTAAAGGTTCGAAGAAACAGTATTATTAAGTATCAATTAACTATTTGTTTTATTCAAAGTTCTTAACATTAATACTGAGAATATTATTAACCATTTTAAAGGTACGAAAATAAAGTACAATAAATTCTTAGTTCACTATTTGTTTTATTCAAAGTTCTTAATATTAATATTAAGAATATTAGTATCCATTTAACAGGTACGAAGATACAGCATTGTTAATTCTCAGTTAACTAGTTGTTTTATTCGAAGTTCTTAACATTAATACTGAGAATATTACTAGCCATTTTAAAGGTTCGAAGATACAGTATTATTAATTATCAGTTAACTAGTTGTTTTATTCAAAGCTCTTAACATTAATACTGAGAATATTACTAGCCATTTTAAAGGTTCGAAGAAACAGTATTATTAATTATCAATTAACTAGTTGTTTTATTCAAAGTTTTTAACATTAATACTGAGAATATTACTAGCCATTTTAAAGGTTCGAAGAAACAGTATTATTAATTATCAATTAACTAGTTGTTTTATTCAAAGTTCTTAATATTAATACTGAGAATATTACTAGCCATTTTAAAGGTTCGAAGATACAGTGTTATTAATTATCAATTAACTAGTTGTTTTATTCAAAGTTCTTAATATTAATATTGTGGATATTGTATGAAATTTCAATAGTACGATGAAAATACTTATGTAATTAGTTTTAGTTTTAATAGAAGATTTATTGATTTATCATAATTAAAATTTTGAAAACATTCTTAGCAATTTGAGTGAAACCAAGACAAGATTTAATTGCTTATGGGCTCACAATGGTATTTTTTGGTATCCTGAATATTGTTAGCCATTCAAAAAGTACGAAGACTAGATTTAATTAGTTCTGAGTTTATTAATTGTGATATTGATACTTGATGTTAATTAAAACTTTGAGAACTTTTTTATTCCTTTGTATATAACAAAGACAAGACTTAATTGTTTCTTAGATAAAGGAGCTTTCTCGATACTTGTTAATTATAATATTCCTATCCTTTTCATAAACGAGAAGACAAAGTGCAAATACTTACTTACTTAAAGTTCAAATTATATTCTTTTACTATTTACTCAGAGTACGTCTTCTGCCTTTCATAGATATTACTAATTTTTTTTTAACAATTAATTTTCTCCAATTGCGAAACATTAAAATTATAAATGATTCCATTATTATCAGATTAACTCATATTTATAAAAAAAAATCCTTACTATGAGTGGACTGCGAAAAAGAAAGGCAGGAAAGAAATTCATTTATTAATTAATTTTATTTTAGTATCCAATTTTATAGCAATGCATTGACCTAAAACCTGAAAATTGAGAGATTGAGATTTAAAATTTTTGTTTGCTCTAAAAGCGTCTAGGAAGAGGTGTCTTTAAAAAAATGAATCGTATATATATATATATATATATATATATATATATATATATATATATATATATATAAAGATCTTCTGGCACTTACGACATACAGTACAGGCTGGAATAGCTCCGCTCGCCGAAAAAATTCACTATCTTGTATGTAGTGTGGTAATCTACAAAAAAACATTATGCATATTTTATTATTATGTCGTATTATATATCTGGTTAGTTGGTATATACTATATTATACAGGCTACCAAGCAGATCAATTTTACTAACCATGTTACGTTACACTCACGCAAATGCAAATATTCGTCTTGTCTGTACAATGGTGAAAATCAATCCGTCTTGCAATATCTTTCCGTTACATACATTAGAGACACCAAATTCACTCTCAAATCTATTTCCGTCTACCTGTATATCCTAGGACATTTTTACCACTATAAGGTTGGCCGTGGCTACCTTTGGAATTTATTGAGAAGAAACAAAATGATGAATGCTTGATCCATTTAAAAGGAAAAACCTTTAGCCTTTCTTGAGTCCTAGGGAATTGATGTACGATTGCGAAAGGGAAGAAATACCGATTGTTTATTGTTTCCGATTCTTCAAGTACTAGTCAGTTGGCCAGTGTCCAAATGTTTATCGTACACTCTGACCGTTAAATAATTGTTTTTAAACAAAAATTAGGTCAAAATGTACAAATTTTGTGTTTCCTTAAATCTCATTTATACACACATTAACGAGGAGTCCATCAGAGATTGTAGCTTGATTATGAGTTGCTGGCCGAGTGGCTAATAGGTTGGCGTTTCAAGAACTGGTTAGCTTTGCTGAAAAGAAGCTTCGGAGTGTTTGACATTTAGAAATTTACGAAACTGAATTAATTAGGCCGACAACTCGGAGAAGAAGGCTCTGATTTCGTCAGGCTTTGATAACGGGAAAATTGTTTGTGATTTCTTAGAGAGGCTGGCTATCGTTTATCTCCGTTTGTCCCTTGTTGGAATTTGATACGAAACATTTCTCCAGTTTTCGTTAGTGAGGTTCTGTTAGTTTTCGTTACGAACTATCGATATCTAATCTGTCGTTTTTCTATGTTCCTCCTACTGATACTTGTTATCATTGTTATCAATGGAGAACAAAATATTACAGTTGACGTTAAGGAGGGAATCCAGCTTAAGACGTCGTACAGTGGGACCAAACGACATTTCGTGTTTCAAAAAATGTTTGAACATCCAAATCTTAACTGATTTGAATACTTTTTTTTAAAAAAAATGAAAGCTAATAAATTTTAAAACAACAATGTCTAGTTTTGGGGTCTCCCGTGGCCTAGTGGCTAGCGCCTTGGATTCATAAGCGGGAGATGGTGGGTTCAATTCCCAACCTCCGGCAGGAGTTTTATCATCCCACGGCTCGCTGGTGAAATTCCTCGCTGCACCCTGGATGTCGGCGCTAATGACCTAGATGTAGATGCGCCGTAAAAAAACAAAAAAAACAACAACAATGTCTAGCCAGATTTTTGTTTTTTATTTCCCTTGTTTATTGAATTACGTGTCAATAATGTGTGAAGTTTTACAATTGAACATAAAATAATGTTTTATTTTTCCTCTTACTTAATACCAGCACTGATATCGTTGAAATTCAACATTCAAATCCTGATTAGACTTGGAAAAAATCAAAATCAAAATTTTTAAATCATTCAAAAATCATATTATTTCAATTAATCTCGTTGTTGATATTTTTCTCTGTAGATGAACAAAACGACTATTGAGTTTCGTTGAAATATAACAAACATTACGGCTGGTAGTGGCAAATAAGTAGGTAATTCGGGTCCAGAGTAAACCCCTCCTTTTAATGTACCGATGTAGTATTTTTTTTACACACACTCACAGTTTTCTATTAAGATTGCCACAACGAATACCGATTTTCGTTGCAATACAAAAACAATTGCTGCCGGCTTGGGAAAATAACTACTTTAGGTCCTGATTAAACCCCACTCCCCTTCATATGGACCAATTTTGCTGGTTATCGAACTATATACCAAGTTTCGTGATGATAAAACAATAAACTCTGGTATGTATCGTGTTAACGACAGTTTACGAAAAGTTTGACTTGATTCTTTACATTGTCATAACGTTTTTATTTATGAACCGATTGACATGATTCAAACACTAAATGTTAAGTGATACTTATTACAATATATCAGTGAAAACCGCAATTCAATCAGATAAGCTGTTTCTGAGACTATGGCCTGGCTGATGAAACTCTACAGGATTCCAGCGAAATACATCAGGAAAAAGTGAGGAATACCACCGCTGGAGAAAAATGCCGTTCCATCCAAAAATTTTATTTTATTTATCTTTATTGAAATTTACAACCTGTACAGAGAACAACATGTAAATAGTACTGTAATAACTCATGGATACATAGGAGGGGAGAATACAACCATTGTTCAACTCCCTATTAGATATAATATTTATATAAAAATACGAAAAAGATGTAATAATGTTTGGCTCATTTTCTGTGTTTACAATTGTTCACTAGTTTAAGAAACAATTTATTTACAAATTAAATCCTATTTACAAGCGAAAAAAATATAATAATAAAAAAAATATATAAAAACAATAAATAAATAAAAAATAAGAAAAGTAAATAAATAAGAAAAAAAAAATCAGTGTATATGGAAGTTATGTTATAATGTTGTCTCGGGGCCAGCGCCTTTGGAGACGACGTGGGGGAACATCAGGGATTGTATCAGAGGAGAGGAGATTTCCAAGAGGATTCGGATGAGCAGAGAGTTTGGTGTAGAATGTTAGGAATCGGGATTTGACTAGTTCTTGTACGGTTGGGATTTGTAGGTCTCGATGGATAGTAGAATTTGAAACATAAAAAGGAGCATAAAGGATTCTACGGAGGACTTTTGATTGGAAGCGATGTATTATATTGATATTTGATGGTTTCGCTGTCCCCCACAATTCAATACCGTAGGTCCAGATTGGTAGTATGATAGCCTTGTATATTGTTAGTTTGTTATTGATGGTCAGTTTTGATTTGGGCCTGAGTAGTCGTCGAAGTAGTCCATGGAAATATAAATATAAGTATGAATTTTGTAAACTGCTTGAAAGAAGATTGCACGTTGAATAATAGTTAGTTGCGTGAAAATAAACAAACCATCAACCTCAGTCGGAGAAAACGTTTCTTGAAGTTTTGTAATTGCTGGTTTCATTCTACTCTAGTCGTTTAGAACAACGCTATGATGAGTGCGAGTTGGCGTTTTTTAATTTCATTACTTTATAACTAATGAAAATTATTATATATAGTTTTTGATTGCACCATCCTAATGAGATAATAGCTCCATCGTCTATGAAATGCGTCATCCTTGCGAGTTTCCATAAAGCGCTAGGTCCATAAACACAATTTTCCGGTTCAAAAATTCTGTTGTTTAATGTACTTGGCAATTATAGAAGTTTTCTCGCTCTAAAGTTCATCTAAGTCGGACTGTTTTTGAGGGAGTTAGGGAGTGAACAGATGTGGACTTTTTTACATGGACGTCATGAGGCCGACGTCATCGGCTGGTTCCCTCCCTACGCAGGGAGAGAAGAAGTGTACTAAAAATAACATTCAAATCCTGGTTTCATATTTAACATAGCACTAAGTATTTGAACATTGACAATTTATTTGACTCAATTTAGACACTAGCCAAAAATATTACCGAAGTCATTTCCATGAATTTGACAATCTAACTACCTCACCCATATGTCGAATCTGCCCCTACAGCTGATTTGTAGGAAGAGGAAGTATGTTGGGTGCGGCTAGCGAATATAACATACATATATGTATTAGATAAAGGGAGGTTATGTGAGTCGTGTTTTTGTTTGGATGTGAAGTGAAAAAGCAGAACTAATCGCCTTCTTCCATAGCTAACCTGGAAGATTCATTCCATTTGCTGACCCCTTCCAATGTGCCTTTGCACAGCTTAATCTTTTTTCAGACCCTCTGTTTATTTTTATGTTCGCTTCGCACTGCTTTTTTCTATCTTCTTTTTATTTTATTTCGCCCCGAGTCTTAATGAGTTGGGGATAGAGCCCCCCTACCCCCATAAAAATGTCTGAGCTCCCCCACTTCAAGAAGCAGATATAGGAGTGGATAGGAATGAACATAAGTGAAGCCTGTATTAGAACTTGACTGTGATTCGTGTTGATCAATCGACAACGCAGCAATACGTCAGGGAATTAAAAAAATGTCCGACTCGCAGGAACTGCGTCATCTTAGCGCGGTTACGTACAACTCAAAGAAATGGAATAGATTAGCAACACAAATCACAGGAAACTGACAGTAGCCAACTTACACAGAAGCGGATAAATCATAATCTGGGGTCTTTTTGCGAAGACCACATCCAGTTACTTTTGAAGTAGCAGTTGTGATTGTATCAGTGATTCAGCGCATGCGCATAACTCCTTTGCCTTCCTATTGGAGGATTCCGATGACCAATTGTATTGGTTCTTGCTGGGAGTAAAGTAACCTTCAACAGTGAATTAACTTTTGTTTATGGAAAAGCTCTGCTTATGTTAGTGAACAAAAATGAGTCTTTTACAATTAGTTCGCGTTGTTCCTCACTAAGAAAAAGGGATTGGTTTCTTACTCGGAAAAATCAACGGAATCCTATTAATTTTAGCGAGTTGGATAGACTAGAGTTGCTAAAATTAATAGAATTCTATTAATTTTAGCAAGTTGGATTGACTAGAGTTATGATGTCTTCTTGAGCGATTCGTAGCGAGCGGAAACGCATAGCAAGCATGCCCTTAATGCTGAATAAATGTAAAATATCCAAAAAGAGAGAGAGATAGAGAGAGAGAGGGAGAAAAGGAATAAAATGTGTGTTTACAAATATCATTGTTTATGTTATCCTTCATAACCTGCAAAACAGTTAACTTTAATGCTTAATAACTTTTTTCGTAGTTGAGAGAATTGATTTTGATCATATTAACCTTTTTATTAATAAATATTGCTTGCCATTATCTAATATGAACTATAACCGTAGATAATGAGTCAAGTAGTAATAGATAACCAGCAAAGAACCTATAAGCTAATCAGTAAGCTTATCAGCGAGTACGAGTAACTGTTATAAATCACTACTGCTACTGCAAAAGTAACTGGATGTGGTCTTCGCAAAAAGACCCCATAATCTGTATAAGTTAATACAATTATTACTTACTCTTCGACTACTGCTGAGAAGGCTCTATTCTAAACAACCAAAAATTCATTTTAAGTATTTTGTTTACTAGCAAATATGTGCTTCATGGCGAATTCCATTCTGTCGTGGGTTAAATATTTCTATAACATAAGAAATAACGATATCTTCAGTTGGAGGCTATGAGGAAGGTTATATAGATAGGAGAATTTAAAATACAAAGGGCTAGAAAAATGCAATCTGCGATTCATGGAATGTTTAACGTCCTATATAGCTCTCAATTCTGATTCTACAGGATAAAGGATACTCCTCAAGAGATGTTTTTCCTCAGAAACTGAGCATATTCCTCGACAAGGTAAGAACTTCAATAAATATGAAAATTTACCTCGTAGACTTCCCCGCTCGAAGTCATCACAAACATTATGGTCTTCGGGTTTTGATCGTGTCATCATTTTTTTCACCATGAACCATAAGGGTGTCCAAAAAAAAAAAAAAACTTCGTGAGTCGTTGCAGGATAAAAAAAGTCCGTCACGCAGGAGCTGCATAACTAAGCACTTTCCTCAGAATTTGGGTAGTGTAGATTGCTTTCCAGAACAATTTGCTTAAAATATCCTACATAAATAAAATAAAAACATGAATAGTTCTCTTTTAAATTTGTAATGAGTAACTGATCAATTAATAATTTGCTTCCAGAGTTATGTTTACACAGTCACTCTAGTGGTAGAAAGCGCTCCTTGCGGCGGTTTTGTGAACCTACGTCTGCCGGCTTTTCTATTCAAATATATTACAAATTAAACCCTCGCTTTCCGATTGACCGATTCAGCTCATTTTTACAACACTTCTTTCTCATGAGGTAACCACGACGTATACCGCGTTTCGTTACAATACAGCAGAAATTACGACCGGTATGAGTATATTAGGAATTTGGGTCCGGAGTAAACCCCCTCTTCTAATGAACCGATTTAGTTTATTTTTACAACACATATTTACCTGTAGATTACCACTACGAATACCGAGTTTCGTCGAAATATACCAAAAGTCACGGCTGGTAGTGGCGAATTGGTTTTGTGGGTTCGGAGTAAACCCCCCCCCCCTCCTAATGAACCGATTTCGTTTATTTTTACAACACATATTTACCTGTGGATTAGCACTACAAATACCGAGTTTCGTCGAAATATACCTAAAATCACGGCTGGTAGTGGCGAATTGGTATTGTGGGTCCGGAGTAACCCCCCCCCCCCTCCTAATGAACCGATTTAGTTCATTTTTATATCTCACTTTTCTCTCTATATTACCACTATGAATGCCAAGTTTCGTTGGAATATAACAAATATTACGGCTGACATAGTCAAATAAGTGTTTTGGGTTCGGGGTAAACCCCTCCTTCCGGTGGACCGACTTTGGTGGTTAACGAACTCGTTCAATCGTTTGCTAATTGAATGCTATATACCAAGTTTCGTGACGAAAAAACAAAAACTCTGGCCGCTATCGTGTTAACAGACACATATATATATATGCATATATATATATATATATATATATATATATATATATATATATATATATATATATATATATAGATACATATAAATTTTAACGGGGGTCATTTTCGGTGTCTACTAGGTAGGATCGATAAAGATTTGAAGAAATTTTTCAAAAATTCCGTCATGTGTCCAACCTCAATAGCTACTTTCCTTCGGAGGAAAGTGCTAAAAAACGAGAAAAAAAGTCCTTTGGGCATATATCTCGTTTTTTCTTCGTTTTCATGAAAAGCTAAAAAACAATTATGAAATGGGAGCCTTTCATAAGGCCTATATAAAAATCATTAATATTAGTATATGTTTTATCCCCCCCCCCTCTAACCCTACACCTCCCCCTTTTCCCCGGAAACAGAAAAAAAACGAGATTAATGCAAAAGGACTTTTATTCTTTATTTTTTTTTTTTATCTTGCATCGATGTTTGGCCATTTATATTGGAGACACCACGTACAGCAGGGGTCTCCCGTGGTCTAATGGCTAGCGCCTTGGATTCATAAGCGGGAGATGGTGGGTTCGATTCCCAACCTCCGGCAGGAATTTTATCATCCCACGGCTCGCTGGTAAAATTCCTCGCTGCACCCTGGATGTCGGCGCTAATGACCTAGATGTAGATGCGCCGTAAACAAAAAAAAAAAAAAAAAACCACGTACAGTAAGTTTTGGCATTTCGGAGCACGTTAATAACTTGTAATAAAACCCCCTCTCCTAATCGACCTAATTTTGCTTGATACCAAGCTCGTCCTTTCGTTGATTGTGGGGACGATGCCGCGTTTCGTGTTTAAAAAACGAACATTTTCGACGCTATCATGCTAACACACATGAACACCTTTACTAGTCTACATAAATGTTTAGTCCAGTTTCAAATATACTTTCAGGCTTCCTTGTGAACCCTAATTTGTGGACTTTAGACATTCATACAACACATTCTGGGAATCAATTCTGGTAGAATGGATTAGTCTGCAAAAAAGATTCCTTAAATATAAATTCTTTTTTTTTTTCAGGTGCTGACATATTTTTTTATCTTCACCAAGGTACATGCGTTACTTCTGAAATAAATTATATTTTGATATTTAAACAATATAAAACAATATATATATATTGTTTTAAGCGTATGTACCTATAACCCGAAGTGCTTACGCATTTTGTTTAATTCCTATACAAATGGACTCCTTGGTTCAACCTTGTATTGTATGCTGTGATAGACCCCTTCGTCTATATATATATATATATATATATATATATATATATATATATATATATATATATATATATATATGTATGTATGTTTTGTTTTAAGTTCTTCGCTGGGGTTGAAATGATTGATTGGTGAGACGCCCTCTCTCTCCAGCGGTGTTCTGTCTCTCCTTTCTGCAATATTTCGCCGGTTTACTCTCCGGCTTCGTCAGGCTGAGTTCATCCATCCTTGATGGTTGGTCATTCCCTTGCCAACCATCAAGGATGGATGAAGTCAGCCTGACCAAGCCGGAGATGAAACCGGCGAAATATTGCAGAAAGCAGAGAAAGAACACCGCTGAAGAGAGAAACCGTCTCACCAATCAATCACACACACACACACACACTCACACATATATATATTGTTGTAGCGAATAATTAATATTATTCGCTACACACCATTATATAATACTAACTGATTTTCCAATGGGGTTTCAACTTAGGGGAAGAAAAACACTGCTCAGTATAAAGTTAAGTTATCATTGTTTTGTCCTACCCACTATAATCAGCCAGGGCAGTTTTGATGGTATATCATGGAAAATTCAGAGAAAGTTCTATTTTATGTATCTGTTTGTTAATTACTCGTTTCTAATTTTTATTTTCATTGACTTTGTAAATAATCCTAATATAAAAATATTTGTATCTATACTATTTTTTTTGACAGAAATGGTGTAAAATGATCTATTAATACTTTTTACTTGATTTAATGTTTTAAATTTTAATTTTGATTATTTTTCATGTGGGTTAAGATTCCGCCTCTTCTTAAACAGTATTTTATCATTTTGTTTTTTATTTATTTAGCTTTTTTTCAATAATGTAATGTGAATACATTCTTAATAAGAAGATAAATTTATTCTTGCTGAAAATGTGTGGATAACTCTCTAGCTTGCCCACACCTTATTTATAATGCAATTATGTATTATGAGGTTCATGCAATATTATAGATCTTTATCAGATATTAAATTAAAAAAAATGTCCATTACTTTTAAATTTTAAGCTAGAGAAGTTTTCATTTTAAATGTTAAAGGTTAAAAATATTGAAAATGAACACTCCTCACCCACACGTTATTAACTATAAGTTATAAAAAAAGACTTCCTTTTTAGCCAAAATCATAACTACGATTCAGTTGTTGCCTCCCTCCTCCCTCTGATAACACAGACGTTTACCCTCCCTCTGATAACACAGACGTTTACCCTCCCTCTGATAACACAGACGTTTACCCTCCCTCTGATAACACAGACGTTTACCCTCCCTCTGATAACACAGACGTTTACCCTCCCTCTGATAACACAGACGTTTACCCTCCCTCTGATAACACAGACGTTTACCCTCCCTCTGATAATATGACCTAACGTATATGATGCCGTGGGAATGAAACATTGCCATTATACATGACATAGTCATATGCTAGGTCGCAACTCCCGAAAATAGTGCTTAATGCACGCACGTGCGGCATTAGAGGTGTCTTGCGAAGAATCTTATTCGTCCCAACGATCAAAATATGTGATAGGCCGACCAATAACTTTACTAATCAGCATCTTTCTGTAAGAATTCGTCTGAAAAATAATAAATTATCCATGCTGACGAGAAGAGTTTATTACATTGAATAGACTATTTCCTTGAAGAAAATGATACTTTACCACTTACTTCTACTGCTGAATTAGAAAATGTTCAGGTTTAGTTGCCAGGCATAATTAAAGAGAGTAATTAAAAACATCAGGTCTAGTCGTCAACCCTTCGTCAACGTTGGCAAACTTCAACCCTTCGTCGACGTTGGCAAACTTCAACCCTTCGTCAACGTTGGCAAACTTCAACCCTTCGTCGACGTTGGCAAACTTCAACCCTTCGTCGACTTTGGCAAACTTCAACCCTTCGTTAACGTTGGCAAACATCAACTCCGCGAGCCTAGTATGCTTCTGATTCTTTTAACATCCATTAAACGGGAATTATACCATGATTTCTCATCATCATGTATCTAGACATGGAAATGTAGAGAGCAAGACATTAGATCCAGTAATAAAACTTAACTGCATCTTTCAACAACCAATTACCCGGGGCTATTATATGCCATGGTTTCTATTTACCGACGCGCGATTTTAAAGAGCAAGACTTTGGATCGAGATATAAACCTTAACTGCATTTATCGAAAACCGTTTACCCTTGGCTATACCATGATTTGTATGTCTAGATGCGCGAGCGATTTTTAAGACTAAGACATTAGATCCAGATATGAACCTTAACTGCATCTTTTAACACCCATTTACCCTTGGCTATACCATGATTTGTATGTCTAGACGCGCGAGCGATTTTTAAGACTAAGACATTAGATCCAGATATGAACCTTAACTGCATCTTTTAACACCCATTTACCCTTGGCTATACCATGATTTCTATGTCTAGACGCGCGATTTTGAAGAGCAAGACTTTAGATCCAGATATGAACCTTAAGTTCATCTTTCAACGCCTATTTACCCTTGACTATACCATGATTTCTATGTCTAGACACGCGATGTTGAAGAGCAAGACATTAGATATAGATATGAACCTTAACTTCATCTTTCAACGCCTACTTACCCTTGACTATAACATGATTTCTATGCTTGGACATGGGATTTGTAAATCGAGACATTAGATCTAGAAATGAATCTTAACTGCATCTTTTCAACGCCCCTTTGCTCTTGATGATTCCTATATCTCGTTATGGGAGAAGATCAGAAATGAATTCAACCCATTTGCTCTGGATGATTCCTATGTTTATAAATGTTATTTTGAGGAGGAAGATATAATATCGTTTAGTAAAATATTACTGCATCACTGAACATAGATTTTCCGGGGCTTAAATGTATCATATGTTCACATTTCCTAGGCGTCATACTTTATTATGCCCATAGTTCCCTCGTATTGTCTTTTCTTTTTTCTTGGTTAATTTTCTGTTACCATGGAGGGATGTAAACAGAAAATGTGCTTCAGTCCACTGGAACACTATTTGTTACTGTTTGAATGGAAAAGTTTAAAAGCCTTGTCGTCAAAACTAACTGCACACGATGCTCCCCTCCCCTTTTGCATTTGAATAGACAAGACTTGCTACTCAAGTATCGCCTTATCGGAAAGGCTGCTTTTAGCGCTTTCCTCCGAAGGAAAGTAGCTATTGAGGTTGCACTCATGACGGAATTTTTGAAAAATGTCTTCAAATCTTTATCGATCCTACCGAGTTTATTTACATGATAGTGGCCAGAGTTTATGTTTTTTCTTCACGAAACATGGTATATAGCGTTCAATTAGCAAACGATTGAACGAGCTCGTTAACCACCAACATCGGTCCATCGGGAGGGGGGGTTTACCCCGGACCCAGAACTCTAATTGGACCATGCCAGCCATAGTTTTCGTTATATTTCAACGAAACTCGGTATTCGTTATGTTCATCTAAAGAGAGAAATACGTTGTAAAAATAAACTAAATCGGTTCATTAGGAGGGGCGGTTTACTCCGGACCCACATTACTAATTTGCCACAACCAGCCGTAATTTTTGTTACATTTCAACGAAACTCGGTATTCGTGGTGGTAATCAACAAAGAAAAATGGGTTGTAAAAATAAACTAAATCGGGTTATTTGGGGGGGGGGGGGGTTACTCCGGACCTAAAGTACTAATATACTCGTACCGGTCGTAATTTCTCCTGTATTGTAACGAAACGCGGTATACGTCGTGGGTATCTCATTAGAAAGAAGTGTTGTAAAATCGAAGTAAATCGGTCAATTGGAAAGGTGGGTTTACTTTAAACTCTGTTTCATTAGAAATGTGAACCGCCAGACGTAGAATCACAAAGCCGCCGCGAGGAGCGCTCTCTCCCACTAGGGGGACTGTATCCTGCTCCTGCGTCAGATCAAAAGACGGAAAATGAAGTTTTTGTGTGTTTATTAAGTAGTACAATATCATTTATTAACATAACGCTGGAAGCAAATTATTTACAAAATTAATAATTGAACAGTTCTCGTAAGAAATGTAAGTGAGCAGAACTATTCAACTTTTTATTTTATTTACATAGGCTATTTACGGCAAATTATTCAGTAATGTTGTCTACACTACAAAAATTCTGAGGAAAGTGCTTAGTTATGCAGCCTCTGCGTGACGGACTTTTTTATTTGATTCAGGGTTTAATCTGGTACATTCAATAAAAATCTGTAATACATTCGATACCTACAGATAGAAGATACGATAGCAATGCCTACTCCGCTATCAAGGGAATACGTTTCAAGTCTCTGTTACTACGGTTTTTTTTTGTTTTTGTTTTTTTAAAATAATTAATTTAAATTCTCCTTAGTTGATATAGTGTTAGTTCGTATAAAGTACAATCAATATATTCATATTGTTCCCATGAGAACAATAGCATATCTGCAGGGATGTGTCACGAGATAATCCGGAGGCTACATGAATTATTAATTAGAATTACTGGATGTATTGTAAAGACATTCAGGGCCAAAACTGATTATTTTTGTAAATTAGGGTGGACTTTCCATTAACTTACTTATACACTAATAAATTCATTTTTCAGTTTTTGTCTATTCACTGAGTTTTCAATCTGATTGCTGGTAATTTCAGGATGAGAAGGAATGTGCCCTTCCATCAAAGTGGATTAATAATATTCAAAAGCCGAAAGTATTTATTGTTTAAACGATCATGGACGGTTTAAGAGGCAATGTTGCTCTCCTTAGATGTGGGATCATAGAGCAAAGAACTGTAACCAGAACTGAAGCTCCATTCAAGCTGGACGCTAAAGTAACCGTGGCCCGCTAATTTATATAGTCTGTGCTTTTCCCTTGGAGATAAATTTTATTTGGATCGGACAAGCAAGACGAGGCACATTCAGCTGATCTGTTATAGGCTGAGTTCTCAACAGTAGCACCCGTTAGATATGAAGATCTATAAGTCTGTACGCTGGTTTGCTCTAGGAAACAACTTCCAATTACTGGAAGTAGAAATAGGTGGCACTTTCAGTTCAACCGTTTTTGGCTGTTACCAGGTGGTGAACGCACCCAATATTCGGCTGGGCTTTTTAAAAACGCTAAAGCTAACGTTCCATTCGGTGCTAACCGTTAAAATAAGTTTTATTTGGCTGGAATTATGCAGAGGTGGCACATTCAGCTCAACAGTTTTTGGCTGGATGCTATAACGAAGCCAGAGGTTATAATTCGGTAAAACTGATTGACACTGAAGTGTTCACGGTTCTTTCTCCTATTCTCAGATTTACCCTTGGAGGTATGTTATATTTTGTGGAATTATTTTCGGCTGAATGGTCAGCCACAGCCTAGCTAGAGGTGAGGTTCTAACCGGCTGGATAAGGCGGCCATTGACACTGATGTCCAATGGATTTGTAGGTATAGCTAGACGTCTGTTCTTATTATAGGCGGCTGTTGAAACTGGTGTTCGGTGGATTTGTTACTAAATCAATGTTTGAGCTTCTCTCGGCTGGGATGTAAAGCTTCGAGTGACAATTTTGATGTGGCTCTATTGTGCGATATTGGATCTGCAGCCATTATATTCGTGACTGGGTGCTCGATTGACAACATGTCGATGATAACCTTGTGGCTATTTACCCAATAACAATAGCGCTCATCGCAACATATAGCTGGTCCAGCTATCAAATAAAGTTCACGCTCAGCATTTTAATATTCGTAAGACATAATTGGAAGCTGCGATTTTGGTTTATATTTTTAACATTTAATTATGCACGTGTAGGAGTTCAATTATAGACTTTGTCTAGTCTCCAACTTGTAGAGAGTTGACCTTTTTTCGCAATGGGTTTGTTGCAAGTTCGTACTTCACCATGGATATTTTGAAAGAGTGCTATCCAGTAAATCGAGCGGTGCTAATGGCCTTGACAATCGATGGAAGGTAAAAACAATATTTTAGTTTGCTGGCGTTTTGGTGTAATTTTAAGATTCGAAAGCGCACCACGTTCGTTTGTCGTAAGCTCTTCTAATTTATGAAGAATGCTATTAAAATCCCTTTCTTATTCCTAAAGTATTTTATTTGCTTATTTAAAAAGTACTTTTTGAGTTAGACTGTTTATTTAAATTATTGTTGTATAATTTATTGTATTTAGACATCTAGAGCTTTTAATAAATTGACGAATGCTTTGATTTGTACTTTTGATTATTGACTTTCTTCTTTGGCAAGAACTCACACTCACTCACTCACTGTTGGGCGCTACAGTCCTTGTAGGACCTGGGCCTCTGCCACCATCCGACTCCATTCCACGCGGATTGCTCCTAGGTTTCTCCAATTTCGGAGGAATTTGACAAGAACATTTTTTGATGTTTTGGGTCACTTTTTATTCCGTAATTTACTCCCTATACTAATGTGCGCATGCCCGGTCTGGTTTGGTACCGGTAACACTCACTTAAAACATTCTCTAAACATTGTATTCCGTATAGTGTCCAATGCTCCTTGGTTCCTACGGAAAAGCCAGATCCACAGAGAATTTGAGGTTGATCCATTTATCAGTCACATGGACAAGCATTGAAAATTGAATTAGACTCTTCCTGCATCCAGCAGTTCCGTCTTTTATCAACTGGGATAAATATAAATGTTTGGAGCATAACGCAGAGTTATATTTTTAAAATCTATAAAAATCACCTGAAAAAATTATGTTTGTTGTGTATAATATTTATTGGACCAAAGATGATCGTGTTTTGTTTATTGTACCTTTGTAGATTTAGTAAATGTTGAGTTAATGAAGGTATTTCATCAACTTTTAACAGGGTTGGTGTATAAGAGCAATCTGTCAAGAGGGGGTCGAAAATAACTATTAAAAAAGGTGCAAAGGTAATCAAAATGCAGAAAACATAAGCCAATAGTAAACAGAAACAACTGGCCGCATGAGCACACAAGTAACATCATTAACATTTTATGTTTCGAGAAAAGACAATATATTCTTTTTATTTGAAAAAGTTCTATTCTATCTACCTAATGTTCAATTTAAAAAAATATTGGTTCAAAATTTATTGTGAGGATGTTTGAAAAGCTCCTTACTGTCTGATTATTCTTACTTGTAATTTGTGTATATTTATTTTGAGTTGAAGAAGGCTGCCAATGTGCAGCCGAAACTTCCAATATAGATTTCTGCCTGAAGATCAGACGGTTTTAGGGCGGTTCCTCCCTCTCTCCATAGGGAGGAACCCCGCTTATAAGGTTGACCTCATGACACAATCCGGAAGTGCCGACTATTTTCTCCTAGCCGAATCCCAGCCATACCCTGACTTCGTATCACCACAACGGCTAACTATCTCCATCTCATAGTATATATATATTTGTTGTCAATTCTTCCGGATCGCCCCATCGAGACGACATCATAAGGGGGTAACCTCCTACTAGGCGGGATGTAAATGCGCTAAAAGGGAACATCGGTAAGCGCAGAGCTGGGGTTGGATGTTGTAGGGGCGAGTGGACGCCACCCTCAATGGGGTCGGGAGTAATCCTTTAGCTGTCATCTTTACAATGGTCTTACCGACTCCCTAAGCCGACGACACATGGGAATCATCGGACTGTCTATAGAAGTAACGGGATGTTACAGAATTATTAATCGTACCGTATCTTTCCATGAGAGCTGTTTGCATTCCATATGTACCCTTTAAAAAAGGCACTCATAGATTATGGTAGCTGACATTTTTTATATCATTACATGTGCCAGAAGATCAAAATTAAAGAAAATGGTTACTTTCTTCGCTACCCCTTTATTGCGCTCTACATGTTGCACTTCGCTATGACGACTCTTCAGGAACACTTAAACTAATAAAAAATAAAATATCATTACAGCCTACCCCACCGAGAACCTTCTGCAGGTAGGGCCACGTCTGCGGAAGCTTCTCGGAGATGTAAGCTGTAATAATTTTTTAATTTATACTAGTTTAAGTGCTCCTGAAGAGGCGCATAGAGACGTGATACATGTAGAGCGCAATAAAGGAATAGCGAAAAAAGTGAGCGTTTTTTAATTTTGTCCTTCTGCCACATATAAAGATATTGAAAAATATGGTCACCATCGTATAATACGACTTTTTTTACGGAATGTAGTTTTAAGTAACGCCGGATTCCTTCGAGTGAATGTCATCATGTAAGAGACAGCGCATTGCAGGTAAAACGATAATAAGACAAATCAACCATTTTGCTCTAAAATATGCCTTTTACGAGCCCTAAAACCCCTGAGAACATATAACTTTTTTATTCTTCCAGCTACCCAAATAAGTATGTCCTTATTCTCAGGCGATTGGGTCTAGAATTCTAGAATTTTTGAGTGGGTAAGCCTATCAAATGTATTGGGGGAGGAGATTATTTTAAATGATACATCCTTTCTTTAGGAAGATTGATAATGAGAAAAACTTCAATAGCATTAGGCCTTTTCCTATTCACAGATGGATATTATCAATAGGAAAATACATAACAGAAACTAAATGCAAAAAAGATGGCTCACTAACTGTTAACTCACCTAACCATCATGCGTGTAGTAAAATATTAGGTATTACGAGGTTTAAGGCTTATAAAAAGCCGGGTTTGCCTCATAGAACTTTGAATATGTCAAAAGGGATCCATTGAATGCATGTCAAACTTGGAAATACAAGTGGGACTTCGCGATCAAAATACGTATTACACACCTGAGAAGCATAATGCCCAAATCAGGAAAACTGTCTTCGTAGCTACTTTTGTAGCTGCATCTTTGTCGGACAAAATTTGCTTAGATACTTGTCTATCCCAGAAAGGCCGTACATCCCCCCGCTTACACGGTGTTACAAGTGTCATCAGCTGGGACATACAGTGTCGTTTTGCTATAAACGAAGTCTGTGGTAAGTTCTCGAAGGATAAGCACGAAGGCCCTTGCGAGGAAATAAAGTGTACTAATTCGCGGGGGGGGGGGGGGGAGTGTTAAGTACTTCTGAATGAGACTTCGATCATCAAGAAGATGACGCTGGATTTCCTACTTGTGCGGGTTGCATGAAGTTTATTTCTTTAAAACCATGTACTAGGGACTGAATGTCATTAGTGAATCATTAACTCAGGAATAGATTTTATCAACGAATCATACACCCAGGAGTGGGTTTCATCAGTGAAACATGTAGGCGTCAACTTCGAATCAAGAGCTCAGGAATCGTTCTAACCTGTAAATCGTGTACTCACAAATTGGTGTCATCACTGAGCATTCTATGAAATGTAGGATGAACTTATCCAACACCGACCCGTCACACAGTGGGGCCAAACGACATTTCGTGTTTCAAAAAAATGGAGCAGCCTCCAAATGTTAACCAATTTCAATGAACGTTATTTTAAATGAAAGCTAATACAATTTAAAACTACTTTGTCTAGCCAGTTTTTTGGTTTTTGTTTCTCCTGTTTATTAAATTACGTGTAAATAATCCACGAACCTTTACAATTGGACATAAGATAATATTTCATTTTTCATCTAACTTAATATCAGCACTGATATCGTTTAAATTAAACATTTAAATCCTGATTAGGGATGGAAAAAATTTATTTTCAAATCATTCAAAAATCATATTATTTCAATTATCTCATTTTTGAATTAACTTAAATCTACGTTTCGAAGACGTCAGTCTGATTTTCTCCAAGTCTAATCAGGATTTGAATGTTTAATTTTAACGATACCAGTGTTGATGTTAAGTTAGATGAAAAATAAAATATTATTTAATGTTCAATAGTAAAAGTTTGTCAATTATTTACACTGACCTAGATGTAGATGCGCCGTAAAAAAAAAAAAAAAAAAAAAAAAAAAAAAAAAAAAAAAAATTATTTACACGTAATTCAATTAACAGGAGAAACAAAAAACAAAAAACTGGCTAAACAAAGTTGTTTTAAATTGTATTAGCTTTCTTTTAAAATAACGTTCATTGAAATTGGTTAATATTTGGAGGCTGTAGCCATTTTTGAAACAAGAAATGTCGTTTGGCCCCACTCCGTCCGGTTCAAATGTTTTGTTATAAAGAATTTTATACCAAATTATTATTAGGAAATTGAATATTACAAGATTTTTACGACACATCCCAATGTCTATAACGTTTTCTGGTATTGGGATATTCTTCCTTAAAATTTCTGGTCTTGAGAACCTGCCAGAAACATAGCTAGAACCAAGGGAGGACGAAAAAAGAATTTTATTTTTTTGTTCGTTCTTTACGAACGCTTACATAATAAGACACGGCGATGTCACCCGACTTACGAAATTATCCGCTTATGCAATATGGACAAATCGGATAGGATATATGAAGTTTAATATCGGAGAATGTCTTCTTTCACGGATTATCTTCCAAGGGAGTTTTGAAGATCTTTCTCTCCCTTTTAAGGAGTATAATCAAAAGTATATTCAACTTCAATTCACAGTTATATTACTACTTTTGGAGTTTATTTCCATAAGTATACTTGTGATTAGATAATAAACATGTACGTAGAAACGTAAGATACGTCTGTTACAGTTACGAATCACACAGTAACGCCACGGTAGTGCGAGGTACCTAAAAAACGTCAGGTAATCACAACACTGCCCGGAACTGCTTCTGATAGTGACAGGTCCTCCGGAATCAAGCAATACTTCTTTTAGTGGGATATTATCCAATCAAATCTACTTCAGAACTGTTGCTTGACTTCGGATGGCCTTATGATGTCGCTACCAGAACCAGTTCCGGGCGGAGTTTTGATTAGCCGACGTTTATCTGCACTCATGGGTAATACTTAAGCTAGAGAACATGGCGAGAGGACTTAAGGAACGCCCCTGAAAAGGTGCTGCCAAAGCACGAAACATGTCGGTCAAAAGATAAAGTAGTAAAAATGAAAGAAAGGCGAAGGAACTGCTTTATCGACCCCTGGCATAGAAAGAAATTAGAAAAACTTCGATTTATATATATATATATATATATATATATATATATATATATATATATATATATATATATATATATCTAATATATAAAATTCTCGTGTCACAGTTTTCGTTGCCATACTCCTCCGAAACGGCTTGACCGATTTTGATGAAATTTTTTGTGCTTATCCGGTATCTATGAGAATCGGCCAACATCTATTTTTCATCCCCCTAAATGTTAGGGGTAGTCCACCCCTAAATTTTTTTTTTTATTTTTTAGACAAAATTTTTAATTTCTATTTTTTTATGATACAACATACAAAAATACATACAATCCTCAATTTCCACCCTTCTACGATCAACCCTTATTTTTTAATAGCCATTTTAGTAATTTAATCATTTTTCCTCTCCGGTCGAAAACTGATCAATCGTCATTTAATTAGTTATCCCCGCCAGATGTCTACATCTTGATAGCTGACCCGGAGTCCTGAATAGCAGAATAAATATTTAAAAAAAATTATTGAATCGACTGTTAGGCGGTACGAAGTTCGCCGGGTCAGCTAGTATATATATGTATATATATATATATATATATATACATATATATATATACACACACACACACAAACAAGTTGAACCGTCGTTAGAAAATTATTTGTATCAAATTAAAATAGTATCTAGAAAAACGGTTACATATACATATACATATATCGCTTTAAATATGTTTTGTTTTCGTTTCCCTATGTTAAAGAACCTATAAAACGAGTACCTTCAAGCACATGAACCCGAAAACGTAAGCATTCCGAATTTTTTGCGCGAATTTCGTACCCAAAAACATGTTCCGGGAGACAGATTCTGCTAGTAAACGAACTCGACCTTTCAAATTAGACGAACAATTTTTGTAACAAATTTTATCAAAATCGGGCCAGATTTGAGACGGGGGGACAGCGATCAAACACACACACACACACACATATATATATATATATATATATATATATATATATATATATATATATATATATATATATATATCCTTATGTTCCTAACAGTCACACAGCGTTGAAGTTTAAAAGAGGATATATATGTGTGTATATATATATATATATATATATATATATATATATATATACATATATATATACACACACACACACACACACACTAGACTCTCCCTAATCCGGCGTCGAAACCTGGGTACAGTCGGATTAGAGAAAACGCCGGATTCAGTTAGAAGCGGTAACTTATGTATTTGAAAAACCCCTATTATTTGAGGATATACTAATATGTACCAGTTTTACTAGGGGGCTATTGTTAAGAGCTCTTAACTTCTGCGCGGTCGACCGAGTTACCTTCTTCCTTGTCGTGGATATGAAATAGCAAATTAAAAAATTAAATAAAAAAAAAATACTTTTAAAATTTGCACTCCACTCACGATGTATGTTCAAACTAGACTGGTTAAAATCAGCCGTTCCAGCCTTAGTAGAAACATTTATTACACAAGTGCCTGCCTCTAAAAAGGAACATATATGCCTTCTTCAAAAAAATACCAGGAAACAAATCCGTCACTAATCCGTCACTCATTCGTCAAGGAGACCGCCTGAAAAATAGAGTGACGGATAAGAAAACGCCGGATAATGGTTTGCTGGATAACTTTGACTAGGGTTGCTAATAGCGGGGGCGGTCGGCCATGCTGCTCTCCCGGCTGGGGTGGATCGACCCGATGTGACGATTGCGCACACCCACCACGCGAAACTGGGTCTCCACGGGAACCCCTCCGCATATCCCCCCCCCCCAAACCGCATCACCCCCTCGAGGAATTAGGTCATCAATACATACAAGTCTCTTTCAAACTACTACATTTTTTATCCGAATGACGGATGCGAACACGTCAATATTCAAATGCATGTACACACTACAATATTTGGTTGCCGGAGTATGTTGGGAAGATAGTAATGCATGTACACACTACAATATTTGGTTGCCGGAGTATGTTGGGAAGATAATAATGCATGTACACACTACAATATTTGGTTGCCGGAGTATGTTGGGAAGATAATAATGCATGTACACACTACAATATTTGGTTGCGGGAGTATCTTGGGAAGATAATAATAGTTTCGAAAAGCTGTTGAATGGATGATTTGAATGTAATTTCAATATACGCACTAACGATTGTTATGGATATTATCATATTGTTAATAATCCCCCAATTCCCTTATAGTTTGCCTTAAGTTATTATTAGAGCCCGGAAGTTAGGCAAAATGCCTTTTTTATCTGAATGGATATATTGAAGAATCAGACAGAAATAAATATGTTTCCGTGCATTTAGGAAGTGTAGAGACAATTTTTATTTTGCCTTTTTTGCCTATTTCGGCTAATTTAAGATTTAAAGCCTTTTTTTGCCTTTTTTGCTCGTTATGCAATTTTTTTCTGCGATTTAAACATTTTTAAAAACACATAACGAATTTCGAATTTCAGTTCGTCGAAAACAAAAAAGGTTTCACAAATTAAATTACATTTTGCCGTCACAAATATCAATTCGAAAGCTTATTTTCCCAACCCGTGGATTGACCCTCTGTAAATAACAGAGCCTTCCTTGGTACAAGGAATGCACAGCCATAATGAATAGGAGGAAAGAGAAGATGAGAGAAGTACGTCTCCTTCCTCACACCCCTTTTGATGAAAAACATTTTTTCTTAGAGGGTCTAAGAGAGTTAATACTTTGAAAAAGCAATCTTGTTGTTGCTTGTAACAAGGGAAAGTAAGAGTAAGTACACTAATTCTGTGATAAATTGATAATAAAGAAATGAATGAGTATTTAAAATACATATTTTCATTAATAATGAGTAAGATTCCTCTTTGCCTTCACTCCTAATAAATGCCTATTTTAATTACAATACTGCCTATTTTCAGTATTTCAAGTGCCTTTTTGCCTGCCTATTTTAACCAAAAATAAATGCCTATCTTCCGGGCTCTAGTTATTATAAAACAAACAATATGCGGTAATTAAAAATGTAATTATCGCCCTCAAGAATCCTAATGACCAGATACTGTTCTGTACAATAGAGAAATTAATTGTATTTCATTTTTAGAAGGTATGTACATATATTGTTTATTGGAAAATTCATGTTACCGCTAAAGTAATTAAAAAAACAATAAGCAATATAAAACTGAGGAAAACAGACACCAAAAACTATTCGGAGCAACGAAATCAAAACATTCCAAGTTTTAAGAACTGAAATCTTCCTGTGCAAAATTACTTTTTTTGTAGTAGATTCAGTAAGCTCCGAAATGTTTACATTTCACGCACCACCGTTTCCATACCGAGATATTTAAGAAAATCTAAAAACTGTCTGTTAATATAATATTTAACTCCTAAAACGTCTTAAACTCCAACTATAACCAAAATTGAAAATTTGAATGTATTATTATTTATTAAAAATTGAAATATATTATTTTGGATGAATGATAAAACTCCCGGAAAAAATGTCAAGTCAATCTAGCGTTACTGGTTAACCAAACCGCTTAGTTAGGAAAACTAGCTTTATCAGCATTTCTCGAAAAAAGTTTCATATATCGCCTTACAATTTTTTTCATTTGTTTCCATATGTTAGAAAACCTATAAAAAAGCAAATCTGCAAGCGTATTTATGAAAAAACCGTAATAACTACGATTTTTTCGTCCAAAAAAAATTGTTGAAGTGGCTGGATTCTGCTACATGATCTTGTCCGTTTAAATCAAACAATGTATTTTTTACCAAAACTTAAGCCACAGTTACTTCTTAAAAAAAGTCTAAAATATTAAATATCTTGAAAATGGGTAACCTTTGGATAAGTTAATATGGGCTTAAAATTGCTTGTTTTGACCATAACCATCACCCAGCAATGTGGATCGACTTACCAGTAACCCTGTATATTAGGACTTTGGAAGAGTAAGAGCGAATCCCGGATCTGAAACGTCCCTCCTTGCATCTTGTTACCCATAAATCACTCGTAAAAATTATAATTAATACATTGAATTTCAATTGCATGCTTTTTCAATTAGATTTATGAATCAGCATTCTATAGAGTAAACATTCGCCCTTGCTATCCTGAAGGGCTTCATTTCCAAGGTCCTGATATCGCCTTTAGCCCTTTTTAAATTAAAATTTTGAGAACAAAGGGGCACAGAGTTATAATGTGTTCCACATTTTATTAGAGAATAGCTGAAATAAGTCTCTCACGAACGTAAAAGAGTATGGGCATAGTGAGTTGTAAAAATGTTACAGCACACAGCTTAGGTCGAACATGGCTTTCATAATAACTCTAATAAAAACTTCCGACGTGAAAGCTAACAATATTTTAGTTGTTCTCAGCGGCTAAACAATGAAACAGACCATAGACTTGAAAGCAAATAATTCTTGCCGGCTATGCAATCGGATGGGGAAGTGAACGAGAAAATAGGTTTTACGCTGCAAAGCTGCATTTGTAGGAGAGGTTTCCCGTTCCAAGCCGTTCTAGCATTAGCCAGCGTCCGTAGTTGCAGCTATCTATTCCAGTCGACAATTATTATCGACGCCGGAACAAGTTTCTTCTGGTCGCAGCGATCGATATACACGAATAATGAATTCCTTAACGAGGGAGTGCTTAGAACGGTGAGTCTACATGCCTTTTATAGATTTTTTTTCGTGGGTGTTTAACGGCGAATCAACGATTGGGCTATTAACGCCGAGCTGTCTATAGGTTGCCGTCCTTTTATAATGTCAACAGCACCCATTCAGTGGTCACCCATTCAGGTACTAGCCTCGCCCGACGTTGCGTAACTTCGGTGACCAACGGGAACCGATGCATTCAACGTGGCTATGACCGTTAGATAGAGATATTTTATCACTTGCTATTTTAGCGCGTTTTCCCACCTCCACGCATGGAGGAAAATCTGCTTATGACGTCAAATCTATGCCACAATCCGGTTGTGAAAATGAGAAAAGTTGGAGTTCCACCTGTAGGTCACGAGTCTATCTTACATGTGAAATTTTGTATTTGATTGTAACCTTGTTGTTAATAGATTCATCAATAAAAATTATTAATAGCTAAGAACAAAACCCAGGGATATGAATAACGGACGCATGTCTGAAGAGACAGGGTGGGATTCCTGCGAAAAAAAAATACCCCTGCAAGCGAAAGCTGAATCAGTAATAATACTCCCCAACGAATGGTTGTGCGATTGTTTATATCGGACGTCTACAACAATGCTCCGATTCTTGTACATAACAAAGTACCAGTTCAGTAGAAATGAATAGTCTCTTTCTTAGTAATTTTTTTTTCAGAGCGCATGTTTTTAGTAATTTCCAACAAAGATGTTCATTGTATTTTGTTCTGTTACATGTCGCATAATTCTGAAAGACGTGAATATTTTGATTTTAACTGAACATTGTGCCTCTATACCAGCAACTTTGAAAATAACAACCTTCTTTAGTAGCAGAATCCCATCCGTAATATTGTTTCTTCAGCAGTATTCATGGATTAGGTCTATAAGTGTTGCATATTTATTTTTCAACTGTTTTATCAGCAAAATGAGTAAACATTACTAAGCTTCAAAATTTAAAATGAGGTCGAATTGTTTTTTGTTTTTCACTTTTAATGGAAACGGTCGCTTTCTGCTAATGCAGTTCCTTTAGCTGTATTTTGATTTTTAAAACGGGACTTTCTGCCAAATTTCGTAAATATTGAGCCATTTTTTTTAGATATTACACTATATATATATATATATATATATATATATATATATATATATATATATACACACACACATATACATATACATACATATATATTAGATATATTGATAAGTACAGCTAATATTAAATTAGCAAAAAAAGGTATAAACTATAAATTAACACTTGTAAAAACATTTCTGAAACTATAACTAAGCTTCAACTATATTATTGAGATCAATATAAATTTTACAAATATGTGAAGTGGCTTAAGGTGAATCAATCCTAAATTAATGATGCCCTTAGCTTAAAGATATGTATATGTATAAAATACAATTTTGAGGCTGTATGTAGGTTTTCATGCTATTGATCTGCTCGATGTTTGATGATGGTTTCTGATTGGGGAGCAAATTGGGTAGTGCAACATACAGATCTTCACATCTCAATATTTTTCATCGGCTCTTCTGGTTTGCTTGATCGGGTCTACGCGATAAGCGGTTCCCTTCCCTACATGAACGGAGGAAACGCCATAAAAAAAAATATATATATCTTTCTGTCATTTAGCCGGTTGCCAGCCCAGAGAAAGTATAAGCGCCCTTGGAGTACTTTAAAGGAAAAATGTGCCCAAACACCAAAATTATTACCCGTGTTAGCACACCTATTTAGGTGGTGTGTTTTCCTATTTTAATGATTGCGAGCTATTTTGATTACTTAATTCTTGTGCACTTGTTAAATGTCAGCAGTCACTGGACCGGTTTCTCCGTGCCCAATTTGATATGCGTAAATTAGTCTTTTAAATCTTCTCAAATACCAGCAACGATTAGCTAAATGCCACAACACGGCCTCTGTTCGCATTTCTTGCGAAGTGAGTGTTTACTTATGCTCAGAACATTCTGATGTTAACACTGCTTTAGAAAATGATTACCACGGGTGGAATACGCTTCCTAATGATGATATATTTTAGTATGAATGCAACAATCGTTATTTTTATTTCAAATTCTTGTGTCTTCGGTTAAAATATGAAACATATTCCACACGTGTTGTAAATTATCTAAGCAAATTTAAATGATCTTTACAAAAGTTGAATATGTAAGAAGTATTATATTTATTGAATTTGGATATAGATATCTTTAAATATATTAACTTTTCCAAACATAAAAAATAATTTAACAGCAATTAATAAAATAGTGAGATTATAATAATGAGATTAAAATATAAAGGGTCTCCCGTGGTCTAGTGGCTAGCGCGCTGGATTCATAAGCGGGAGATGGTGGGTTCGATTCCCACCGGCGACAGGAATTTTCTCATCTCAGGGCTCGTTGAGAAAATTCCTGGTTGCACCCTGGAGGCCCGGCGCTAATGGCCAAGATTTGTCGATGCGCCGTAAAAAAAAAAAAAAAAAATTAAAATATAAAATTAGTAATATAAATTAAATGGGATAAATCGAAACGCCATCTTTACCCGAGATATCGTCGATACAAATGCAAACTAACGAATGTGAAAATCACCACTTTCAAGAGTGAAAATACTTTTATTTATTACTCTGCTTTTGGGCAGTCAAATAGTAGGCAGATTCGACCTTTTGACAGTGGTTATATCCTCCTTTCACTGTGTGAACTTAGATTCGAGAGTTTGCCATCCATCAGTCCAACAGCAATCAGTAAAGATTTAAAATGAAAAATGCGTTTTTTCACATTCGATACTTTGCATTTGTATCGACGATATCTCGGGCGTGGTCGTTAAGCATGCTCAAGTCTAGTCCACTACTCCGAGCTGCTGGACACTGATTCGGTCTACAACTTATTTTGCTGGTTCACCAACCTACGGTAAAAAAATAAATAAATGAATATACCTCACATATACGGCTGATATCCCAACTCACCCCGGCACATCCCTCCATATGTTAGCCGCTGATACGGCTCTGTTCTCCAGCAGTCATGACCCAATCCTGACATCCAAGTCCCTTCAGGAACATCTTGGACTGATCGAACCCTGGCTCACCAAATGGAGAATCAAAGTTAACCCTCAGAAATCCTGCCACTCAACCTTTACCCTCAGGCGATCATCCTTCCCTCCAGTGTTCCTCCATAGTTCTCTAATTCCGCAAAAATCCCAAATTCGCTATCTAGGACTAATACTTGACAAACGACTAACATGGAAGCCACATACTACCCAGAAGCGACAAGAACTCAGCCGACGATACAGACTATTACTACACTTACTTGACAGACGATCTAATCTCTCACTAACAAACAAACGCCTCATTTACATGACCATTCTCAGACCAATATGTACTTACGGAATTCAACTTTGGGGTTCCACAAAACCTTCCAACTCCTACAAAATCCAATCCCTACAGTCTAAAATTCTCCGGAAAATAACCGATGCTCCGTTTTATGTCTCCAATTTGACCCTCCATAATGACCTTAATATCCCTTTTATCCAACCTTTAGCCAAATCCCTCTACCGCAAATTCCATTCGAACCTACACGGCCATCCTAACTCCTTAATAAACTCTTTATCCTCCCAGCACATTCCTCACAACCCTATTCGCAGACTGAAACGCAAGTGGCCAAGAGATCAACTCTAAAAAGTGTATCTGTGAAAAAACTGTCTAGTGGGTACTACAACTGTGCAGCCTCCCACCTCATGAATATTCATGTCAATAATATAATCTAGCAATAATTTACTAGAAATGTATTATACATTGTTGTAAATTCCAAATAAATAAATAAATGAATGTACCAAAAACTTTTAATACTAATTAACACCGGTTCTCAAAGGACGAAACAGAAAAACTAAATACACAGGCTAATTGAATGAAACATACATGTAATTTATTAAGTTAACATATGTTTACTTATTTTAATATTGATGTATATTTGAGTAGCACAAATCTGCAATCATTCTAATACTCCATAACTTTTTGATACATATATTTTACATATCCGTCGGAGAAAACGGTGCTTGGAAATTTGGTGTGTTTGTTTAGGTCCATATAAAGCGAAGTGTTAAGGGTTTCTATTCTAAGTTGGTATTTTTATAACATAAGCTAGACGAATAGAACGGCCACAGAAGATATTACATGGAACCCGTGTAAAATGGAGAGAATCATTAAATTATGTCATTTGATGTATCTTATTTTACCTTTGGTTTTTGAGTCTGATGATTTTTGCATTATTCATTATTTGGTGAGCCACAGATTCACTAAGATACTTCGTGATACTATATATATAAAGACAATTGACAGCAGCCATTTTAGCGCGGTTCCTCCCTCCCCCATAGGGAGGAACCCCGCTTATAAGGTTGATACAATGAAACAATCCGGAAGTGCCGACAAGAAAATTTCGCGTTTCAGAACCCCTAGAGACCGAAAATAACGGTGGTTCAAATTTGTATATATATATATATATATATATATATATATATATATATATATATATATTTGTCTGTTCGCTCATTTCTGGCTTCCCTGATGGTCCGATTTTGATGAAATTTGGTATCAGTCGTCCAATTTGAAAGGTCAAGTTCGTTAACCAGCAAAATCCGCCCACTGGAAGATGGCGTTTGGGGCGAAATTCGCGCAGAAAAAATCGTAGCGCTTACGTTTTTGAGTTCGTAAGCTTGTAAGTACTCTTTTTATAGGCTTCTTGGGCTAGGAAAACGAATGAAACCATTTTCAAGGCGATAGCTTTAACCGTTTCTGAGAAAATTGGAAAAATAGTTTTTGAATACCGTTTTTGGTTTGGGTACTTAGAATCATGGGATTCAGTTGAAACATTTTCTGCATGTTCTACTTTCATTAAAACTAATATGTTGAAATTTTTGTTACGTTTGGAGTTTAGGAAGGGTTAGAAAAAAATATTTTATTAACAGACATAAAACGTTTTGGTAACTTTGTATACTTTCCTTAATATCTCGAAAAAGGTTGAGAATCTTGGGGAGCGGAAGATGACCATTAGAAAGCTCACTAAATGCTCTACAAAAATGGTTCTGATAAAAGTTTTGATTAGGCGATGTCAATGGGAGAAATAAGTGCTTAAAACTTTAAAGTAATTGATTTCGCTTATTCGAACTGTTCTTTTTGTCTGTTTTATTCCTTGTTATTTTTAAATTGCTTATAGTCAGATAATGTATTTGACAATAAAACAGATTGAGTAAAATATTTACTACTTGGATGAGTAAGCCTGGGAAAACCACATGCTGTTGGACCTTTTAACTTAATTTAGTTTTAACTTTCATTTATTAATAATACATTTTTTTTGGGACAAATTATCTGCAGGTTTTCTCCCATTTATAGCTAGGATATAGGTGATGCCTTTCCTTAATAGTCCTTTTAGGTCTCAATTTTCAATCCTGAAATTGCTAAGTAATCGTGAGATTAATTTTATTTACAGGAGATTTATTGAGGAAAATTGTCAAGTTGGAAATGTAATTAAATGCGCCGTATCATATTACTCTGATAGCGTTGCTCAATGATATCGTGTAGTTCATAATTGTAGTGAGGGATTATTATTAGGTCTTTTATCGTTCCTGTTATCTGAGTACTATGCATTTTCCTCTGTATTGTATGGTCCTTTTTTCCTGTTTTCATTACACTTTTAGCAGCATTGCCGTCAATTATTCACATAATCAGTGATCCTTTATACCCCATAGATTGGATACATTGCGTCTCAATCCATTGTTTTTGATCAATTAGTGTTTTTCTCCTAAGACTTTTAACCTGCCTTCTTCTTCTATGATTTATCATGGGCGTATATAAAAGGAGAGGCGGCTGCAGCCCCCCTCCGAAATTTTGATTTAATGAGTAAAAATGTGGCATAAAAATTTAAAAGTTAAATTAAATTAGATCACTTAGATCAGAAAACATAATTTATTTGGGGTGTAATAACGTTTTAGATAGCTAACTATTCCAAGTTCTAGGTTGTTAGTTGTTAGGCTCCCAGCCCCCCCCCCCGAAATTATTTCCTATATATGCCCCTGCAATTTATTATTAACATAAAGTATGATATTGAGACTTCATATTTGATACGTTGCCATCATCAATGTTACTCACTCTTTATCCTTCCTTCTTCTAAGATCCAATATAGTTTATTATAATCTTTATCCTCCTCGCATTTGATACCTTCTCATAATCAACAAAAATCCATTATTATCGAATACACCCCAACATTTATTATCTTTGATATCATATTATATCGAAGTTTGTTCCCATATTCAGATCACTTCATCACTTCTCAGATTTGACAATCTGCTTTTGTCATCCATGACCAGATATTCTCATAATCACCAATGCTTCTTACGTTTGCTATTATGTTCTCAGGTTATTAGAAAGACTTCCTTGCAACTATACTCTGCCTGCTTGATCCATAATCCATATCCTCATCTATGATACTTTATTCTCATAATCAATAACCCTTATGATTGATAACGACGATGATCCTTTAAGTTCCTAGCATTTATTAATCTAGCATCATCCATGGTCCATTATTCCCATAATCAAGGAGCAGTTGCTATCTTGCTCAAGTTTGACTCTCTTTTTTTGTCAACCATATATGCTCCTCACATTTGATGCCTCTCTTTATAACACAATGCATTGTTGTTATTATCAATAATTAGCGACCCTTTTCATATGTGATGACCTACCTTCACCATGGATTAACTTCGATGTTTTATCCTCCACAAAGTTGATTCTCTACCTTCATCAGTTGATTCCCTGCCTTCATCATCCTATATATATATACACGCACGTATTTAATTACGTTACACACCTTTCTGGCCGTTGGAAGCAGAAGACTACCACCTGCGGTATATACTAGTTATAGTGGAAGTTGGGACATTTTTAATTTTAGTTTAAAATATCAAATGTTTTTTTTAGTTGAAAATTGAAATATTTATTTCTGTTTCAGGTTAGGTTAAAAACATTTCCTCAATGATATTTGGTGCTTTCTTGTTGAGTGGATTCGAGTTAAAGCTAAAAATATGAATATTAATACATTTTATGACATTGATGTAAGTCTGTAATTGTGACTGTTTTTCATAAATATAATGAAGGCCAATATTTCAAATTCATTAAACTATAAATCTGGTTAAAAGCGACCAGGAGCTACCGGGGGGGGGGGGGGTTGCTTTAGTCGTAGAATAAGTGCAATTACCAATTGTCAGTAAACTGAATACATATGACGCGTGGAATCCTTCTGGAAGAACAGGCCAAGGATCAGGATTTAGTGGCGATTAACATTTTATCATGTTTTTACGCCAGAAGAGAACAGGCCAATACCTCACATCACCATGTGCAAGCATCGGTATTAGTCTAACAAAGGTTATACGCAACCTACGGCGCGCCATTATCAACGCCCGCCAACGTATGCGGCCTCCCGGACGATTGCAGTTGGCCCATCTGGTGTTACTTTATTTTAAAATATTTACTGGTTTAATCCATACCCTCAAGTCAGTAAGATACCTCATACACCCACTGACTCTCGTGGCCTTAAGGCCCACTTCTCCATAACTCGAAGCGTTCTCTTCAAAAACCCGCCAATCCTAAATTTTGAGCCTGTGATGACCTGGTTTCTTGTTGAAGCAAAATGTCATTCATATCATTGACTCTATGGTCGTCTTCATCCATGGACGTATATAAGGGGGGGGGGCTGAGGGGCTCCAGCCCCCCGAAATTTTGATTTCATGGTAAACATGTGTCATATAACCCTTAAAAATAAATTAAATAAGATCACTCAGTTCATAAAAAAAGATTTTATTTATATTGTAATGGCGTTTTAGTTGCCCAAAACTATTAAAAGTTGTAAATTGTTAGTTTTCCATACCCCGGAAATGATCCCCCCCCCCGAAATTTTGCTAGCCCCTCCCGAAATGATTTTCTATATACGCCCATGTCTTCATCTCTTAACAGTCTACACTAGATGTGGGCAACAACCGGCATGCTGTAAGATTTGATCCGGCCCACGAGACATTTTAAAAACTCAATTAAAAAAAAAAAAAAAAAAAAAATGTCACACTACTTACTCATACTCATTCTCATTACAAATGAGGAAGATCGAGTGAATTGGGGTTTGTCACTTGTTCCTGCGGAATGGAGTGAGCGAGCAAGCCGAGTGGTGGCGACCATCAAAGGGGAGGAGGCAAACATCAAAGCCTTTGATTTTATTTTGAACCATCTACGCGGCCCATGATCGTATTAAAACATCAAATCTTGGTCCTCAACATGTCAAAGGTTGCCCATACCTCTTCTTCAATCTTGTTTATATCTTTTCACTCTATGGTCTTGTTCATCTCTTATCAGTCTTTAATCTCGTTCTATATTTTAACATTATGTTCGTCAACATCTCTTATCAGTGTACAATCTCGTTCATATCTATTGACTCTATATTCGTCAACATCTCTTATGAGTCTACAATCTCGTTTATATCTTTTCACACTATGGTCGTGTTCATCTCTTATCAGTCTACAATCTCAATCATATCTATTCACTTTATGTTCGTCAATATCTCTTATGAGTCTACAATCTCGTTTATATCTTTTCACACTATGGTCGTGTTCATCTCTTATCAGTCTACAATCTCGTTCATATCTATTCACTTTATGTTCGTCAATATCTCTTATCAGTCTACTTGTTTATACATTTTTATTCTTCTTTTTGTGTTGGCTATTACATCCGAGAGGGTCCATACCCAGTAAAGAAATATTTAGCGGAATTCGTCGCTGTAATTTTCTTGGACCCGTCACAGCCAAGAGATGATACTTTAAATATCTGTCGCACGCTATTAAGAGTTGCGTAGCATCGGGTAGCGTATTGCTACGGACTAAGCAATAGTAATTGTATGATGGGTAATTTTGCTTCACCCAGCTGTGTATGAAGTAATGAAGAAAATGTTTGAACATGAGCTGTTTCCTGGGAGTGACACTGCAATGATGTAATGAAGGAAACAGTATAATGGGCGAAGCACCCAGTATATTCCTCTGGCGGCGCATGAATACTGCTTTGTCTTTCAAAAGATATTTTAAAATAGTAGAATCTCACAACTTCATATATATTCCTCCATATCCATAGGGTGCAAATCCGCATATGAGGTTGACCTCATGACGCAAACCGGAAATGCCGACTAGAATATTTCACGACTCAGAACCCATAGATCACGAAAATAACGGTGTTTCGAATATTATATATATATATATATATATATATATATATATATATATATATATATATATATATTTGTCTGTTAAAAAACTCACACGTTCAAAAATGGTTTATGAAATGTGGTACAAAATCGCTTATCTAATTTGAAAGGTCATATTCGTTAACCAGCACAATCCGTCCACTGAAACATTGTTTTTGGAGCGAAATTCGCGCAAAAGAAATCGTAACGCTTGAGTTTTCGAGTTCATATGCTTGCAGGTACTCGTTTTATAGGTTCTATAATGTAGGAAAACGAATGAACTTTTGAAGCTATGCCTGTAACCGTTTTAGAGATAAATGAATACAATTAGTTTCCCTTCGGCGCTAATGGCCTAGATGTTGAAGCGCCGAAAAAAAAAAAAATTAGTTTCCCTAACTTATTTCCAGTTTGGATATTTATAAATGTTTGACGTTCATACAAACTAAGATATTGAAATTTTAGATGCGTTTGGAGCTAAGGAAACATTAGAAAACAAATACTTTATTAACGGACATGAAACGTTTTCGGATCTTGGTATATTTTTAAAAATATCTCGATGACAGTTGGGAAATTGTCTTCCGAAAAGGTCATTTTTATCGTGCGAGTTTTGTTCTTTTGAACGGGTTTTTGTCTCTGTTTACCTCACTTTTCAATTTGGCGTTGTTGTTTTTTTTTATATTGCATTTACAGTAAAATAAGTAAGAAAATGAGAAACGTATTGGTTATAATGCTTCCAAGAGCGAACGTTAAAAAAGAGGATATTGCCATTTTTCTGTTGAGGCGTCTAAAATCTTACTTCTCTTTGATTTCATTCTATATTTTTAACGAAACATCTAAATCTATACATTTTTCTATTCCTTTACTAATCCTGCGAATCGGGTTTTTTTCTCTTTTTTTTTTTTTTTTTTATGGTTTAAAACGTCTTTTGCATCAGGAATAGTTGAACTCATTGAAAATAGATAAAACCCTACTTTTCCTCAGAGGAAAAATTATATGATTATACGTGATATCGCACAAATAGGTAAATATTACCATTTAATAATTTTCAAATAACAAATTATAGAATTAAATAAAGAAATAAAATGGAAAAATCCGATATACTGGAAAGAGCGTCATGCTTAATGAATTAATAAAGTTTTCTTCTTCTTTTGAGGTGAGATTGTCAATAATAGATAATTAAAATGCAATAGGACTTCCCGTCGAATCCCTTGTTGACGGTGTCGATTCAGCTAAAGTGCTACATGTCAAGATATCGGGTTCAAAGACTCCTTCATCTACCCGCTAATCCGAAGGACAACCACTTCTCTCCAGCGGCCCATCAATCTCCACCAACTTGTCCAGGCCTTTATCCAGGACTGCGAAACCAAACATTTTTATGGATTTTAAATATTATTAGACTGATCCTTTGCAAATCACTACTGCAACCCAGTATTGAAAGTGGTTATTGATTTACAACACCAATTTACTATATCAGAAGAGTACCAGAAAGCAAATTTACACAAAACTGTAAGCCACCTAAACTAAAATATGTTAATTATCACTACGTATAATTTCTTAAAGATTTCAAAAGAATTTCTAGATCGTGGTAAATGGAAGGCGAACATTAGGAAAATACTAACTTTTCTGACACAAATTTATCTCATGGAAATTTCGATTAGTCGATGTCGGCCGGTGTAAATTGTGCTTTAATGTACAAACATGTTGGTTTTGATTCATTGAGCCCATTTCTATAAGACCAGCAGATCTCAAGAACCTGATGACGGGAATGTGCGTTTAATTTTTTATTAGTCTTTTTTCCGCTAATAGTGCATTTTAGCGCCAAAATCTCGCTTAAATTTGAAATTTCTTCCAGCAAGTATTTCATTTTGTTAAGCTTTAACATTTTAAAATAAATTTTTAACTATAATATAAAGCTTCCAGAAAAAATAGCAAGACCATCGAGAGAAAATAGTATGAGTTTTTAATCTAATGCTATTCAAAACGCAACAGGCATTTTTGTCACGCAGACCCTGCGCAAGGGATTTCGTGTAAGCTCAACTTACGCATTTGAAAATGTACATTGGAACATTGTAATGGTGTAGTTGATTATTGTAGTACTAGTTGAGTGATGTCAATGACTCCTATCCAGTGCCAGTCAATCCGAAGGACATCCACCTCCTTATTGGGCTGTGCAGGATTCGAACTCTTCTAATGCTCACTACAACTACACGGATAGAATAGTGTATTAGTTGGGTGATGTCAATGACTCCTATCCAGTGCCAGTCAATCCGGAGGACATCCACCTCCTTATTGGGCTGTACAGGATTCGAACTCTTCTAATGCTCACTACAACTACACGGATAGAATAGTGTATTAGTTGGGTGTTGTCAATGACTCCTATCCAGTGCCAGTCAATCCGAAGGACATCCACCTCCTTATTGGGCTGTGCAGGATTCGAACTCTTCTAATGCTCACTACAACTACACGGATAGAATAGTGTATTAGTTGGGTGATGTCAATGACTCCTATCCAGTGCCAGTCAATCCGAAGGACATCCGCCTCCTTATTGGGCTGTACAGGATTCGAACTCTTCTAATGCTCACTACAACTACACGGATAGAATAGTGTATTAGTAGGGTGATGTCAATGACTCCTATCCAGTGCCAGTCAATCCGAAGGACATCCACCTCCTTATTGGGCTGTGCAGGATTCGAACTCTTCTAATGCTCACTACAACTACACGGATAGAATAGTGTATTAGTTGGGTGATGTCAATGACTCCTATCCAGTGCCAGTCAATCCGAAGGACATCCACCTCCTTATTGGGCTGTGCAAGATTCGAACTCTTCTAATGGATAATTTTCTGAGCAATGGAGAGCGTCAATTGCGTAGACTGTCAAAGTCAACCTCATCCGGGCAATCTGATCGCGAGAAGGATCATATAGTAAGAACAGCCTAATTTCGAGTTCTTTGAATTCCATCTTCTCGCAATCTGAAGGACCGTAACCTGTAGGAAAGGGTGAGTTTTTAGAAGTGGCTGAAGGATATTGTAATGCAGAGCTGTATAAGCAATAAAGAGACAATTTCCTAGAAGATCCGAAAAAAAACAAGTTTACAATACTCCAATTTCTAGTGCTTTAATTTCCTACCTTATCACAAGCTGAAGGACCGTAACCTGTCGGAAAACGTCAGTTTCTAAAAGTGGCTAAAGGATATTGTAATGCAGAACTGTCTAAGCAATAATGAGACAATTTCCTAGAAGATCCGAAAAAACAACTTTACAATACTCCAATTTCTAGTGCTTTAACTTTCTACCTTATCACAAGCTGAAGGACCGTAACCTGTAGGAAAGGGTGAGTTTTTAGAAGTGGCTAAAGGATATTGTAATGCAGAACTGTCTAAGCAATAATGAGACAATTTCCTAGAAGATCCGAAGAAACAAGTTTACAATACTCCAATTTCTAGTGCTTTAATTTCCTACCTTATCACAAGCTGAAGGACCGTAACCTGTCGGAAAACGTCAGTTTCTAAAAGTGGCTAAAGGATATTGCAATGCAGAACTGTCTAAGCAATAATGAGACAATTTCCTAGAAGATCCGAAAAAACAACTTTACAATACTCCAATTTCTAGTGCTTTAACTTTCTACCTTATCACAAGCTGAAGGACCGTAACCTGTCGGAAAACGTCAGTTTCTAAAAGTGGCTAAAGGATATTGTAATGCAGAACTGTCTAAGCAATAATGAGACAATTTCCTAGAAGATCCGAAGAAACAAGTTTACAATACTCCAATTTCTAGTGCTTTAATTTCCTACCTTATCACAAGCTGAAGGACCGTAACCTGTCGGAAAACGTCAGTTTCTAAAAGCGGCTAAAGGATATTGTAATGCAGAACTGTCTAAGCAATAATGAGACAATTTCCTAGAAGATCCGAAAAAACAACTTTACAATACTCCAATTTCTAGTGCTTTTAATTCCTTCCTTCTTACAGTCCACAACTACTTTGAAAGGGTTAGCTTCTTTCTTTTACCGAAGTTCATTGTAATGGTTAATTGTGATAGTAATGGCTACTATCATCAAGCAGTCCATTTGAAGCACACCTAAATGGTTAATCTTATGGATAATACTTATTCTCTACAAATACTTAGCGATTATACGATTGTTATTAAAAGAAGGAGCCGTGTACCTTCACAAGAAAATTGGCAGGAATTAGTTTCCACGAGTCGTCTAAGTCCTTAGGAGAGTAAATTGCTGTGGAGAGGAGATGCCAATAACGGATGGTAGCCATTAACTTACTCTCTTTGGAATATTGGAGTTTACCTCTTTAAATGTTCCTAACAAGCGAGTGTTGATTTTTTTTTTTTTTGTGTCTTAAGGCATGTCAGCCACACGGGCGATTTATGCCTTGATTGGGGTGACAGATAGCGCCACCACCACCGACAGGACCCGACCAGGCGAGGGCACGCCCACCGATATCGCAGGCCCCCCACTAGATGAGGGTTTAGAGTATACTACAGATATTACATGACATGAGCTTGTGACCGAGGGTCTGTTCGGTGGGACCAGGCCGACCAGACCCTCCAAGCTCATGGACCCTTTGGTCCTGAGGGCCCACGACACCAGAAGACCCACCCCACCCGACCGGCACCATGCCGGAGCAGGGACACACCCACCTCCCCGATCAATAATAGTTAATATTTAAATGGGGCTGATTCTATGGATTAATATGTTTTAGAATTAATTATAATGAAATTGTTGCTATTTAATTCACATGTTACAGCAAATATATTTCTAAAATTACATCATAAAATTTACTTTTAGATTTTTCTTTTAGTAATATTTTAACTAGTTAAATTTTTGAAATTAATTGGGTATTTTTTAGAAAAAGTAATAATTTATTGACTTGAATGGGGCTGTTACCTAAGATTTCCTCGAAATCTGATGAAAGCCGAAGTTCATCTCTTTGTTCTTTATAAATTCCACACTCAATAAAAATATGCTTGACAGTTATAAATACTCCGCATGTTGGGCAAATGGGCTGTGCCTCTCTGGTCATCAGATATCCATGAGTCAATCGGGTATGACCAATGCGCAGTCGTGCCATAGCAACCTCATCCTTCCTCTGGCCTGTAAAAGAAGTCTTCCAAGCCCTGACACCTGCTTTAATTTCCCTTGTTTTGTAGTTTGTTATTGTTCTGGTCGTACCACTTAGCTTGCCAGGAAATCCACATCTTGGACTTTATGTGTGCGTGAATATCTGAAAAGGGGACTTTTTTGTATGGTATTCCATTAGAAACGGCTGCCTTTGCTGCCCGGTCTACTTCCTCATTTTCGGTTATGCCACAGTGACCAGGAATCCAAGAAAAGACAACTGAAACATTGCTTGCTCTGAGTGTTTCTAGGCATTCCAAAATGTTGACAACAAGTGGATGGTCAGAAAGAGGGTTATTTATTGCTAGGAGTGCTGAGAGTGAATCGGTGAAGATTGATACGTGTCTTTCCTGAGGGGTTATTGTAGATAATGCTTTGTAAATAGCTAGAAGTTCAGCGGTAAATATGCTACTAATTGAATCTAATTGGAATTTATCTGATCTGATTTCACAATTGAATGCCGCTCCGACCCCGAAGTCATCTTTGGATCCGTCTGTGAATATATGAGTTGATGGGGGAAGTGATTTTTTTAGTTTAATATACTCTTTCTGAAATATAATAGGAACAGTGTTTTTCTTAAGGAATTTTGTGAGAGACAAATTAACTTTGGGTTGGGGTAATTTCCATGGCTCCTTTGCTGGGGTACAATTAAACAATATTTCTGTAGGGGTTAAATCAAGTTCTGGTAAAAGAGCTTTAATTCTTCTTGGAAATGATCTTTTGATGTTATTACTCTGCCTGTGAGGGTGAATAAGTTGAAAGTTAGGAGAAAAATAATAGTGTTGATTGCAGGATTGTTCGAAACGGGGATCTCAAAATAGGATACGGATTTGCTGAAGGACGTATTAATGAATAATCATTGTAATGGACATTTGTCAATGACTTTGAATGCCAATCCGAAGGTCATAAATCTAACAGCCATGAAATGCTGGATCATAAAACATCTAGTTTTTGCTATAGTGCATGGAGATAATGGGGAAGTCAGCTTCTCTTTAGGAAAAGGAGGCGCTGAAGATCCATTATAATAGATAATTATTCTAATAAAGACTTTGCCGGCCAACTCAGTCATTCATTAAACAGCCATAAAATGCTGGACCATACAACTTGTAGTTTTCGCTTTAGCGTTCAGCAGGTTTATTGTAGGGACTCCCATAATGGGAAGAACAGCTATTACTTTCTACAAGGAGTTGTTGAAAGGCATATTAACGGATAATCGTTGTAATAGAGAGAGGTTAATTATTTTTCCTTCCAACCCAAAAGCTGTCCAACCGCAAGTCATGAAATCCTAGATCTTACATCTTCTATTCTTAGCTACGTCTCACGGAGATTAAAGGTGCTCCCATAATGGGAAGGCGAGAGATTATATGGAATTATGCTAGGATGCAGCAGTTCCTGGCTGCAGGATTTTTTTATTTTTTAGAACTTTGATGAATTGAGGGAATCGGGAGAGCATATATTTTGCATTTTCTTTCATTCTCAATTTTACGTTGCGAAGGCAAGAAACGGTTGAACTGAAAAGTTGCTTAAGATTCACAAGTTTATCATACACCAGACGACTTCTTTAGATTCAAATATTTAATTGAGATATTCTTTGGCGACCGAATATTTCAACGATTATTTTGTACTTTCTCAGGCATAAATGCAATTAATTAGGACGTTTTTAAGAAATTAGTAACTTTATTAATACTGCTCGTCCTTTAGGACTATTGTAGGGACTCCCATAATGGGAATAATAGCTATTACTGGCGCTAATGTCCCCGATTTGTCGATGTGCCGTTAAAAAAAAAAATTACTTTGGAGGAGTCGTTGAAAGACATATTAACGGATAATCATTGTAATAGAGAGAGGTCAATACTTTTGCCTTTCAGCCCGAAAGTCCTCCAACTGCAAGTCATGAAATACTAGATCTTACATCTTCTATTTTTAGCTACAGCTTACGGAGATGGTAGGCACTCCAATAATTGGAAGGTGAGCTATTATAGTTCGCCCGCAAACAAAAGAACAAGAAGGGGCGTAGCCGGAGGGGAGCTAGGCCTTCCCACAAGTGGGCTGAATGCAGCGCACTACCTTGTTCTTTTGTTTGCGGCAGGGCTATAGTTAGGACAAGGAGTTTCTAAAGGGCATATAAGTGGATAATTATTGTAATGTAAACATGTCAACGATCTAGGATCGTATTGGCTACAGGAATCTACAGTTGTTTCAAACTGTCATAACTTTCATAATGAGAACGATAGCTGTTAGTCAGTACAGGCTAGTTTCTAAGAGTTGCTGAAGGGCACAGAAACGGATAATTACAGTAATAGAGAGATGTCAATGACTCCAACACCCCTGCCAATTCGAAGGACATCCAGTACTAGTTGAAACCGTCCCGATTCTAGCTCTTTGGAAGAATATTATGTTGAAAATGGTAGTAGTCCAAAGAATATTAAACCATTTTACTAGCAAAAACAGCTTAGCCAGCCTGAGAGCTTCCAAATATTAAAAAAAAATCTATAAAAAAAAGCCTATATATTTACTGATACAAAAATTTGAACACCAGTGATTTTCGTAAAACATTGACATTTCTCATCTGGACCTCGAGATTGCGTTATTATTATTCTTACGCTATAAACGCTATAAACGGAACACTCGAAGATGACGCAGTTTATGCGCAGAAGATGATTATTTTTTATTTATGAAAATTCGCCCAATACAATTATTCGATATACTTCCAATTATACAACAGAAATAATACTGTTACATAAATTAGTATATATATATATATATATATATATATATATATATATATACATACACACATATACAGTTATATGAATATATCAATTACACTATAATACATATAAATTCAACTATACAATTAATTAAATTTATATAAAAAGAACAAAAAACAAAAAGCTGTATATATAAAATAAAAAAACAGACCAATACAAAATAAGAGGATCCTAGAGAAAATAAAAACATCTAAGCATGATTATTTATGTTTGCTCCGCATGTCGGAAGGAAATCGTTTAAATCCACGGTTAATGGTTTCTCTTTAAATCGTTACCGATTCTCAAAAATGACACATGTTTTAGGAACGATGCAAACTGTTGGATGAAAAAATATACCTGAATGAAAAATAGTTATCTTTCTGTTATAATATAAATTAAAATATTATAGAGGAACGAATTTAACGAAGAAATAATAAATACTTATTATTATATTATAGGTACTTGTAAATAACTTGAGTAATATTGATAATAATAGCGCAGAGGATAAGTTTGCTTAAGGAAAGTCCTTGCTTCTCCTTGGATGATACCTACATTTGGAAACGGACATTAAGGCTAAAAAAATTAATGGCAATTAAAAAAATACATATTAACATAATTTTCCTTGTTTCTCGTGATTTTCTATTTATTTATGTGGTTAACTATTTAAGTTTATTTTTGTGAACGTTTTATTCGTAAAAGTAATTACTGATCGTGCGGATGAAATCTACTGATTTTTAGATGAGGAAAAACCACGAAGATGGCGAAAAGAATAATTATCTTCTTAGATTTCCACGAGGCAAAGCTAATAGTATAGCAATAAGGTTGGAAGGAGGAAGGTTGCATTCTAAATAAGCTGCTTGCGTTGCAATTGCTGACGCCTCGGTACAACCTTGGCTATGTTTGCATCTATGCAATGACGAAACCGAAACTAACTAGTTTTCTTTTTTAACAATGCATTTTTTTATTTTTATTTTGGATTAATTCATTTTCCCTTGCAGAGTCGTAACATCCTTATGTTGACCAAAGGGACTATACAGCCGGGAGTGGTTGAGCCGGCAAAAATTAATTTAATAATGCCGAATAAATTATTTTATTATTTATTTGGAATTGCAAAAATAAGTGAGAGGGTATTATAGGTTCTGGAGAAGCTATTCAAATCTGTAACTGTTCGGGTTTACAGTTTCGAACCCGTCACCTCTGAACTGTGAGTCCTAGACGTTTTTTAACCAACCCACAATCGGCCAAACATTGTGGATTTGTATAAGGAATAAACGGACAGACAAACAGATGATAGTCGTTATTTAACCAACCCTATGACACTCCGCGGATCAAGACCGACCTGTGTGGTCAGTATGGTAAAAACCTGTCAAACGGTGGGGATTTGTATGAGGGACAAACAGAAAAACAGCTGGTGTTTTTACATATATATATATAAAATGCGTACTAGTCCGATCATTATTTAGAAATGCCCTTCTTGTGTCCTTCTCTGACATTTATTAATTGCAAGTCTATCTAATGTCGCATGATCGATGTAGGTACATACGCTACGTAATAATAGGCATGTATATAAAAATGTTAAGATGCGTCTAAATGTTTCTTAAAACGTCAAATATAGGTTTTCCATACCCAGACGATTCATTTGATACCACACATGATGGGTTTCGGACGGACTCATGGGTTTCCAAACAATAAGTACAAATCGGGCAACCCCCCCCCCTGGAAACGGAGTCAAGCACTACTATTCAGGATTTTTCGATTGTTGCCTTCAATAAAACCCTATTGACTATCATTGTAAAATTTCACGCCTGTATAAATTCCGATTGTCCATCGATTATATTTCAGAAACGCTTCAATGTAGAATTATGAAACTTTTAAATTTTACTTAAATTTATTAGTAAATCTGTGTAAAATTTCATAATTTCATCTTTAACTGTTTCAACGTTATGAGAGGATAAAAATCGGCTCTAGTACTTCGAGTAATATACACACTACGTGCGTTGGACGGAACTTGGCTTGGCCCACTACCGTGCGCCTAGATTATATGGACACACGCTAGGATGCAGCAGTTCCTGGCGGTGAAATAATTAAAACAATTTCAGGAATCATCAAACCTCTGCAATTAAAACTAGATTTATCAATTCTATTTTGTTACAGGATGAAGTGATTATAAATTGATAAGTACATCCCCTGAAACAAATGTGTACCTATACATTTTAGTAACTTTGAAGAAGTAGAACTTAACATTAAACAATTAAAGATCAGCTGTCACGGTCGATTTCGAACTCTGCTTACATTTTGTTATAAATTTTGGGAATGGTAGAAGAAGTTGGTAACTGGACGCCGACTATTCGAAAGCTAAAGAAGGTCGTTCTTATGAATTTTGATCAAACATCTCGAGTTAATTAAATTTACATTGTTTGGAGGTTAATTAATCAAGTTCGATATATTTACTATCACTTTTACCTATGCCTTAAGCGAACTAGAACCACCATTATCTAAAATATGCCAAGGATTTTATCAATTCCAAAGTAGAGCCATATTTTTGGGGACCCAATTATAGTCTAAGTAAAGATGGAATGGTTGGGATTCGGCTAAAGAAACTTCAATACGATTTTTGTTTAAAAAAATATCTATATTTAGGACGTTTCGGCTACTCATTGGTAGCCTTCATCAGCTAAAATGACAAGAAAAACAGAAATTAATATAGAAAAAAAGGTTTATAATTGAGATAAGTAACAGAACTATAAATACAATTAACTTATTATAAAAGAACAAATTGGTCTTAAATTCTTAGAATGAAAATCAATAGAAACATAACAAAAAAAGAAGAAAAAAGGCTATTTTATTGAAGTTTATATAAGTAAGTCTTATTTCGTTGTTAAAATTTTCAAATGACATTAGGGATAAGAACGGAACCGCGCTAAGATGATGCAGTTCCTGCGAGTCTGACTTTTTTTCTTAGACACTTCCACAATGGTTACTTAACTGTCAACTTCGGTCTTCTTCTGCCTCCCGGCATTTTCACTGGTATGTAGTATCTTATTTCTTTGTTAAAATTAATTAATATTATTATTAGCACCTATTTACTTATATAAGCTTCAATAAAATAGCCTTTTTTCTTCTTTTTTTGTTATTTTTCTATTGATTTTCATTCTACTCATTCTAAGAACTCATTCTAAGAATTTAAGACCAATTTGTTCTTTTATAATAAGTTAATTCTATTTATAGTTCTGTTACTTATCTCAATTATAAACCTTTTTTTCTGTATTAATTTCTGTTTTTCTTGTCATTTTAGCTGACGAAGGCTATCAATGAGTAGCCGAAAAATCCTAAATATAGATTTTTTTAACAAAAATCGTATTGAGGTTTCTTTAGCCGAACCCCAACCATTCCATCTTTACTTTTCACCTCGACGGCTATCGACGGCTCACAATTATAGTATTTTCGTCATAATTTCACAGTCTACATTATGTGAATAGAATCAGTGGAATGTGCCTTTGCAATGTACCTTTAACTAGTTCCTAAACAAAGCCGATTCTGTAAACGAAGATCAATATGTCTACATTGGTGGAAATATTTGTGAAAGAAATTGCCCAGAAACAAACGTTTACAATTTCTAACTTTTTTTTTCTAATTTGTGGCCAGGGAATACGTGTACGAGTAATGGAGAATGTGCCCTGGCATTTCGCCCCCCTGTGTAGCCTGCCAGTGTTTCGCCGCAGAGCTTGTTCTATTTTCGGACAGAATTATTAAATACAACTTAAAGGAAATGAAGCTTTCTTCCAAGTTCCTACTAATATATGAAAAACAAAAATTGCCAAACCAATTTATGAACCAAAATGCATTTGTAAAAAAAAACATACGGCTGGATCGACTTCTTAAATGTAGTTTTAATTGCTCTCCGGGTTTCCAAGTCTGGAGGCGACTCCCAAGTTAGGAGATGCAGGCTCGAGTCCCCCCTGTTGCGGGTTGAATTTTTCTGGCATCTATGTTACCCCTAAAAGACCCAAGGAAAATTCCTTTACTTCTTGAACCTCTTTTGAATTAAAACATGGTTTTTGCCCTCCATACCAAATTTGACAGCCTTTTCAACACTGAACCTATTTAACAAACGTACAGTTGTATAACTAAGCACATTTATCATAATTTAGGTCCTGTACGCTGCATATCTAAATCATTTGCTTAAACTAACAATTATAAAAATATTTAATAATAAAAATTAAGGGTTTTGCCCTTTTATATTGGTATTAACAGCTAAATCATAGAGTGTATGCGAGGTACTAAACTACTTAATAAATACATAAAAACATTACATTTATTGTACATTCAACTTTATGAATAATATAAACTCCCACATGTAAAAAAGAGAACATTCAACAGTCATAACAACCGCAGAAACTGCATACTGCGCCCCTGCTCAGCAGATTTTTTTTTTTTTTTTTTTTTTTTTTTTTAACGGCGCATCTACATCTTGGCCATTAGCGCCGGGCTATCTACAGGTTGCCATCCTTTTCTAATGCCAACAGCACGTGGTCGGTCACCCATTCAGGTACTGACCACGCCCGACGCTGCGTAACTTCGGTGATCTATGGGAACCGGTGCATTCAACGTGGCTATGGCCGTTGGCTTTGCTCAGCAGATATCCCAATTTCTCTTTAGAAGCCCACGACGTTTACCAAGTTCGCAATATGACAAAACCTATGCCCAAAATAGGCGAATGAGAAATTTGGGTCTGGATTAAACCACCTCTCCAGATCAACCGAATTCGCTCAATCGTTATCTAGAAGAATGCTATCTACCGAGTGCTGGCGAAAAAACATAAACTCTGGTGGGAATCATGCTAACAAACACACACACACATATATATGTATATATACATATATATATATATATATATTTGGATGGAACGGCATTTTTCTCAAGCGGAAGTACTCCTTCTCACTTCTTCCTGGAATATTCCGATGGGTTCATCCCCATCTTCTTCAGCCAGGTACTTGATGTTTCTTCCTCGGTGGTTGCCAAGGGAATGACATTTTTCTTGATCTGGGCGCCTTTTCTCCTCTCTAGCCCCAGTATCGGCGGACCAATGATGTTGAAGCTCCCTGGTGTAGTTGGGATTCTGTCCGTTGGTAGCGCTGATGGTATTGCGTCTTCTTTTTTTTCCTCCTGCTTTCACCAAAAATAACATCAAACATATATATATATATATATATATATATATATATATATATATATATATATATATATATATGCACGAAAAATGTCGGGCCATATAAAGAAGTGTGAAGAAAGGATTACTGCTTTAACGACCCCAAGCCTCCTAAGATTTGAAAGAATTTAGATATATATTGGGTCATCTGCAAGAATAATTAATATATATATATATATATATATATATATATATATAAACAAGGGTCATCTTCGGTATCTAGTGGAGGCTCGATGAAGATTTTGTGAGTGTATAGCTAAATTTCTTCAATAGCTAAATTTCTTCGGCATGTATTAAAAAGTAAATTCTAAAATTTTCTCTCAACACCTATAAGTTGAGTGTGGGGTAATTGAACTTCTTAGAATATAATCCCAATGAATTATCCTAATAATTGGTTATTATATTCTTCCGATTTAGCAAAATTGGACAATTAACAGGGTATCTCTATGTACTTTTACATTAGCATTAGGTTTTTACTACACTGAAAATTTATTACAAGAAGCTGACAGTATAAAGTTTCTATTGTTCAATAGACACAAAATACTTTTGTAATGTAATTATATCATGTCTGTTAAAGTAATGTTCTGAATCATCAAAACATAACAATAGATTTTATGTTGTTTGTTGCAACTTTTTACGACCGATTGCATCTATCGATATAAATAAAATATAGCTTTTTTATGTTCATTGCGTTGAGTCAACCATGATATCATTCCATTTCATTTATCAAAGGCATCAAATCATCCACGAAATACAACTTTCTGCGTCTCAGTATGGCCAAATAAATTTGATCCGCTATAGGCGTTGTCGTGTCTTATGGTAGCCGTTAGAATTGTTGCCAGTATATAATAGTAATCTTGACTTATGAATATAGGCATTAAATAAAAGCAAGATCTTTAGTAAGACCAAAGTTATGAACATTTGAGTGGTTTGAAATGTGAAACTAGAGAGCGGATATAGACAGTGGTTCGGGACGAGATAGAGTCCGCCTACTTTTAACTTCGACTGCGTTCAGTCAGCTCAGTCTACTAAAACAACGGGCGCATATAAGAAATAATTTGGGGGGACTGGGAGCATTTGGGGGGATTGGGGGCAGGTGCTTGGAAGATTTTAGGAGGTATGACATACTAACAATCTAGAACATGGAATAGTTAACAAACTAAAACGCTATTACACCCAAACGGCAGCTCCCATAATGCCCAGAAACAGAGTTCCCGAAGATATTTTCCAGGTCATGTTTTCCACGTTGGAGTAACCCTCCAGCGTGGGAGTTTGTTTATCTACGTATGCCATCCTTTCTGGATACTACACGAAGTAGTTTTCCAGTTCATTATAAAGTTAAGAGGGAATTTTAACGTTATAGATGAGCAGTCAAAGACAGTATATCTCAATTATTTAATTTACGATAGTAAAAAAACATTTGAGAGTAGGAGCTCCCCTTTCCTACAGGAAGCAAGATAAGGTAGGGACTGATAGGGTTCCGCCTCGGAGATACCAGGACACAAAAAAAGGAAGAGAATACTTTGAAAGGAAGGGGCTAGTCCTCCTTAATGGTTGATGTTCTCCTTAAGAATATTGGCGGAGGCTTGAAATTAGTGATTGGATGTTTCTTTAGTTAGCGGGTGAGAGCTGAGGGGGCTGCAGCCCCACCCCCTCCCAAATTTGTATTTAAATGGTAAAAATGTGTCATAAAAACCTCAAAAATAAATAAAATGATGTCACTTAGGTGAAATAGAAATACAATTTTTTTTGGGGTGTAATGGCGTTTTAGTTGGTTAATTATTCCAAGTTCTGGGTTGTTAGTATTCCGTACCCCTAAATCCCCCGGTGCAACCAGCGCCCCCCCCCCCGCGAAATTATTTCCTGTTGACGTCCCTGCTCTCTCTATAGGAAACCGCACTTATGACGGCAACCTGCAATCCAGAATGCTAGTGAGAAATGAAGACGTGTCATGATCTATAGTGCACCGAAAAACCGGTAGCTCAAATTCATGACATCGAGGACAAATTTTTGAAAAAGAAATGTTAAAAAAGTTTCACCTCAATCCCTGGATTCGGACACCTGAGTCAGAAGTTGGTTCATTCAATTCCCACGTCAAAAATCCTATAAAAAGTTCACCTAGAAGACTATAAACGTTAACCCGTGCAATAAGCAGCCCTCTGATTTTATTCGTGCGAATTTTGTTAGTGAGAGCGCTAACAGTCAAATATAAATATTAAAATATTATAAGAATGCGATTCTACATTTCGAAATGTATTTTATGTGATGGAATGTCAGATTTGCGTGGAAGGTCTTCCTTAGCTAAGGCTAAATGTATGTACATATAATTAAGTTGCTCCTGAAGAGGCTTCAAGAGACGCGAAACATGTAGAGCGAAAAATAAAGCTCATAAAGTGAAATTGACGAGTATTATATATGCATGACCTTCCGCCTGTTTAAATAATATATTCAAGATAATTAAATTATAATCATGCCATCATAAAAGAGACAAAAGTCCCTTTAAGAAAACAGTGATTAAATTCTCTAAACCCATTGATGAATCAGAGGTTTCTCACGATTTTTTTTCTCAGCCCACTAACGGACTACAGATTCACTACTTACTGAAAAACTTCTTCATTTAGAAAGCATTAAATCTCTGCAAATCAAGTGGAAGTTTATTGAGAACTAGGATCAACGATTGACTCACTTATGCCAAAAAACATAAAATAGAGTTTTGTTAATTTCAAATACCTTATGTGAAAAGCAACAACAAATACAGTTTTCGTAAGGAACTTACAATGTATGGGGAATACTGCTATACCCTTGTGAAAACCACTTCGACCTTGGACCATGGGTGTGCAACCACACAGAAATTGTGATTTAATTGGTAAATATGTGTCTTGAGGAAATTAATTTTTTTGAGGTGCTATAGCGTTTTAGTTACCTATTCCAAATTCTAGTTTGTTAGTATTCCATGCCCCCAATTCCCCCCCCCCCGCAGTTATTTTCTATATACGCCCCTGCTTTGGACCAGGAAGGACTTTTCAGCTCGATTGTCACGCTGGAGGACGGGGTCCGAAGCTACGGAAGTGGGAGGCTCTCCACAGCGGCAGCCATGTAAGACCAAGAATCAGTGCCAGTCACTCGTGTCGTAAAAATAGCTCATCTCTGAGTAATTCTCCACCGACCAGCACTCTCCTCCCGACCTCATGTAACTGGACACTACGGATCCACGGCTAGCAACCTAGATCTGAAGATTTTCGGTTGCCACGCCCTGCATTCTTTGTCTTACTTATGTAAATATATACTTCGTAGAACCAGAAAATAAAATTCACTAGATAAGCGTACACCCGGAAATGTGTAAATTGATTCTTCAGTAAAGAATCCGCTCCGCTAAAATAGATTTACATTATTTGTTTAAACAAGCTGACCCCATTATTTAAAACAAAATTCATTGAGGCTGCAAAAAAAAAAAAAAAAAAAGAAAAAAAAAGAGAAGATTATTCAGAACAGATAATTGGCTGTGGAGATTAACCAGTGTGGAAGTAGTCGAATTTCCATCATGATACTTAACAAAGAAAAAATAATATAATAATAAAACGTCCGTCACGCAGGAGCTGCATAACTAAGCACTTTCCTCAGAATTTTTGTAGTGTACACTACATTACTGAATAATTTGCTGTAAATAACCTAAATAAATAAAATAAAAACGTGGATAGCTCTGCTCAGTTACATTTCTTATGAGAACTGTTCAATTATTAATTTAGTAAATAATTTACTTCCAGAGTTATGTTAATACATGATACTGTACTACTATTAAATAAATATTACAATACACAAAAACTTCATTTTCCGTCTTTTGATCTGACGCAGGAACAGGATACAGTCCCTGTAGTGGTAGAAAGCGCTCCTTGCGGCGGCCTTGCGAACCTACGTCTAGTGGGCTATTCTCTTGAAATATATTACAAACCCCCCTTTCCGATAGACCGATTTAGCTCATTTTTACACCACTTCTTTTTCATGAGTTACCCACGAATTATACCGCGTTTCGTTACAATACAGCAGAAATTACGACCGGTATGAGTATATTAGTACTTTAGGTCCGGAGTAAACCCCCCCCCCCTCCTCCAAATAACCCAATTTAGTTTATTTTTACAACCCATTTTTCTCTGTTGATTACAACCACGAATACCGAGTTTCGTTGAAATGTAACAAAAATTGCGGCTGGTAGTGGCAAATTGGTAATGTGGGTCCGGAGTAAACCCCCCCCCCTCCTAATGAAGCGATTTAGTTTATTTTTGCAAAGTATTTCTCTCTTTAGATCAGCATAACGAATGCCGAGTTTCGTTGAAATATAACAAAAACTACGGCTGGCATGGTCGAATTAGTGTTTTGGGTTCGGGGTAAACCCCCCCCCCCTTCCGGTGGACCGATTTTGGTGGTTAACGAACTCGTTCAATCGTTTGCTAATTGAACGCTATATACCACGTTTCGTGAAGAAAAAACAAAAACTCTGGCCGCTATCGTGTTAACAGACACACATATATATCTATATATATATATATATATATATATATATATATATATATATATATATACATATATATATATATATATATATATATACATATATATATATATATATATCTATATCTATATATATATATATATATATATATATATATATATATATATATAGATATATAGATATATATAAATTTTAACGGGGGTCATTTTCGGTGTCTACTAGGTGGGATCGATAAAGATTTGAAGAAATTTTTCAAAAATTCCGTCATGAGTGCAACCTCAATTGCTACTTTCCTTCGGAGGAAAGTTCTAAAAAGGACTAGAGCCCTAGTTACAACTATTACTCCACGGAGCCCCTGATGATGGCACATTTGTGTTGAAAGCCTGGTACAAAATGAAGAAATTTTGTGGGAAGACTGAATTTTGTTTTACCTTCTGGAATTAAGCAACCCCAAACTGGATTAAAATTTATTAGAAATTATTATGTTCTTTTTGCTGCAATAAAATGCAACTAAGGCATTTAAATTAATTAACAAAATTAAACGTTTAGTTAGTTTTAGTTTTATCATTTACTGCACTAGGTGAGTATTTCTCTGAAAAGGTTATGTTATTTACATTATATTTCACAGGAATCACACACTGCTTCCTCAGACTTGCGTGATAAGATTAAAGTCCTGAATTTTCCGAGATAAGCCAAGCCCACTGCGTCAAAATCATTCCGCTGACTCGACGCTTATAGAACCCAAATAGTGTCAACATTTCAAAAGCTCCATACTCTTGGTTAAGCATTTTTTTTTTTTTCCAGTATCTCCTTTATTGATATTTACAATCTGTACAAATATGCACAATAAGTAAATTTGAACTAACAATGGCAACACACTGGATGAGATGAGGGGAGAAGGCAGACATTACTGCTACTCCCAATAAAATTGGTTGAACTATGTACACTATTTACAATATTTACACAGTTTCTTGCAATAAGTTGTCTCGTGGCCAATGGCGGTGGAGGCGGCGAGGAGGATTATCAGGAATAACATTGGAAGAGAGGGATTTGCCAAGAGGATTGGGGTGGGCTGGGAGTTTCTTGGTTAAGTATAAATCTAATAAAATCATGGGCATATATAAGGGGGGGGGGCTGCAGCCCCTCCCGAAATTTTCATTTAATTGGTAAAAATGTTTCATAAAACCTTCAAAAATAAATTAAATAAGATCGCTTAGCTTAAAAAAAAAAATATTTTGTTTTGGGTGTAAAAGCATTTTAGTTGGTCATCTTCTGGTTTTTCCAGCCCCCCCCCCTCCCTCCGAAATTATTTTCTATGTACGGCCCTGAATAAAAACATGTCATTATAAAAATGCCATTAAAATCATCGAAATCAGTCAGACGAAACTATTATTATAGGAGACTATTGTCTATATATTTGTGATTTCTTGAAAATACAACGTTTAAGGGTGCGTTTACATCTCACACTTCTCGCAGGAAATATATGTCAGGTGTCGGATAGATATTCTCTTGAAGGTTTACATACTGACAGAAATAGCTAGACATTTATGTCATGGATATGTATAGGACAGTTCTGGATTTGTTCTAATTTGCGATAAATTCACCAAAAGCACAAATAATCAGTGCTTACATCTGTTGGTTTAGAAGTGTCGACAATACAGCTAGTAGCCAAGATATTTATCTCTGAAATTAAATTCTTCTCGTAAAAATCTGTGTTTACACCTGGTGGTATAGAAGTGTCGACACTTATAGTTCGTGATAGAAATATATATCTCAGACATAAATTGCTCATGGTTTACATTAGTCGCAATTTCTGTCTGATATAAATTTCCTGCAATAACTGGCAAGTGTAAACCCACCCTAAGGAACATCCGCTTAAGACTAATGACATAGTACTAACCAAATCATTAAAGTGAATTGATTCAACGTCGTAAACGGGCTTAAGTCCTAAAAAAGTCCGTCTCGCAGGACTGCATCATCTTAGCGCGGTTCCGTTCATATCCCTAGTCTAATTTGGAAAGATTAAAATAGACGCAGTTATTATTTTGGTTCCACCAGTCTTTTTTTTTAAATTAATTATTATAATGGCGTGTCAACCCTTAAGGTTACTAACGCCATTCCTGTGAGTAGTAAAGTCTTGAAAGGTGACATACATGATTTACAATCTTACCTGGAACGGTCCGCTACACTAGAAACAGACCCGCTAGTGACAAGGTCTTGGAATCTTGGAAATCTATATTTCTAACAATAAATTGTTTTTGTTATTTTACTTAACCAGTTTTATTGTCAAATACATTATCCAACTATAAGCAATTAAAAATAACAAGAAATAAAACAGACAAAAAGAACCATTGGAATAAACTAAATCAATTAATTTAAAGCTTTAAGCACTTTTTTCTCCGATTGACATCGCCTGATTAAAACTTTCTTCAGAACCTTTTTTGTAGAGCATTTAGTAAGCTTCCGAATGGTAATCTTCCGCTTCACAAGATTGTCAACGGTTTTCGAGATACTAACGAAATTATACAAAGTTACCAAAACTTTTTTTGTCTGTTAATAAAATATTTTATTCTAACCCTTCCTTTACTCTAAACGTAACAAAAATTTCAACATATTAGTGTTGATGAAACTCCAACATGCAGAAAATGTTTCAACTGTATCCCATAATTCTAAGTACTAAAATCAAAGACAAAGAACCCTCCCTAGGAAGGACGCTAGGCAGTTGAAAAGCTATATATCTTGGAAATCCATGTCTCTAACATTAAATTGTTTTTCTTATTTTTCTTAACCTGTTTTATTTTCAAATACATTATCCAACAATAAGCAATTAAAAAATAACAAGGAATAAAAAACAGACAAAAAGAACAGTTCGAATAAGCGAACTCAATTACTTTAAAGTTTTAAGCTCTTATTTCTCCGATTGACATCGCCTAATCAAAACTTTCATTAGAACCTTTTTTTAGAGCATTTAATAACCTTTCTTATGGTATTCTTCCGTTTACCAAGATTCTCAACCTTTTTCGAGATATTAAGGAAAGTAAACAAAGTTACTAAAACTTTTTATGTCTGTTAATAAAATATTTTATTCTAACCCTTCCTTAACTCCAAACGTAACCAAAATTTCAACATACTAATTTTGATGAAAGTAGAACATGCAGAAAATGTTTCAACTGAATCCCATGATTCTAAGTACCCAAACCAAAAACGGTATTCAAAAAATATTTTTCAAATTTTCTCGAAAACGGTTAAAGCTATCGCCTTGAAAATGGTTTCATTCGTTTTCCTAGCCCAGGAATCATATAAAACGAGTACTTAGAAGCTTATGAACTCAAAAACGTAAGCGTTACGATTTTTTTTGCGCGAATTTCGCCCCAAACGCCATCTTCCAGTAGGCGGATTTTGCTGGTTAACGAACTTGACCTTTCAAATTGGACGATGGATTTTTGTACCAAATTTCATCAAAATCGGACCATTCGTCTTCTATCTAGAGAGCGAACAGACAATATATATATATATATATATATATATATATATATATATATATATATATATATATAAATAAATATATACATATATATATATATATATATACAAATTTGAACCACAGTTATTTTCGGTCTCTAGGGGTTCTGAAACGCGAAATTTTCTAGTCGGCACTTCCGGATTGTTTCATTGTATCAACCCTATAAGCGGGGTTCCTCCCTATGGGGGAGGGAGGAACCGCGCTAAAACAGGGTGGAGAATTCTAAGATTAGTATAATGCGCATCGAGGGTTTGAGGTAGAAAGCATACGGGGTATTGTGTAATGTGGAGGTGACTGTTCTAGCTAATTGTGACAATTAGACCTAGTAAATAGGAGAATTACACCTCCTGCAGGGAGCAATTGGAAAGAAGGTTATTAAATGCGCACTTGAGCCCGGGATGTAACAATAAGTACGCACTGATGTTCAATCATGAACCTTACTCAAGGTCACAGGAATACTTTCTTCAGGTCGAAGTGTTTTCTCAAATTTCTTAAGCTTTCATTAATATGAGTATCATAATTTTATATGTATGATTAAATTTTTATATCATTGATTTGAGTTCCTCTGAAAAAGGTGGAATTGAGTCTACGAAACCTTCATTCAAAAACTAGTACATATTTTTTTTTTTTTTTTTACGGCGCATCTACAACTTGGCCATTAGCGCCGGGCTATCTACAGGTTGCCACCCTTTTCTAATGCCAACAGCACATGGTCGGTCACCCATTCAGGTACTGACCACACCCGACGTTGCTTAACTTCGGTGATCTACGGGAACCGGTGTATTCAACGTGGCTATGGCCGTTGGCACTAGTGCATATTAAATGTAAAAAGACAAAAAATGAAATAGAATTGCACACTGTTAGAATACAAAAAAGTATGTTAAAATAATTGATTATTTCAACTGTCCCGTCGAGCAATATGGCCTCAGTCTAGCGAAAGCTATAACTTAAACTCGCAACAAGTACATATTCCGGAGGGGGGGAATTTCCGGGAGGGTTTCCGGGAATTTTTCTAAAATCCTGTCGGGGACCACGGGGTTGTTGGGGGTGGGGATTTCGCGGCATAGATGCATAAGAACTGAATAGGCGCCAAGTTTAATGTTTAGCCTTGACACTCCTACCGTGCCGGGTTATCAAGCGTGCCGGACCATAGGATGCCGGATTCGAGGAAGTTTACTGTACTATAAAAAGAAAACTTTTACAAATTTTTCTCTGCCCCGAGCTTTATACAATGATGGACCTGAATACCTAATTGGATCAATACATATAGAGGGTGTCCCAGTCTTAAACCGACAGACTTCGTATATCGATGGGGAATCGAAGAACTAAATCAAAAAGTCCTTTGACGATTTTCTCGTCGTGGCGATTGGTTTTCAAGAAAAACGCAAAAACCACGTTTTTTTTTTTTTTGGAAACAGACTCCTGTGTGTGTATATATGTGTGTATATATATATATATATACATATATACATATATAGGGTGTCCCAGTCCTAAACTTACAGACTTCGTATATCGATGGGGAATCGGAAAACTGAGTTAAAAAGTCCCAACTTTTGTGTTGAGGTGTTTTTGTACAACGCTTCGTTTAAGCGATAAATCGGAATTTGTCAACAAAAAAAAAACACATTTTTTTTTTTTTTGGCGTTTTTCTCGAAAACGAGAAAATCGCCAAAGGACTTTTTGACTCAGTTTTCCGATTCCCCATCGATATACGAAGTCTGTCGGTTTAGGAATGGGACACCCTATATATGCATATATATATATATATATATATATATATATATATATATATATAGTCGCTGTTGATAGGTAGGTTTTTGTTAGAATTGAATTTCCTATGAGTACCTTGGCGTTTAAACACTACTTTGGTACCCTTTATATACAGACTCGTGTGTGTGTGTATATGCATATATATATATATATATATATATATATGTATATATATATATATATATATATATGCATATATATATATATATATATATATATACACATATATATCTAATTTTTTAACTTTCCAGGACTTGTTCTATAGGAGCCAAGTGGATAGTAATGCAGACCATGACGTGGAGGAAGGGTTAAGCAACGATTCGCTTCTAAAAAACAATTATTGTCCTAATTATCTAAACACTCTTTATCTCTGCTCACAGTTCAAAATACAATTACTCTTCTTAGTTGAGTAGCGTCCTGATATGTCACATGATCAACATTTATTTATGCTTGTCAAATGTAAATTTATTTCCAATATATTTGACGATGGAATAATTGAACGCGACCAGAAAATTAATGAATGAGTTTCCTGTACCTTATAAGTATAATTATTATAATTACAGTGAGTTTTGGTGTGTAATTTATAAAATGCTGATAAATGAAATGAACAGTGGCTGCATCCAGCGAAATAAAAGTCCGACTCTCAGGAGCTGCGTCATCTTAGCGCGGTTACAAACATCTCGAAGAAATGGAATAGATTAGCATCACAAATCACAGGAAACTGACAGTAGCCAACGTACACAGAAGCGGATAATTCTTAATCTGTATAAGTCAATACAACTATGTACTGAAAACGCACTTACTATTCGACTACTGCTGAGAAGGCTCTATTCCAAACAACCAAAAATTTTAAGTATCTTGTTTTACTAGCAATTTCGTTTTACTGTTATAATAAACTGTAAATTGTGTACAATCTGCAGCCTTAAAGAAGATGGAACACTAGACCACATAATAATCCGTTGCCCTGTGTACAGCAGTCCACTTCATCAAGAACTATCTTCGACCTGGAAGAGATGAAGAAGCATTACAACAACTCTTCGCCAGCATGACCGCCAACACATGCAGCAGGCTATTCTACTTCATCACGGAAGTTTATGTGCATGAGTTTATTAATTTTATTTTTTTGCTGTATTATATGTACTTTTACTATTATTATCTTTTTTTTTTTTTTTTTTTTTTTCTTTTTTTTTTTTTTTTTTTTTTTACGGCGCATCTACACCTAGGTCATTAGCGCCGACATCCAGGGTGCAGCGAGGAATTTTACCAGCGAGCCGTGGGATGATAAAATTCCTGCCGGAGGTTGGGAATCGAACCCACCATCTCCCGCTTATGAATCCAAGGCGCTAGCCATTAGACCACGGGAGACCCCTACTATTATTATTATTACTATTGTTGTTCTTTTATTTTTAGCGCGGTTACTCCCTATCTCCATAGGGAGAACCCGCTTATGAGGTTGACCTCACGACGCAATCCGGATAAATATATACATATATATATATATATATATATATATATATATATATATATATATATATATATATATATATGTATATATTTATATATATGCTTGTCTGTTAACGCTCTAGCAAGCTCAAAAATGGCCCGATTTTGATGAAATTTAGTACAAAAATCTGTCTTCTAATTTGAAAGGCCAAGTTCGTTAACCAGCAGAATCCGCCCACTAGAAGATAGTGTTTGGGGCGAAATTCGCGCAAAAAAAATTGTAACGCTTACGTTTTTGAGTTCATATGCTTGCAGGTACTTACTTGTTTTATAGGTTTCTTGGGCTAGGAAAACGAATGAAACCATTTTTAAGGCGATATCTGTAACCGTTTTTGAGAAAAGTGGAATCAATGTTTTTGTAAGTCATTATTTTTTTGTGGGTACTTAGAATCGCGGAATTCAATTGAAATATTTCTTACATCTTGGAAATTAATCCCAACTAAGATTTTTAAATTTTGGTTATATTTGGAGTTAAGGAAGTATGCGAAAAAAATATTTTATTAATAGACATGAAACGTTTTCGGATCTTCTTACATTTTTCGTAAATATCTCGATAACGGTTGGGAAATCGTAGTAAGTGGAAGGTGACCATTCGAATGCTTACTAAAAAAAAAAGGTCTAAATTCTCTACAAAAAAGGTTCTGAAGCAATATTCGATGGGGCAACGTCAATCAGAGATATAAGCGCTTAAAATTTAAGAAGTGTTTGTTTTGTTGTTTTGAAAGGGGTTTTCTCTTTGTTTATCTCACTTTTTAATTGGTTGTTTCTTCTTTTAAATTGCATTTATCAGTAAAATTAGTATTGTAGTAAAATAAGCTAAGAAACGGTGAAATGTATTGGTAATAAGTTTGGAGTGGCTGTGGTAATCAAGATGGCTGTGGCTAATCATGATGACGTATGCGTACGTTTTTTTGAATTCTCCCATCTATATAACCTTCCTCATAGCCTCCAACTGAAGTTATCGTTATTTCTTATTTTATAAAAAAGATTTAACCCACGACAGAATGGAATTTTATTCGCCATGAAGCACATATTTACAGTTGATTATAACAGTAAAACGAATTTGCTAGTAAAACAAGATACTTAAAATGTTTGGTTGTTTAGAATTGAGCCTTCTTAGCAGTAGTCGAAGAGTAAGTACGTTTTCAGTACATAATTGTATTGACTTATACAGATTAAGAATTATCCGCTTCTGTGTATGTTGGCTACTGTCAGTTTCCTGTGATTTGTGATGCTAATCTATTCCATTTCTTCGAGTTGTTTGTAACCGCGCTAAGATGACGCAGTTCCTGCGAGTCGGACTTTTTTTTTTAGATTTAAATGCCTGAGAGCCACGTGTTGTGTAGCACATTCATGGGGGTGTTGTATCGGGAGTCACCTGTTAGCCCTCATACTTCCTATCCGACATCCCTCATCCACTAGAACCTTTCCAACATTTTTATCCATGCGTTTTATTCTTAATAGGATTCCGTTTGTCCGCTCATATCCTTAGTGGAATTAGTAAAGGAATAGAAGCAGTTATTGGTAGGGTATGATCTTTAGTAAAAAATATAAAATAAAAGAAATTAAGGTGCCAAAACAAAAAATTGATTGTATCCTAAGCGGAAATCACACTATCCTCTTTCTCAACATTCGCTCTTGGAGCATATCACTGTTTTTCATTTTCGTACCGTGTTTTACTAAAATACTCATTTTACTGTCAAATCCAATTAAAAAAACACAACAACCAATTAAAACGTTAGGCAAACAGAAACAAAACCCCGTTTACAAGAACAAAACTAAAACTTTCGAAGTTTTAAGCACTTATTTTTCCGATTAACATTGCCCCATCTGAAATTCCCTTACAATCTTTTTCAAATGACGACCTTCCACTTAACACGATCTCTTAACCGTTTTCGAGATATTTACAAAAATATACTAAGGGTGGGTTTACACTTGCTAGTTATTGCAGGATATTTATATCAGAGAGAAATTGCGACTAATGAAAACCCATGTAAAATGTATGTCTGCAATAAATTCTACCATGAGCAATTTATTGCAGACATAGATTTTACATGGGTTTTCAATGGTCGCAATTTCTCTCTGATATAAATATCCTGCAATAACTAGCAAGTGTAAACCCACCCTAAGATTCCAAAACGTTTCATCTCTATTAATATATTATTTTTACTTTTTCAACTCCAAACGTTACCAAATTTTTAATAGCTAAGATTAGATGAAAATCTAACATCTTGAACAAGTTTCAACTGAATCAATCCTTTCTGAATACCCATAGAGAAAATTAGTTTGGAAATGTGTTTGTATCAAATGTTCTCCTAAACGGTTACAAATAACGCTTCAAAAATGGGTTGATTCATTTTTCTAGGCTATGGAACCTAAAAAATAAGTACCTGAAAGTATATGCAAATTGAAAATGTAAGCGTTACGATTTTTTCGCATGAATTTCACCTCAAAAACCATGTTCCGGTGGACGGATTCTACTGGTTAACAGAATCCTAGGTATCAAAGAGAGGATTTGACTTGAAGTAAGCTTCAAATTGGGCGTAATATTCTGATAAAATCTCCCACCAACTCTTGGGATGCGTCATTCTCGTGCAATTTGGCGCATCAGTAGTATACATCGTGCAACATTGCGAAATTCACTATAAAATGATATCAATTGTTATCTGCTCTCTTATCTGATAATGGGTACTATTATCTTTATTACAAAATATGAACATGGGTTGTCTCAACTAACTGAATTTCTCTACTTCTCTTACTAATAAAATGCAAAGATTATGTTGTCAGGAAGAACTATTTAGCACATTTGGTCCGTGCTATATTGTATATATATATATATATATATATATATATATATGTGTGTGTGTGTGTGTGTGTGTGTGTGTGTGTGTGTGTGTGTGTGTGTGTGTGTGTGTGTGTGTGTATTCACTTTTTAGCACTTTCCTCCGAAGGAAAGTAGCTATTGAGGTGACCGAAAATGACCCCCGTTAAAATTTATATATATATATATCTATCTATATATATATATATATATATATATATATATATATATATATATATATATATATATATATATATATATATATATATGTCTGTTAACACGATAGCGGCCAGAGTTTTTGTTTTTTCGTCACGAAACTTGGTATATAGCATTCAATTAGCAAACGATTGAACGAGTTCGTTAACCACCAAAGTCGGTTCACCGGAAGGGGGGGGGGGTTTACCCCGAGCCCAAAACACTAATTTGGCCATGTCAGCCGTAATATTTGTTATATTTCAACGAAACTTGGTATTCGTAGTGGTAATATAGAGAGAAAAGTGAGATATAAAAATTAACTAAATCGGTTCATTAGGAGGGGGGGGGGGGGTTACTCCGGACCCACAATACCAATTCGCCACTACCAGCCGTGATTTTTGGTATATTTCGACGAAACTCGGTATTCGTAGTGGTAATCTACAGGTAAATATGTGTTCTAAAAAAAAAAAAAAAATAAAATAAAATCGGTTCATTAGGAGGGGGGGGGGGGGGGTTTACTCCGGACCCAAATTCCTAATATACTCATACCGGTCGTAATTTCTGCTGTATTGTAACGAAACGCGGTATACGTCGTGGGTAACTCATGAGAAAGAAGTGTTGTAAAAATTAGCTGAATCGGTCAATCGTAAAGCGGGGGTTTACTTTGTAATATATTTCAATAGAAAAGCCCGCCAGACGTAGGTTCACAAAGCCGCCGCAAGGAGCGCTTTCTACCACTAGAGGGACTGCATCCTGTTCCTGCGTTAGATCAAAATACGATAATATGAGTTTTTCTGTATTTATTACGTAGTGTAGTAGGTACCATGTGTAAACATAACTCTGGAAGCAAATTAATAATTGATCAGTTACTCATTACAAAATTAAAAGAGAACTATTCACGTTTTTTATTTTATTTATGTAGGATCTTTTAAGTAAATTGTTCTGGAAAGCAGTCTACACTACCCAAATTCTGAGGAAAGTTCTTAGTTATGCAGCTCCTGCGTGACGGACTTTTTGGATATATATGGCGTCGGTCAAAATTTAGTACTTTCGTTTTCTTTTGTACCACTTTATTATTTGTTTTCCCTACATGTTTCGCTGCCTAAATCCCACCTCCTCTGGGGCCTAAATCCCACCTCCTCTGGGGCCATTACATCCTGGACAATTTGCGAATTATTATTTTAGTTATTCCAATAAAATACTTATCGCTGATTGTTAAGTTTTAAAATTCAAATTTAATATGTTTGTGAAAATCAAATAAAACTATTTAAATGTACATACCCATGTTTCTTAGTTCCTCCCAGAATCTTAAGGATGGTTCCTTATAAACTCGTCAGTATGGCAGTTCTGGTTGTGTAGGTATTCCAACCTGACCATATTATCCAACACTTTCTTTGCCGACGTGATGGATCGACCGCAACTGGTGGACGATGCCGGGGGGGGGGATGGATTATCCGCTTTCTTGATACTGATTATTCCCATGGGTGCGGAAATCCACATAAACTTTGTTATTCTCTTTGCAAATATACTTAAGTGTAGCTTGCAGTCTTTCACTGGTGTAAACATGGAGAAGGTATTGCCTTTGAGCCTTGTAGGCCGCTATCTGTTGTAACCCAAGTACCAGAGTGTTAACTGCCGGTGATTCACAAAACATTAATAGAGTTTAATAGCGTTCTAGAGGTAATTCTTAAAGCTGATTTTGTAATTCTGGGAATCAGTGGAATTCATTTACCTTGAATTCCCTAGACTGTTGCCTATCAAGGTTTTAGTCATAGTTCATTAAACAATTGTGGTAATAAGGGAGCCTTTAAGACTACCGTCAAAATTGAGGCTTCGGGTTAAGCAGGCTGGGAAGAGTTAATCCTCACCTTCCTTATCTAAGAAAGATTATTAGTTGCAGCGAAGAGGTATACTCAAGCTCTGTAAATGGAAGTATTCTAAATTAAATATTATTTTAGTTATTCCAATAAAATACTTATCGCTGATTGTTAAGTTTTAAAATTCAAATTTAATATGTTTGTGAAAATCAAATAAAACTATTTAAATGTACATACCCCGCGTGTGGTCCGCTTGCCGAAAGTCTTATAAATAAGCTGATATCATATGTTCGATAACCTATGTACTATTATTTTAAAATTAATTAGAAAGTACTATTTTTTGACCTACGACATGTATATAAAAAAAGTGAATATACTTGATTGGTCAGAAATACTTGCAATAGAATATATATGTATATATACATCAACTTATTCCACATTTAAGGCAATCCACACGCCATGGTGCTAAGAAAAATGCGTAATCATTAATCAACATCTTTTATATAACATAATACAATATAAACATAGAAGAAATGAAAAATACACTATCTTTGGTATTAAAAACTTGGACAAGAAGAATATTAATTCAAGCTAAGAAGGATAAGACAGTGATTAAAAAAAAGTGTTTATAATCTTGGTAATTTAGCTGCTGAAAATCGCTTTTTAATATACACAAAATGCATTTTAATGTTCCTACAATAAAAATGAGGAGCTCAGCAAACCATGTTCAAAATTTATTTTTCACGTTTATAGCAGGATGTTGTGCCATCATATCTTAGAGAAACAAAAATATTAAACCTGTGCGTTATGTATGATAAAACAATTGAGGCGTTGCGGATTCGAAGTGCGAACTTAACAAAAGGTAGTTTTGAGGAAAATACGTTAGAAACTCAATTCGAGTATACTCAAAAACTGTTTTGTGGGATGTCTCATTGTTCAAATTATATAATAATTGACCACGAATTACTGTGAACTTCACTTTCAACAAAATGAACATTTTATTTCTATAAGTATCCATCGGGTGGGTAGTGGAGTGTTGAGTTCGCCTTTCGTAACCGCCTTCCTATGGCAGTTTCCAGCCAGCTTTTTTTTATCCCGTGTTTATTGAGAGGGAAAGAAGGGCGAACTCAACATGAAAAGTATTCCTGTAGATTCTCTGAAGCGTCTAGATTAGGATGGTGGGGGGAAAAAATTGACCGAATATTGAGTTCGCCCTTCGTATCCAGAACGCCTCAATTATATTTTCATGAATTGTGAATCGAAAATGGCCGTAAAAAATAATCGGAATGATGTTCAATAATAATTCTATATACACTTTCATAATAATTATTTCCATTCCCTACATGTTTCACGCCTCTTTGGCGCCTCTTCAGGGTAATATGTTTTAAATACAACAGCTTCAGCCTCAACTTGAGGGCGAAAACCTTCAACTAGTAGGACAGCTACTGGACTGGTCATTGACTGAACGAATCCAATATTGTAGAAAGTAATTAGCTGGACGATAATCGATATGTCGAATGCTTAATAAATTTTAATTTCCAGATGAAACATAACCATAACCCGGTTTTTAAAAAGAAATATTTTTTAAAAGGGGTACTCTCTTGTTTAATCCTAAAGATACTATATTCAGTCAGAGACGACAATCTTCTGTTTGATGACTTATTTATTCATTACGTCTTCGTTAATATTCTTGGAGTTTTTCATAATTAATCATTAACCCTCTACTAGTAGAGGCACGTCAAGACTGGTCATTGACTGAACGAATCCAATATGGTGGAAAGTAGTCAGCTTATCGCCAATCGATGTTAAATCTTTAAAATTACAGTTATTTTTCTACTAGAAATGTAAGAATTGAGAGATATACTTGAAAATTAATACTTTGGTATTTGTTGTCATTATGATGAAATATTGTGAAATTGAATAATAATATAAAATAAATTTATATGGCCCCATGGACCTTACCTACCTAGTGTGTTATATGAAACTCTTATCACCATTTAAGAGTTCAAGAAGGATTCTACAGTCTCTGTATGCAGGAAGGTCCAATCCTAAAGTGAGAGCCAGTCCAGTTTTGAGAAGGTTGATTGTACGATATATCATAAATTTTAAATGATTGGCAACAAGACTGAAACTCCGTTAAGCTTATTACATTCTACCCGCCAGAAGGGAATAATTTAGACGAGAGACTGGGTGCAAACAAAGCAGCGTGACGGATCGCCGAGCCGTGGGAGGACAAAGGCTGACCTACGAGTCCTGAATTCCCCGGGAAAAGTACTGTCCTTCGAAGGAGCTCGCTTGCCCCGAATCTGCAGGCTTCGTCAAGATTTGCATTCGTAATGCCTTCGTCAGAACAGATCTCAATTTCAAGCTCAAATTTCCCGATGTTCCGCAAAATAAAACCTTAAGTTCTGTTTTATTCACGTCCGTTTATTCAAAGTTTGCTAAAATCGTAACATTACATAAGTTCTTGGGTATTATATCCAAGCAATGAGGCTATAAAGGCCTATTCTCAAATGAATCCTATATCCTCGTCTTTAAGGGACAACTGGAGTATGTGTGCCTTTTTGATTTTATCGTGAAGATTGCATTGGTGGCGTGTTGTTTATTGCGCTAACAGTGATCCTACACGAGGCCTGTCAGCAATTAAACCTCCTCCCATGTTTCTTAGTTCCTCCCAGAATCTTAAGGATGGTTCCTTATAAACTCGTCAGTATGGCAGTTCTGGTTGTGTAGGTATTCCAACCTGACCATATTATCCAACACTTTCTTTGCCGACGTGATGGATCGACCGCAACTGGTGGACGATGCCGGGGGGGGGGATGGATTATCCGCTTTCTTGATACTGATTATTCCCATGGGTGCGGAAATCCACATAAACTTTGTTATTCTCTTTGCAAATATACTTAAGTGTAGCTTGCAGTCTTTCACTGGTGTAAACATGGAGAAGGTATTGCCTTTGAGCCTTGTAGGCCGCTATCTGTTGTAACCCAAGTACCAGAGTGTTAACTGCCGGTGATTCACAAAACATTAATAGAGTTTAATAGCGTTCTAGAGGTAATTCTTAAAGCTGATTTTGTAATTCTGGGAATCAGTGGAATTCAATTACCTTGAATTCCCTAGACTGTTGCCTATCAAGGTTTTAGTCATAGTTCATTAAACAATTGTGGTAATAAGGGAGCCTTTAAGACTACCGTCAAAATTGAGGCTTCGGGTTAAGCAGGCTGGGAAGAGTTAATCCTCACCTTCCTTATCTAAGAAAGATTATTAGTTGCAGCGAAGAGGTATACTCAAGCTCTGTAAATGGAAGTATTCGAAATTAAATAATCTACTAGTATTTTTCTGTTGTGATATAAAGATACCGTTAACCAAAATCGGTAGTAAGGGTTAGACCATCTCATTTATTCCGTGGGCTCGAGTTTTGTCACTGCTTCAACCTGTATCAACTCCGTACGTAATGAAGCTTGAAATTATATTTTTTAACATTTTTCTTTACTATTATTTTTTTTTCATATATATTTGTTTACTGATACTAATGTATTATTATTACTATTCACGTGTGGGTTCGGTAGGAACACGCGAATTACAATTAATGCTGTTTTAAAAAGATTGATTTTCTTTGCGCCGAGACTTGCTTTATTCCTTCTGAATAAAGCATGTTGGCAGCAGTGAGCAACTAGACTCTAGTTGCACACTGTTGCCAACATACTTCATGGGAATTTCCCTCGTTTCTGTCACACACCAGGGGACACTTTATACACACCAGGGGATAAAACAATGTTCATCAAACACTTCTTCTTCTGTCGTGGGCAAGGATTAACCCTTTGTTGCATCGTCATGCCTGCAGGCATCAAATTAGATTTAATTCCCCGTAAGCAGCAACGTGTGTCGAAGGGACTGGAAGATTTTAAACGTTGTACTTTTTCATGATAAAAAAAAATCATGTGTTAAAGGGTTATCATTATTTTGAGTTTTATTTTATTTATTTATTAATTTCAGTCCCACTTGAATAAAATTCAAGAATGGTGTAAAAAATGGAGAATCAAGGTAAATGAGGAAAAATGCCATCACATCACCTTCACCCTCCGGCGCAGTTCCTGTCCACCAGTACACTTCAACAACGTCCCATTACTCTCTTCTGATACAGTTCGCTACCCCGGACTACACTTGGACTCCCGACTTACCTGGAAACATCAGTTAAAACTTAAAAGACAAGAACTTAACAGACGATTTGGACAACTCTATAGACTGTTAAACCGCAAATCACATTTAAGTACTGAAAACAAACTGATCATTCACAAATCACTACTGCAACCCATTTGGACATACGGTTCAGAACTATGGGGAACTGCGAAAACATCGAACATCAGACGCATTCAAACATTCCAATCCAAGGTCCTAAGAACAATAGTCGATGCTCCTTTTTATGTTTCCAACCTCAACCTCCATAAAGACCTCCCTCTCGTTAATGATGTTGTATTATCCAGATTCCAACGTTTCCATCCTAAACTTTCCGCTCATCAAAATCCTGAAGTCCTCTCCCTATCAAGTGCCACCCACCCACTCTCTCCACCAAGGAGACTCAAAAGACATTGGCCTAGAGATCTGCTGCAGTGACCAAGTATTTATTAATTAATTTTCTCCAACGCCCGTCGGTGGCGGTTGAGCCATTTGACGCTCTTTCTTTATCAGTACATCACAATTTGTATATAATGGAATGGAATGAATTAAAGGACGGACAACTTACTGTTTTAATCGTCCTACGAACCTTTTGTTTTTTTTTGTTTATAATTAAACTTAGGATTTTATCTCATGAAATATGTAAGCACATTCTGTTCCCTTTTTTTTTTTAATAGAATAACATATACAACTTATTTATTTATTTATTTTTTCTCATTAATTTAAAGCTAACAATAGATGGTGTTTTCCTTTCTGTTTCACTTATAGCTACTTCTATGTATATATATATATATATATATATATATACATACATATACACATATTTGTATATAAGGTAGTGCATTGTTTATTAAGTTCCGCAAGAGCAAGCTGAGCTGTTAGTAATGTTTAGGTTGTGTAAGTATGTGTTAATCGTTCTGTGTCCAGTTAATAATTGTGTCGTGTAAAAGTCACTAAATGTAATATATATATATATATATATATATATATATATATATATATATATATATATATATGTATAATAATGAAATCCCTTGTATCTTTTATATATACCTGTAAATTACTTCTAAATCGGTGTTTAACTCGAGTAGAAACCAGATATAAAATGCAGTTTCATGAAAACGTCCCGCAGCACATTACACGGTTGGATCTATCCACAAAAGAACATAATAATTGCGTCAACAATGGGATAATTAAGGATAATAAAGTCTTAAATGTTCCCACATCCTTAACCTTATTCCACTGATCTTGGCACCGTTGCTACTAGCTGCATCGCTAACCACATCTCCCGTACTGAGTCACACGTCAATCTCGAGGCTATCTTTTCTTGGAGCTTTATGGGCGTCTATCGTTTCAGGGATCATATAATGCAACACATTTTTTTTTTTTTTTTTTTAAATATTTTGTCTTGAAATTAAGAAGATTTCGGGAACCAAGGACATAATATATTTGTTCCTCCCACTATTAAGGTGCAATTTACGTAATAAGTTTCAATCAGCACAGTAAAAAATAAAAAATAAATAAAAAATAAAAACAGTCCCGTAACAGGGCCCTGAGGGGCATATACTACAGAGGTATCTGATTCATGACCATACGGCACACTAGGGAGATCGTGTGGTCAGTATTATGCTTCGGCCGCCTGATTTTCCCTTGGCCGCTTCGACTGCTAGAGTCATTAGCACCCCAGGTACCCATTATTAAATTAATTAAAGGCTGGGTCGGCCTAGGGACGGTCAGGGAGGCCGAATTCAACCCATGAACGAAGACACTAGAAGAAAAAATCTTTAGTGCTTGCTCGGGAACTAAGGCCTCCAGCTTATTAGTCCAGCGCTCTACCACTGAGCTAACCTCGCCCTCCAATCAGCACAGTAAGGATTCGAAAATTCATGAGCAGTTAGCATTTGTGGGCGAAGAAACTATTTGCTGCTTTAGCTGAAGCTCTGATGCTGGTTTCTTTTCTTTGCCCTCACTTTCTGGCTACTTCAGGTAAAGCTGATTAAATTATATAAATAAAACTTATTTGTCAAATGACTGCAAAGAAAAAATAGGACCATGCATACATTTTGCTTGTAGTTTCGTTGCAGTGTTTGTGTTTCAAATGCTTTAATGACGCAGTAGCCAATAGTAGCTGTTTTCTCCCTAAGAAGAGCTCTATTTAAATAAATTTTTTATTCTGTAGCATGTTGCTGTACAAAGCATTAATAGAATATGGAATACCCTTGTACTAATAATGTAGGATTAAAAGTTGAAGGAGGATTGTGGCGGAATTAGGATTCAAGAGAGTAGACACGCCCCATCGACTGCTCGTCTACAGGAGTCCGGGCTCTTGTTATGTCGCCGGGTGCCAGAGTTTCTCTCGTAATTCACACCTTGCGCTCTTAGGAGAGCACCGCCGGCAAGTCTATTCAATAGAAGGTGCCTAAGAAGAAAAAAAAAACAGCTTACCTCATTTCTTGTCTGTTTAAAGGGTAATAACTGCGGAAGGCAGGCAGGTGACACAATCACTGGAACAGCACAGGGCAGGACCGTGTGTGTTACTTGTAAGGATGAAAATGTCGGATCATTCACCGATTATGGACTTAGGCGCGGACCGCAATTTATTCTGCGTGGTGGAATATGAGAAATTGAATTCCTCAATGGACATTATGGGAACACTAAAGAATTATTAGTGTATTATAGGCAGAAGATCAATGGACATTATGGGAGCACTAATGAATTATTAGTGTATTATAGACAAAAGATCAATGGACATTATGGGAGCACTAATGAATTATTAGTGTATTATAGGCAGAAGATCAATGGAAATTATGGGAGCACTAATGAATTATTAGTGTATTATAGGCAGAAGATCAATGGACATTATGGGAACACTAATGAATTATTAGTGTATTATAGGCAGAAGATCAATTGATAAAAACGTTTTAATTAGTGTCTTCATAAAAACTGCTTAACAGGTCTCAGACCAACTGATGTGTCTTCAGGATTACAAAAACTTAATGAAATTGTGAGACCCAGAACCTCTAAACCATATGTAGGCAACAACTAACCCACTGTATAATTTGATCCGGCCCACCGGATCCGGAAAATACTATGATGACCATTTTCCCCAGCTCAGAACATTCGCGAGAAGATTGATTTGTGCATGTCAAAACATCTTGGAAAATTCTTTACGTCTATGTATCAGTGGAATTAATCCAAACATTGATGACTTCGAATCCCAAATTCAACCTTAAGTGACCCATGATTTCGTGTCACTATTTAACTTTTGTAGTAATCAATTGTCAATTGTGTATAATAACATTGTCGTATTATTTCATGTATGATATCTATCACTAAAATTATAAACACTACTTTTATATCCAACGTTTTTTTTTTTTTAAACATGTACACAGATGCACAATATTATTTCAAATTCAAGAGATTGCCTGCCACAATATGTTTTAGGAGTAAGACGTGTTTTGTGTTAGCGATCTTGGTATTGAAACAGCAAACTTTTGTGTACATTTGATACTGCGAGCAATTATTATTCTAAAATTTGTGGACTACAGGTTATCTCGCCGTTAGCAGTAAATGCGTTAAGCAAGTCGACAAGCTGCGCGGAGTCAATTTAAAGTATATTTTACTTATAAGAACAGAAAAATACATGCAAAAATATAAACCATTGTGAAATCCGAATGTGACCCATAATGTAAATGATATTTCGTTATAACTAGGCTGAAGATGAATCAATAAAAATGGTTTAGCTAATTTGAAAATTTATTAAAACTCTTTGACAGGTTTCATATCAACTGATATCACTTGGACCACGAATAACGACTTAAAATCTAGCTCTACAGCCTAACCGTAGGAGAGCCAAGTTAAGGATCAAAATTCCAGGTCATTCGCCGGTTATGGGCTTCGGCTTGGATCACACTTTATTAAATCTGGGGAACTAGAATATGAGCCAATATGAGAATCTTCTTTTGAATTTCTTTATAAACTTTAATGGAACATTAAAGCTTCATAAATTTATAAAAGGTTATCATGCAGTATACTATAGGATGATCTAAGTCGAGGAAAACAAGCCTTTAATAGGGGAAGCGCAAATAAACTTACAGACAATGGGCCTATATATCAAGATTATTTCAAAACAACTTTTATTTTTGAGCGCATCATTCATATTTGTCACAATTCAATTGGAACCTCATACGCAAATTTCTTGAATTAAAGATAAATTGACGGAAAAGATATACAATATAGGTTTTATGGAAAAAAAGTCCGTCACGCAGGAGCTGCATAACTAAGCACTTTCCTCAGAATTTGGGTAGTGTAGACTGCTTTCCAGAACAATTTGCTTAAAATATCCTACATAAATAAAATAAAAACATGAATAGTTCTCTTTTAAATTTGTAATGAGTAACTGATCAATTATTAATTTGCTTCCAGAGTTATGTTACACATGTTACCTATTACACTACGTAATAAATACAAAAAACCTCATATTATCGTATTTTGATCTAACGCAGGAACAGGATACAGTCCCTCTAGCGCTCCTTGCGGCGCCTTTGTGGACCTATGTCTGGCTGGCTTTTCTATTGAAATATATTACAAAGTAAACCCCCCTTTCCGATTGACGAATTCAGCTCATTTTTATAACACTTCTTTCTCATGAGTTACCCACGACGTATACCGCGTTTCGTTAGAATACAGCAGAAATTACGACCAGTATGAGTATATTAGGAATTTGGGTCCGGAGTAAACCCCCCCTCCTAATGAACCTATTTAGTTTATTTTTACATCACATATTTACCTGTAGATTACCACTACGAATACCGAGTTTCGTCGAAATATACCTAAAATCACGGCTGGTAGTTGCGAATTGGTATTGTCGGTCCGGAGTAAACCCCCCCTCCTTAAGAACCGATTTAGTTCATTTTTATATCTCACTTTTCTCTCTATATTACCACTACGAATACCAAGTTTCGTTGAAATATAACAAATATTACGGCTGAAATGGTCGAATTAGTGTTTTGGGTTCGGGGTAAACCCCCCCTTCCGGTGGACCGATTTTGGTGGTTAACGAACTCGTTCAATCGTTTGCTAATTGAATGCTATATACCAAGTTTCGTGACGAAAAAACAAAAACTCTGGCCACTATCGTGTTAACAGACACATATATATATATATATATATATATATATATATATATATATATATATATATATGTATATATATGCATATATATATATATATATATATATATATATATATAGATATATATAAATTTTAACGGGGGTCATTTTCGGTGTCTACTAGGTAGGATCGATAAAGATTTGAAGAAATTTTTCCTCAATAGCTACTTTCCTTCGGAGGAAAGTGCTAAAATGTAGTTCATGCAATAAGGGACACAACGGGTTGTCATTGGAGTTACTTAAGAAAGAAAAAAACCTTGCTAAAAATGTGGATTTACGCGGCAATAAAATTACTTCGACACATCTTGCTGTTGATAATAAACATAAATTAGTTTTTCACAACGTTAAAAATGCAGACACTATCCATCTATTTACTGTTTTTTATTAATCAATGTGTCGTGAAAGGTCTTTGTTAATTAGAATCATGGTTTTTGGCTTATGTCATGACGCGGGCTTGATAATGAAAGGTTTACTTGCCTTCTGTATGCAGCACAAATAGTGTGAAACTATTTGAGCAGTAATTAATAAATCATATTAATTAATTATGTGTAATATTTTTTTGTTAATGTACGTGTGGTATACAATAATAAGTGGATTTATTAGGGTCACTTTTTAATAATTATAAGCCTTTCAATCAACTAATTTACACCGGGAGAGTAAATTTTTTTTTCTTTTCATGTTTATTTAAAATCTGTACGTAAAGAACAAGATCTGTACGATAAGTACAATAATTAATTGTGCTGGCCTAAGTATACATGTCAATGAATAGTATATGGAAGGAGCCAAACATTATCGGCACTTCCTAATATATTAAAACAATCTGTGCTGTTTTTGACTGCTGTCATGGTAGCTGGTCACGGGGCCAAAGTCTCTTAAGCCTCCTGGGAAGGTCTTTAGGGTGGGTCTGAGTGGAAAGGGATTGACCTCTAGGATTTGGGTGGGATAACAATTTGGAATGAAACGTCAGGAAGCGGGATTTGGCGAGGTCGTTTACGAAAGGAATATTAAGGTCGTTGTGTAGGGTTTTGTTGGAGACATAAAAGGGAGCAAAGGGAGAGTAAATAGATTTAAAAACTAGCACGTCCTTCAATCATCCCTGGCCCTTCAAAAGTAAAGTACTGGAATCTTATGAGCATTTCATTGGTGAGTGTTTACGTTGAAGATATATAGTCCCTTTCCATGGGATCTGGTACATCTTCCTGGTTGTAGCTTAGGGTGTGTGAATGAGTGAGTGGACATGTGTGTGTGAAGGTGAAGGGTCATAAATGCAACAGTAGTAGATAATAAAACTATAATTGACAATAAATCCTTACTTTACTAATAATGATATGATGCTTCTTGTGAATGGGTGATGTTGATGGGTTGGTATTTGGAAGTAGGGTGCTTGATGTTCTTAGTTGGCATGCTGGGTGGCTGCTCCAGGACTCCTTGCTTGTGAGTTGCTTGGTGTTCTACTCCATATTAATTAATTAAACTTGCTGAGAGAAAAACTTGGAGCTGGTGTCCATTGAACTTGAAACTATACAACGGCCATTTTTTTGACACGAGCATGTCATATCTCCATGGCAAGGAGGTAGGCCCAAGGTACGTGTGATGTAGGCTCAACGTACTTGTGATGATGTCTGAACAGTGAGCGTATTCAGAAATCATTTATTATAAAGCACAGGTCATAAAATAACACACATGAAGTAATAAATATGATTTATTAATCACAGGTTCCACTATTTTCACATATTTAAATTTCCTCAACAACCTGCCACTACCAATGCCACGTTATGACTGAAAACAGTTTATTAAACATCGATACCAAAAAGAATTAAAGTTTCTCGATTGAGTTCAAAGACATTTTAGTTGTACTTTTGTTTTGGAGGCTTAGGGGCCATGAGCGCTTAGGCTTAAGTATTTCTTGTCTAAAGCTGTGGATTCCACTACTAGGAGTGGTGCTTTTTCTTTCGAAAAAGGAAAAGGCATCAGCCCTATCCTGGCTAGAAAAGGATGGTAACCGGTCCTAGATTAAAGTTACTAAAAATCTCTGTTATATTAATTATAATAATTTCATTCGCTATTTTTTCATGTTTTGTATTATATTTATATTTTCTGTTATTTGGATTTTACTACTATATATCTGAAATAAAAATAAATATTTTTTTTTTAAATGTTTCTGTGATAATTATAGGCATTCTAATAAGTATATGTATTCCAAAAAAAACAGTATACAAGAAATAAATGAATGTATAAAACGAATACTATCCATCATAACAAAAATTGTACAATAACACAACCCTACTGATACTCAAATATCACAGGGTCTCCCCGTGTACCTGAGACTAACGCCTTTGATTTTCATGCAGTATATCAACGGGTGCGTTTTTTTCATTTCAGGATCCGTTAAAAAAATCCATGCTCCACCATTGATTTTTAAGAAGGGTGAGCACCTATAAATTGCCCGGTGCTGATAGCTTAAACGCAGAAGTGCCGTAAAAAAATATCACATTTATCAGATGAAATTGAACAACAAAATATCGGGCAATGATAACCAAGAAGTTGATTCCCGAAAACCCAATCCATCCATCTATCCAATGTACAAGTTTTACTGACTGTGATTTAGATTACAAATATTTTTTATTTTTTTAGATTTATGTGTTTTGTATTATTATTATGATATTTTCTTTGATTTTACGTGAGTGTGTTTGTGAAACTGGCTGGGAATCCTTACTATTTAACTCTTTTCGTGAAGAATGATTCACTCGTTGAGCATTTCTGTGATTATTCCTTTCCTCGTCCTCGTGCATTACAGGCCTGAACGGAACTGTGCTCGGTGCTGTGTAATTTCTACTTACCACTGCTGCATTCCTACACTGCGGATTAGGGTATGTTGTAATATAGGAATAGCTGCCTGAGATTTAGGATGAACGTAAGTTTTCCTTAACCCTTTACATACGCAAAGAGTCGCTAGGAGTGTGTTCTCCTGTACCGGATACTCGCACCCGGCTTCGGGCCCCCTGTACGGGATACTTTTCCCAGTCTCGGTCACAGCGCCTCGACTTTCAGCGATCTCCTCGCCGTAGTAAAAGTCGTATTTTATAATTTTGGTTTTTATTTTGGTTACAATGATGATTAATTTTTATTTATGTTGAATTAGTCAGGCGTTTCAATAATTATTTGTAAGTTGAATAACTTTGTTTAAAAATAAGTTATAAAAAAGTTATATTATATAGGCACAAAAAAAAGAAGGCTTTTCTGTTTATCATTTGCCTTTTATTTTATGAATAATAAGCAAGGGAATAATATACTCCATAACTACGGCAAAAAGTTTCCCATCTTCCTTTTTGATCCGTGACTTTGTACACTGGCGGAGCTAAAAACTTATTTTATTTTTATTTTTTGTATAAAACATTTTTACAAAAAAAAAAGAATTATTATAAATATTTACAGTTAACTTAATGAATTATTCAATTAAATACGTAATATATTAATCTTATCAATTGAATATTACATTTATTTTTAAATGGAGGACACGCAATAAAAAAAAAAACGTTTTTTCTAAATTTAACAAAACTAAATATAAGATCTTAACCCTTCAAGACTAAAAGTGAACTAATTTTGCAAAAACAAGTTGTTGGGGATGTACAGAGGTATAAAAACTAACGATAATTTGAAGAAGGTTGACCGGGTAAATGGGTGGAGAATGCAACGAGTTCTAATTCGACTGAAAACGACCAAAAACTTCATTCAAATGCCATCTAGTAATAGGCAGGAATACCAGAAGTACAATACGGTAACGCTAGATTGCACTAATGTCGAGAAATGAGAAGAGAAAGAATGCGAGAGATACGCCGAGCTCTCGACTGCTGTACAAGTCGAGTACGGTACGTGGGTCCCGTCTTCCTTCGACTTCTACACAAGTCCACGGTATGTGGGTCCCGACAGCTCTCGACTGCTGTACAAGTCCACGGTACGGGAAGGGTTAAAGTCTGACACAAGAAGGCTCCTGTTATTCATACAATAGGTCTTATTTATAGGTCTTATTCACAATAGTTGCTTTTATTTACAGGTTATATCACTTACCATTTCCAACTTTGGGTAGTGTACTCTCTTTCTGTCCCAAAATGGTCCGATTTTGCTCAAATTTGGTACAAAATACCTTGTTTGATTTAAATGGACAAGTTCGTTAACCGGACACGTTTGTAGAATCCACTAACTGGAACATTTGTTTTCGGAGAAATTCTCATCAAAAATAGATATACATTTTTGAAGCCCCGTTATCTTCCTGACCTATTGGTTCTGAATTGCGTGCATTTCTAACCGGAACTTCCGGATTGCGCGCATACGGGATTTCTCCTTATGGAGAGAGGAATGGAGAAAAACCACTATATGAACGTTGCACGATGGCCGGACGATGTGAACTTGGAAGTCATGTCATAACCATTTCTAGCTCTGTCGTATGGACAGGCGGCACCGTTTCTCTGCGAAATCACAATTTCCTCGGGTATGTAACTAAATTGAACTTTGCAAAGTGACAATTGAAATGACTCGCATTTAATATCATAACCATTTTGAGTCACGTTTCAGGTCTTAAATGTTAAATAATTAAACATTAAAAACGTTTTTTGAAACGATAGCCAATACTGATTGTAAGATAGGAATTCGTTTGATCCCTTTCGTCAAATTAACAAAAAAAAAAAAAAAAAAAATACATACATCTTTTCTGGGGAAAGTTTCTGACGAACAGTGTTTCAGTGACGGATTTTACTTTTCAATGAACCTAAACGGCTTCTCTCTCCAGCGGTGTACTTACTTTCCATTCTCAAATATTTCGCCCCTTGCCAACCCCCATAGATGGGTGAAGTCAGTCTGAGGAAGTCGGAAAGGAAACCGGCGAAATATTGCAGAATGGAAACTAAGAACACCGCTAGAGCGACAAGCCGTCTTACCAACCTATATATATATATATATATATACATATATATATATATATATATATATATATATATATATATATATATATATTTTGTTTATGGGTTGAATTCGGCCTCCCTGACCGTCCCTAGGCCAACCCAGCCTTTAATTAATTTAATAATGGGTACCTTGGGTGCTAATGACTCTAGCAGTCGAAGCAGCCAAGGGGAATATCAGGCGGCCGGAGCATAGCACTGAACACGCTATCTCCCTAATGTGCCGAATGGTCATGAATCAGATACCTCTATAGTATCTGCCCCTCAGGGCCCCCGTGGCTTGTTACCGGACTGATTTATATCTATCTATCTATCTATCTATCTATCTATCTATCTATATATATATATATATATATATATATATATATATATATATATATGTATATATATACACACACACACACATATACATGCAAGAACATTATACCAGATTTTGGTTACCATGAAACGTCGTCATTTCTCGTCGCCACTTCTTTATTACGTCATAAGTGGGTTCCTTATAACCTTACGTAAAGTGGTTTTAGCTTCTGAACTGTCGTCCAGAGGGCGTGACGCTAGTAGAGCAATAATGATGTGTAAAATGTAGACTTGTTTTTATTAATGGGTCTTTAGCTTACCTAATTATTGCACTTGCTATTTTGAGTCGCAAAGGAAACATTGAAAAAAGTACCACCTTATTATTGTCACCAATATTATTGTGAATCACGAAAAATTGTTTTATTTTCTTTTTTTAAAACTTCGCTTATCTTTTATTGGTGAGTTTGAGGCCATCAATCCCACCCTCAGTATCCCGGTAAAAAATATCGAAAAAGTCAAACCATCCAAAAATAACAATATAACACCCCAAAATAAAGAATTTAAAATAAAACAGTAAATAATTCTATTATATTACCCGAGATTGTAGATACCAAAATACTACCATGAAATTATATGTAATCTTACTTTTTTAAAATTTCCTTGCATGGCTTGCTCGTGTTTTATTTTGTCATTAGGATCTATTTTTGTTAGTATTTGTACAGATATAATCAGATATTTGTCATCCATCTCAACAGATATCCTCAAGGAGGGACAACAGCCGAGCGAAATCTCTTGGACGGTTCCTGAGTCCATTTTTTTTTTTTTAAACTTTAAATACGAAACTTTTTTGCATTGACTTATAGAGCTTTCCTTAAGAATGAGGGACAAGTCGGACTGAGTAATTTTGGCTTCTGTAAAAGTTTAACGGGAAAAACCTGGTTAAAAGACCTAAGACTATAGTTAAATCGCGTATAGTTTAATGTTAGGGTAAACCAGAGATGGGCATAATTTTATTTATGAATAAAAATACGAATTTATTCGCACTTCTTATATTTGTGAATACGAATATAAATAAATTCGTACTTCATATATTTGTCAATACGAATATAAATAAATTCGTACTTCATATATTTGTGAATACGAATATAAATAAATTCGTATTCATAAGTGTGAATACGAATTTATTTTTATTCACATATATTAAATATAAAAATACAAATAAAATTTTATTCGCAAATTTTTCTGCGAATAAAAATAGATTCACAGAAAAAATTGTAAATAATCACGAAAAATGTGAATATTTACAAAAAATCAAGTGATTAAAAAAAATCACATTAAAATATTCGAATAAAAATTTATTCACATTATAATTTGTGAATAAAAATTTATTCACAATAAAATTCGCAAATAAATTATGAATTTATTCGTATGAAGATGATATTAAGAAAGTTATTAAAGGTGATTTTTTTTTTCTTTTTTTTTTTTCTTTTTTTTTTTTTTTTTGATGGAGGTACAGATGACAAACTGTGTCCCTGCAGCATGGCTGGTGGTCCCGCGGCGGACTCGGGGTAAACAAAAAATCTAGGCACTAATAACCTAGACGTTAAACGCCTTTAAAAAAAAAAAATCACCTTCAATAACTTTCGTAATATCATATTGATACGAATAAATTCATAATTTATTTGCGAATTTTATTGTGAATAAATTTTTATTAACAAATTATAATGTGAATAAATTTTTATTCGTATATTTTAATGTGATTTTTTCTGTAATCACTTGATTTTTCGTAAATATTCACATTTTTTGTGATTATTTACAATTTTTTCTGTGAATTTATTTTTATTCGCAGAAAAATTTGCGAATAAAATTTTATTTGTATTTTTATATTTAATATATGTGAATAAAAATAAATTCGTATTCACACTTATGAATACGAATTTATTTATATTCGTATTCACAAATATATGAAGTACGAATTTATTTATATTTGTATTCACAAATATATGAAGTACGAATAAATTCGTATTTTTATTTATAAATAAAATTATGCCCATCTCTGGGGTAAACGTGTTAGTATTGTGTGTTAAAGGCAGAGATGTGTTTCTAATATTCCATTTAAGACGGTGTTGCTTTGGAAGAAAATTATGCCCATCTCTGGGGTAAACGTGTTAGTATTGTGTGTTAAAGGCAGAGATGTGTTTCTAATATTCCATTTGAGACGGTGTTGCTTTGGAAGAAAATTATGCCCATCTCTGGGGTAAACGTGTTAGTATTGTGTGTTAAAGGCAGAGATGTGTTTCTAATATTCCATTTGAGACGGTGTTGCTTTGGAAGAAAATTATGCCCATCTCTGGGGTAAACGTGTTAGTATTGTGTGTTAAAGGCAGAGATGTGTTTCTAATATTCCATTTGAGACGGTGTTGCTTTGGAAGAAAATTATGCCCATCTCTGGGGTAAACGTGTTAGTATTGTGTGTTAAAGGCAGAGATGTGTTTCTAATATTCCATTTGAGACGGTGTTGCTTTGGAAGAAAATTATGCCCATCTCTGGGGTAAACGTGTTAGTATTGTGTGTTAAAGGCAGAGATGTGTTTCTAATATTCCATTTGAGACGGTGTTGCTTTGGAAGAAAATTATGATTGCATAGACATAAGAACCAAATATAGACTTCCGTAAAAAAAGAAAGAAAAACACACTTAAAAATGTATATATATTTTTTTTTTGGTATTATATTTTTTGTCATTACTTATTCTTCATATTTTTTGTTTATTTTTTTGTGGGGGGATATTTATTTATCTTTTTTTTTTGTATTGTGAAATGTGAACTATTGCTTTTCTTCGAGTAGGCATTGGCATTGTTTACGAAACATTTAAAAAAAATTAAAAAATGGCTTGTTTCCGATTTGGTTTGTTATCCAAATGCTACGGGGAATAATAACGGAAAAGCGCTTAGATGACGCATTTCCAGCGTCATCTAAGCTTCCATACACCTTCACTGAGCAATAAAATCCAACCTTAAGGTTCTATTACTCATATTTTCAAAATAAAAGTTGAGCTTTGAGAAAGGTGGAGGTGTGCCTCGCCTATGTATCCTCGGTATTTTTAGATCGCTTCAAGGAGTCTCCTTACTGGCTTCCATCCATACCACACCTATCATTATTTCGTTGGCTGAACTTGTTATATCATTTGCTTTCCTGAATTCTTTTCTTTTATAAATAAACAGGAATTGCCGAATCCTAGCGTCGTCCTATTTAATATTTACAGCTGCTGTGATTTGAAAAGTATAAAATAGAAAATCTGAACCCCAAAATTATTTTATATTCACAAATTCATTTGAATATTTTAACGTGAAACAAGCCTGCTGGCCCAAAATCTCAAAGAAAACTGAGACTATTGGAAGCAAAATGATCCTAATGTGTATATATATATATATATATATATATATATATATATATATATATATATATATATATATTTTTTTTAGATGGAACGGTATTTTTCTCCAGCGGTGGTACTCCTCCTCACTTCTTCCCGGAATATTTCGATGGATTCATCTCCATCTTCTTCAGCCAGGTACTTGTTTCTTCCTCGGTGGTAGCCAAGGGGTTCCCTTTCTTTTTTTTTTACTTTTCAATGAACCTAAACGGCTTCTCTCTCCAGCGGTGTACTTACTTTCCATTCTGAAATATTTCGCCCCTTGCCAACCCCCATAGATGGGTGAAGTCAGTCTGAGGAAGTCGGAAAGGAAACCGGCGAAATATTGCAGAATGGAAACTAAGAACACCGCTAGAGCGACAAGCCGTCTTACCAACCTATATATATATATATATATATATATATATATATATATATATATATATTTATTTATTTATTTTGTTTATGGGTTGAATTCGGCCTCCCTGACCGTCCCTAGGCCAACCCAGCCTTTAATTAATTTAATAATGGGTACCTTGGGTGCTAATGACTCTAGCAGCCGAAGCAGCCAAGGGGAATATCAGGCGGCCGGAGCATAGCACTGACCACGCTATCTCCCTAATGTGCCGAATGGTCATGAATCAGATACCTCTATAGTATCTGCCCCTCAGGGCCCTCGTGGCTTGTTACCGGACTGATTTATATCTATCTATCTATCTATATATATATATATATATATATATATATATATATATATATATATATATATATATATATTTTTAGATGGAACGGCATTTTTCTCCAGCGGTGGTACTCCTCCTCACTTCTTCCCGGAATATTTCGATGGATTCATCTCCATCTTCTTCAGCCAGGTACTTGTTTCTTCCTCGGTGGTAGCCAAGGGAATGCATTTGCTGAAGAAGATGGAGATGAATCCATCGAAATATTCCGGGAAGAAGTGAGGAGGAGTACCACCGCTGGAGAAAAATGCCGTTCCATCTAAAAATACTATCCCAGCGACGAAAAATAACATCATATATATATATATATATATATATATATATATATATATATACACTAGCTGTGCTCGCGACTTCGTACCCGTCGATAGTGAACCGATTCATTTTATTTTTACAACATATTTTTCTATTAATATATCCACAACGAATTCCGAGTGTCGTTGTAATACAACAATTGCGGCCGGTATGGGCGAATAACTACTTCGGGTTAGGAGTAACCCCCCCCCCCCCCCCTCCAGATGAACCAATGTTGCTGTTTAACGAACTCGTTCATTCATTTGCTAGGCCAAGTTTCCTTACAAAATAACAAAAAAACTCTGGTTTGTAAAGTGTTGAACGATAGTTCATGAAATGATTCTTTACGCTGGCATAAAGTTTTTATTTATGAACCGATTTACATGAGAGAAACACTAAATGGTAAGTGAAGCTTGCCATAAATTATTAGTGAAAACCGAAACAGGAATCGGATAAGCTGTTTCTGAATTTAGCGCGCACAGACAAACAGATCAAAATACTAAAAATCAATGTTTTCAGTACTATTGCGTTGATAAAGGCCCCCAATAATATTTTTCCCATGAAATTTCCACGTAAAAACAGCGATCTGTTAGAATTTTATTATATGTATAGATATATCGAAGATATTTTTTCAAAATCTGTTAAATTCTTTCGAAATATTCTAAGAAGTCAATCCCAATCCAGAGTATATGCTTAACAGGATAATTGAGTACTAATCTTAATTTTCAAATATACATTAATTATCTTAAAAAATACAATCCTTCGTCCAATGAACTTTCATTTTTTTCACTTGATTAGTAAGATATTTCGATACTTTCTGGTGGTCGTCTAATATTGTTTATATATTTTATTTCCTAATAATAAATGAAAAATTCTTGATTCTTCAATGCATGTACGTTATCAGTATTCTAATGCGTTTAATATTTGAATTTAAATTTCCCCTTGGCCTTTATTGTGAGTATCCTTGAGTGCTAATCTGGTGTCATCATTGGTGACGCCGATTTTATTTTGTCCATTCTTGTGACATTTGTATTCATCTGTAGTGTACCAATGAGCCATTTCCATCTTGGGAGCAAAAGACATAAACATGTAAAAATTCCCCCCTGCAGCTCATCCACCATACCATTTGTGGGAGTATCGTCTTCTGTGACTTGAATCACTCTGGGAGGCCTGTGTACTTGCTGTGGGATGTAATCTTAGGATAAGACAGTACAGTCGACTTCAGTATACACATATATATATACGAATATATATATTCGGTATTCTATTTTATTCTTTATCTAATCAAATTTTAATTTGAATAGTTTATTTATGGTTTTAGTGCAAGAAACTTCCGACTTTTCTTTTAGAAATTGTTTTGTATTATATATGCATTTTATTTATTAAGTTGGAGGATCTGATTTCAATTCCCGAGCAAGCCCTAAAGATTTTTTCTTCTAGTGCCTTCGTTCATGGGTTGAATACTGCTTCCCTGACCGTCCCTAGGCCAACCCAGCCTTTAATTTATTTAATAATGGGTACCTTGGGTGCTAATGGCTCTAGTAGTCGAAGCTGCAAGGGGAAAATCAAGCGGCCGGAGCATACTATCTCCCTAGTGTGTCGTATGGTCATGAATCAGATGCCTCTATAGTATCTGCCCCTCAGGGCCCTCGTGGCCTGTTACGGGACTGATTTTTTTTTGTTGTAAAAATAATATATTTAAAAACATTACTTTAGTAACTCAAGTTTTGTTTCCCTCCCTTTTTGATATTATTTATTTCTTTTTTATTTTATAAGTTACTTTATCTTTTAACCCTATGAGGGCTAAAAATATTAAGTCTTTACAATGTTTCATTATTTACCTACATATTCAGTTGTGTATTTCATCATGTGATTTTGCTTCTTTGAAGAAGAGTAAGATTTAATCTATTTTCAGTCGCCCCCTAAAGATTATAAGGTGGAATCAGTTACTTCGTTACGATTTATCATTATGTGCCTTGGTATACATTAGATGTGTATTTGCTTTTTATACTTTTTTTAATGTATACAATTAGGAACTCTGGTATGAAAGCGCGTTTACTTTCTTATCCATATTGGTATTCGGAAACCTTGGAATAGAGGCAGAGAATATTTTTTTTTTTATATTTTATAAAAAAAATTAAATATCAACTCCAATGAAATCTGTTAGAAAAGTGAGATTTTAGGCACCAATGCACATGGAACTGACAGTACCCAGCTCTAAGAGCAATTTATTCACTAGTCCTCCTCTACTTCCACAAACCGTTTAAGAATGTATGTTTTTCATTTTTTATCTTGTTTTACTAAAATCTCCATTTTACTGCCCAATTAAAATTTTAAAAAATAACGACCAATTAAAAACTGAAGAAAACATGGACAAAAAAGCGTGTTACTGCGTGCAAAGATTTATCCGACTGATGAAAGTTCTCTAAAAAGTCTTTAAGAATGTATTTCTTTAACCACTCTGTAGAAAACTGCACGAGAATCATTTTTGTAAGAAATTGTAAGCGTTTGAATGGTTTCATTCAACTTAATAAAGTATACACAAATCTGAACAATCCTCATGTCTGTTCATTTACCCTTTTTAGCACGGTTCCTCCCTCCCCCATAGGGAGGAACCCCGCTTATAAGGTTGATACAATGAAACAATCCGGAAGTGCCGACTAGAAAATTTCGCGTTTCAGAACCCCTAGAGACCGAAAATAACGGTGGTTCAAATTTGTATATATATATATATATATATATATATATATATATATATATTTGTCTGTTCGCTCATTTCTGGCTTCCCTAATGGTCCGATTGTGATGAAATTTGGTACAAAAATCCGTCTTCCAATTTGAAAGGACAAGTTTGTTAAACAGGAGAATCCGCCCACTGGAAGATGGCGTTTGGGGCGAAATTCGCGCAAAAAAAAATCTTAACGCTTACGTTTTTGAGTTCATAAGCTTGTAAGTACTCGTTTTATAGGCTTCTTGGGCTAGGAAAACGAATGAAACCATTTTCAAGGCGATAGCTTTAACCGTTTTCGAGAAAATTGGAAAAATAGTTTTTTAATACCTTTTTTGGTTTGGGTACTTAGAATCAATGGATTCAGTTGAAACATTTTCTGCATGTTCTATTTTCATTAAAACTAATATGTTGAAATTTTTGTTACGTTTGGAGTTAAGGAAGGGTTAGAATAAAATATTTTATTAACAGACATAAAAAATTTTGGTAACTTTGTATACGTTCCTTAATATTTCGAAAAAGGTAGAGAATCTTCCGAAACGTATGATCACCATTAGAATGATTACTAAATGCTCTACAAAAATGGTTCTAATGAAAGTTTTGATTAGGCGATGTCAATCGGAGAAATAAGTGCTTAAACCTTTAAAGTAATTGATTTCGCTTATTCGAACTGTTCTTTTTGTCTTTGATTTTGGTACTTAGAATTATGGGATTCAGTTGAAACATATTCTGCGTGTTCGAATTTCATCAACACTAATATGTTCAAATTTTGGTTACGTTTGGAGAAAAGAAAGGGTTAGAATAAAATATTTTATTAACAGACAAGAAAAGTTTTGGTAACTATGTATACTTTCGTTAGTATCTCGAAAACCGTTGACAATCTTCGGAAGCAGAAGGTTACCAGTCGAAAGCTTACTAAATGCTCTACAAAAAAGGTTCTAAAGAAAGTTTTAATTAGGCGATGTCAATCGGATAAATAAGTGCTTAAAACTTTAAAGTAATTGATTTCGTTTATTCGAACTGTTCTTTTTGTCTGTTTTATTCCTTGTTATTTTTAAATTGCTTAAAGTCGGATAATGTATTTGACAATAAAACAGATAAAGTAAAATAAGAAGATCAATTTATTGTTAAAAATGTAGCGTTCAAAGAGAGAGATCCCAAGGCTTTCCAAATGCCTCTGAGTGGAGGCCTTTCTGCCCGACTTATGGGATAGCTGACCCATACAGGTAAGATTGTAAATCAAGACCTTTCAAGACTAGTTTCTTTGAGATTTCATTTGGATAGGTGTTTTGCTATTGATCTAAACAAAGTAATAACTGTTTCTATTCTATGCCTTCATAATCACTAAAGATAAGAACGGAACCGCGCTAAGATGACGCAGTTCCTGCGAATCGGACTTTTTTTCTAATAGTTCCTTAACGTCATTTTAACCAAAATGTTTATGTCGTAGTTTGGATGCATGTTTTAAAATGTTCCGCTATCTTTAAGTGAACGAAAATTTCAGAAAATACTACTTTTATATCTACCTCTTTTGAAAAGGGTTATCCATCGACAAATAACACAGGCACAAAATCTGACGATTTTTCTTCTTTTTTTAGTGTGGTTCCTCCCTCCCTTCATAGGGATGAACCCCGCTTATAAGGTTGATCTCATGAAACAATCCGGAAGTGCCGACTAGAAAATTTCGCGTCTCAGAACCCCTAGAGACCGAAAATAACGGTGTTTCAAATTTGTATATATATATATATATATATATATATATATATATATATAAATATATATATATATATATATATTTGTCTGTTCGCTCATTTCTGGCTTCCCTAATGGTCCGATTTTGATGAAATTTGGTACGAAAATCCGTCGTCCTATTTGAAAGGTCAAGTTCGTTAACCAGCAAAATCTGCCTACTGAAACATGGCGTTTGGGGCGAAATTCGCGCAAAAAAAGTTATAACGCTTACGTTTTTGAGTTCATATGCTTGTAAGTACTCGATTTATAGGCTTCTTGGCCTAGGAAAACGAATAATACCATTTTCAAGGCGATAGCTTTAACCATTTTCGAGAAAATTGGAAAAATATTTTTTGAATACCGTTTTTGGTTTGGGTACTTGGAATCATGGGATTCAGTTGAAACATTTTCTGCATGTTCTACTTCCATTAAAACTAATATGTTGAAATTTTGGTTACGTTTGGAGTTAAGGAAGGGTTAGAATAAAATATTTTATTAACAGACATAAAAAGTTTTGGTAACTTTGTATAATTTCCTTAATTTCTCGAAAAAGGTTGAGAATCTTGGTAAACCGAAGAATACCATTAGAAACCTTACTAAATGCTCTACAGAAAAGGTTCTGATGAAAGTTTTGATTAGGCGATGTCAATCGGAGAAATAACTGCTTTAAACTTTAAAGTAATTGATTTCGTTTATTCGACCTGTTCTTTTTGTCTGTTTTTATTCCTTGTTATTTTTTAATTGCTTATTGTTGGATAATCTATTTGAAAATAAAACAGGTTAAGAAAAATAAGAAAAACAATTTAATATTAGAGATATGGATTTCCAAGATATAGCTTTTCAACTGCCTGGTCCTTCCTAGGGAGGGTTGGCCGACCCATCCAGGTAAGATCGTAAATCATGTACTTTCTAGAAATGTGGACCCAAAATAATAACAGCTTCTATTTTAATCATTCTAAATGAGTCTAGGGATAAGAACGGAACCGCGCTAAGATGATGCAGTTCCTGCGAGTTGGACCTTTTTTTTAAGGCGCACCGAAATCTGGGCCATTAGCGCCGCCATCCCATGGTGCAGTGAGAGACCTGAAGTACGCTATATGTATGACGCATAAGTCTGATTCAAGGCCTACAGCATAATATATACCCCTTATCTCTCAGTAGACTTGAAATAATAAGAAAATGTAAAATATTTATCAACCTTCTTCAAGCCTGAGCTCTTATGAAAGTTGAATTTGATTTCCATTATCTTTCAATGACAGTGTACTGAGTGTAACCTTCATGAATTTGTAAACGTTAGGATAAACGTCAGTGAATATTATGTAGAAAAAAATGATTGCGTTAATTGTCTTTTCAAAATAATGGATTAATTGCTATAATGTATTACCACAATTTATTTATTTATAATTGTTTCATTTTTTCCAGGTAAGGCTTGCTCCACTAACCTCCTTCTAGAGTCCAGGCGTAATGGTAAGAACAAAACAAGCCAATCATAAGATTGTGATATTTTTAGATCCGAAGGTTGGTTTATCAACAACGCAATCTGTTCCGATTAACCCCAAAATGTGATTAAAACACTGTTCTACAGAGTGATAATATTTCGTATAAAAGAAATTTCTAAAACGCACAACATTTATAAAATGGAGTATGCAAAAAATAAAGTCTCACATTTCAGGCTTACTATGAATAAATTTGCCAGGCTCGTTAACCAGTAGAATTTGCCTAACAGAACACTATCTTTTCGGCTAAGTTTCAGTGGTTCCATTCATTCGCTTCCAAGTAGTTAGACGCTGAAAATTGAATGAAATATTTTGTTTTCTTTTTCTATATATATATTTATTAAACACATTCTTAAGGCAAACCTACACTGGACCCGTATTTCTCCCGATCCGATCCGATCCATTCCGATATCCTGCGACCGACAACGGCCAACCGCGTCCGACGTGAGTGCCTAAATTGGTCCCGACCCGATCCGATCTTATCTAGTCTCAGCTCGTCAGTAATGAATTCGTAGTGAAATGAAAATGAGTGATTAATTTAAGAAATACCACCTAACCGATTACCTTGTTGGAGGTATAAAGAAGGAGTTGAGCTGCCAATCAATCTTCCGGATGAATATCAGTCCCAAAAACGTAAATCTTAGTGTAACAGTTAATTTTTAATCGTTACTCTACGATAAGAGATGCATTAGTATTCATATTTAAAAAATATTTATAAGAAAGGTAGCTTATAAACATAGGAAGGTTATAAGCATCTTTTCACGCAATTTAATAAACACGGAAAACAAGAAACAAAAATGTGAATTGACAAATTTGTTCTAAATTTTAAGAGCTTTCATTTTTTTTTTAAATGCATTGAAATCGGTTAATATGTAGAGGCCCTAGAGGTTTTTGAAACACAATATCTGGTTTAACACCATTTTGCTTCGGTCGCCCGAAATCTGTCCCAGAAATTGGTGGCCATCGGATCCGGATATTATCGGGTCGGCTTGTGTCGGGACCAATGTAGGCACCTCCATTGAGATGCTTGTGTTTGTTTTTCTTCCGACAGTCGGTGGCTATTGGATCGGATCAGATCGGGGCCACTCTATGTGCACCCTTTTACTTGTATAAGATCTTCACCTCAAACCTTATTCATTTATTGTTTATGTTCATATTTTTTAACTTTTCGGCTTTAGGGCCATCCTCATACAACTTCAACTTAGCAGTTCCTTATCATATGCCCTGTTTTTAGAAGGGATTGTCATCTTAGTAATTTTTCAAGCTCTTCTAAAAACAGGGTTTATGAACAGGAACAGCGAAGTTGAATTTTATCAGAATGGCCCTAAGGCCAAACGTTAAAAAATGTGAAAATAAACAATAAATTAATAAGGTTTGAGTTAAAGGTCTTATAAAAGTAAGAATGTGTTAAATAATTAAATCACAGAATTTATCCTTGAAAACATATTTAACAAGACAATATATTTATTAATTTAATGTAATGAATACATTTCTAGTAACTTTGAAATGTAATTGTGTCTTGAAAGCTCTTGATGAAAAATCTGTGCGGTTGCAATTCCCACAAAAGACTATAAGCTTATGTAGGTGAGCAGTTTTATTTGGGGTGTGATATGATGATGGTGAGTTTATTAAATAATTTGGAAGGTTGTATAAATTTTGATGGCAAAGGTTCTGTGGGTGTATTTCAATTCTCCAAGGATCGTTAAGTTTAAGGTGTGTCTAATCGAATTGCCTTATATGGCCGGATCATTTGGTAACATATGGAGGAATGAAATAGGTAGAATTCAAGACGGATAGTGAAATTATTTTCCGAATTATTTTTTATTATCAAGTTTAAGGCAACGTTTCGGGCTTCATTGTCCCTCTTAAGGCATAATACGTTATATGCAATTATAGGTAAATCTAGGGACATGATGTATGCCAAATAATGCTAACCTTCATCCATAAATTAGATGAAATATTTCTATAATGTGATACCTTAGCTGAAATTTATGGAGAGATGTTTCAGGTTGGTTTGGAATATTTTTTTTTTTTTTTTATAATTCATGTTTATTTAAAATCTGTACAATTATGAGTACAATAATTAATTGTGCTGGCCTAAGTATACTTGTCAATGAACAGTATATGGAAGGAGCCAAACATTATCGGCACTTCCTAATATATCTAAACAATTTGTGCTGTTTTTAACTGCTGTTATGGTAGCTGGTCACGGGGCCAAAGTCTCTGAAGCCTCCTGGGAAGGTCTTTAGGGTGGGTCTGAGTGGAAAGGGATTGACCTCTAGGATTTGGGTGGGATGACAATTTGGAATGAAACGATAAGAATCGGGATTTGGAGAGGTCGTTTACGAAGGGAATGTTGAGGTCATTGTGTAGGGTTTTGTTAGAGACATAAAAGGGAGCGTTGACTATTCTACGAAGGACTTTGGATTGGAATGCTTGTATTCGTTGTATGTTCGAGTGTTTTGCTGTTCCCCATAATTCAAGTCCGTAAGTCCAGATAGGTCTGATTATAGTTTTGTATATAGTGAGTTTGTTTTGTGTCGTAAGCTTTGACGTAGGGCCAAGTAGTCGTCGTAAGAGCCCATATCTCCTGTTTAGCTCTTGTCTTTTCAGTCGTGTGTGTGGGTTCCATGTGAGTCTGCTGTCTAGTAGGAGTCCCAGGTAACGTACCTCATTCGATTCTGGGAGTTGACTGCTGCAAATGAATACAGGAGGGCAGGCGCTCCTATTAAGAGTGAATGTAACATGAAAGCACTTTTCTGGGTTCACTTTAACTTGGAATATTAGCTGTATATGGCAGGAATAACACTGGGCTAGAATTCCACCTTGTGGAAAATATTGGGGGATGATCTGCTACATGAGATTTGGATAAATTGAAAAGTTATCGAAAAAATTCATTTTTCTTTTTGTACACTCGAAAGACTATTTGACTTTAAAGTGTATTCATAGATTCTACATTAAACTATGTTTTGAATTTTGGTTACGTTTGAAAATTATTATATGAAAACCAAACATTTTATTAACATACTCGGTTTTAGAATTTTGATATATTTTCTTAAATATATGGAAAACTGTGGATGAATCGTAAAAAGTTGGAGAAATATTGTTATATTGCGAAATTGTCAATGTAATCCTTTGAAAGCGCTCCCTTCTTCTCCATTGCCTAAAATGGCTTGGCTTTGTGTCACTCTTGCACAATGATGATTAATCGGTATAAATAAATTAACGGCCAAAAAATACATAAAGCGTGGAGGATATTAAAACCCTGGAGAAATTATAGAAAATGTGTCATATTATTTGACAAGATCTCGCAGCTATAAAGATTTGGGCTCGGTTCCAGGAGTCCTTTGTATAAATTTAATTTATTGCTCCAACGTGTACTGAGAGCCTGCCAGCAAGCCTGTCTAGATTTCATTGAAGTCCTCACAAATAAACTTCAAAGTGTTTAACGGTCATAAAAAGTCTTACCATTTTGCCAAAGAGTTTTTATAGGCTTAGCTTGTTTACTTCGTTTATATACTAGGCTCACTTGTTTACTTAATATTTACAAGTAATATAATCCTAAAATAAATTTTATTTCTTGTTATTAAATATTCTTTCACTTATGTTATTTTTACTGGACAGTGCATTACCGGATGACAATAATGGAGAAATTCTTTCCTTGTGCTTCATTTTCACTTTCATCTTTTTTACAGTTCACCTGATTCTAAAGGCATTTGCACTAGGCTATCCAAAAAAAACTCAACTTTCCAAAAGCAGAATTCAAAATAGCTTTTCCTACGTCCTGAGTCATACGAACCTGAAGCTGATTTCACGTTGTACTTCATCTAAAATAAACAGCACTTCAGACATTTTGTTAAAAACATTTTGAAAAAAAAACTGAAACAAACCGGTTTATATTAATAGTAATAAATGAACAGGTTAATCAATAAAAATTATTTAACACATCTCAAACTTCATTAAAACTACTCCATCGATTTCAAATTAATTTATGCCACTTCAGGGGCATTAAACACTATTTAAAATAATAGTTCTATAGCCTATACATGGAAGAAAAAAATATTTGAGAAATAATTGCGACATGTTTAACACATTGTCTTCCAACGACGAGAGACTTACAGTTTGTGCTTCTGCCTAGATGCCACCTTTGACTAATTGCGCTTGACTCAAGGTTATGAAATATTTCGTAGTTTACTGCATTATTTTCGAGGACGCCAATTCTTGCACTCAACTCAGACCACAAGCTCAACCAAAATCGGAATACCGTGACATGCTTTGGGTCAACCAAAGCGTGCATGATGATGAACACATGAAGACGTCTAGTCATGGGACAAGGTCAGAATGGAATAGACCTGACTTGGGTCCCGACCATTTCATAAAGCGCTGCCTTGGAAATATCTGATGGGATTTGATCTCAGATGGATCTTCGCTGCAAATAGGGCAGCGATGAGAAATGGGGACAAGAACAGAATAACCTTACGAAGCCTCAAAGTTCGTGACTTGCTTCGTTAGAGCTCATTGCTTTTCGTGCAGTATTTTACAGTAGTTCGGATATTAGTGATTCAGCTGGTTTTAAGCTTTAACAGTTAGTGCATTAAATCATGCGAAATTACTAGATATCATATCAACTCCTATAATGATAACTCATCTACCCCCATGAATTTCTGATTTATTTATTTAAATTTTAACGTCCATTTATTATTGACAACTCTTTTCTAGCCAGGATAGGGCTGACGCCTTTTGTTTTTCGGATGAAAAGCCACCACGCCTTGTGGGAATCGAACCCTTGACCTTAGGCATGGAGTACATACTCTTTAGCACTCACGGCCACCGAGCCTCCAAATTACTATTTTGAAATAGAACCTCCTCAAAACTCGTCATAATTAGACTGGGGGCTGTCCACAAGAATGGTACAGCCAGTTGCGAATATGCCTATAAATTTGATAAAATATACCCTACATGTTTCTTGGGCTCAATGACACACGATGGACAGAGTTTTAAAATAGAGCGGTTCAAAAAGAAAATGGAATCCTTTATTTTTTACCGACCCATGCCATAAACGGAGAAGAACTAGGATATTCTGAATCGGGTCAATAATAATAGAGATAAGTTGGACCGGGTCTTGTGTTTATTTACAAGCCAATCTCTTCCCTTTCCCTCCTCACCCAACGTTCATGGAAATGTATTTGGTGTTCTGATAGAATCCTTTTGCTAATTATTTTTGGAAACGCCATAAATATCCATATGGAGGACCGGCGGCCGTAACTCACTCACTGGTGCGGCTGACTAAGTCCAAATTTCTTCTCATAAAACTGAATTCTCGCGCTACTTAGGGTATTTTTCTTGTGATTATAGCTTATTGGATTTAGTGGGTAAAATGTTAAAAATCGAACAGGAGGGTATAGAGTTGTAGGTTCGATTCCCACTAGGGTCAGTGACGCATCTTTAAAAAAAAAAAAAATGCATCATCTCTGTCGTGAAATGTTGACAATCCCGTCGTAAATATATAAATATTCGCGTGACAAGATTATGTATGTGTTTTTATGCAAATATATTTAAGTATGCTTGAAATATATCAATTCTAAAGTAATTCCGTTATTAATAACGTTTTGTGTGTCCCCGTTGTCCTTTGGCTAACACCTTCAATTATCGTACCGTAAATTTGGGTTCGAGTCCCGTTTGGAGGAGGTTGCGTTTTCTCATATCAGGGACCGTTGAAGGAATACCCTGCCGCACCATGGTTGTTTAGGAAGGGTTGCAACCTGTAGATAGCCCGGTGCTTATGGCCTAGATGCAGAAGCCACATAAATAAAAAAAACATTAATGAAGTTTTATTGTTATTTTTAAGAGCTCCGCTACTGATTTCACTCCTTCAGAGTGGTACCTGTATAGTCTAATGAAGTTTTTATCTCCAAACTAATGAGAATCAATTATCTTGTTTATCATTGAGTGCTTCTGTTTTGATATCTGAAATTCTTTTTATAAAATGTTTCTAAATTATGTGGTTAGTCAAAAATGAAACCACTAATAAACCAGCCAATTGACAGTGAATATATCGTCGCTACAAATGCAAAGTATCGAATGTGAAAATCATCACTTTTCTGAGTGGAAAAGCATTTATTCATAACTTTTTTTTGGACAGTAAAATATTCGGCAGATTTGACCTTTTGATAGTGGAATACTTTCCCTTTAACAGAATGAAGTAAGATTCAAGAATTTGCCGCAAATAAGTCCAGCAGAAATTAGTAAAGATTGACAATGAAAGATGCATTTTTTCACATTCGTTACTTTGCATTTGTATCGACGATATATTGATAGTGAAATTTAGCAAAAGCAAAAATATAAGTACCGAAGCTACCAATTTTATTCAACAACTATTTTTCCACTTTTCTCGAAAATGGTTAAAGATATCGCATTAATATGCATTCGTTTTCCTACGTCGAGGAACCTTTAAAAGGTGCATGTACTTGCACATTCTGAACGTTGGAAAACGCTATTACCGTTACCTTTTTAATTTTCATACCTTTATTAAAATACTAATTTTACTATTCAACGCAATAAAAAAACAATAAACAATTAAAACGTTAGGTAAACAGTGACAAACCCCCATTGAAATGAACAAAAGTAACAATTTTGATGTTTTAAGCACTCGTTTCTCGGATTGACATCGCCCCATCGAGAATTACATCAGAATATTTTGTTTAGAAAATTTAGTAAGCTTTCGAATGGCCACGTTCTACTTACCACGAATTACTAACCGTTTTCGAGATTTTAGAAAATATACGAAAATCCCTAAACTTTTCATGCCTGTTAATGAAATATTTTATTTCTAGTACTTCCTTAACTCCAAACGAAACCAAAATTTATCTGTCTTAGGTTAGATATCAAACGTCTGGAACAAGTTTCAACTAAATTAATCGTTTCTGAATACCCAAAATGAAAATTAGTTTGGAAAAGCAGGTGTTTCAATGTTTCTCGATAACGGTTACAGATATCGCTTTAAAAATGGTTTCATTCGTTTTTCTGCGTTAAGAAACCTATAAAACGAGTACCCGAATGCATATGAACTCAAAAACGTAAGCGTTCCGATTTTTTTGCGCGAATTTCGCTCCAGTGGACGGATTTTGCTGGTTAACGAAGTTGACTCCCTATGGAGGGAACGAGGAACCGAACTAATACAAACTCATTTCTTATACAAAAATTTACATTTATTCAACTAATAAAACCAAGTCTTGCTATATCTTTGGTCTATATATTGCTCAACTAAAATATTGCTCTGTGTGACCAACTGAAAACAATTTTTTTTTTTAAATCGTTTATTGGTTTTAAGTTACCAAGACACCACCAGGTCTCACTTTGTTTCCTGCTTAGCTTCTGGAGTATCTTCTGCACGTGTTGAAAATGTGGGCGATGTTTTCGACTTCATTGCAGGTCTCGCAGAGTGGGCTGCCGGCAGGTAGACCTGGGTCCTGGCGTGGCCGATCCTCAGCCTGGTCAGGGTGACGATGTCTCGGCGGCGGGGGAGTGACTGTATAACGGATAACGATTGCCGCATGCATCATGAGTTGCGCTACAGCAAAAAATCTTGTTCCTGGCTACGAAACCTTTCGAAGCTGTCCGAGCGTTTCGGGCTGCTGGTTGTCGGCCTTTGTTATCTCACTGGAGTAGAAATAATTAGGGGTATTTAGTCCATTTAGAGAGGGATAGTAGTATTTTCCCACTCTTACACTCGCCTTTAGCACAATTAGTGCAAGGAAGGAATAGGAACTCCAAACCACTTTCCCTAGCGCAATGCTTTTTATCCACATCTACTGCATCTTCCTTATTGTTATTAAAAAATCACTTGTATAGAAACCAATCATCCAACACATCATCTGAACATTAAGAATAAGGGAAACAAATATTTGTTAAATATACATGAATGAAAAATGATATTATTAATGAAAATGTCTTACACACGCACAAACTCGTCTGTTCCAACGGACTCCGTCAACAAGGCAAACTTCTTTGCTGGACATCGGTTAAAAGAAATCTCATAGAATGAAAAAAATTTTAATACTTGTCTTAGAAACTACTTTGGATGGAATTTTTAAGTTATTAGACGGCTGAACAAATCTGGTTATTTGCTGGACCCTGTCTTCGGCGCTGAAATGGACCTAGTCTGCCAATTAGCAAAAGTCCGTCACGCAGGAGCTGCATAACTAAGCACTTTCCTCAGAATTTGGGTAGTGTAGACTGCTTTCCAGAACAATTTGCTTAAAATATCCTACATAAATAAAATAAAAACGTGAATAGTTCTCATTTTGTAATGAGTAACTGATCAACTACGTAATAAATACAAAAATCCTCATATTATCGTATTTTGATCTAACGCAGGAACAGGATACAGTCACTCTAGTGGTAGAAAGCGCTCCTTGCGGCGGCTTTGTGAACCTACGTCTGCCGGCTTTTCTATTCAAATATATTACAAATTAAACCCCCGCTTTCCGATTGACCGATTCAGCTCATTTTTACAACACTTCTTTCTCATGAGTTACCCACGACGTATACCGCGTTTCGTTACAATACAGCAGAAATTACGACCGGTATGAGTATATTAGGAATTTGGGTCCGGAGTAAACCCCCCCTTCTAATGAACCGATTTAGTTTATTTTTACAACACATATTTACCTGTGGATTAGCACAACGAATACCGAGTTTCGTCGAAATATACCAAAAATCACGGCTGGTAGTGGCGAATTGGTATTGTGGGTCCGGAGTAAACCCCCCCCCCTTCTAATGAACCGATTTAGTTCATTTTTATATCTCACTTTTCTCTCTATATTACCACTACGAATACCAAGTTTCGTTGAAATATAACAAATATTACGGCTGACATAGTCAAATAAGTGTTTTGGGTTCGGGGTAAACCCCCCCTTCCGGTGGACCGACTTTAGTGGTTAACGAACTCGTTCAATCGTTTGCTAATTGAATGCTATATACCAAGTTTCGTGACGAAAAAACAAAAACTCTGGCCGCTATCGTGTTAACAGACACATATATATATATATATATATATATATATATATATATATAGAGAGAGAGAGAGAGAGAGAGAGAGAGAGATATATAAATTTTAACGGGGGTCATTTTCGGTGTCTACTAGGTAGGATCGATAAAGATTTGAAGAAATTTTTCAAAAATTCCGTCATGAGTCCAACCTCAATAGCTACTTTCCTTCGGAGGAAAGTGCTAAAAAGAGACCTGAAAGTGATAAACCTACACTTTCGAGGCTCCGAAGCACTATTTCTTCTGGCTGAGGTGTTCCAATCGATTTTTTTTTATTGTGTTGATTTATTAATAAATGTACTTGGTGGAGCAAAGTATTGTTTAATCTTCAAGGCACTTAAAGAACTTTAATGCTGAGAAACAAAGCTCCTATCAGAATGAAGGAGTGCTTTCTGGGATCACTGGGACTAAAAAACTTGCTAAAACCACGTTTTTTCAGACTCCTAATCCCGGCAATTTCTTAATATGTAGTGTTAGTGGAATCTACAAATTAATTTTGTAGGCAGAGGAATACAGAGGAATATAATTTTGCATCAAAGAAGAAGAAGATTCGTTGGGTCTATCTTTAATAATTAGTGTTTTTCCAGTGTTCTAATTAGAACATTAGTACAACTGAATCACCATAGGGTGCCTCAACACTAATTATTTAGCATAGACCAAACGAATCTCCAGATCCCGTGATACCAAAGTAGATTCCTTGGTATTTAAATGTGCAGATTTTACTTACCCACAGCATTTATTTGAAGCTATTTCCTCTAACATAACATGTTGAGAAGTTACCGGAATTAGGAGAATGAAAGTTTTAGCAAGTTTTTTAGTCCCAGTGTCTCCACAAACCATTACCGGATACTGATCAGTGATGTGGGGTGGGTAAATACCCAGTGGGTAGGTAAATATAAATTGGGTATTTACCCACGGGGAAGGTAAATACCCAAAAAGTGGGTATTTTCAGTTTTTGAGCTTGATACAACTTCTTTGAATATTTTTTGGTGCAAACAAGGACTGAAACTTACCCCATTTGATCATAAAAGCTTAATGAACATTAATACTTACCCAGTAATATTTTAAAGAAAGTTAAAAGTCGGTCCGGGTATTTACAACTTAATGTATGTCTATGAATTTCCATGATTACTTTTACAGTGAGGAAGGTTAATTAATGTTAAAAAGGTTTTAATGAAGCCTATTCAATTATTAAGGACTTACTGAAATTTTAAAAAAGGGCCAAAAACATGTTTAATGTTTATTACAATAGTTCAAAACCATTTTAAGTTAAGTTCAAGTTTGTGATCCTTGTTAATATTACTTGAAATTATGCTCATACAGTAGTAACAACATTACAGTAAGCGGAAATCTCACCAGAAATGAAAAGGTAGCTTCTTGATGACAGAGTGTTTTGAGTCCGAGTTGGGAAACTAGTTAACATCCGTGATCCAATTGTTGAACTTATCACTGCCAATCAGTTAAATGCCCCTTTGATCCACACAGTTCATAAGAGATTTAAGCATTTCTGAAAACTCTTCAGCAGGAAACCCAGAATTTTCTCTTCAAAAACGGAGGAAAAACTTGTGTTAACTAAATAGGAGAAACACATTCAGTTTTATGCTGGAAACGCACATCTTGTTGCAGACTAGTTGAACTCTTCCATTTGTTTTGTGTGTGAGTTAGGCAGAAGCATGGGATTGAAATCAGTTGATCTTCGGAAAGACATAGGGCTATAGGGACCAAGAGGGATTATGGCAAAAATCCTTTGTTTGGGAAGGTCTTGAAGACAATGACAAAGAAAATAATAAAATAAGTCCCAAGTTATGGTTGAGAGGCTTGAAAGGTACAAGTGTTTTGATCAATGAGTTGGTAACTTAATTTGTGTTTTGAGAAATAGAGATAATCCTAGTCCAAAGTTTTAGCTGAGGCTACATTTTTATGAATGCAGTACAGTAGTATCAAATTTAGGCAAACAACTTGTTTTATTGGTAGTCGGAAGGTCCCTGGCAAATTTTCAGGTAATAATTTATTATTTATTAACCTCTCAGTGATCCTATTTTATAATTTATTAAGTAACAAAACTACACCCTGCCTCAGTTCGAGAAGTATGACTTGAGGATGGATCTGAAGATTTGACGGTCATCAGATCCCTCAATACCTGTTCATATTTGACCTAATTCTTGCACTGGAACGTAACAAAACTACATCCTGCCTCAGTTTGAGAAGTATGACTTGAGGATGGATCTGAAGATTTGACGGTCATCAGATCCTTCAATACCTGTTCATATTTAACCTAATTCTTGCACTGGAACGTAACAAAACTACATCCTGCCTCAGTTCGAGAAGTATGACTTGAGGATGGATCTGAAGATTTGACGGTCATCAGATCCTTAAATACCTGTTCATATTTGACCTAATTCTTGCACTGGAACGTAACAAAACTACATCCTGCCTCAGTTCGAGAAGTATGACTTGAGGATGGATCTGAAGATTTGACGGTCATCAGATCCTTAAATACCTGTCCCTATTTGACCTAATTCTTGTACTGGAACGTAACAAGACAAATTCCGCCTCAGTTTGATTATTACGACTTGAGGAAGGAGCTGAGGATTTAAAGATAAGCGAAATCTAAATGCCCCGTGCCTATACGTCATGGCATCATCCATGCGCCTCCTGACTCCCCTGACCTTGTCTCCTATACGCGCGTCTCTAATACCCTCCTACTTATGTAACCCTCGTGGTGTAGTAAATTACGAAGGACTAACTTCTTGCAGCTTGTGATAGGCGAACACATGTGTAAACATGCCCTTATAAATAAACACTCACACAATAATATATATATATATATATATATATATATATATATATATATATATATATATATACGTATATATAGTAAACGTGTATTTTAAAAAAAAGTATATATTTTTTATGTATAGTATATTAATGATTTCACATTTCCTACATTCAAATGATGATAAATTAATTTTAAAAAATACATAATAGAAATATAAATTAATTTTTTGCTCTCTTCGTCAGGCACAGCGCCGCCATTTTTTATTTCGAAGAATTGAAACATTTTTTTTTTGGATACTTTAACATCCCACATAAAACGTTAGATACGAAGAATTGAAAGATATTGCTTTATATGTTATTTATAATTTCTTAAACCCCTTAAACGCCATGAAAGATTATAATGAATAGCGGATGACGAGCTTGTTGACCAGCCAGCACCCCGATTAAGTTGAGCACCCTACTTTATAACATCAATTTGGCTTATTTTTTTTTATTTTTATTTTTTTCACGGCGCATCGACATAAATCTTGGCCATTATCGCCGACGTCCAGGGTGCAGCCAGGAATTTTCTCAGCGAGCCCTGAGATGAGAAAATTTCTGGCGCCAGTGGGGATCGAACCCACCATCTCCCGCTTATGAATCTATAGCCACTAGACCACGGGAGACCCCTCAATTTGGCTTATAATGTTTTCTTCTTCTAGTCAAACCTTTTCTACCATCTTTGAAACTAGCCCATTAACCCTTTGAATGGAACTCCAAACGGGCAGTTTGAGCAGGTAATCTCTCAGAGCAGAGATTTATATAACCGATCTTCACACCCGAAAAACATATTTTTAATTATATTCACACTGATTTATAACGAAACCAGGGATCAAGACAAGGTGGTCAATATTTTCCGACTTTGACTTTCACTTCAACAACTGGTTCTACTGGTAAGGGCGAGGTTTAAAGCAGGAAATGTTGCGAAAAAGGTCTTAAATTATTGTGTCACAATATTTTGATGATGATTTGAGAAAATTGTTGGCATTGTTTTCTAAAATTTTACGTTTTCCTCGCATAGAGGAATACCTAAGGATATCATTAAGATCCCGTTATTTTTATTCAGTTCCTAGTTTTAGTTATTTTAAATTAAAAAAAAAAACCCTGAGGAATAACTGATAATTCTAGGTTAATCAAAGAGCCATTATTCTTTTGAATAGCAATATAAACGATATGCAAAATGTGATTAATGGTCAGTGTTTCTCAAACATTTTTCGAGCACCCTTCCCCAGAAAGTTTTCCTCTAAATTTGGTAAAGAAAAAATGTAAATGACTGAAATGTCTGGACAGTGTTGATGCCTTCAACGTGTACTGAATCCGGGCCAAGAATGTACTGAAGCTTTATAAAATCTATCGAAATAAGGGATATTCAAATATCGTAACGTTTGCAGCAGAAACTACTCATCCTGTAGGGACTATGTGTTCTAAAAAAATAATATTACACTTATTCCTTCCGGTATACTTTCCACCGCCCACCGAATTTTATTTAGAGATACATTTACCGGCAGGCCACCGTCCAGCAGCCGACCGGCAAAATATTCTTTAATTTATTTCCAATAAGGCAATACACACTAGAGCGGACATTCACCGGCAGGCCACCCGCAGGATTCTCCGGGAGACCCGGAGTGTATGAACACTCTACCGATAGGTCCAGTTGGCTTCTTATCATTCATACATAAGTTATTTTATTTTGCTGCATATTATTGAGAACTGAGAGAGATATTTTCTCGACGTTGATGGACGGTGGACTGTTGGTGGAGGTTCGGATGTTGTGAATTGACTTCCGTTTTGCCGGTCGGCTGTTGGACGGTGGCCTGCCGGTGACGGTACGTATAGTCTGAATCCGCCTTAAGCTCGTCGTTACTAAGATATTAATGGGGCCTGCAAACTTAGCCTCCCGCATAATGACTTCATTTCCTTCCTGAATACTCATCCTTGAAGCCGTCCGTTTAGGCAGTCCATATTAATTGCTCATATTGAGGCTGTCCTGTGAGATCAGTGTATGTCCAATCTTTTGCCATTTCCTGATTAAAATAAGTTATTTTCTTCGTTTTAAGTTGTTTCATCATTACCTATAAAAAGGAAATACGGTTTTAACTTTTTTTCGAAAATTTGAAATAAGCCATAGGCCATATAAAACATGTCGTTTAACTGGCCCTCTCCCTCTCTCTTTCTTTCTCTCTCTCTCTCTCTCTCTCTCTCTCTCTCTCTCTCTCTCTCTCTCTCTCTCTCTCTCTCTATATATATATATATATATATATATATATATATATATATATATATATATATATATATATATATATAACTTTGTGTCTCTGAGTTTGAGTTACTGATAATTTGAGTGAGGAATCAAATGATTCAACATTCAGGACGATATTTTTTGGCCTTTCGAGAAAATTGAGGAAAACTAGGATTTCTGGTTTCTTATGCTCATAAATGACTCATTCATTTTTTTATTTGCATGTCCCAAAATCATCTGAACTAAGTTTTGTAAAGTGTGGTAACGTTCGGAGAAGTGGAGATTTTACGTTCTGCTGTCGTCGTTCGGCCCCAGACCGTCCCTGGTCTCACCCAGCCTTTAATGGGTACCTGCAAGGGGAGAATTCAGTCGGCCGGAGAATAGTGTGACCATAGTATCTTGTTGGTGTTCCGTACGATCAAGAATTACGCACGTCTACAGTATCTGCCCGTCTAGCCCTTCGTCACGTGACTGATTTCGATTGGGAAATTTATTATACAAATAAATTATTTTAATTCATTTTAATTAATAGTACTGAGAGTACTAAGCCTGACTCAAGCTAGACAACATGACGAGAAGACTTCCTGATAAGGAAAGCCCCTGAAGAGGTGCGAAAAGGCACGAAACATGTCGGGCGAAACAAACCTAATAAAGTAGTTAATGTGAACCAAGTGTGTACTACTTTATCGACCCCCTGCCTGAAAAAGAAACAAGAAAAATTGGAATAAATTATTTTATTAGATTTAGAAAAAAAATTAACGTTTAAATTTTATCGGGACATCTCAGTTGGAGAAAAAATGTGTTTGAATTTCACAATTTTAGTTTCGTTCCATTAAAGGTGTTTATTACTATTTATCATTGTTTAAGCAGTAAAATGTGTTAGTCTGTAAACTATTGATAAATATTGACAAATAGATTGGCTTGTTTTTTTTTTGCGCCAAAAATCTCGTTTTTCTTAGAGCTATAATCCAGCAGGTATTTAAATTTGCTTATGAGAAAAACGAGTTTTTCAATTTAATGTTTTAGCCAAAATGGTAACAAGTTTGAATTTGACAGGGATAAACGTGATACAGTGGTTCATATATACAAGTTTAGGTGGTGCAGTTACTTACTTAAGCGAGAATGAGAATTTTTCTGAAATTGAGAGTGTGTTTGCATAGTTTGTAGTGGTTGCATAGGTTTGTAACATATAGCTGATAATATGCTGGACTTTTTAATTAGAATATTTCGGCAGAATGTCACCTTCTTAATATTTTTTCTCCGTCCTCGGAGGAAGGAAACAGATGGAATATAGCACTGGTTTATTTTACTGAGTTATTTTATAAAATACTAGCTGACCCGGTGAACTTCGTACCGCCTAACAGTCAATTCTTTAATTTTTTTATCTTTTAATACTTATTCTGCTATTTGGGACACCCGGACAGATAGTAAGATAAAAAAAAGAAAAAAGGAAATTAATAAGTCAACAATTACATTAGGTCAAAAAATAAAAATTATAAAACACTTAAAATTCTTTTAATAGTCACTAAAAATCACAATATCAGTTTTCTTATTTTGATACCTACTTTTATTTTTATTATTTTTCATTTTATTTTTACTTATTCTAAATTAAGTTTAATTTTTATTGTAGTACTTAATGGTACACGATATTTTTCGTATCATTACCTGACGCGTAAATAAACAAAGCAGATGGTTTTCCAACACGGGAACAGGCAATATACAATTGACCATGCGAGAAACATGGGTTTTCTAGATTAATACCACAAACACTTAATGACTGCCCCTGGGATTTGTTTATAGTCAAACTGAGTTCATAGGTCCAGGGCAACACAGCTGCAGGCACTGTAATGAATTTACAGCAGCTCGATTCAAACTTGCACCATTATTAGTAGAATGTCGCGCTTCGCGGATCTGTCTTAACCGAATTCTTTCACGTTCATTGCGATCTTCACGTTCCTGGGCAGTACGATTAGTTTGATAATTAATTTGATGCGTTGCATTTCGGGTTCTTCTGCCTAAATTTGTCCGCTGCCTTATAGGAGGCATATTTAGTAAGTCACAAACACACAACACTTTAGTAATTTTATAGCAATTTGTGGCTTTTAGATTTAGTAATATTATAGATGCACAGAAAAGAGATGTTTACATTTCAAGTGGCATTTTACCACAGACAATTTACATTTTACCATAGTCAATTTGTTTTTGAGTAATTTTACCATCGTATAAATGTTGACAAATATTGACATTAATATTTATACGATACTAATGCCACTCAATTGTTTTGCCTTCCCAGAACCCCTCCACTAACACTTTATGGTATGGTATTAAAGTTCAAATTGACCTTTAAGTATTATTACGAATCTTTTGTATGGGAATACAGAAAAGTGGAGTCTTTTTTACTTCGTTAATGCGAATATAAATTAATCTAAATTGCATTATTAACATGTGATTCTAATGTCACCTAGTGATTACATGTTCTTATTTATTTAATTTTTTTTGCTTATACACAAATAACCAAATACGTTAACTGTTAAAAATATTATAAGTGAGTGAAAAAGACCCGAAAAGTGTTGTTTTTAGACTTTTTCAGGCAATTTTTTTAATTTTTCTCTCCGTAAGAAACATCCTAGTAGTTCAAGGAATATTATAAAAAAAAATGAGAGAAATCGGTTCAGTTGTTCTCGAGATTTGCGCTTACCAACACATTTAGCGATTCATTTTTATATAATAGATATACAAATACGTTAACTATTAAAAATATTATAATTGAGAACATATTTTTTTATTTAAAAATGAATTTGCCTTAAGGAAGTGAAAAAGACCCGAAAAGTGTTGTTTTTAGACTTTTTCAGGCAATTTTTTTAATTTTTCTCTCAGTAAGAACCATCCTCGTAGTTCAAGGAATATTATAAAAAAAGAATTAGCGAAATCGGTTCAGTTGTTCTCGAGATTTGCGCTTACAAACACATTTAGCGATTCATTTTTATATAATAGATTAGAAAGGTCATATCACTCCATAACATTTTTTCCTTTCATTTTTCTAAGCCATTAAAATACAAAAATTAAAACAAATTGTGCATCGATCAAAGAAATCTACTAAGGTGGGAAACTATGGTAAGTCCTTAGACATTCTCAAACTATGGTAAGTCCTCCTTAGACATTCTCAAACTATGGTAAGTCCTCCTTAGACATTCTCAAACTATGGTAAGTCCTCCTTAGACATTCTCAAACTATGGTAAGTCCTCCTTAGACATTCTCAAACTATGGTAAGTCCTCCTTAGACATTCTCAAACTATGGTAAGTCCTCCTTAGACATTCTCAAACTATGGTAAGTCCTCCTTAGACATTCTCAAACTATGGTAAGTCCTCCTTAGACATTCTCAAACTATGGTAAGTCCTCCTTAGACATTCTCAAACTATGGTAAGTCCTCCTTAGACATTCTCAAACTATGGTAAGTCCTCCTTAGACATTCTCAAACAGGTCGGTTCTATTCTTATTCTGAATACCTTTTGTTATAGAACTGTTGTGTACCTGTTACCCGAGCACCCTTTAATGATGACTCGCGAGGTGCGAGGAGCAGGCTCCGATTTCAAGCTCTTTTCACACGAGCCTTTTGTTAGGCTGAACAAGATGGGAGGCAGTGGGGTTGGTGTGCGGGTCCCTTCCATTCAGTAAGAGCCCCAGTGGAAAACAAAAACTCATACAATTATGTCGCGAGCAATTAATTCTATGAAAGGCGATTAACTTCCTTCCCAACATGCTAGCCCGTTAATTAGATTATATTAAAGTTGAGGGATCTGTTTCGTTGTTTTGCTAGCATGTTTCATACGATACTGAAAGGTGTTACTAGCCAGATTTGTTTTAATAGGAGATTCAATCAGACCTGAAGGTAGTTGATGTAAGCGAATACAGCCTATATATACTAAACGGGGTTATTTCACAAAAATGCGTGGTGAGCATGGTTCTTTTAATACGGGCTTCATCACCTAATGCTGAGTTCAGCTCACATTAGTAAATACAGTCAATATCCAATACTACACGGGGTTATTTCACCAAAATGGTAATATTGGTTTATTTTAATACGGCCTTCGCCAAATGCTGAGTTCAGCTCACATTAGTAAATACAGTCTATATCCAATACTACACGGGGTTATTTCACCAAAATGGTAATATTGGTTTATTTTAATACGGCCTTCGCCTAATGCTGAGTTCAGCTCACATTAGTAAATACAGTCTACATCCAATACTACACGGGGTTATTTCACCCAAATGGTAATATTGGTTTATTTTAATACGGCCTTCGCCAAATGCTGAGTTCAGCTCACATTAGTAAATACAGTCTATATCCAATACTACACGGGGTTATTTCACCAAAATGGTAATATTGGTTTATTTTAATACGGCCTTCGCCTAATGCTGAGTTCAGCTCACATTAGTAAATACAGTCTACATCCAATACTACACGGGGTTATTTCACCCAAATGGTAATATTGGTTTATTTTAATACGGCCTTCGCCAAATGCTGAGTTCAGCTCACATTAGTAAATACAGTCTATATCCAATACTACACGGGGTTATTTCACCAAAATGGTAATATTGGTTTATTTTAATACGGCCTTCGCCTAATGCTGAGTTCAGCTCACATTAGTAAATACTGTCTACATCCAATACTACACGGGGTTATTTCACCAAAATGGTAATATTGGTTCATTTTAATACGGCCTTCGCCTAATGCTGAGTTCAGCTCACATTAGTAAATACAGTCTACATCCAATACTACACGGGGTTATTTCACCAAAATGGTAATATTGGTTTATTTTAATACGGCCATCGCCAAATGCTGAGTTCAGCTCACATTAGTAAATACAGTCTATATCCATTACTACACGGGGTTATTTCACCAAAATGGTAATATTGGTTTATTTTAATACGGCCTTCGCCTAACGCTGAGTTCAGCTGGAATTTGTGAATACGGGCTATATCAATTAAAAAAGTCCGACTCGCAGGAACTGCGTCATATTAGTGCGGTTACGTACTTCTCGAAGAATGGTTATCTTGTTTTACTAGCAAATTCGTTTTACTGTTATAATCAACTGTAAATAAGTGCGTCAAGACGAATAAAATTACATTCTGTATATGATCTATGCATGATCTATGGGGTCTGAAACGAGAAAATTTCTAGTCGGCATAAGCCTTATAAGCGGGTTCTCCCTATGGAGGTAGGGGTATTAACCGCGCTAATAAACGGGGCTATTTCACTCAAGTACGTATCAAGAGTCTTTCGTACTCTTGGTTTCAATGTGACTTACTTTTTAGCACTTTCCTCCGAAGGAAAGTAGCTATTGCACTCATGAGGGAATTTTGTGAAAAATGTCTTCAAATTTTTATCGATCCTACCTAGTAGACACCGAAAATAACCCCCGTTAAAATTTCTCTCTCTCTCTCTCTCTCTCTCTCTATATATATATATATATATATACATATATATATATATATACATATATATATATATATATATATACATATATATATATATATATATATATATATATATATATATGTGTGTGTGTGTGTGAGTGTGTGTCTGTGTGTCTGTCTGTTAACACGATAGCGGCCAGAGTTTTTGTTTATTCGTAAGGAAACTTAGTATATAGCATTCAATTAGCAAACGATTGAACGAGTTCTTTAACCGCCAAAATCGGTCCACCGAAAGGGGGGGGGGGGTTTACCCCGAACCCAAAACACTAATTTGACCATGCCAGCCGTAATATTTGTTATATTTCAACGAAACTTGGTATTCGTAGTGGTAATCAAGAGAGAAAAGTGAGATGTAAAAACAAACTAAATCGGTTCATTAGAAGGGGGGGTTTACACCGGACCCAAATTACTAATATACGTATAATTAATCGTAATTTCTGCTGTATTGTAACGAAACGCGGTATACGTCGTGGGTAACTCATGGGAAAGAAGGGTTGTAAAAATGAGCTAAATCGGTGAATCGGAAAGGGGGGTTTACTTTGTAATATATTGCAATAGAATAGCCCGCCAGACGTAGGTGCGCAAGGCCGCCGCAAGGAGCGCTATCTCCCACTGGAGGGACTGTATCCTGTTCCTGCGTCAGATCAAAAGACGAAAATATGAAGTTTTTAGTATTTATTAAGTAGTGTTGTAGGTACCATGTGTAAACATAACTCTGGAAGCAAATTAATAATTGAACAGTTACTCATTACAAAATTAAAAGAGAACTATTCATGTTTTTATTTTATTTATGTATTATATTTTAAGCGAATTGTTCTGGAAACCAATCTACACAACCCAAATTCTGAGGAAAGTGCTTAGTTATGCAGCTCCTGCGTGAAGGCCTTTTTTTCAATACTTCTTGTCGAAACAGGTATTTTTCTACCGCCGCGGTTTGTCGCTAGGCTCATCTAATTTTGGGCTCTTATCCTCAATATATCTTTCTTGGAGCCGTTTGGTCGCATCTACCCACGTCTTTGCTGTCAGCTCTATCTCATTGTCACAGTTTGTAACTAGGGTCTTCTCATTTTGAACGCCTAGACTTTGCATCTTCTCTTTCTTGCCATTTCCTCTCCCCAGTTTGTTGTATATTCTCAGTCAGTGGTTGTTGTCGCTGATTTTGTTTAGTCCATCTGAAATTAGATCCCTAATCACCCCCTTCTTTACTTCTATTTATCCACTTAATCACCCATTCATGTATATTCACTATGAGCTCCAATCACCGCGTGATGTAACGCTTCGTATCCAGTTCCATCTATTTTAGACCTCAAGTCTCTACACGTTCTTCGATCTCTGCTCGCCTTATTCGTCGCGGTTTGGTGCTAGGCCCTTCTAATTTTGAAACACTTGCCTCTGCACGTCCTTGCCTGGTAGGGCCTACAATGTAGCCGCGTCTACCTGGGCTTTTGCTGCCATCTCAGCTCAATCATTGCGGTTAGCAGCTAAGACCTTCTAATTTTGGATGCTAGGGCACTAAGGCCTCCTCCATCTGGTTTCCTCTTTTTTTCTTCTGTCGCCCGGTGAACCATATAATATCTTCTTGGAGTGCCTTGGAGTTTTTCATTCTTTCTACATTACCTAACCGCAACAGGCTTTCGTTAATTATTGTTCATCGTTTTTTGTCAACGTCCACAAATTTTTCTCAGAATTCGTTGTTCCTAGGCTAAGACGTCTTGGGGCGTTGAACAACGCAACGGCCCTATATAATCTTTATATCTATTTAATTTGTCACCAAAGGCCATAGAAGTAGATTCTCCTTAAAAAAAAGGGAAAAAAATCGCCCAAATCTTCGGAAGTTTATTATTTTATACGTCCAGCTGAAGCAACAACCTGGAATATATATTTCATAACTATTAAATTTGATAAGGCTTACATACATTTATCTTTTATGCAACTTTTTGTTTTTTAACAGCAACATCAAGTAAAATGTTGATAGATTTTATCATGCCCCTGCTTAGAAAAACTTACTGAACCCTATCGGCAAGCACGCATTAGCTATACGTCCTTGAAGAAGCCGGAGAACAGTACGTGACGACGCATAAATGCTACATCATTCCTTGTGCTAATCATTAAATACGTACAATCATACAAATTCGGTCATGAATATTCAATAACAATAACTCCATACGATTATATATCCTAGCAGTAATTAGTTATATTGATAAACATGCTCTTTTGAGGAAAATTATAAACCTTATTCTTCCCTTCAAAAGAAAGTTAACTAACTTTAAATACCAATAATTTAAGAATAAAGAAATAGTCGTGTTTGGGTAATATATGGTTATTAAAAATCTGCTTTGGAAATAGGTTATTGCAGGATTTTCGTCCTGTATTATTTAAAGGATTTTATATCTGAAATGTGGGGGCGAGGTTAGCTCAGTGGTAGAGCACTGGACTAATAAGCTGGAGGCCTGAGTTCAAATCCCGAGCAAGCACTAAAGATTTTTTCTTCTAGTGTCTTCGTTCATGGGTTGAATTCGGCATCCCTGACCGTCCCTAGGCCAACCCAGCCTTTAATTAATTTAATAATGGGTACCTTGGTTGGTGCTAATAACTCTAGCAGTTGAAGCAGCCAAGGGGAAAATCAGGCGCCCCTCAGGGCACTCGTGGCCTGTTACGGGACTGATTTTTTTTTTTTTTTTTTGTTTTTTTTATATATCTGAAATGTAACTTTTAGCGTTCAATTATTGGGGTATTATTACACTGAATAACTCAATAACACTGAATGGGAAACTTTGAAAATGTTAACATTAAAGTAAAGGATTGAAACCCACTACCATTGCCATTTATATGGATTCTTATTAAAATAAAATAATGAATAAATAAATAAAATAATATAAAAAGAAATTGTTGTTGTTAGTTTTAATCTGAGGCAAAGGTTTAGGTAAGTTCATGTTGGTCCGTGAGTGTACCTTTATATATGTATGAATATAATAGAAAAATATATACAGTGGAACATGGATAATTCGAACTTCGATAATTCGAAATCTTCTTTAATTCGAATATTTCTCTCGGTCCCTAGAATTTAGGGCATAAACAATTTTAAAAAATCATGGTTAATTCGAATAAAATTTTGGATAATTCGAATTTTTTACGAGCCCGTGCCTCCAATGGGAAGTGGACAGAGAGGCGGTCGATAGTAAGATACGGATCTAGGGGTTCCGGGAGAAGAAGCGCGGAGGTCTCATAGTCTAGTTCTTGGGCTCTAGGAGTTCTGCATAGTGGTGGGTCGCGCTTCCTCCCTTCCAGGGGTTGTTATAGTTACATCCTGTCGTTTTATCCTAGAATTCCCTTCCACCATCCCTCCCATCTTCATTTCTTATTCAGTTATAAGCGCCTAGATCTGTTGAATTGTTTGTGTCTTGAATTTCTGGTGTACAGTGCAGTTCAGTGAGTTGTTGATTTAAGATGCCGAAGCCTAGAAGTTATAAAGCTTTAACGTTGTCAGAGAAAATAGCTGCGATTAAAGAAGTTGAAAAAGGAATAAAGACAAAATCTGAAATTGCTTAGGACTTTCGAATTCCTCCTAACACTTTACCAACTTACCTGAAAAATAAAGAAAAATTCTTGCATATGTAAATGACTTTTTTTCAAAACAGTAGACTTTTATTTTTACTTTTTTGATAAATTATTTATTACTTATGACCGTAATCATCAATTCATGAAATGTTTATTTTTCTTTAAATAAAATGTTTTTTTTTAATTAAAAAATGTGATAATATGAAGTTCGATTTTTTAGCCCTTTATTTTCAAAAACTTTTGTAATTCGAGCTTTGGATAATTCGAACTTTTTTATCGGTCCCTAGGGGTTCGAATTATCGAAGTTCTACTGTATTTGTGTGTATATATAATAATGTGTATATTTATACATACATCTTACTCACAGGAACTAAACCACCTCTCCTTATACCTACTAAAGTGAATAGAGATGACAAAGATGCCCTCATTAGGTACTCTGTAGTTAGCTTACACCATTAAACAGGGCGAGCGGAAACATAATGTACATTGTCTTGAAAATGTGCTTGTCAGATGCGAGAGTATTGTAATCAGTGTTGCAGAATCATTGTTCAATGAAAAGGGGTTTGCAGGAAGTACAAGTATAATGATACTTGAATCTATGTCAGCCTCACAGTCTATGCTTCTTATGAAGTGTTTATTCTGAACGATTTGTCAACTAATAGAGAGGCATTTCACATTATATTATAAATGTTCCATTTCAAATAACTGTCAATTTTGTGTGGCTTATCCAGAGCCGAGCAAGAACCACCTCTGCTCTCCTATTTTCTACTATTGTCGAGGTCTTCCTGGGCACAGGGTAAGCCTTAATTTCTCTTAATTTGTTGTTCTTTGGTATTGTACCATTTAGAGATACAAGCTGTTTGAATTTGATATAAGACATAACATAATTTCGTGGTACTTGGTAAAATGCTACTCCTTCAGTAGTAGCTACATTAGCTGTCTGATTCAATTTTTCATTTTAAGGCATTCCACAATGGCCTGAAATCCATACAAAATTAATTTCGAGTCCATTTCATTGCAGGAAATCTTTTTTCCCCCTAAAGATGGATGGATGCTTAGAATTATTGTTCCTTATAGCCATTAAAGATAATAAAGCGCCTGAAAAAATGGTTACTGAATTACCTCTGTGTGCAACAGCATTGAGTTTCTTCTCTATAGCAAGAATTCAGGCCTTGAATATGAATGAGATTTTATTTAGTGAAAAAATGTGAATTTCTTGGTAAAACAGAACTGCAGAGCCAACACCTTCCGAGTTTTAGGAGCCATCCCTAAATATATTCAAATTTTCTTTATACTAACGTCAACGACTGATACATAAGCATATATATATATATATATATATATATATATATATATATATATATATATATGTATATATATATATATGTATATATATATATATATATATATATATATATATATATATATACATATATTCCACTTGTTCTTTTTTCTTTATTTGGCAGAGGGCCGATGAAGCAGAACACCATTTGTTTTTGTTCAACTATTTTATTTCATCAATTTGCCCGACATGTTTCGTGCCTTAATTCGCACCTCTTCAGGGGCTTTCCTTATCGGGAAGTCCTCTCGTCATGTGTACTGGCTTGAGTCAGGCGTAATATTAGTCAGGCGTATAGTAGTATTACGCTTGACTCAAGCCAGTACACATGACGAGAGGACTTCCCGATAAGGAAAGCCCCTGAAGAGGTGCGAATTAAGGCACGAAACATGTCGGGCAAAATAGATGAAATAAAATAGTTGAACAAAAACAAATGGTGTTCTGCTTCATCGACCCTCTGCCAATAAAGAAAAAAGAACAAGTGGAAAATATACATTGGGTCATAATCAGAAGAATTTATATATATATATATATATATATATATATATATATATATATATATATATATATATATATATTATACGATTGTGAACCTTGTTCTCAACTATGTCTTTTAAAATTGGCAGAAGGTCATGTATTATAGAAACTTCAATTTCTCATTAATTTCATGTTACCACATGGCCTACATGTTTCGCGTCACGCGTCGCCTCTTCAGGAGCAACTTAAATAAGTAAATTTCACTCCAGCCTCAGCTGACATGAAGGTGGACCTTATATAGAAATAATGATATCAGTTGCATTTTTTTTTTTTTTTATTTTAAATTCTAAATTCTCTACAAAAAAGGTTCTGAAGCATTATTCGATGGGGCAACGTCAATCAGAGATATAAGCGCTTAAAACTTAAAAAGTGTTTGCTTTGAAAGGGTTTTTCTATTTGTTTATCTCACTTTTTAATTGGTTGTTTTTTGTTTTAAATTGCATTTATCAGTAAAATTAGTATTGTAGTAAAATAAGCTAAGAAACGGTAAAAGGTATAGGTAATACGTTTGGAATATCTGAGGAAATCAAGATGGCTGTGGCTAACCATGATGGCGTATACATAGGTTTGTTTTGAATTCTCCTATCTATATAACCTTCCTCCTGCTACAACTGAAGTTATCATTATTTCTTATTTTATAGAAAGATTTAACCCATGAGAGAATGAACTTTTATTTGCCATGAAGCACATATTTACAGTTGATTATTACAGTGAAACGAATTTGCTAGTAAAACAAGGAACTTAAAATGACAACGAATATACGGTTGTTTGGAATAGAGCCTGCTGAGCAGTATTCGTAGAGTGAGTACGTTTTTATTACATAATTGTATTGACTTATTCAGCCTTCCTCAAGAATGAGGATTAAGAATTATCCGCTTCTGTGGAAGTTGGCTACTGTCAGTTTCCTGTTATTTGTGATGCCTAATCTACTCCACTTCTTCGAGATTTACGGAACCGCGCTAAGATGACGCAGTTCCTGCGAGTCGGACGTTTTTTAATAACTAAAGCATTCTCTGGAAATCGAATTTTTAAAACCATGGCACTATCGATTTTAAACAGCTGTTTTGTCAATTTTCACCCTAGATTATTACTTTATATGTGGCCCTGCCTGCCAGCTGAGGCTGAAGAGAAATGTACTTTTCTAAGTTGTTCCTGAAGAGGCATTAAGTGGCACGAAACATGACCTTCTGCCAATTTGAAAAGATGTATATGTATATATATATATATATATATATATATATATATATATATATATATGATTATTATAAGTGACGGAATTGCAAGGATGTAAACTAATATCTTTTTTTTCTGTTTTAGGTGAGAATTACTGCCGTTCTTCGACATTATAAGATAACTTAAACGACAGGTGACAGTTTTGATTTGTTTCTTTTTACCGAGGTTGACCTGACATATTCCTCAATCACGCATGATGAACAACTTTAGAAAATACGAGTTGTCGGTCTGCATTTTAGAAGCTTTTCATACAATTCCTCAATGAATGGTTCAATTCATAGCGCTAATGTTTTAGTGACTCTAAAATGTTTCATGTTACTTTATACCCTGTTTGGACTGTTTTTGCAAAAAAATGTACATAATTTAGTTTTCAATAACTACACTTAAAGAAATGTTGGGATGAGGAATTCCCCAAATAGAACTAAGCAACCCCCTTTTTAAAGTATTTGGTTGATTACACTGTTCTGCACGAAAATCCTCCTTCAAGCCAAAACATGCTTTCTTACTGTTTTCAAATGTGCTGAACACGAATTTGAAGTCAGATTCTGTCTATCACGCACAGTTTCTTGAGAAATTCTAGTTTTTTATCCAAAAATGTGAGTTTTTTTGTAAATTTGACGAATTTTTTTGGCATCAAAACATAGTGAAAAAAATTCAAAAGCAATGAAGTATATTTGAACGAAAAAAAAATTGATGGGAATATTACAAGTGGTTGAAGAAATATGGCTAAAAGTGTTTTTTCAGTTTTTGATCGTAGGACCCCAAATTCGACATCTACTCAAGGACCTCACTTTTGAAGCAAAGTTAATTACTACTGAGAAAAAGGCTTGGATTGCTTTTCGAGAGGTATGTGCTAAATTTTTGGGAAACGAAAAGTCTAGAGACTACCGAAAAATAGTCCAAGAACTGCTTATTTTATATAAAACATTGGGATGCAATATGTCCTTAAAAATACATTTCCTGCATAGTCACCAAGACTTTTTCGCCCCAAATTTGGGTGCAGTTTCGGACGAACGTGGAGAACGATTCCACCAAGACATATCCAGAATGGAAAAAAGATATACTGGCAAATGGAATGAGAAGATGCTGGCGGATTACTGCTGGACAGAGGAGGAAGAGTACAAAAGAAAAAAAAATACTCATTGACGATGTGTGTATATTTTTTGAGTTGTGTCATATCTAGTATTATACCTGATAGCATGCAGGATACAATTAATTATATTTTACCGTTGAAAAAGAAAAAAAAATCTGTTATAATAAAGACAATAATTTTCAAATACAATTTTTCATTTTTTCCAAGTTTCTCCTCTTTTCTCTCAAAATCAGAGGGTGATAGAATTTTTCTGAGTTCAGATTCGGAGTCAGCACACCTGAAAACATGAGAAACAGGCAAAATTGTTCAAGGGAGGGGAGAAAAAAATTTTTTTTGCAGAACAGTGTTATTATGTTGTATTATAATATGACAAGATATATTTAGCCTAAGAAATTACTAAAAATACAATTTAAAAGGGGGTTTCTTCGTTCAAAATTGAGAGTTGTTTTCTGTGTGAAGAAATCGTCAAAATTACAGCTTTTAGCTTAATTTCCTTAGCATATTGTTTTTTTTTTTTGTTTTTTTTTTTAATTTTTGCTCTTGCTAATCATGTTATACATAAATGGATTGATAATACACAATTTTACCAATTACGATCTTGGGGGTGCTATATGATGGTATAGTATATAATGAGAGTATTTTTGTTCTTCGTTTATGTTATTTTATTTAATAAAATGAGGGAGTAACTTCTCATAAGGGAAATGCTGAATTTAGACAGAGTTACGATCCTGAGTGCTTTTTATGGGACCATTTCAAATGTGCACACTGATATTATGATAATTCATTTAGAATTTTCGTATTCTGTACCTATCCTCTTTATGAAAATGTTTCCACTAAATAATGGCTGGAACAAAAAGTTAGATGACATGTATAAAGTTGAAGGGTTTCTTGTGCGTTGACTGATCGTAACTGGTCGATCAAATAGATAGTATATAGGTGTGTGTGTGTGTGTGTGTATGTGTGTATATATATATATATATATATATATATGTATATATATATCTTAATAATAATTACAAATTTACAATAATAAAAAATATATTACTAGCCATAATACAATTTATTTACTACCAAAAGGAGATGATTGCGGTTAATGCTTCTTGTAGAATAACACCAATAACATGATACAAGTATATGTGTACATGTACTGTATGCATATATATATATATATATATATATATATATATATATATATATATATATATATATATATATATATATAGGGGCGAGGTTAGCTCAGTGGTAGAGCACTGGACTAATAAGCTGGAGGCCTGATTTCAAATCCCGAGCAAGCACTAAAGATTTTTTTCTTCTAGTGGCTTCGTTCATGGGTTGAATTCGGCCTCCCTGGCCGTCCCTAGGCCAACCAAGCCTTTAATTAATTTAATAATGGGTACCTTGGATGCTAATGACTCTAGGCAGTTGAAGCAGCCAAGGGGAAAATCAGGCGGCCGGAGCATAATACTGACCACACGATCTCCCTAGTGCCGTATGGTCATGAATCAGATACCTCTATAGTATCAGGGCCCACGTGGCCTGTTACGGGACTAATTTTTTTTTTATACATATATATATATCGGTAGTCAATGAAACATAAAAAACAGAGGGTAAGGCGTAAAATCCGTATTCGTACAACCCAAATACGAGTATATTGGTTTGCGTTTGGAGATGAGGAATTACTGAAAAATTGTGTTATTAACAGAATTATGTTCCGAAATTCGCAGATATTTTGTTAAACATTTCAAAATACGGTATGAAGGTGCTTAGTTCCTTACTATTTACTGGTTACCAAATTTTTTAAATAATTACGATGAAGTAGAGACTTATGTCAACAAGCTCATCTCAATACTGGATTAGATTGGCTGGCGCAATCCATTGGAGTCCGTTAGGACTCAAGTCTGACAACTATTGTGTTAATCCAACATTCCTAGTAACACATTGTTTTTATCACTTCTAAAATTCAATTCATATTCTACTTCATATCATCATGATCTTTATCAACATCTACCCACTGTAGGAAACTCACCCAAGATCTATGCGTTAATTGCATCTACCCACTGTAGGAAACTCACCCAAGATCTATGCGTTAATTGCATCTACCCACTGTAGGAAACTCACCCAAGATCTATGCGTTAATTGCATCTACCCACTGTAGGAAACTCACCCCAGATCTATGCGTTAATTGCATCTACCCATTGTAGGAAACTCACCCAAGATCTATGCGTTAATTGCATCTACCCACTGTAGGAAACTCACCCAAGATCTATGCGTTAATTGCATCTACCCACTGTAGGAAACTCACCCAAGATCTATGCGTTAATTGCATCTACCCACTGTAGGAAACTCACCCAAGATCTATGCGTTAATTGCATGTAAATGTCGTTCCGTTTTTTTTCTCCATTCCGCATTTGAACTCATCATTTTTAAATTGAGTTTTCATAACGACAAACAGACTTGAATGGACATTTCAATGCTAATAATTAGCGAACTCAGTTTTTGAATTGGTCAATAGCCTATTCAGGTTTAAATTCTATTAATTTAAAAATGGCGACCCTCCTTCAACACATCAGTTTTTGGATACTTCTATCTTAATGCTATTAGGTTTAGCTATGCATAGATACTGTTTATCGAATATTATCAGCTGTATAAATACATTAGAGAATACATCATCGGTTGTTTCACTAGCGGTCTTCTACAATTATCAAGAGAGGGGCTTTGATCACGAAGGACAGGAGCTAATCTAGTTTTGGCCGAGAAGTCAACAGACATTTGTTAGAATCTTTGGCTTATTCAGACGTGGCTTTCTGCAACCATCAAGGGAAGAGCTGTGTAACTAGTTAGGCGATCATCAGTTAAGTTTAGCAAACATTTTATGAGGAAGAATTTTCGGCTAGCCTATTGGCAGATTTGAGCAACAAAGGGAAGCGTTGAAGACAACAAGGAATCGGGGGGAAATCTTTGGCTTTTCGTCAGGTAGCCTTCTCCCAGGGAGAGCTATCGGGGAATCGGCTGGGATACTTATTAGGCGTTCATCAAAGACACGTGAATTTGTTAGTTATTTCCAACAAGAGATCAGGTATGACCTATTACCACATTATTGCTATGTTTGGTTATTTCAGTACTTTTTCTCTCTGGAGAAGGCACTCTCAACGATCAAATAAAAACTGCATATGCAAAATAACTGTTTTAAATGAAAAAAGCATTGATAACTGTTTACCGTTCATTTTGAAGATTTTCCTTCTTCATGCTTGATTGCCCCAGCAAGCTCCCACTATACATACTGATATTTTTAAATAAATATCTTCCAAAAAATGATACGAAGGTACCATAGTTAGCTGAAACCAGAAAACGTCTGAGACGTGTTCGACGTTTTGTTGGACAATTAATTAGCTCCAATGCGACCTTGGAGCATGCCTGATTGCTTCTGAAAGCCAAGGCCATTAACTGCTTAGCTTCTACAGCTAAGGCCATTAGCACCAGGGTACCTACTATCCTTTCATGCTGCCATGGTCAACCCAACCAGAGAACTCCTTCAATAATCGCATCTTAGTAAAATGTCAAACACCCCAGGCAAGCTTCGTGCCCGCTCTGTATGAATTCCCGTCACTCTCTACTTGTACCCAGTAAATTGGCATGGACACTATCTACTTGACCCCAGTAAAGTATTTTTTTACTGCGAACCGACGTCTAGGCCATTATCGCCGATATTCATGCTGTAGTGGGGAATTTTCTCAACGAGCAGTGAGATGAGAAAATGTCTGCCACATCTCCCGCACGAGAATCCAAAACGTTAGCCACTAGACCACGGGGAGAGGCCATAAATTATTTATCATAAAAATCAACTAATTTGGCAAAAATCATTAATATGCATTGATAATTACTTCTGTTCTCTACTATGCAGCAAGGTATAAATTTACCCAGGGAAAGATGGTAACCTATGGATGTTTAGAATAGATGCCAGCCAGTAGATAGACTACTAAAGATGTGGGGTGGAGCATTTTCCACGGAAATTTTGAAATTCTAAATATATATTTAGTAATTCAATTTTTGCTGCAGCCCCCCCCCCCTTATATACACCCACGATTCACACATAAATTTAGTAAATGAAATATATTGTACAATATGGTATTTTTTAATTAATTACTGGCATAGTATAAATGCCTAATAGTTATTAAAGAATTATTATATTTAAATTTTCAGCTTTATACATGATTCAAAACTTATAAATCACACATCCTATCCTTTGTTTATTATAATTTTACTTATTATTTTCGTTGGAATGGGGAATACTCAAAAGATCTTCCAGTCCGTAGTTGATAAAAATAATCCAACGCTACTTTTAGAATCTAGCAATGAAAGTTCATTTTACAATACCGTGAAAATTTAGTGGCTCAGAAAATTTCCTCGGAAAACCCACAACTCCAGGTACTACAGAAAGTAGGTGATGATTACCCGAAAAAAAAGAATAAACTGAATTATCAAAAGAAGGAAACGTTGTTCTTTTGAATAGACATTTTCACTGTTGGTTTTGCTTAATTTTGTGATAAGGTATATCACTAAAATATTTTATTAACCATTGTTTGATAATACCTAGTTAGTTTTATTATGAGACAAAAAATAAAGTCTCACTTGCCTTAGAAAACCAAATAATAAGGCTTAGTATTCTAAGCTTGAAATAGTTCCTTTGAGTTGAAATGATTTTTCTATTTATTTGAGGTGTACATTTGTTCATATGATCCCATAAACTGTGCTCAGTTAAGCTCCGTATTGAATCAGCGTGCGCAGAAATGCTTCTTCGCACCAAAAATAGAACTAAAACTGCTGTAAAAGAAAGGGCGACAATTTCTTTTTTTTGTTTTTTTTTTTTCAAAATATTTTCCTTATTCTCTGTTTTTCTGTTTTATTTTATTTTTTGTTTACATTAAGTGTTAGTTGTTCCGTGGATGTGGAAAAAAACGTACAGCCTGCTCAACTATTTCTACCTATTTCAGGCATTTCTACTGGGAGCAACCCTATTGTAGATATTCATGGATTTCACTCGAGTTCTTCACTAGTCAGCCAGCCGCACTTCCAACTTCACCACCCCGGGATCAATGTAAAAACTGCAGCAAAAATGAGTGAGTCAATTCTCCGATCGGACACATAAAAAACCTCTGTATCGGCTTTAATTTGAGAAAACCTCCCTTCTGGTAGCGCCAGTCTCCTTCAACTTTTACTCGTTCATCATTAGTAGTTTTGGATAAACCTAGGGAACGGATTTGAATATATTTATATTATTTTTTTTTTTCTAAGATTTGGGTTGCTGTTTGAAAACTCCTTTTAGACGTTTTATGGCATTCTGAATCATTAAAACAAATTTTCATTTCACATTATTTTACATATGTTCACCTACTTCCAATACAAATATATATTTTTCATATGTGAATTTTTGGTATGATCAGTTTTTTTGTATTGTCGGCAAAATCGTATTCCATTCTCTCTCGTATAATCCTCTCAGATAAAACATGTAATATAAAGCCACATTCAGATTCCCAATTCATAAAAAAAAAAAAAATAAACGCTAAATTTCGGCTCATTCTGGTGTTACTTATTTTAAACACTGAAGATATCTCAAGATATTTATTTTATAACTTTATTAGTTGATGATTTCTCATAATGAAATTACAGTAGAAATAATACAAACTTAAATTAATTAAAAATAAAACAAAAATCATAGATAAAAGTAAAAATAAACAAATAATAGTAAAAGAAATAATAAAAATAATATACAAAATAAAAATGAATAAAATGAGAAAATATAATTATTGCGGGATACAATATAATATTTTTTTTCTGGAAATCGAAACAATGAAAATAACTCATATTTCGTCGCAATTTGGTTGCGCATAAGGAGTAATAGTCCAGAAATCCTTAGACTAATTGTCTGCCAAACTCTCAAAATAATGAAAATTCTCGATCCATACCAGTAGGAAACCGGAAACCACATCTGTTAATAGGGTTGTTGTTGTTTTTTTCGATACCCAAACATTGGTAATAATAATAATAATTTTGTTGCTTGTACTCAAATTTCACTCAAACTGTTAACTGGCCATTATTTTTGATCCGGAGAAACGTCTTTGTAAAATTGGCTCCAATTGGCAAAGCGTCTTTCCAATATGATCCTATTAACAAAATCAATTAGCAAAATCATAATCATTTATAGAATGGCAATCACTTTAAAGTTTAAAATGTTTTTTGCTTTTTAATAAATTTTGGTCAGTATCTTATGCTCCTTGTTCTTGAATATGTCTATTTTTTTGTTATAGGTTTTTTGCAACTTCATATTTAGTTTAATTTAATATTTATTTTATTTGTTTACAGATTTCTATTAAAGTAATTACATACACATATACATATTTGACTTTTATTTTACACGAAAATCCGTTCCCTAAAATAACTAAATTTAATTTTTTTTTTTTTTTACAAAAAATTGTTATTGACATAATGTTCAACTTATTGTAGATTATTGCGTCTGTTACATCTAAACTACAGATATCCAGGGTGTCTTGTAAAACTGCGCTACTGAAATATTTCTTAGTCATTTTCCCGCATGAATCGTTCGGAATTTCATCCCTTAGATTCTGTATTTAAACACAAAAGCAAATGTTCAGGATTGTTTTACTTTTTGATTAGCTAAAACTCACCTTTGTTCATACTTCCAAAGAACGTAGAGTTAAGTTGATTAGCTAAAACTCACCTTTGTTCATACTTCCAAAGAACGTAGAGTTAAGTTGATTAGCTAAAACTCACCTTTGTTCATACTTCCAAAGAACGTAGAGTTAAGTTGATTAGCTAAAACTCACCTTTGTTCATACTTCCAAAGAACGTAGAGTTAAGTTGATTAGCTAAAACTCACCTTTGTTCATACTTCCAAAGAACGTAGAGTTAAGTTGATTTCCTTGAACGCCAGAAGGTTTTTAGTTACTCTTAAGGGAGTGATTTTTCTTTTGCCTGTATTTTACAAGAGACCCTAGATATTGTTTTTTTTTTCTTTTATCTTCATTATTTCTTTATTCTTTTGAGGATGGTCGCCTAGAACGTTTTTTGTTCTACCACAGGAAGAAAGCTTCGATAAACTGGTTCACTTAGCCGAAGCATATATTCCTGTAAAAAAATAATGATAGTTATATTTTAATTTAAAAGCTAACGCCACTGTTCCGTGATTATTTTGTTTAATAATGAGCGATTCCCACATAAAATCTTTCACTAATGATGTAATTTTTAAACTTCCATTGGAAGGAATGCAGTATCAGTTGGGACTGGTTTTCTTTATTATCTTATGTTCTGTTAATTCAATGTTTAACGTCATGTGGTTCTATCATTATTTCAGACACATTATTGACTTTATCAATCAATGGACAACAATTACACATGCATGTGCAGCTGGCTCTAGCCCTAAGGAGCTAGTCAGTGAGGACTTGTTGCCCATTCGAATTAAGAGTAGATTCATCTATGTGCTAGATGCGTTCTTCAAAAACCAAAAGCACATTATTGACTTTATCAATCAATGGACAACAATTACACATGCATGTGCAGCTGGCTCTAGCCCTAAGGAGCTAGGCAGTGAGGACTTGTTGCCCATTCGAATTGAGAGTACATTCTTCTATGTGCTAGATGCGTTCTTCAAAAACCAAAAGCACATTATTGACTTTATCAATCAATGGACAACAATTACACATGCATGTGCAGCTGGCTCTAGCCCTAAGGAGCTAGTCAGTGAAGACTTGTTGCTCATTCGAATTGAGAGTAGAAGTCTTCTATGTGCTAGATGCGTTCTTCAAAAACCAAAAGCACATTATTGACTTTATCAATCAATGGACAACAATTAAACATGCATGTGCAGCTGGCTCTAACCCTAAGGAGCTAGTCAGTGAAGACTTGTTGCTCATTCGAATTGAGAGTAGAAGTCTTCTATGTGCTAGATGCGTTCTTCAAAAACCAAAAGCACATTATTGAGTTTATCAATCAATGGACAACAATTACACATGCATGTGCAGCTGGCTCTAGCCCTAAGGAGCTAGTCAGTGAGGACTTGTTGCCCATTCGAATTGAGAGTAGAAGTCTTCTATGTGCTAGATGCGTTCTTCAAAAACCAAAAGCACATTATTGAGTTTATCAATCAATGGACAACAATTACACATGCATGTGCAGCTGGCTCTAGCCCTAAGGAGCTAGTCAGTGAGGACTTGTTGCCCATTCGAATTGAGAGTACATTCTTCTATGTGCTAGATGCGTTCTTCAAAAACCAAAAGCACATTATTGACTTTATCAATCAATGGACAACAATTACACATGCATGTGCAGCTGGCTCTAGCCCTAAGGAGCTAGTCAGTTAGGACTTGTTGCCCATTCGAATTGAGAGTAGAAGTCTTCTATGTGCTAGATGCGTTCTTCAAAAACCAAAAGCACATTATTGACTTTATCAATCAATGGACAACAATTAAACATGCATGTGCAGCTGGCTCTAGCCCTAAGGAGCTAGGCAGTGAGGACTTGTTGCCCATTCGAATTGAGAGTAGATTCTTCTATGTGCTAGATGCGTTCTTCAAAAACCAAAAGCACATTATTGACTTTATCAATCAATGGACAACAATTACACATGCATGTGCAGCTGGCTCTAGCCCTAAGGAGCTAGGCAGTGAAGACTGGTTGCCCATTCGAATTGAGAGTAGATTCTTCTATGTGCTAGATGCGTTCTTCAAAAACCAAAAGCACATTTTTTTTTTCAAAGATATTAGCAGAAATCTGTCTTAAAATTATAAGCGGCAAATATTTCTATGAGTTGTGGGATTTGTTTTTATTAATGAAGTTAATACGCATACTAGATTGTAAATTGTTTCATTGCCGTTTTTTGAACAGATTTGATCCCCACATTCCAGAAAATTTGCGTTCTTTATTTATGAGCAAGAAGGACATTTGTTTTTCATTCATTACATAAGTAATTTATGCATTCGAAATGTTTTAAAGCCTGAATATTTTTTTAAACACTTAAATGACCCTTTACTGTCATTTCGGAATTGGTAAAATCGACGGAAGGCCAATCAAATTACCTCACTTGTTTATTTATTATTTTCCCTACATATTTTACACCTTTATGGTGCCTCTTCAGAGGAATATGTCATGAACACAAAGAATAACATGATTCCTTGTAAAGAGAACTGGCTGATGACTTTCACCGAAAGCTCAACATGTCAACATTTTATAAGGTTTAGCTGACAAAGTAACTTGCAGTTCCAATTCATGCTCATATTTTCCGTAGAATTTAGTACAAAAATATCTTGTCTAAATGATTTGTCGAAAACAAACAATTATAAATTTCAGTTGCGGTTCAAAAAAAAACGAATTACCCCTATGGAGGAAGCGAAACTTCTTTGGTAGAAAATCTCTTCCTCAAGTTGAGGCTCTAAGCATGGGCGTATATAACATTTTGATTTCATCGGTAAAAATATGTCATAAAAACATTAAAAATAAATTAAATAATATCACTTAGTCCAGAAAAAATAATTTTAATTCCAAGTTCTAGATTGTTAGTATTCCATACCCCCCAAACGTTCACAGCCCCTCCCACCCAAAATTTTTTCCTATATATGCCCATGGCGGTAAGCCTTTGTATTTCTCTGAAGAGGCTTCAAAAAGGCGTGATCACGTACTGAAGAGAATAATTAAACAAACCATTGAATTGAAATTACCTATTTCAGAAATTCCTGAATATTTGGTTTTCTCTATAACAATGTCCTTCGTGGTCTTAAGCTTTGAACTACTTATGCAAGAGGAAACCAGCTATTTTTCCTTCTTGGTGAAAAATAGCTGACCCCCTCTGTTTTTGTGTTTGTATTGCAGGAAGTTCTCATTTTTGTGTTTATGATTGCGAATAAATGTTTTGTTAAATAAAGTTAATGTGGCATCAAGTAATAAAAAGTAGTTAATGTTGATAATGTGCATGAAACAGCTTGAGCACGTAATTTCATTGGTGTGATTCATTACAGAGTGGTTATTAAATGTTTCGCTTCTTACTCATTACAGGCCTCATGCACTCAGCACCATCATAAACTTAATTACTACGACCAGAACTAGTCTATGTTGGCAATTCGCTTATTTTTTCAGTTAAAATTTATTCATTGGTAATAAGCTTAAATTGGGCATTTACTGGCTGTAACCGTAATTAACAGCTATTAGGTTTCCATTTTATTTTCATGACTGTGTATTTATATTGTATGAAGAATTTTTTTTTCATATGCTGTACTACACTATGTTTTACTCAAGAAAGTTTATTCCATTTTTTTCCCCACTGTATACATAACTTAATTTTTCTTTTTCGTACAACTTTATTTCCCAAATCGCCCTATAAGTTTCATGGCCTGCTTGGCACCTCTTCCGGGTCCATAAGGTTACTGCACGTGGTCCCACACGCTACTCATATTAAGACTGCCATCTAGGGCGATTTGTGAAAAAAAAAGAAATAAAAGTAAAAATGAAGTGATACTTGTTTTAATGATCTAAGCCAAACGAGAAAATAACAGCTTTATTCTAAATTTCTATAAGAAATGGAAGTATTTTAGTGCTTCCACCGAAGGAGTTTCGGTACCTTGAGATTTTCATTCTGCTCATTTAAAACTGATTTATTTATTCTTTTGTCCTGGATAAAGTGTTAATATTTTAGCCATTTAACATTATTAGTACTAATTTTTTATTCAAAGTTTAAAAAAATATCTCAAGATTTACTCTACGGATTTCATTATCATTTACAGAACATTCATTATAATACTGTGTAAGATGTAACTAAAGGAAATACACATATAATTCTTTTGTAGGAATGATATATCTTTAAAAAAAAGTTTATTTTTTTTATGTCATGTTTTTTAATTAGTTTATAAATTATGAGTTATTATTAGGAATTAAAAATTATAAACATTGTATAAAGAATTGACAACAGTTTGAAAAAGAGTAGTTTAAAGAATAAAATGGTTAAAAGTTTAAAATATTTTTAAAATCATAAACAATTTATCTTTATATATATATATATATATAGCCAACGGCCATAGCCACGTTGAATACACCGGTTCCCGTAGATCACCGAAGTTAAGCAACGTCGGGCGTGGTCGGTACCTGGATGGGTGACCGACCACGTGCTGTTGGCATTATAAAGGGTGGCAACCTGTAGATAGCCCGGCGCTAATGGCCAAGTTGTAGATGCGCCGTAAAAAAAAATAAATAAATAAATATATATATATATATATATATATATATATATATATATATATATATGTATATATATCTGTTAACACGATAGCGGCCAGAGTTTTTGTTTTTTCGCCACGAAACTTGGTATGCAGTATTCTCCCATCAAACGATTGAACGAGTTCGTTAACCAACAAAATCGGTCCATCCGGAGGGGGGTGTACTCCGGAGCCAAAGTAGTTATTTTTCAATACCAGCCATAATTTTTGTTATATTTCAACGAAACTCGGTATTCGTAGTGGTCAACTAAACAGAAAAATTCGGTCTATTGGAAGGGGGAGGGGGGTGTTACTTTGTACTATGTTTGAATTGAATTCTTCCGTCAAACGTAGGCTCGCGAAAATCATCAAGATCAATAGATCAAAATGTGAAGCTTTGTGTATTTATTACGTAGTGTAATACCCCCCATTCACAAAACTCTGGAAGGAAATTAATTACAAAATTATTAATTGAAACAGCTGCTCATAAAAAATGCAAAAGAGCAGAACAATTTATGTTGTTTTTTTTTTCTTTATCTATATACGTTATTTTAAGCAAATTATTCAGGAATGCACTCGACCCTACCCAATTCTGAGGAAAGTGCTTAGTTATGCAGCTCCTGCGTGACGGACTTTTTTTTTTCGCGGCCGAGTTTATCTTCTTGTTAAATATTCTAATTTTAATATAGTGCAAAAGCTTATAGCAAAATGTTATTGAGGTTAAAACAATGAAAAACTACTTGAAACATTTGTTCAAATATACATCGATATATATATATATATATATATATATATATATATATATATATATATATCATAATAGGAAAACTAACAAACTCCAAGGTCTCCACCACAAATGATTTATTGATTTGTCTACGGGTGAACCGCCTGCAGTGAAGAACTGGAAGCACTGAGGATGGAGCTGTAGACTCCGAAAGCTTGCTTTGGGTGAATAAAATAAATCATTTGTGGTGGAGACCTTGGAGTTTGTTGGTTTTCCTATTATGATGCAGTACCACCACCGTCCAGCCAAATCAATGTCAAGATATATATATATATATATATATATATATATATATATATATATATATATATATATATATATATATATATATATATGAGGGTCAATTCCAATAAATAGTAGGTGATATCGATGTATATTTGAACAAATGTTTCAAATAGTCTTTCATTGTTTTAACATCAATAACATTTTGCTATAAGCTTTTGCACTATATTAAAATTAGAATATTCAACAAGAAGATAAACAGGTGGAGCTGGGATTCTTTCAGCAGGCCCATTGATGAAAGAACTCAACCTGCTGCAGACGGGACTCGAACCCGCATCTCCAGCTTGAGAATCCTTGACTAATCCGTTCTATGTATTCTTTGATAAACATCTGGATTCAGATGGATACGTTGATTTCTATATGAGCCCCGTAATTATTCAATAATGTATCAAAAATGTTATGAAGTACGAAAAAAACGAATTACACATCCATTAAAAAAAAAAAAAAAAAAAAAAAAAATAGTTACTAGAATGCTGATTGAAATGATTTTTTTTTTTTTTTTTTTTTTTTTTTTTTTTTTTTTTTTTTACGGCGCATCTACATCTAGGTCATTAGCGCCGACACCCAGGGTGCAGCGAGGAATTTTACCAGCGAGCCGTGGGATGATAAAATTCCTGCCGGAGGTGGGAATCGAACCCACCATCTCCCACTTATGAATCCAAGGCGCTAGCCATTAGACCACGGGAGACCCCTTTGAAATGATATTAGGCGAATTTTTAGAATAGAAAAATATTTAGTTTTTATAGGAAGCGTAGGAAGAAATGCTCGGAGATTTAACAGGGTGGTTGAAAGATTACTAACTTTTGGGTGCCCAAAATATTTACATTCATGTTGCAGTTTATTTGTCCCTTTGCGAGCCTCACTATTGAAGCTTTGTGATTATTAAAAACCTCACTCATAAAAAAGTGACCCAATTTGCTCCTGTTTGGTCGGGAGACAAATTATCCTGAAAGCAAGAGACCAGTTTAAAATACTCTTGAGGAACACCATTCAGAGATTTCTATATTGTGGACCGTAAAAAGTAAGAGTGTTGTTTCAGCCCTCATATTATATATATATATATATATATATATATATATATATATATATATATATATATATATGAGGGTCAATTCCAATAAATAGTAGGTGATATCGATGTATATTTGAACAAATGTTTCAAATAGTCTTTCATTGTTTTAACCTCAATAACATTTTGCTATAAGCTTTTGCACTATATTAAAATTAGAATATTCAACAAGATGATAAACTCGGCCGCGAAAAAAAAAATACTTAAGCCAATAATAACTTAAGCAGAAGATAATTGTTTATGATTTTAAAAATATTTTAAACTTTTAACCATTTTATTCTCGAAACTACTCTTTTTCAAATCAAAAATATTGAAATATTTTTAATTCCCAATGAAAAGAGCTTTTCAAAGTGTACCGATTCGTTCCGCATTGCAGTTTCATTGCTCAAGAAGGCCCAGCGGTTTAAAGGTTACCAAGTAAATTTTAAAAATGCTGCAAGTGCTGAATGCACTAGATCATGTACGTACTAACAAGGGAAGTATACAGTGGTCGGGTTACCGAATTGGCCCTTTTTTGTTCTGGTGATTCTGCATCGAAAAGTAGTCGACAGGTGTCCGAGCGTTCCGTCCAATGCGCCTTAGGAGCCGACAAATAAAATAAATTATGTTGAAAATGCTTTATTTTATATATCGTGTTTAGAAAATGATATCGACATGATTCTTTTTACCAAATCATTTGTTTTATTAAGTAGATTAATGAAATGAATTGGTGAAAGAATCATGTCGGTATCATTTTCTAAACACGATATATAAAATAAAGAATTTTCAACCTATGTTATTTTATTTCTCGGCTCCTAAGTCGCGTTGGACGGAACGCTCGAAAATGTGTCGACTATTTTTCGATCTAGAATCACCAGAAAAAAAAGTCCGTCACGAAGGAGCTGCATAACTAAGCACTTTCCTCAGAATTTGGGTAGTGTAGACTGCTTTCCAGAACAATTTGCTTAAAATATCCTACATAAATAAAATAAAAACATGAATAGTTCTCTTTTAAATTTGTATTTAGTAACTGATCAATTATTAATTTGCTTCCAGAGTTATGTTTACACATGGTATCTATTACACTACGTAATAAATACAAAAAACCTCATATTATCGTATTTTGATCAAACGCAGGAACAGGATACAGTCACTCTAGTGGTAGAAAGAGCTCCTTGCGGCGGCTTTGTGAACCTACGTCATGTGGGCTTTTCTATTGAAATATATTACAAATTAAACCCCCGCTTTCGGATTGACCGATTCAGCTCATTTTTACAACACTTCTTTCTCATGAGTTACCCACGACGTATACCGCGTTTCGTTACAATACAGCAGAAATTACGACCGGTATGAGTATATTAGGAATTTGGGTCCGGAGTAAACCCCCCCTTCTAATGAACCGATTTAGTTTATTTTTACAACACATATTTACCGGTAGATTACCACTACGAATACCGAGTTTCGTCGAAATATACCAAAAATCACGGCTGGTAGTGGCGAATTGGTATTGTGGGTCCGGAGTAAACCCCCCCCCCCCTCCTAATGAACCAATTTACTTTATTTTTACAACACATATTTACCTGTGGATTACCACTACGAATACCGAGTTTCGTCGAAATATACCAAAAATCACGGCTGGTAGTGGCGAATTGGTATTGTGGGTCTGGAGTAAACCGCCCCTTCTAATGAACCGATTTAGTTCATTTTTATATCTCACTTTTCTCTCTATATTACCACTACGAATACCATGTTTCGTTGAAATATAACAAATATTACGGCTGACATAGTCAAATATGTGTTTTGGGTTCGGGGTAAACCCCCCCTTTCGGTGGACCGACTTGCATATATATATATATATATATATATATATATATATATATATATATATATATATATATATATATATATTTTAACGGGGGTCATTTTCGGTGTCTACTAGGTAGGATCGATAAAGATTTGAAGAAATTTTTCAAAAATTCCGTCATGAGTCCAACCTCAATAGCTACTTTCCTTCGGAGGAAAGTGCTAAAATGGGCCAAATCGGTAGCCCCACCACTGTATACTCCCCTTGTAAGTCTCAGAAGTACCCGTAACCAGCATTTGCCAAAAAATAAGCGTTTGTAAATCCAAATTACCTCATTTTTTAGTGGAAAATATGTGTGGATTGAGTGGGAGAGGATGGAAGGCTTATTGAGCTTATCAAGGCACCAATGAGGATGGTGAATGTCCTTTATGCAGGACGCTCTCTGTTCACTAAAGCCATTTCATCATTCATTCATTGTGCAACGCTCTTTAGTGCAAAACTCTTCGCAATCTGCTTTAGATTCTGACGTGATTAGCCGAGTTAAGAGGGGGATAGTGAGTTCAGGGACCTTTAACAATTTCAATATAAGCGATGAATTCGTTGACCTTGAGAGAGGATGATCATTCTTCATACAGTAAAGGCACATTTTACACTAGATCCACATTAAATATTAGCGTAATTTCCAATAAACCAAAACTTCGACAAAAGTTATACTCCATCATATGAATGAAAGTTAATACTCTTGCTCTTTCTGCCATTTTCTGAGATTCGCTATCCACTCTTGCGGCCGTATGAATGTGGTATGACTCTGGGACATTTGTGTCTGTTGTTCCATTTCATTGCCAAAATACTAATGGCAATAGCAGCAGATAAGCCTAAAGGAAAAATAAAGGAAAAAACTCATAAAATACAGAAAAGCGTGACCGTCTATTCACAAATAAAACGTCCTCCATTATCTTACCAAATTCTACTCTAAATGATTCTCTGGTAAGCCATCGCAGTTTTTGGGCATCATCTTCAACGTAAGCCTCTCCTTCTTGGCCCTCCCATCTGTCCAGGTTATCTCGCCTTAAAGCAGGCTACATGAGCGTCCGCGTTGTAGCAAGGTTACCAAATACCAATACCGATTACTGGGAAGCCACGGGACTCCAAACCCTAGATTTAGAGGCCTTGGCGAAATTACTGACTTATTGATGACTTCCATGATGGGAATCATGGAAATCCTCCACTCTACTCGATCTCCTCTTCCACTCATAAGTTCACCAGCCACTTTATCGAGGAAGAAGCCAGGGGGCTTCTCACTAAGAGGAAAAGACTACCACAAGCAATTACTATGAAAAACGGATAACATCCTCAATATCTCTGGTTAAGAGGGGTTGGAGCGGTAGTTAAGGTAAACCATTCACAGTAGAGCAGCGCGAAAATATTCTACTCTACTCGACCTACATATTTCGATAAGCTGAGCGTCCAACCGTGTCCAGAAAAACCTTGATTTCTCCACCCGTTTTTCGTGAATACTTCATAGAGGTACCCCCTACCATCTCCTACTTCTTGTCCTTCTCCACCGGCCTAGCTGACGGACTTTCAACCACTTACTTGTATTTTTCTTGATTGCTCACAGCGTCTGCAGCCTGAGAAAGCGCACCTTGTGACTCCCAGACTATTCAGTGCCAAGTTAGATTTAAATTGTTCACATTAAATTTATTCTTGTTAAGAATTTGAAGATAACATTACGATCTAGAAATCTTTCCTTTAAAAGTATTTCTCGGATGGTTAGTTATTCATAAAAAGAAAATACATATAGGTTAAGTCTGCAATGAGTAATCACGTCAGAACTATTTTCTCGGATCGTTACCTGCCAAGGTCCTGTGAACCCGCCGACAATGGTCACCGTTGTCTCTTTCCTTATGTGAAAAAAAAAGGAAAGAAACATGCAGAAATAAATAGAGGTAATTCCTATTATTCTAAGCTACTCATTTTACTTACACTCACACACCCCTCTCGTGAGGGACAGATAATGAACGCGAAAACATTACATTAAAGAAATCTTGTAAAATGGTCATTGTGTCAAGGTCGAACAGCATTTTAGACAAGCCACCGTAAAAGCTCTTGCGTTCCTCTCTACTACGGCAAAATGAACTTCCTTCCTCCCCATTATCTTCTGCATTACTACACTCCATTACGCCTTTCAGCCCATCTAAGTGCCATCGCTTATTTTTATATTAGTTTCTTGGCTGTTTTGCTGCAGACCTTTCTTCTGTCAACCTCATATATTATATGTGTATATACATATATTACGGCGCATCCGCCTCTAGGCCATTAGTGCCGGACTATCTATAGATTGCCACCCTTCCTAAACATCCATGGTGGAGCTGGGATTCTTTCAGCAGGCCCATTGATGAAAGAACTCAACCTGCTGCAGACGGGACTCGAACCCGCATCTCCAGCTTGAGAATCCTTGACTAATCCGTTCTATGTATTCTTTGATAAACACCTGGATTCAGATGGATACGTTGATTTCTATCTGAGCCCCGTAATTATTCAATAATGTACCAAAAATGTTATGAAGTACGAAAAAAACGAATTACACATCCATTAAAAAAAAAAAAATAGTTACTAGAATGATGATTGAAATGATATTAGGCGAATTTTTAGAATAGAAAAATATTTAGTTTTTATATGAAGCGTAGGAAGAAATGCTCGGAGATTTAACAGGGTGGTTGAAAGATTACTAACTTTTGGATGCCCAAAATATTTACATTCATGTTGCAGTTTATTTGTCCCTTTGCGAGCCTCACTATTGAAGCTTTGTGTATATTAAAAACCTCACTCATAAAAATGTGACCCAATTTGCTCCTGTTTGGTCGGGAGACAAATTATCCTGAAAGCAAGAGACCAGTTTAAAATACTCTTGAGGAACACCATTCAGAGATTTCTATATTGTGGACCGTAAAAAGTAAGAGTGTTGTTTCAGCTTACTTTATTTGCCAGGGAAGTTAGAAGAATAGGGCTATAATAATTCTAAATAATTAAAATAAAAAAATCAGTCCCTTAACAGGCCACGAGGGGCAGATACTGAAGAGGTATTTGACTCATGACCGTACGGCACACTAGGGAGATAGTGTGGTCAGTACTATGCTCCGGCCGCCTGATTTTCCCCTTTGCTCCTTCGACTGCAAGGGTCATCAGCACCAAGGTACCCATTAATAAATTAATTAAAGGCTGGGTTGGCCTAGGTACGGTCAGGGAGGCCGAATTCAACCCATGAACTAAGACACTAGAAGAAAAAGTCTTTAGTGCTTGCTCGGGATTTGAACTCAGGTCCTCCAGCATGTGAGTCCAGCGCTCTACCACTGAGCTATCCTCGCCTCCCGGGAATAATTGATATCTCTAATATCTAATTTTAAGGTAGTTATTTTTAAGGTATGTATTTTTAAATAGTTTACCTGACAACAACAAGCGTTCATCTGTTTTGATTCGGGAATAATAAACGTTGATTGTCCAAAGACCCAATTCATCCATCCATCCATCATCGGCTTTGGTGGACATTGGGACAGAATGCCTGGGCTTTGGTGGACATTGGGACAGAATGCCTGGGCTTTGGTGGACATTGGGACAGAATGCCTGGGCTTTGGTGGACATTGGGACAGAATGCCTGGGCTTTGGTGGACATTGGGACAGAATGCCTGGGCTTTGGTGGACATTGGGACAGAATGCCTGGGCTTTGGTGGTCATTGGGACAGAATGCCTGGGGTTCATTAGATAGTCTGGTTGTCACCAATGGTGCGTTGGATATCATAGAACCTGTTTAACTAAATATTTCTCTTCCTATCGCATTTGTTTTTCCACCTGTGCAACAAAACTGACGAATCTGTGAACAAACAGACGAATCTCGCTTTGACAGAGCTCACGTTGAAAATAATATGTTACATTATTTTTAGAATGCTTCCCTTCCTGGATCTGCATATATAATATTAAAAATAAAGGCAAGAATCGAAATATTTACTGCCAATTGAGCCATCTTAGCTTTTTTATACACGAACAGAACTCAAGTTGACATGGAAATCTCGTTTGTTTTTTTAACATGCGCGCACCCTTTTCTCGCTTATGCCATAGAGTATTTAATTACAAGAATGGAAATGCGGGGTGCAAAGAAGCATGGTTACAATATTAACATAGTAACCTCATAGAAGTAATCTTGAAATATAGATTATGCAGCTTACTCTTGCTTAGGAAACAATGGTTTGCGGGATTGGGCTTAAGAAAGCATTTAAGAAGCTATATTGAACATTACTCCATGCTCTTTAGTAAAAAATTTTAAACAACAAAAACAAAAACAAAAAAAGCCAGCGTTACAAATGGCAAAAGCGGAACATTAGGGATATGTGTAATTAATGCTAAATAATATATATTAAAAAAAAAAAAGAAAATTACTTTTCAAGTACGATCGGAAAGATAACAATGTTATTTTACCACGAGAGAGGATAAAAGTGGTCGTTGGGTGATTTTACGGATACATTCTTGGTAAATATAAGAAAAAAAAACACTAAGCAGAGCATATAGGTTAAACAAAAGACAAAAAAAAATGATGGAGTTGAGAAAAAACCAAATGGTGCACTTAAGTGCAGCAATGATTGTGTTTTGTAATTGTAATGATATTAGGATCATTATGAAAATGTACGCTTCTGTTTTTGGCGTTTTTGAGATTACGTTGAGTAGACAGGATTTTTATGATGTCGAAGTTGAAAGTATGTTTTAGAGGTAGTATAAACTCGGAAATCGAATGACGGAAGCTTATCAATAATAATATAAAGATTGTTTGCATTTTTTCTCTATGTTTTTACTTGTTATCCGACAATAGTTAAAAAAAATTGTTCGAGGGCTTTCTAGTGATTATGAAATTTCATTTTTAAAATAATTATTTCGTTTAAAAGAAGTAGTACCCGCCTAAACTTGCTCACGAATATTTTGTGAGTTTTAAAAACTAAGAAGTAGAGCGTTGGGGATTCGCACTCCATTTCCCCATCATGCCTCTAAGAAAGAATAATGCCTAAATTTGACCCATGCTTGATTTTGAATTTTGCCCTTGCATATGTAGGTCAGTATTTGAATTAAACTCTGAGACAGTGTGTTCTTGCGTGTAACTCACACTCTAGATTCAGCGATAAAAATCAGTTGTTGCCTAGAAACCTAATTCCATTTAATGCAGGAGTCCGCAAGATCCGCGGTTAGTCGTCGATAAAGTAAAGCTGATGGGGAGGAGAGGGCCGCAGTGGACCTGCGCCTATGCGAGAGTAGGGGCGCATGAACCCACTATGCGCCACTCAGCCCGGACTTGGCATTCCCCTGCATTTTGGCCGTATACGCCGCCTGAGGGCTATCGCCAAGGCTATTATACCTTTTCCATTTGCCAACATAAAAATGGGTTTCAATGCTCCATTCGCACTTCGTGCTACGTTAGCTTTAATAATCGGGAAGGAAATAGCCTAGACTTTTTTTATCAAATTTTAGGACTCACTGCTAGCTGTTTAGACAAAACATGCCTCACGGGCACATATAAGAGGGCCTGCAGCCCCCCCCCCCCCCCCCCCGAAATTTTGATTTAATCGGTAAAAATGTGTCGGTAAGAATAAATTAAATTTCCTGTTCCATGTATAATGTTTTTCTGACATTGACAATTTGTTGTGTGTATATATATACACATACATATTAGTATTAACTCTATCCTACTTGTTTTATAGCCCTGATGAAGGCTTGAATATCAAGCCGAAACGTCGGCAAACAACAAAACTCATTTTCCTATAAAAAAAAAATGTAGTTTTATTATGATACCACGACCGAACTCTGACAAATTCTAACTTCGCAACACCAACGGTCAACGTTCTCCTCATAATAAATTAAATAAGGTCACTTAGTTCAGAAAAAATATTTTTTTTTTTGGGTGTAATAGCTGACTATTCCAAGTTCTAGATTGTTAGTATTCCATGCTCCCCAAATGCTTCCAGAGCCCCCCCCCCCTTCCCAACCAAAATTCACCCAGCTCCTACGAAATTATTTTCTTTATACGCCCATGCATGCCTATAAAAAAGTGCAGATCCGAATAACATCAGTTCTAGCTTGTCGTTCTTACCTTTGCCCTCTATGGCCTTATGCTCAGCTTGTTATGGCCTTAAGCTCAGTTTGCTATGGCCTTATGCTCAGCTTGCTATGACTTATACTTCAGCTGATTATGATCTATGCCTCGACTTGCTTTTGCTTATGACTGAGCTTCACCTCAGATATGTAATCACTAAAGTATTTTTTTTATTAAATTCATGACTTAAATCGAGTATGTGGTTGCCGGCAGAGAAGGAATACCTTTAGTAGAAATGAAAAACGTCACCAAATTTTTATTTTAGGTGCTATGGACATTCAGCTGCTCCTGCAACCATCCTCAGAGCTGTGACAAAGCAAATGCATAATAAACTTGGTATTGCAAACCGATAACAGCAATGTTAAGGTTCAAGTTTTTATCAATTAGCAACAAAGTGTTTTATTTGTTCTGTCGTAGCTCTGAGGACTTCTGAAACCTCTTAGCGCCTAAAGTAAAACTTTGGTGAAGGAATTTACACTTTTTATTTACTACTAAAAAAATGTATTAGAGTTTCTGAAATACGTATTGACCAATACAATTTAAATGTGAACTTACCACATCCCTTTGGATCCGTGGATTTTTGGAAACTTGATCAAACTGAGGGACTAATCGTTGGGACGTGTATTTAAATGTTTCGAATAGCTCTCCAAGCAACCTTTAAAAATAGTACCTTCCATGGGAGTATATAAGGGGGGGCTGAGGGGACTGCACCCCCCCCCCCTCCCCCGAAATTTTGATTTCATCAGTAAAAATGTGCTATAAAAATCCAAAAAATCACTTAGTTCAGATTTGTTTGGGGTGTAATTGCGTTTTAATTGGCTAACTATTCCAAGTTCAAGATTGTTAGTATTCCATACTCCCAAATGCTCCCAGCCCCCCCCCCCCCGAAATTTTTCCAGCCCCACCCCCGAAATGATTTCCTAAATACGCCCACCTTCCACCACTTGTATTTAATACCTTATCACATTCTCATAATGCTGTTTTCTTCCATTCCCATTCTGTATTTCTACCGCCCTCGTGTTCATATATATATATATATATACATAGATGGTTCGTTAGAAATTTTTCAGATTGGAAATGTATAGTTTGGAAATAGAATAAAGAGGATGTGCTTGACATGACCTACTTACAGTAAGAAGGTATTTGCTCATACATTCTGCTATAATTTATGCTAATTTGAGGCCCTTACTGACAAATTCTAATGAAAAGAATGAAATTAATATATTCATTATGGGGGACAAGTTTTTAGGGAACTAGCGTTTTCCTTTCAAAACCACATCTTAATTTTTATCATGTTCATAATTTACTTTGAGAACTATTTCTACGTATATTAAATATTTGTAAAATCACTTCTCTGAAAAAAAAAATGTTCAGAACAAAACCTAAAATGCCGATGGGAAAAAACCAACATTGTTGTGGCTTTTAAAATATGGTTTCTGCTACTTCTAGAATGTATCTTATTATTTTTAAAGAATATTGATTTCTTTAACGTTTTTCCCCATTTTACGTGAAAAATGTCTTCAAATCTTCATCGAGAATAATTTTTGTTATATTATATTAACGAATATAATGTTATATTATATTAAAAAAAATTATATTAACGGTGTGCCATGGACATCTAAAGATGAATATATATTGTGAATGTAAGCTGAATCTGTCCATCTGAAAGGGAGGCTTATGCTCAGCAAAAAAATCTCTGCTGCCGTTGAGACTCGAACCCACCATCTCCCGCATGAGAATCTAAGTCTTTAGCGACTAGACCACTAGGAGTCCCTTTTCTGTTGAACCATAACGAAAGGCGGTACTCGAGTACCTAAAGAGAAAGATGTTTTTTAAAAATTACTTAAATGTAAGGTTGGAGTATACTCTGCATTCTTTTAGCACTTTCCTCCGAAGGAAAGTAGCTATTGAGGTTGCACTCATGACGGAATTTTTTAAAAATTTCTTCAAATCTTTATCGATCCTACCTAGTAAACACCGAAAATGACCCCCGTTAAAATTGATATATATCTATATATATATATATATATATATATATATATATATATATATATATATATATATATATATATATATATATGTCTGTTAACACGATAGCGGCCAGAGTTTTTGTTTTTTCTTCACGAAACGTAGTATATAGCGTTCAATTAGCAAACGGTTGAACGAGTTCGTTAACCACCAAAATCGGTCCAACGGACGGGGGGGTTTACTCCGAACCCAAAACACTAATTTGACCATGCCAGCCGTAATATTGGTTATATTTCAACGAAACTTGGTATTCGTAGTGGTAATCTAAAGAGAAAAGTGAGATGTAAAAATAAACTAAATCGGTTCATTAGAAGGGGGGGGGGGGTTTACTTCGGACCACAATACCAATTTGCCACTACCAGCCGTGATTTTTGTTATATTTCGACGAAACTTGGTATTGGTAGTGTTGATCTAAAGAGAAAAGTGAGATGTAAAAATAAACTAAATCGGTTCAATAGAAGGGGGGGTTTACTTCGGACCCACAATACCAATTCGCCATTACCAGCCGTGATTTTTGTTATATTTCGACGAAACTCCGTATTTGTAGTGGTAATCTGCAGGTACAAATGTGTTGTAAAAATAAACTAAATCGGTTAATTAGGAGGGGAGGGGGGGTTTACTTCGGACCCAAATTACTAATATACTCATACCGGTCGTAATTTCTGCTGTATTGTAACGAAACGCGGTATACGTCATGGGTAATTCATGGGAAAAAAAGTGTTGTAAAAATTAGCTAAATCGGTCAATCGGAAAGGGGGGTTTACTTTGTAATATATTTCAATAGAATTAGCTTGCCAGACGTAGGTTCGCAAGGCCACCGCAAGGAGCGCTTTCTCCCACTAGAGGGACTGTATCCTGTTCCTGCGTCAGATCAAAAGACGAAAATATGAAGTTTTTAGTATTTATTAAGTAGTGTAGTAAACATAACTCTGGAAGCAAATTAATAATTGAACAGTTACTCATTACAAATTTAAAAGTGAACTATTCATGTTTTTATTTTATTTATGTTGGATATTTTAAGCAAATCGTTCTGGGAACCAGTCTACACAACCCAAATTATAAGGAGAGTGCTTAGTTATGCAGCTCCTGCGTGACGGACTTTTCCTATTGAATTAAGCCGCCAAATCGGCTAGGGCATTGGTTCTTACTTCTACTGCTAGGAGCGCTGTACAGGACGCTGTATCCGGTCTCGCGTTATTATTTTAGTATGTTCTCTTTTTAAATGTGGACGCTATTATTATTATTATTCAAGATTAAGAAAAAAAAATGCGATGTTTTTGTGTAATTATTAGGAAGTTTAGTACCTCACATATAGAACACTCTGGAATAATTTTTTTTTTTTTTTACTGGTGTAGGTTATTTTGACCAAATTATTTAGGAATGCATTGTACACTATCTACCTTATAGGAAGGTACTTAGTTATGAAGCTCCTGCGTGACGTTTTACTTTTCTTTTTCTTTTTTTTTTTCTAAGTCCTGTAAGTTTACTGTCAAATTTACGATGTCAAATTCCTAGAACATTCTTTGACGACATCCAATTAATCCATTTTTATTTATTTTTTTTTTTTTTGCGAAATGAACGAGTAATTTATCAGAAGCTGCATGGATTCATAACGAGGTTTACCTTGTCTTCATTACCGCTAGAAGTAATTGAGCCCGGTACATATAAGGCTTTGGATAATGACACTAGCCTATCCCGTACAATGGCAGCCCTCGACATGGATAGAAAGCTGAAATTTCATCAGTTCGATAGGTGGCCCTGGTGATTCATATCTGAACAGGAGTTGGCCCGACGCTTTGGCAAAGGAGGTCGAATCCTGGTGCAGTAAGCAACCCACCTCCTTCGCGAGCTCTTCTATTGTATTGACAGATAAGAGATCGCGTCTTGTATCTCTTAACTTGTTGAGATGTTTTTTTTATCTCGGCTTATTTAATAAGGCAAGGCTGTCAATCACTGTTGCCTCACGCATTACGATCGATGAGACCAGATTTTGAGAATCACAAGTCTCTATTGCAATGTATAAGGCTTATACATTATAGATATTCCTTTTTAACCTCTTCGATACTGAACGAAATAGCAAGCAGAAAATGTATATTTAATTTTATTTTTACGTCCATTATTATTAATTACGAATTTTGGGACGGGTTATCTATAGGTTACCATCCTTTTCTATCCAGGATAGGGCTGATGCCTTTTCTTTTTTTTAAAGAAAAGTCATCACCCCATTGTGGGAATTGAGCCCACGACCTTTGGCACGGAGTGTTAAGTACTTACGCCCAGAGATGGGCATAATTTTATTTATAAATAAAAATACGAATTTATTCGTACTTCATATATTTGTGAATACGAATATAAATAAATTCGTATTCGTAAGTGTGAATACGAATTTATTTTTATTCACATGTATTAAATACAAATAAAATTTTAATCGCAAATTTTACTGCGAATACAAATAAATTCACAGAAAAAATTGTAAATAATCACAAAAAATGTGAATATTTACAAAAAATCAAGTGATTACAAAAAAAATCACATTAAAATATACGAATAAAAATTTATTATAATTTGTGAATAAAAATTTATTCACAATAAAATTCGCAAATAAATTATGAATTTATTCGTATTAAGATGATATTACGAAAGTTATTGAAGGTGAGGGTCTGTCTTCCGTAAAAAAAAAAAAAAAAAAAAAAAAAAAAAAAAAAAAAAAAAAAAAAAAAAAAATAGAAGTTATTGAAGGTTTTTTTTTCTTGATGGGCCACTGCAGCATGGCTAGTGGTTCCGCGGCGGACTCGGGTCAAAAAAAAATCTAGGCGCTAATAACCTAGACGTTAAACGCCTTAAAAAAACAAAAACAAAAAAAATTACCTTTAATAACTTTCGTAATATCATCTTAAATTCATAATTTATTTGCGAATTTTATTGTGAATAAATTTTTATTCACAGATTATAATGTGAATAAATTTGTATTCGTATATTTTAATGTGCTTTTTTTTAGTAATCACTTGATTTTTTGTAAATATTCACATTTTTTTTTTATTTTTTATAATTTTTTCTGTGAATTTAGTTGTAATCGCAGGAAAATTTGCGAATAAAATTTTATTTGTATTTTTATATGTAATATATGTGAATAAAAATAAATTCGTATTCATACTTATGAATACGAATTTATTTATATTCGTATTCACAAATATATGAAGTCCGAATAAATTCGTATTTTTATTAATAAATAAAATTTTGCCCATCTCTGCTTACGCCTTACCGCTCATGGCCACAGTGGGGCAAAACGACATTTCGTGTTTCAAAAAAGGCTACAGCCTCAAAATCTTAACCGATTTCAATGATTCTTTTTTTTTTAAATGGAAGCTTATAAAAAGCATAACAACTTTGTCAGGCCGGATTTTCGTTTTTATTATTAGCTAGGCATAATAAGCCAACAAATTTATAGTCACTAAAGGACATCACTCCTGCCGATTAATCCAATAGTGATTTTGTAAATGCAACAAACGTCGATCCTTAGACTATGCTGTTTCTTGTGTTTCTGTTGTTCTCTTTGTTTTTTATTAGAAGATCAGTTTTTTTTTTTTTTTTTTTTTTTTTTTTTTGGCACGTCTAATGCCCATGAACTATTGAAAACAAAGAACAAATTACAAATCATGAAATAAATGAATGCCTCGAGGAATGATGAGCATGCTTTGCCTCCAGCAACCCAATAAAGTTGGGCTGCCCACTTTATTATTTCATTAAATGAAGTTTTCTTCTTCTTCTTCTCTTGTTTATTAAATTACATGTTAATAATTCACGATCTTTAACAATTAAACACAAAATAACCACCTTTTGCGTGGAAAAAATCGAAATATATTTTCAAATCATTCAAAAATCATATTATTTCAATTAATCTCATTGTTGAATTAAGATAAATTTCCCTTTTGAAGATGACAGTCTTATTTCTTCCAAGGCTAATCAGGTTTTGAATGTTTAATTTCAACGATATCAGTGCTGGTATTAAGTTAGATGAAAAATGAAATGTTATTTTTTTGTTCAATTGTAAAGTTGACTTATTTACACGTAATTTAATAAAGAGGGGAGACAAAAAGCGAAAATCCAGCAAGGCAAAGTTGTTATAAATTTTATTAGCGTTCATTTAAAAAAAAAATCATTGAAATCGATTAAGATTTGGAGGCTGTAGCCTATTTTGAAGTACGAAAAGTCGTTTGGTCCCACTGTGTGGCCGTGAGCGTTAAGGCGTGAGTACTTAACACTCTGTGCCAAAGGTCGTGGGTTGGATTCCCAGTATATATATAAATATGTAATATAATATATAATAAATATATATATATATATATATATATATATATATATATATATGATAGGATAAGATGTAGATTAATTTGGGGGAGGTTATTAGGACCTTAATCATTTTGTCTATAGTTGGTTGACAATTTTTAAGAGCCTCTGCTACATTTCGAGGTATACTTAGTTGCCTGAACATTGATTCAAATTTCGGGCATTCCTATATTATTATACAAATGGTTCACACTTCAGAGCATGGTTCACATAGAGGTGTAGAGATCGCTGTGTCATATGACTATTGCCTATTCGAAGTCGTGTAATATATATATATATAGATATATATTTTTTTTTTATATTTTTTTTTTTTTACGGCGCATCAACTGTTTGGCTATTAGCGCCGGGCTATCTACAGGTTGCCACCCTTTTCTAATGCCAACAGCACGTGGTCGGTCACCCATTCAGGTACTGACCACGCCCGACGTTGATCGGTCGAACTTCGGTGATCTACGAGAACCGGTGTATTCAACGTGGCTATGGCCGTTGGCTATATATATATATATATATATATATATATATATATATATATATATATAGATATATAATTGTCTGTTTGCTCCTCAAAATTACCTAAAGATATTTATCTTCTAGTGTCTTTGTTTATTATTTTTTTTTTCGGTGGTGTGGGTTTGACGTTCATAATTTAACGTGAAAAATCGAATAATAGAATGTTCGTTTATCCCAAAAGGACGAGTTGTGTTCAAAATGTGTTATATTCATGTAACCTAAGACATAAACATTTTGATTTGGTTTGGAAATGAGGAAATATTAAAAAAAAAAAACATGTATCATTAACAGTGAAGAGCAATTTTTATACTTTAGTATATATGCTTAAATATCTCCAAAACAATTGGGAAATCGTCATAAGTAGAAGGTATACTTTTGAAAACTTATTACATTTTCACCAAATACGTTCTTACCCAATTTTCAAAAGGCCCTCTCTAAGAGGTCCTCGAAATAACAGGTTCTAGCTTCTTTTCTCTGATTTCCTCAGTTTTAATCTTTTGTTGCGTTATTAATTGCTTATTTAATGTAGATTTTCTAAAGAATTAGTGAAAAAGTCTGTAAACCTTTCGGTTTTTAGAGTACTCTGCACATCAAAGCACCTAAAATCTCGCACTATACATTATAAAGGTATTTAAGTTCAATCTTACCCAATAGAGCACGCCAAATGACGGGAGAAATTCTAATAGGCATTTGAATTATATACGTTATCGTGCCTCTGATTATCGATGGGATTCTCTGCCAGCTGATTGGCTGGCAAGCCTGGCGTGCAACTCTGGCAAGATGTTACAAGATTCTAATTAGATTAGGTGGCTGGATCGATGAAGCCTCTCACTCGAGATCGCCTAATTGCGAGCCAGCCAGATGCAACATAACATGCCTGGCAAGTGAGTCTGATTAGATCCGCAATCGTCCTCCAATAAAAACCTCTCACTACTTAATACCTCAATTAAACTTAAAATGGATACAAGTAATAAATCTATACTTTATGGCTTGTAATGTTTTTCTCTCCTGTTTTTATAGCCACTGCGATATGAGTTTCTGTCTACCATCAATATGACATAAAAGCATTTTTCTACGGCAAGAAAAAGAAGTGTTAGTGATGGAATTAAGGTTTATCTTTCATTACCGTCCTTGCATCTTTCTAAAGATATTTGAAGCAATTCTACGTCTTAGTCCAGATAAAGAAACAATCGCTGTACAGTGGGGCGATTCCACAGAAATGTTGGACATTGGGGGAAAAAATAAACTTTTTCATTTGGAATTTTGATTGTATTGTTAGTATCAGACTAGCGTCTATAGAAAATAATATCGGGGGGTTGGTAGCCCCAAGGCATTTGGGGTGTATGTAGTATTTTAAATATTTGAGTGTAAAATGGTAGGTTTTAAGGTCCTCTGGACACCTAGCAGACCAGGGTAAATGTAGAAGACATTTTTTGTCGCTATAGGCTCCTCTTACATAAAATGTTCTCAAGAGAAGAAAATGTCGGGTGGGGGCTGCAGCCCCCCTTATATACGCCCATGTAGTACCAGATAAACCTTTTTCTATTGAGCAGATTACTTTTTAGGAATATTATTGCATTTGTTTTTACATAAAGCCTGGTTATAATTGCTATGGTCGTTGGGTTATAAAAAATAGGTCGTTGGCTTATTAAATGAGCCTAACGCTTGGTGAATATGTATATATATACTGTCAAACTCAGAATCACACTCATCCGATTTTTCTCACTTGTTTCTGTTTAAAAATTAATTCCGTCTATTTGATTTTATATAGAAATTAATGGGGATATAAAAAAGACATAAAATCAATATACTACCACCTGAATTACAATGTAAAACTCGTCAGCTAAAGTGCCGTAAGGGCTGAGGTTGTTGGAGTGGGGATATCGAGTAAGCGAAATCAATACTTCTGCCACCAGGCCCCAGGCAACCTGCACAATTTAACCATACACCAATTCCAAACACTCACAGCTCAGGTGGCAGTCGCTGAGCATCCCATCATTTCAACATATTCATTTAAACGTATTTCTTAATACATATATAAAGGATGGCCCAGATAAGCGAACCGAAATAAGCTGGAGGCCTGAGTTCAAATCCCGAGCAACCACTAAAGATTTTTTCTTCTAGTTTCTTCGTTCACCGGTTGAATTCGGCCTCCCTGACCGTCCCTAGGCCAACCCAGCCTTCAATTAATTTAATAATGGGTACCTTTGTTGGTGCTAATGACTCTAGCAGTCGAAAGCAGCCAAGGGGAAAATCAGGCGGCCGGAGCATAGTACTGACCACACTATTTCCCTAGTGTGCCGTATGGTCATGAATCAGATACCTCTATAGTATCTGCCCCTCAGGGCCCTCGTGGCCTGTTACGGGACTGAAATAGAAAAAAAAAGAAATAACTCCTAAACGGTTGGAGATATCAACATTTTTCTAAGGGGCAAAGTTTCAGTTCTTGTCTAGACGTATAAAAAAGTCCGACTCGCAGGAACTGCATCATCTTAGCGCGGTTCCTTTCTTATCCCTAGTCTAATTTGGAAAGATTAAAATATTTATTTATTGATGAGGCTTCGCAACTTTGGCGAATCGCCTGAAGATTAAAATAGAAGCAGTTATTATTTTGGTTCCACCAGTCTTGAAAGGTCTTGATTTACGATCTTACCCGGAAGGGTCGGTCAACACTTGAAAGGGTCCCGCTAGTTACAAGGTCTTGGAATCTAGGAAATCTATATTTCTAACTAAAATTTTTTTTGTTATTTTACTTAACTAGTTTTATTGTAAAATACATTATCCAACTATAAGCAATTAAGAAATAACAAGGAATAAAAACAGACAAAAAAAACCGTTCGAATAAACGAAATCAATTACTTTAATGGTTTAAGCACTTATTTTTCCGATTGACATCGTCTAATTAAAACTTTTGTCAGAACATTTTTTGTAGAGCATTTAGTAAGCTTTCGAATGGTAACCTTTCGCTTCCCAAGATTTTCAACCGTTTTCGAGATATTAATGAAAGTATACGAAGTTCCCAAAACTTTTCATTATTTCTATCTATAGAAAATTGGTCTCATTTTACCTATCCTGTTTTACACACAAATACATTTTCTTAACATAAGAAATTACAAAAATAAAAATCAATAAAAAACTAAGGGAAAGAGACAAAAATTACAAAAAGAACGACAAACACCCGTTCATAAGAACTAAACAGACGTATTTGAAGTTTTAAGCACTTATTTCTTCGACTGACATCACCTAATCAAAACTTGTTTCAGAATCTTTTCTGTAGAGAATTTAGAAAGCTTTCAAATGGTTTCTATCCACTTATGAACATTTCCCAACCGTGTTCGAGATATTAATGAAAATATACGAAGTTCCCAAAACTTTTCATGTCTGTTCATAAAATATTTTATTCTAACCCTTCCTTAACTCCAAACGTAACCAAAGGTTTAAGATGTTAGTCTTGATAAAATTTGCACATGCAAAAAATGTTTCAACTGAATCCCATGATTTTATGTACCAAAACCAAAAACGTTATTCAGCAACTATGTTCCCAATTTTCTCGAAAACGGTTAAAGCTATCGCCTTAAAAACGATGTCATTCGTTTTCCTAGGCCAAGAAGCCTACAAAACGAGTACTTACAAGCATATGAACTCAAAAATGTAAGCGTTGCGATTTTATTTGCGCGAATTTCGCCCCAAACGCCATCTTCCAGTGGGCGGATTTTGCTGGTTAACGAACTTGACCTTTCAAATAACAGACAAATATATATATATATATATATATATATATATATATATATATATATACAAATTTGAACCACCGTTATTTTCGGTCTCTAGGGGTTCTGAAACGCGAAATTTTCTAGTCGGCACTTCCGGATTGTTTCATGAGATCAATTTTATAAGCGGGGTTCCTCCCTATGAAGGGAGGGAGGAACCGCGCTAACAATATGAACAGATCTAAGATGTTACACGGGAGCTGGTGAAAGGAAGAATGAGAATGTCTCGTATTGCAATTCTCTGTATGCAGGGTCTGCTTCCAGGTAAAGTCATATACTTTTACTGCCCTTTACCGTTACTCAGAAGGCTCTTTGTGTTTACAAACAAAGGACTCGGTATAGGCCACCCGTATTAACCCAAAAGTTATTATATCAAGCTTGATAAACTTCCTCAATTAAATTAAGGAATTTAAGTGTGCTTAAAATAGGTTCTTGATCTAGTCAAAAAATTCAAGGAGAATTAGTCATGAATAGAAAATCTCGGCCAAACAGAAGGAAAATAACAATAACAAGGATAGTCAAACTTCGTGTTCAAAGATTGTTAGTTGTAACACAAAAACGGTCACTCATGATTCTAATAAATTAACTGTGAAGGGTGATTACACAAATATTCCTGTTGAGGCTTTAAAGCTTCAATTTAAAAAACATATTAACCCATAGGAATTATAGATTGGCCTAAAAACATAAAATCATTGAATAAAGGATTTCTTATTATTGAATCAAACAAAAACGATATAGAGGTTATATCAACAGAGTTTTTAAATATATGCAAAGACCTGTTGATCAATAAAATTAAAAAATAGAGTTCTCTGTAAAAGGTTTAATGAGTTCTATTAAATACATATTTTCCAATTTAGTTATAATTTTAACTATTGGAATTATTATCCAAAGATTCATATAATTACTCAACAATAGATTCTAATTTGAAGCACAGCTATTTTCTATATCTACCTGTTCGAATTGTTTTTCTTATTTTAATTAATCTATTTTATTGTCAAATACATTATCCAACTATAAGCAATGAAAAAATAGGAATAAAAACAGACAAAAAAATCGTTCGAATAAAAGAAATCAATTACTTTAATGGTTTAAGCACTTATTTCTCTGATTGACATCGCCCAATTAAAACTTTCGTCAGAACATTTTTTGTAGACCATTTAGTAAGCTTTCGAATGGTAACCTTTCGCTTCCCAAGATTTTGAACTGTTTTCGAGATATTAATGAAAGTATACGAAGTTCCCAAAAATTTCATTATTTCTAGCAACAGAAAATTGGTCTCATTTTTCCTATACTGTTTTACAAACAAATACATTTTCCTAACATAATAAATTACAAAAATAAAAAGCAATAAAAAACCAAGGGAAAGAGACAAAAATTACAAAAAGAACGACAAAACCCCGTTCATAAGAACAAAACAGACGTATTTGAAGTTTTAAGCACTTATTTCTCCGATTGACATAACCTAATCAAAAATAGTTTTAGAATCATTTTTGTAGAGAATTTAGTAAGCGTTCAAATAGTTTCTTTCCACTTACCACGATTTCCCAACAGTGTTCGAGATATTAATGAAAGTATACGAAGTTCCCAAAACTTTTCATGTCTGTTCATAAAATATTTTATTCTAACCCTTCCTTAACTCCAAACGTAACATAACTTTCAACATATTAGTTTTAATGAAAGTAGAACATGCAGATAATGTTTCAACTGAATTCCGTGATTCTAAGTACCCAAACCAAAAATGGTATTCAAAAACTATTTTTCCAATTTTCTCGAAAACGGTTAAAGCTATCGCCTTGAAAATGGTTTCATTCGTTTTCCTAGCCCAAGAAGCCTATAAAAAGAGTACTTACAAGCTTATGAACTCAAAAACGTAAGCGTTACGATTTTTTCTGCGCGAATTTCGCCCCAAACGCCATCTTCCAGTGGGCGGATTTTGCTGGTTAACGAACTTGACCTTTCAAATTGGACGACGGATTTTTGTACCAAATTTCATCAAAATCGGACCATCAGGGAAGCCAGAAATGAGCGAACAGACAAATATATATATATATATATATATATATATATATATATATATATATATAAATATATACATATATATATATATATATATATACAAATTTGAACCACCGTTATTTTCGGTCTCTAGGGGTTCTGAAACGCGAAATTTTCTTGTCGGCACTTCCGGATTGTTTCATTGTATCAACCTTATAAGCGGGGTTCCTCGCTATGGGGGAGGGAGGAACCGCGCTAAAAGTCATGTGGTCCCATCATCATGTGGTCCCATCATCATGTGGTCCCATCATCATGTGGCTGTCCTACCCATCATTCCTTCGCCTCAAGAAGAGCAGTTGAGGATGTTTTTATTCACCTACACGCTGCTGCGGTGGATAGGACCCGTGATCTGGCCACCTAGATCACCAGATTTAAATGCTTTGGATTTTTTTTATGGGGCTATTTTAAATACCAGGTTAACCCTCAGTCTACATCACCTGGTCAACTCAGAGATTATCTCTTTCAGATGTGCTCAAGTTACTTCAGTTATGGCCAACGGCCGTAGCCACGTTGAATGCACCGGTTCCCATACATCACCGAAGTTAAGCAACGTCGGGCGTGGTCAGTACCTGAATGGGTGACCGACCACTTGCTGTTGGCATTAGAAAAGGGTGGCAACCTGTAGATAGCCCGGCGCTAATGACCAAGATGTAGATGCGCCGTTAAAAAGCACTTTCCTCCGAAGGAAAGTAGCTATTGAGGTTGGACTCATGACGGAATTTTTGAAAAATTTCTTCAAATCTTTATCGATCCTACCTAGTAGACACCGAAAATGACCCCCGTTAAAATTTATATATATATATATATATATATATATATATATATATATATATATATATGTCTGTTAACACGATAGCGGCCAGAGTTTTTGTTTCTTCGTCACGAAACTTAGTATATAGCATTCAATTAGCAAACGATTGAACGAGTTCGTTAACCACCAAAGTCGGTCCACCGGAAGGGGGGGTTTACCCCGAACCCAAAACACTAATTTGACTATGTCAGCCGTAATATTTGTTATATTTCAACGAAACTTGGCATTCGTAGTGGTAATATAGAGAGAAAAGTGAGATATAAAAATGAACTAAATCGGTTCATTAGAAGGGGGGGTTTACTCCGGACCCACAATACCAATTCGCCACTACCAGCCGTGAGTTTTGGTATATTTCGACGAAACTCGGTATTCGTAGTGGTAATCCACAGGTAAATATGTGTTGTAAAACTAAACTAAATCGGTTCATTAGGAGGGGGGGTTTACTCCGCACCCACAATACCAATTCGCCACTACCAGCCGTGATTTTTGGTATATTTCGACGAAACTCGGTATTCGTAGTGGTAATCTACAGGTAAATATGTGTTGTAAAAATAAACTAAATCGGTTCATTAGAAGGGGGGGTTTACTCCGGACCCAAATTCCTAATATACTCATACCGGTCGTAATTTCTGCTGTATTGTAGCGAAACGCGGTATACGTCGTGGGTATCTCATCAGAAAGAAGTGTTGTAAAAATGAGCTGAATCGGTCAATCGGGAAGCAGGGGTTTAATTTGTAATATATTTCAATAGAAAAGCCCGTCAGACGTAGGTTCACAAAGCCGCCGCAAGGAGCGCTTTCTACCACTAGAGTGACTGTATCCTGTTCCTGCGTTAGATCAAAATACGATAAAATGAGGTTTTTTGTATTTATTACGTAGTGTAATAGGTACCATGTGTAAACATAACTCTGGAAGCAAATTAATAATTGATCAGTTACTCATTACAAATTTAAAAGAGAACTATTCATGTTTTTATTTTATTTATGTAGGATATTTTAAGCAAATTGTTCTGGAAAGCAGTCTAAACTACCCAAATTCTGAGGAAAGTGCTTAGTTATGCAGCTCCTGCGTGACGGACTTTTTCATTTAATTTCAGATGAGGAATACGTGCAAATAAAAACGCATTTTTACAGATAACTACTTGACACCCCGTATCGAAAACCCGTTTGCACGGTTCTTCCTTGTTTTGTTTTTTTTTTGTACTTTTAAAAAATGTAAAGCAGCATATGGGTAAAAAGGAACTCTTCCCTTCAAAGTTCTGTTTTCTTATTTCCAAGGACACCATTTTATGCATCCAGACAAGAACTAGAACTTTGCCCCTTTAAAATATTTTGACATCTCCAACCGTTAAGTAGTTATTTCTCTCTCTCTCTCTCTCTCTCTCTCTATATATATATATATATATATATATATATATATATATATATATATATATATTATACACATATACACACACACACACACACATATATTTATATATATACACACACACACACACACACACACACATATATATATATATATATATATATATATATATATATATATATATATATACATACATATATATACTGTATACATATATTCTATTTTCTTCTTCATAAAAGACTTTTAGGCTAAATGAGGTAAGACAAAAAATTTTATAACAAATTATAAATATATATGACCCGAGTCAAATTCAAAAACGCTATGAATCGTGAAATCATGTCTCAAACAGGCCATCATAACAATAATATTGAAGATGTAATGATATTGAACAGAAAAAGGAATAAATCAAAAAGAAAATCTTAAAAAAAAAAAAAATCTGGTATATTAAAAAATACGTTCACTATAATTGCAAAAATAGATAGAATACATATTAGTGTAATATTTTTAGTTTTGATGAAATGAAAGTTAGACCCCCCCCCCCCCTCAAGGCATAACCTTATAATACAAGTATTCATTGTTTTTACAAAAATGGTACTTATTTCCAATACGTTCTTCTGAATTCTTTCACCTTTGATTCTGAAGTACCCCCCTAAACTTAGCAGAGCAAAAATTGTGTTTACGTAGTGTGTGGACGGTTAGGGAATTCACTCTTCAGCCATTCCGCCACCACTCGTCCATTATCAGCTGGGCAACCATCCATTTGACACCAGAGTGAGTTCATATTTGGTTGATGGGCTTGTGTAGTGGGACGTCATTTAGTTTAGGAAGGATGGGACATCACCATCATCGTGTGAAATTAAAGAATTTGTTCAGAATGGCTCCTTCATGCTAAAGCACATTGGTTTTGACTTAGAAATCAGAAAAAATAGATTGATTTTTTTCTTAAACTACGAGGTACCATTTTGAAGCTTATTAAATAATGCAACTTTTGAGGCGGAGGCAAATCTCTAAGTCAAAAAATAGCTGATTAAGAAAATATTGAATAATTTATTAAAACACTAATATTAAACATTCTCATTTATACGGCTTTTAATATAGCTCTTAATTTACATGGTAATATTTCAATAACGGGCGTTTCTTATTGGAAATTTAATGTAGATTTTAAAAATGTTGTCGTTATTTATGATACACTAATCACAAATCCCGAAAACTCAGTTTTTCTTTAAAAAAAAGTCAGTAGTTTATAAAATAGACAAAAGATTGACTAGCTCCTCTACATTTTCAGTTAGAACGCTCATTTTTGCGCCACAGAACTACAAATGGGATGCAGAATAAACCCCCACAGTTATGACATCTCAATGCGGGACACCCTGTAAATAAACACACAAAAACACTTTTAAATACTGTGGGTAGGTGTAAATAGTAGCACAATGTCATTCTGGTTAATATCTAGTTTAAAAGTGGCGTAGATGTTATATGTTGATAAAGCCAACAGCTCTGCTTGTCTAAAGATAATTTGGCCTAGTAACAGTCAGCTGTGAATACGAACCTGCGCCCTGAGTTAAGTCGATACTGCGGCCTGTACACGGGCCTCAGTGTGCCTCGCCCTCCTCTGCGAGGTCATATTTTATCAATGGGATCTTACCATTTTCTGCGACGTCATTGTTTATCAATGTGATCTTCGGCATTAGCCTATCATTCATTTTTTGGGTCATATCGACAGGCTCTTGGACATGAACCTGTAATTCTCTGCGAAGTTATTCCTTATCAATGGGATATTCAACATATACCTATCATTCACCGCGGGGTATCCCTTATCATGGTACCTTCGACATAAGCGAGTCATCATTTTTGGGGCCATGCCTTGTCGTCAGGATCTTGGGCATGAACCTGTAATTCTCTGCGAAGTTATTCCTTATCAATGGGATATTTAACAAATACCTATCATTTACTGCGGGGTATCCCTTATCATGGTACCTTCGACATAAGCGAGTCATCCTTTTTGGGTTCATGCCTTGTCGTCAGGATCTTGGACATGAACCTGTAATTCTCTGCGAAGTTATTCCTTATCAATAGGATATTCAACATATACCTATCATTCACCGCGGGGTATCCCTTATCATGGTACCTTCGACATAAGCGAGTCATCCTTTTTGGGGTCATGCCTTGTCGTCAGGATCTTGGACATGAACCTGTAATTCTCTGCGAAGTTATTCCTTATCAATGGGATATTCAACATATACCTATCATTCACCGCGGGGTATCCCTTATCAGGGTACCTTCGACATAAGCGAGTCATCCTTTTTGGGGTCATGCCTTGTCGTCAGGATCTTGGACATGAGCCTGTAATTCTCTGCGAAGTTATTCCTTATCAATGGGATATTCAACATATACCTATCATTCACCGAGGGGTATCCCTTATCATGGTACCTTCGACATAAGCGAGTCATCCTTTTTGGGGTCATGCCTTGTCGTCAGGATCTTGGACATGAACCTTCAATTCTCTGCAAAATTATTCCTTGTCAATGGGATATTGAACATAACCCTATCACTGCGGGGTATCCCTACGGGAAACAAGAAAAAGCCCAACACTTTTCAAACTTTAAGCGCAGTTTTCAAGCAAAGATCGTCCTATAGAAATTTGCTTAGGAACATGTTTTGTGGAATTTTTAGATTCTCATGCGGGAGATAGTGGGTTCCACCGATGGCAGGAATTTACTCATTTCATGGCCCGTTGAGAAAATTCCTCGCTGCGCTATGGACGTGCTAATAGCCCTGACGTAAAAATAAATAAACAAAAAAAAAAATAATAATGATCAAAACAGAAACTAGTAAGAACAGCAGGAATTCTAAAGTAGTAGTAAGTTATGAAGATTACTTCGTTTTTAAAACGAAGCAATCTTCAATGGTGCTAATGACCTGAGCAGTCGAATCCAGGAGCGTATATAAGAAATAATTTCGGGGGGGGGGCTGTTAGCACCGGGGCGATTTGGGGGGTACGGAATACTAACAACCTAGAACTTGGAATAGTTAGCCGACTAAAACCCTATTACAACCCCCCAAAAAATATATTTTCTCAACTAAGTGATCTTATTTCATTTATTTTTGACATTCGAGACACATGTTTACCGATGAAATCAAAACATGGGGGGCCTGTATCCCCCTCAGCCCCCTTATATACGCTCATGGTCGAATCACCCAACAGAAGAAAATCTCGAAACATTTTCAACATGTAATGTCTCTCTTTGGAGTACCCTATACCAATTTTCTAGTATTTCACACATTTCTCAAAAACGATTGAAGACATCACTCTGAAAGTGATTTAATTCGATTCACCAGGACAAATATTTATACAAATAACGATTTTTCTCATGCGAATTTTGCAAAAAAAAACATTGTTCTGTTCGGCGCTTTCTTCCACTAACTAACTTGACCGAAATCGAACCGAATATATTATAGATTTTCCTCCATATTTGGAAAAACGCGTCTATCATTGTTTTTTTTTTTTTTTTTTTTTCATCAGCAACTAAAGCGATTCGCTCAAAATAATTATTAGATATATACACTTACTATTGGAAATATATATATACATCAGATATACAGTTCATTATCCATCCTATTATATAAAAGTCCGACTCGCAGGAACTGCATCATCTTAGCGAAGGTCCCGTTCTTATCCCTAGACTCATTTGGAATGATTAAAATAGAAGCAGTTATTATTTTGGGTCCACATTTCTAGAAAGGTCTTGATTTATGATCTTACCTGGATGGGTCGGCCAACCCTAGGAAAGCCGCCGCTAGGCAGTTGAAAAGCTATATCTTGAAATCCATATCTCTAACATTAAATTGTTTTTCTTATTTTACTTAACCTGTTTTATTTTCAAATACATTATCCAACTATAAGCAATTAAAAAATAACAAGGAATAAAAACAGACAAAAAGAACAGTTCGAATAAGCAAAATCAATTACTTCAAAGTTTTAAGCACTTATTTCTCCGATTGCCATCGCCTAATCAAAACTTTCTTCAGAACCTTTTTTGTAGAGCATTTAGTAAGTTTTCTAATGGCAATCTTCCGTTTACCAAGATTCCCAACCGTTTTCGAGATATTAAGGAAAGTATACAAAGTTACCAAAACTTTTCATGTCTGTTAATAAAATATTTTATTCTAACCCTTCCTTAACTCCAAACGTAACCAAAATTTCAACATATTAGTTTTGATGCAAGTAGAACATGCAGAAAATGTTTCAACTGAATCCCATGATTCTAAGTACCCAAACCAAAAACGGTATTCAACAACTATTTTTCCAATTTTCTCGAAAACGTTTAAAGCTATCGCCTTGTAAATGGTTTCATTCGTTTTCCTAGGCCAAGAAGCCTATAAAACGAGTACTTGCAAGCATATGAAGTAAGCGGAACGATTTTTTTCGTTCAAATCTAACGAAAGATTTTTGTACGATATTTCATCAAAATCAGACCGTTTTTGAGCTGTCAGGGCCGCGAACAGACAAATATATATATATATATATATATATATATATATATATATATATCTTTTTTTGTTTTTTTTTTTATGGTAGGAGGAAAATCCATCATGGACACCTGGCAAGGAGAAAACCAGATAGTGTCGGACTCCAACCAACTAAAAACCTCCCCCCCTTGTTCTTCGCGATCATGATGGAAACCGCTCACGCATTACTTCATCATGATAGCTGCCTAATTAACTTACATTGTAATATATATATATATATATATATACAAAATTTTCTAGTCGGCACTCCCGGATTGTTTCATGAGATCAACCTTATAACCGGGGTTCCTCCCTATGAAGGGAGGGAGGAACCGGGCTAAAAAGAGCAGTCAATGAATAACTCAATAAATGAATAAATTCTTGTTCAATAAAAATGTATTGAATAATGAGCTGACTCTGTTATTCACAGAATAAAAATATAAATCAGTGGATGAATAATTTAATCAATGAATAAATTCTTGTTCGATAAAAATTGGTTTGAATGATTATTGAATAAAACTTTTATTGAATAATGGTCTACTCTGGTCAGTACTCTTATCAGAGTCGCTCGTTGAACTTGAAACGACTACACGCTTTGAAGACAATGAGAAAATAGAAGGAGATCTTCTCGATGTGAACCTCGCTACAGATAATGTTGTTATCTCTTCGTCTCTAAAGGGAATTGCTTATTTCGTCATGAATAGCCGTTTGCCGGACCGTGTGTGCTTACACAAAAATAGCGACCGGCCGGTGATTTTTTGGCCCGAGTGCCTAGATATTTCCAACTAATAAAATTGTGTTTTCCTTTATTAGCGCGGTTACTCCATAGGGAGAACCCGCTTATGAGGTTGACCTCACGACGCAATCCGGAAGTGCCGACTAGAAACATTCTCGTTTCAGACCCCATAGATCATGAAAATATAGGTGGCTCAAATTTGTATGTATATATATATATATATATATATATATATATATATATATATAATATATATATGTATATATTTATATATATGCTTGTCTGTTCGCGCTCTAGCAAGCTCAAAAATGGTCCGAATTTTATGAAATTTGCTACAAAAATCTGCCGTTTAATTTGAAAGGTCAAGTTCGTTAACCAGCAGAATCCTCCCACTGGAAGATAGTGTTTGGGGCGAATTTCGCGCAAAAAAATCGTAACGCTTACGTTTTTGAGTTCATATGCTTGCAGGTACTTGTTTTATAGGTTTCTTAACATAGGAAAACGAATGAAACCATTTTTAAGGCGATATCTGTAACCGTTTTTGAGAAAAGTGGAATAAATGTTTTTGTAAGTCATTATTTTTTGTGGGTACTTAGAATCGCGGGATACGAATGAAATATTTTCTACATCTTGGAAAATCATCCCAACTAAGGTGTTTAAATTTTTGTTACATTTGAAGTTAAGGAAGTATGCGAAAAAAATTATTTTATTAATAGACATGAAAAGTTTTCGGATATTCACACATTTTTCGTAAATATCTCGATAACGATTGTGAAATCATGGTAAGTGGAAGGTGAGCATTCGAATGCTTACTAAATTCTCTACAAAAAAGGTTATGAAGCAATATTCGATGGGGCAACGTCAATCAGAGATATAAGCGCTTAAAACTGAAAATGTGTTTGTTTTTGTTGTTTTGAAAGGGGTTTTCTCTTTGTTTATCTCACTATTTAATTGGTTGTTTCTTGTTTTAAATTCCATTTATCAGTAAAATTAGTATTGTAGTAAAATAAGCTAAGAAACAGCGAAAGGTATTGGTAATAAGTTTGGAGTGGCTGTGGTAATCAAGATGGCTATGGCTAATCATGATGACGTATGCATAGTTTGTTTTGAATTCTCCTATCTATATAACCTTCCTCATAGCCTCCAACTGAAGTTATCGTTATTTCTTATTTTATAGAAAGATTTAACCCACGACAGAATGGAATTTTATTCGCCATGAAGCACTTATTTACAGTTGATCATAAAAGTAAAACGAATTTGCTAGTAAAACAAGATATTTAAAATGACTACTAATTTTTGGTTGTTTAGAATATAGCCTTCTCAGCAGTAGTCGAAGAGTAAGTACGTTTTCAGTACATAATTGTATTGACTTATACAGATTATGAATTATCCGCTTCTGTGTAAGTTGGTTACTGTCCATTTCCCGTTATTTGTGATGCTAATCTATTCCATTTCTTCGAGATGTACGTAACCGCGCTAAGATGACGCAGTTCCTGCGAGTCGGACTTTTTAATTTATATCCTCAATGCGGGCTCCTAACAATTCTAGCAGCATCGAGCAGTGCTGCTGACTGAAATAGTATTAATAGTTCGTCCAATAACAAGGTTTTTGATGGAATACACTGTTTTTCTTGACATCAAACCATTGGTCAAGATGTTAGCTTCAGTTACTCCAGTGGAATCTTATTTGCAGATGTAATTAAAATAAATAGCCAAGTCTTCATATTTACGCCTTATTATCAGGACATGCTTCCAGGGTGCGGTGAAAGGAAAAAATAGGGTGTGATGTAAGGTTTTGAGTTTGTTTTCCTGCATTGAAGAGAAATAAAGTCCGTCACGCAGGAGCTGCATAACCAAGCACTTTCCTCAGAATTTGGGTAGTGTAGACTGCTTTCGAGAACAATTTGCTTAAAATATCCTACATAAATAAAATAAAAACGTAAATAGTTCTCTTTTAATTTTGTAATGAGTAACTGATCAATTATTAATTTGCTTCCAGAGTTATGTTTACACATGGTACCTAGTACACTACGTAATAAATACAAAAAACCTCATATTATCGTATTTTGATCTAACGCAGGAACAGGATACAGTCACTCTAGTGGTAGAAAGCGCTCCTTGCGGCGGCTTTGTGAACCTACGTCTGGCGGGCTTTTCTATTGAAATATATTACAAATTAAACCCCCGCTTTCCGATTGACCGATTCAGCTCATTTTTACAACACTTCTTTCTCACCAAGTTTCGTTGAAATATAACAAATATTACGGCTGACTTAGTCAAATTAGTGTTTTGGGTTCGGGGTAAACCCCCCCTTCCGGTGGACCGACTTTGGTGGTTAACGAACTCGTTCAATCGTTTGCTAATTGAATGCTATATACCAAGTTTCGTGACGAAAAAACAAAAACTCTGGCCGCTATCGTGTTAACAGACATATATATATAAATTTTAACGGGGGTCATTTTCGGTCTCTACTAGGTAGGATCGATAAAGATTTGAAGAAATTTTTCAAAAATTCCGTCATGAGTCCAACCTCAATAGTTACTTTCCAGTGCTAAAAGAAATATTCTTACGGAACTGGCCACGAAGTGTAGCGAACCTGGTGGCTCTCAGACGATTTGCGAGTCAATTTTTTTCTTTGGACAATACGTAAGTAGACACTTATCTCTGGACTCTCTCAAAGGTGCTTTCTGTCTGTAAATGAATACGTACATATTCGTCCAGTGTACATTTGTAAATATTTGTGTTTTTATTTAATATATGCTGTTGATTGTTACAAATTTGTTTTATTCTTTCAAGTTCTTTTTTCTAAACACGTTAATGAAAACGCGTTTCTTGTTGGGACCTTCTGGTAAATAGAATAATAACCAATATCTAAAAGAACCTAACAGTTTAACAACTGATTCAATTAAATAATAGTAATAAGACTTAATAATGATGTAAATTTTATACTGAGAAAATACGAAAATATCAGGACTTACTCAGGGGGCTCTAGCCCCCCCCCCCCCGAGATTTGTATTTAATCGGAAAATTTGTCATAAAAACCTCAAAAATAAATTAAATAAAATCACTTACTTCAAAAATATCCCCCGAAGTGCTACCAGCCCCCCCCCCCCCACCGGAAATCATATCCTATATGCTGCCCTGAGACTAAATGACCCCACCTCCTAAATAACACTGCAGTTCTACTATATTCAGTACCGAACGGGTTAATGTTCCAAATTGCAATAAGGACACCTGCGCGAATAACCCTATTATCTATGGCTTTGTTTATTGAGGTCAGAAGTATCGAGCGATGGAAGCCTCGCTTACCTAGGATGTAGGGTGTGATATGTAGGTCACTGTGTATGTTAGGGGTATTTGAACGTCTTCATTTTAGCGTCGAATCGATCATCTGCTGAATCTATGCTTGTGTATTACCTGCCGGAGTAGCTGTCATTCTACTAGCCACTCCCGCAATCTATGGTGGGTGGGTCCGGTATCTGTGACATCTGTCAGCACTCACCACAACACAGGCCTCTTTTCTCCCCAGAGTCTGGCAAAAAAAAATTCAGTCACGCAGGAGCTGCAAACCTTCCCACTTTCCTCGGAATTTGGGTAGTGTAGACTGCATTCCTGAATAATTTACTTCACATGGCCTATATAAGTAAAACAAAAACCTGAATAGTTTTGCTCTTTTACATTTATAATACACAGAGTTTTGTGTATGCGTGGTACTACACTATTTGACAAACACACACAAGAACTTAACATTTTCGTCTATTGATCTTAATGAATAATAAAAGCCACTACATGTAAACAGAAAACAGCCTACAATAATAACACAGGAACCGGATACAGCGCTCCTAGTGGGAGGAGTAACAACCAATACCCTAGCTTGTTTGGCGGCTTAATTCAATTTAAACATTGAAAAAATATCTGTAATGAAGAGCTGACGCAATTATTAATTTTCATCTGGAGCATAATGTATACGAGATACTACACTAATTACTCAGTATACAACAACTTCAAATTTTTGTTTATTGATCGACTTATTATTTATATTTATATATATATATATATATATATACACACACACACACACACACACACACACACACACACACACACACACACACATTTTAACGGGGTCATTCTCTATACAGGGTGTCCCGATTTTAAATGGCATAACTTCAGGAGTGTGTAGGGGACCAAAAAACTAAGACAAAAAGTCCTTTACAGATTTGCTCGTTTTTGCTTCGTCTTGGACAAAATCACAAAACAAGAAACGAAACAAATTTTCATTTTTGTGGTTACTTAATTGACTCGTCAATTAAGCACAGAAAACTGGTTTCGTTTCTTGTTTTGTGATTTTCTCCAAAACGAGCATAACTCTAAAGGACTTTTTGTCTTAGTTTTTTTGGGCCCCTACACGCTTCTGAAGTTTTGCCATTTAAAATAACCCCAGGCCCTCCATGGCACATATGAACCGTTGGACTGCACAAGACTGTTCACTGTAATCATGACCGCCATGGTCCATTTATGTCTCTTCGTCGGTATAGATTCTACGTTCCCACCTAGGAGAGAAAATACGCTAAGGTGGGATCATAGGAATCTAATCAAGCCCCGATGAAGGAAACGAGCTCTGAAGGGCGGTAATCTCGCTAGTGAAACTACAAACCGCACTGGCTGCAACAGGCTGGAACGGAGGGCCTTGAGCTGGTGGTGTCTGCTGCGACAGGTGTCGGTAGTCTGGCTCCCCTAACGTCTAGGACTCGTTCAACCTCATTTTACAGGAATGTGCGTTAACTCAGCGCACATTCCACAGCAACGAAAAAACACACAAGGCTGTAGAACAACAGTAGTTTTGCTTTCTAAGAGTTAAATAAGAATATATGCGAAAATCCCAAGAAAAACCTAGTTTATTCTCGAAAACTGATGCGCTCTTGAAAGTGGTAGGTGTTATTAAATTTCCTTAAGTAACTTTTCGGCCTTTAAAAAGTGAAAAAAGCAGCTTTAGTTAGTTGGTGTAATCCTAGAATTTCATCTTAGCAGCCTGACAGCTGATTTTGCGGAGCACCTGCTTCTAGGTCATTAGCTCCGGGCTATCTATAGGTTCTATGCTTTATAAACACCCATTCTAGATATTACACCTGCAATCTAAAACCCCTCTTTTACGTCTTTATGACGTCAATCTTGTGACGCAATCCGGAGGTGCCGATAAGAAATTTCCACGTTTTAGACACTTATATGTCTATATATATATATATATATATATATAAGCAGTTTTATTTTTAAAAGTTAGCAGATGAACATTAACTTTGCAAATTATGTTAAAGGATGTAAAAAGACAAAATAAATGGTACAAATTCCACTTTACAATTTTTATTTTAATTGACGGATAAATAATAACCTATGAAAATACTTCATTTGTTACTTGGGAGCGCGGAGGAGATCTCTCTTTCATTCGAATTCTTTTGAATTAAGGCCAGTATGGAGTGAGCTGGTAATTATTTATTTATTTATAACAATTAAGTCCTTGGCATGTTTATTACTGTCATAAATAATTCAATATTTCATATTTTTTCTTAAATATACTTTAGACTTTTAATATTTATTGATAACTTCACTGTTCCCAGCGAATTTATTATTCATCCTAAGCCTTACTAGTGGAACATGGACTATATTGAACTCATGGTTTGAACCCGTGGAATGGTGAAATAATGCAGAATGTATAGAGCCGAAAATATTTATTTAGTGATCTATTTTCTAAAAATAATATTTATTATTATAAGTCAAATATCTTTAGTTGCCAAAACATTGTGCCAGTGTTGCCAAAAATGAAAACCATTCGCTGGCAAAGCTGTCATTACAAGAAGGTAAGGCCACAAGCTCTCCTTCTCGTCCTATAGTCTCAGATTTGGCTTCATAATGAATGATATAATACAACCAGTGGTAGAAACCGCTGATATGACTTACTGCTTTTGATCTGCCAAAGTAGCAAAACTCGCTTAACCAAAATCTGCCCATCAGCTAACCGGAACCCTGTTTTTTTCTGTGAAAAAATACGTAGTGGTTATTGGCTTGAGTTAAAAATTAATTAAAAATACGATCCCATAAAAGCTTCTTGATTAAAGTATTGTCCTATTGTTTATATTATTAATCGTTCTTTTCTAAATCTAAAAGTTTAAAATTAATCATTAACTGCACCCAAGAACAGAGAATGAGCGTACTCGGTGTGACCTAACCCAGAACATGTAATGGGAAGCGTTCATTGGTTTCCCAAGTCAACTCAATTTATTTGCTAGGAATCGAGGAAATGTTAAATAACTCTGTGCGAAGTCGAAAGTAAGTACTTTTCAATTAGTGAATTCAGCCTCTAATTTGTGAAGCTATAATTCTTGCTATTTACTGTAGACAGCTTTAATGCGGTCTTAACACCATTGCCAGAAACACTAATGTCCGCACTACTTCTTTTGATTAGAGAAAAAAGTAAAGTAGGTATTTTTTGTGGAATAATGACTATTTACTGCAGTGGTAATTGGCCCACTACAGCCGATGAAGAAAATCTGTTTCGTATAAGGGCATTCTTTCAGGACTTCACTTTCACTCACGCCGAACGTGGCGTTGGCTCAAGACGGAGCTGATAAAATGACAAAGTGGAAGAAGTTTGCTTTGAATTCAGGTCAAAAATAATAGATTTATCTTCATGAAAGCCAATTCGAGTTGTATGGAATTGGCGAAAATGACATTGAAATTAGGAGCTTATTCCTCTGATGTCCAAACCACATCAGGCCACTGGAGGCGTCCTTACTTCTGGGATTTATTGGGTTAGTTTCAAGAACCCGCTAAGCATGCAGGATTTCACGGGCAGAAAATTTATGGCTAATGTGAGAATTAAAATAATGAATCACTTATAATGGTATTGGCAGTTTTTTTAATTCAAAAATGTGTGAACAGCGAGTTACCCCTACGATTCGCTCTTGAAGACCCATAAAGAGTTTAATTATTGAGACACTACTTTATGGGAGGCTTATCAGCAGGACTTTGGCAGAATCTCATGGCAAACGACCACATAAATTCCTTATAATGGTATGGGCAGGTTCCTGAATATGATGTGTGAATAACGAATTTACTGACGCCTAGAGTTCTCTGTAGAAGGCCAATATAGTGTTTTTTATTGAGCCACTTATGCGTTGGTAGGTTGTCAGCAAAAGTTTGGAAGGACCTTTCAATCAATGAATAGCTTAGGCGAAAATGATCGGATACAGCCTTTGAAATGGTATGAGCAGGTATCTGAATATGAAATTGTTGAATATGAAATTGTATATACTTAAAGAGAAGAGTGTAGAATTGTGGCAAAAAAGATGGGACGAATCCACAAAAGGCCGACATTTGTATAACTTTATTCCAAAAATCGATAAACCAAAAGGACTAACAACCCACTCATACAGACTGACTCAGCTTCTAACAGGACACGGACAAGTAAATTCTTACCTCCACAGATTTAGAATTAGAGACTCAGCCGCATGTCCTTGTGACGAATATACAGAACAGACTTACACACAACTCTTATACGACTACAGACTCACCGATGACCACAGACAGGAGCTGGAACGCTTCGTTACAGGAGCTTGAAACCAGTGGCCGGCGAGTCCTGCATTGCTGTACAGGAACTTCAAGGGAGCTCTGATAATCTTCAGCAACCACATCACGGAAGACCGAAATCTTCAAAGATAGGAAGAATCACTTCCTTCATTTATTTATTTTGTTTTTATTTATTTATTTTAATTAATAATGTTATTTATTTTATTTTCTACATATAATCTATTTTTCTACATATAATGTTCTTAGTTTAATTAATTTATTAAATCATTTTAATACATTCATTAAGTTTAATTTTAATTTTTGTAATTGTAATTTTGAATTAATAATCATACTTATTTTTTTTTCTACATATAATCTATTTTCCTACACATAATGTTCTCAGTTAAATTAATTTATTAAATCATTTTAATACATTCATTAAATTTAATTTTAACTTTTTAATTGTAATTTCCAATTAATAATCTTGTTTATGTTTTATTTTTCTACATGTAATCTACTTCCTAAATGTAATGTTCTAAATTTAATTAATTATTAAATCATTTAAGTAATTGTAAAATATTGTATACAAAAATACATGCGTTATGCAATGAATGGGGCATGTAGTAAATAAACGGCCACACCTCAGGGTAACTAAGGTATGAAAAAAAAAAAAGAAAAAAAAAGAAAAAAAAAAAAAAAGAAGAATAGAATATGAAATTGTGTGGGCCTCGAGTTCACATATGCCTAGAACCATGTCCACGTACTGAAAAATCACTAGAGCTAACCCGTATGGCGTTTGATTGTGTTTAGATGCTCCGGCCTTCTCATTGGCTAGGCAAAAGTAACTGAGCCTTCAAATGGCATATGAACCCTACAATACGGTTAAAATCCAGCTATAGGCAATAATAATAACCTCAATGAAACGCCGGATTGTGTTTTATGTTCCTAGTGCATTTTGTGTTGAGGCAATCAAAGCAGTCGTTTGGCAAGGATCTATGGACTCAAGCCAGTTTCAACTCGATAATTCCTTGTAACTTCTAGTGTAGACATAATAGGCTCTTTGTGGATAACACGGAGCAGTTCAGTGCAATATAGAATACCTCTTGATCAGGGTCCGTGTTTAATTATATATTTGTCTGTTCGCTCTCTCACAGGCTCAAAAATGGCCCGATTTGGATGACATTTGGTACAAAAATCTTTCGTCTAATTTGAAAGGTTATGTTCGTTAACCAGCAGAATCCGTTTACCCGAACGTGGTTTTTGGAGCGAACTTCGCATGGAGAAATCGTAACGCTTACGTTTTCAAGTTCATATGCTTGCAGGTACTCCTTTTATAGGTTCCTTAACATAGAAACACGAATACAAAAAATTTAACGCGATATCTGTAACTGAACTGAGAAAAGTAGAAACTCCGTTTTTCTAACTCATTTCGGTTTGGGTACTTAGGACCGTGGGATTCGATTGAAATATTTTATACATGTTTAAAATTCATCTAAACGCATAAGTTTATATTTTGGCTACATTTAATGTTAGGGATGAATTTGACAAAAAAAAAACATGAAACCTTTTGGGATCTTTCGTTCTTAAAATATCTCCAAAACGGTTAAGACGTCGTGGTAAGTGGATGGTGACTAATCGAAAGCTTATTAAAATATCTACAAAAACGATTCTGAAGCAATATTCGATCCGGCGATGTCTATCGGAGAAATAAGTGCGTACAACTTTGAATGTGTTAGTTTCAAACGGGTTTTGGTATTTTTTTAACTCAAATTTTAATTGTTTGTTTTTGTTTTAAATTGCATTTATCAGTTAAATTATTATTTTAGTAAAATAAGGCAAGAAAATGAGAAACTTACTGGTAGTAATTTTTTTCTAGAGCGAACGTTGAGAAGGGGTAGTCACTTCCGCTTATGATACTGTCATTTTCCTGTTGTGGCGCCTTTAACTTATATTTCTTTGAGATTTTCTTTTATATTTTAAACTAAAGATCAAACCCTACTAATAACTGCTTCTATTCCTTTACTAATGACACTAGGGATATAAACGGAACCGCGCTAAGATGACGCAGTTCCTGCTGGTCGAATTTATTTTAATGAAGAATTCTGGTATTTTTCCAGTAGATTTCAGAAGAAATCAAGAAATTTTTCAATTATTGTTTATAAAAGAAAGCTAGTTACCATGAGAATGCGAAGAAAAGAATAGGCAAGATAGGGAGACAGAGGTACATGTAAGGAATAGAGGGGATACAGAAATACACCATGCAGACTTCAGAATAGGCAAGATAGGGAGACAGAGGTACATGTAAGGAACAGAGGGGATACAGAAATACACCATGCAGACTTCAGAATAGGCAAGATAGGGAGACAGAGGTACATGTAAGGAACAGAGGGGATACAGAAATACACCATGCAGACTTCAGAATAGGCAAGATAGGGAGACAGAGGTACATGTAAGGAACAGAGGGGATACAGAAATACACCATGCAGACTTCAGAATATATTTAGAAAGTCAGTTTGCATCAGAAAACGAGGGCATTGCCAAGATTTGACCCGTTTAAGACACGACCGAATTTAAAAACAGGAAAACGTGCAGGGAATCCAGATTCGCCTCAAAGGATCTCTGGTCGAGTACATTGATGAATAAAAAAGTCCGTCTTGCAGGAACTGCATCATCTTAGCGCGGTTCCGTTCATATCCCTAGTCTAATTTGGAAAGATTAAAATAGAAGCAGTTATTATTTTGGTTCTACCAGTCTTTTATTTTTTAATTAATTATTATAATGGCGTGTCAACCCTTAAGGTCACTAACGCCATTCCTGTGTGTAGTAAAGTCTTGAAAGGTCTTGAAAGGTCATGATATACGATCTTACCTGGAAGGGTCGGCTAACACTAGGTCCCGCAAATTACTTGGAATCTTGGAAATCTATATTTCTAACAATAAATTGTTTTTGTTATTTTACTTAACCAGTTTTATTGTCAAATACATTATCCAACTATAATCAATTAAAAAATAACAAGGAATAAAAAAGACAAAAAGAACCGGTCGAATAAACGAAATCAATTAATTTAAAGTTTTAAGCACTTATTTCTCCGATTGACATCGCCTAATTAAAACATTCTTCAGAACCTTTTTTGTAGACCATTTAGTAAGCTTTCGAATGGTAATCTTCCGCTTCACAAGATTGTCAACGGTTTTCGAGATACTAACGAAAGTATACAAAGTTACCAAAACTTTTTTTGTCTGTTAATAAAATATTTTATTTTAACCCTTCCTTTACTCTAAACGTAAAAAAAATTTCAACATATTAGTGTTGATGAAATTCGAACATGCAGAAAATGTTTCAACTGTATCCCATAATTCTAAGAACCAAAATCAAAGACAAACAACCCTCCCTAGGAAGGCCGCTAGGCAGTTGAAAAGCTATATCTTGGAAATCCATATCTCTAACATTAAATTGTTCTTCTTATTTTTCTTAACCTGTTTTATTTTCAAATACATTATCCAACTATAAGCAATTAAAAAATAACAAGGGATAAAAAACACACAAAAAGAGCAGTTCGAATAAGCGAAATCAATTACTTTAAAGATTTAAGCTCTTATTTCTCCGATTGACATCGCCTAATCAAAACTTTCATTAGAGCCTTATTTTAGAGCATTTAATAAGCTTTCTAATGGTATTCTTCCGTTTACCAAGATTCTCAACCTTTTTCGAGATATTAAGGAAAGTAAACAAAGTTACTAAAACTTTTTATGTCTGTTAATAAAATATTTTTTTCTAACCCTTCCTTAACTCCAAACGTCACCAAAATTTCAACATACTAGTTTTGATGAAAGTAGAACATGCAGAAAATGTTTCAACTGAATCCCATGTTTCTAAGTACCCAAACCAAAAACGGTATTCAAAAACTATTTTTCCCATTTTCTCGAAAACGGTTAAAGCTATCGCCTTGAAAATGGTTTCATTCGTTTTCCTAGCCCAGGAAGCATATAAAACGATTACTTACAAGCTTATGAACTCAAAAACGTAAGCGTTACGATTTTTTTTGCCCGAATTTCGCCCCAAACGCCATCTTCCAGTGGGCGGATTCTGCTGGTTAACGAACTTGACCCTTCAAATTGGACGACGGATTTTTGTACCAAATTTCATCACAATCGGACCATTAGGGAAGCCAGAAATGAGCGAACAGACAAATATATATATATATATATATATATATATATATATATGTATATACAAATTTGAACCACCGTTATTTTCGGTCTCTAGGGGTTCTGAAACGCGAAATTTTCTAGTCGGCACTTCCGGATTGTTTCATTGTATCAACCTTATAAGCGGGGTTCCTCCCTATGGGGGAGGGAGGAACCGCGCTAAAAATAAAAAAAAATTATATACGACGTTATAGGCAGGTTTCCTCCCTATACAATGGGGGAGGAAACTCGCTAATATGAGTGGAGTGTCAAAAGATTTACAACGTTCGCGGCGAAGATACGATTAAAGCATCTTTATAATGAAACAATTATTATCTAACATAACATCATCACCTATGATAACATAATCGTGAATTTTTTAAAGTGACTGAAAATCTCTAGGCAGAAGGGCAATCAAAAAATGTTTCTTAATAAGTCAGGTTATTAGAAAACTGATACTAATTAAATCCTAACCTTTGCAAAGTGAACCACAACTTCACAGGACCAGTCCAAACTGAGATTATCTTCATGGGTGTGCCTCACCTGTTTAGTATAATTAATTATAATCAAAAGAGTCAAAAGTTGAAATCTATAACAGAAAGGATTATATTAATCATACTAAATAAAATATTTTTTCCTCAAATATGAAAAGTTGTTTGATTATTTTTAGTCCAGTAAATTTCAAATGGTTGCCTTCAACTTACCACGATTTGCCAACCGTTTTAGAAGATTTATATTTTTTTTTTCTAGTACCTCCTTACCTGCAAACGGAACCAAAATTCAAATATCGTTGGTTTTATGAACGAGTTGCAACTGAATCAATCATTTCTGAATTCCCAAACTGAAAATTAGTTTGGAAAAGTCGTTGCATCTATGTTTCTTGTACACAGTTAAAGATATCGCTTTAAAAATGGCTTCATTAGTTTCCCTACGTAAATGAATCTTAAAAACGAGAACCTGCAAGCATATGAACGAGATAATTTACACGCTACGATATTTATTTCGCGCGAATTTCACCCCAAAAACTATCTTCCGGTGGACGGATTCTGCTGGTTAACGAACTCGACCTTTCAAATTCGATGAAGGATTTTTGTACCAAATTTCATCAAAAATGGACCATTTTTGACAAATATATGTGTATATATATACTAAATTGAACCGCGTGATCTATGGTATCTGAAACGGCACTTCCGCTTCACTAAGGTCGACCTCATAAGCTGGTTTCCTCCCGGGAAAGGAAGGGAGGAACCGCGATAAGAGTCCTACTCATGGGCCTATATAGGAAATAATTTGGGGGGAGGGGGCTGTTACCATTTCTGGGGTATGGAATAATAACAAATTTGGAATATTTCTAGCCAACTAAAATGCTATTACACCTATAATAAAATATTTTTTATGAACTATCTTATTTTATTTATTTTTATGACACATTTTTACCGATAAAATCAAAATTAAGGGGGAGGGCTGCAGCCCCCTCAGCCCTCCCTTTATATACGCCCATGGTCCTACTCGCAGGAAAACCAATTATCTTAGTACATTTACGTTCTTATACCCTTGGGCTTTTCAGGCGACACTAGAATAGAATCAGGCGAAGTTATGTACAAAATGTAATACGAAATGTCAAAGAGAACAAGAATTTAGGCGCCAAAATGCACCGGAAACTGGCAGTATCCTAAGCCTCCGTCTTTTCAACAATACAATTGAAATAGAAATGAGCTCTTCAATTAAATATGACCCCTAAAACATTGCTATCATGCCTGTGGGGGGGGGGGGGGAGGTGGTCGTTTTTATCCTTCTATTTCTGTCAGGTACCAGATTTAATCCTTCGCCTTCTCCCGGAAGGACAGTCGTCAAAATATACCAGCCACATTCGACTACGGTAAGGGCCTTCTCTTTGTGTGAACGGATCAATTACAATTTAAGGAACAAAATTAAATTTCTTGACTTGTACGAGGTGCAATAATGAAAGATAGTCCTATCCTTAGGAACTTCGTCATCTTAGCTCATTTCAATATAATCATTATTCCTGCTATGATTTGAAAAGCATAGAAAACGCTACATCGTTATTTAACCTTTTATATTTTTCAATTTTTTTCACGGTTTATATATTGCCAAACAGAGAGCATCCTTAGATCGCAAATGTTTGAAGGCTGATTCAAATCATAATTAAAGTTTCTTTTAAAACATATATATATATATATATATATATGTAAGCGCATTCGCCCTTGTGGCGGACAGTGATTCCAAACTCCCGATTTTGGAAATACAAAAAAAAACTGTAGGTACTTGAATCTTTCAATTTTGGTCTCATTTTTGGAGTATTTTTCTGCTGAATCGAATGATATTACTACCAATTCTGTAGAATAATTATTTTGGACGATAAATAGGGTTTATATTAATAAAACCCTGGAAAACAGCTAGTATTCCATTTAAAGAAGTCATATTTTACTCAATGGGTGGGGAGATGTATAATTAAAAATGTATTATTGAGTGCTGAGTAGAATAAAGTAACAAACAATGTGATACTGTTAACTGTTCTCAGGACGTATTCCTCATTATTAAAATTTGCGCGTATAGCGAATAAACAGTTTCACACGAGATAGGATGTAGCTCTCTCTGTTAATGTTCAGTTACTTGCTAGTACAAAATGTTTAACAACTCTCTGCAAAAAATAAGAAATCGCATCGCTGATTGAAAACATTATTTTATTATTTTTTGATTGAGAGGAGATCGTTGACAGTTGATGATGCAAGGTAGGGATTGTCGGGGTTCGGTCACTGCTACTTAATAAAACTACATTTTATCATAAAAATGGTTTTATTGTGCCGACGTTTCGGCTTGAACTTCAAGCCTTCATCAGGGCTGTAAAAAACAAGTAGGACGGATGTAATACTGAAATATACATATATATATATATGCCTACCTACACAAATACACATACATATATGGAAAAAGACAAAACATAAAATACTAGAACATAATGTATAGAAGAACAATGTGCTCTACAAGTGTTTGGATTATTAGGAAAACAGATATAAGAATAACAGATTACATATTAGATTAGATATAAGAATAACAATATGGGCTTACCGATGGGAAGGTAGAGAACTATTCCTCACAAATGCGGGATCATTTCTGACAGTTAATACAAACCTCCTACAAGGAAACATAGGAAGAAAGGAGTTGGTGAGGGGGGGGGGGGGGGTTCTGGACCACCTAATGGACAGAGAACATAGAAGATGAAAGAAAGAGCGGTGAAAGCGGCGAAGTACAGTAAGGGGTCATAAAGTCATAAAATGTTGTGTTAATGGAAAGGGGGCAGGTATAAAGGGCTATATTGCAGGCGGTATATGGGATTAGGATGGAGTTTTTAATAAATGGAAGATGTTGGAGTAGGTAGAGGAGATGACTTCTTTGTCAATTTTGTCATTAACTGGGTTATTATTATTATTATTTTATTATGTGACCTATTGGGGCTAAAACGTGGAGATTTCTCATCAGCATCTCTGGATTGAGTTACAGGGTGGTGCCTTGTGCCCGAATTTGTGGACAAATGTGATATTTTACTCGAGATATGTATATTTCCTAATGTATTATTGATTATTAAGTCGGATAAAGTATTAACCAATGTGACACTGTTAATTTTCCTCAACGTATTCCTCTTTATTTTTAAATTCGGCGCTTATCAGGAAAGAATTTAAGAGTTTCAGACGAGATGGTAGGTGGATCTAATAGTTAAGGTTCAGTTACTTGCTAGATTAACTATCTACAGGAAATAATAATGGAAAAGCCGTATTTCGTAAAATGTTTAAGAGAAGCCATTCCCATTAGTCGCATCGCTGTATCACACATTTATTTTAGGCTGTGCGCACATACGACCGAGTACAGCGATGAACTTTATAGGTCAGCATCATCAAAACATGTACTTTTAGACAAAACTCTCCGGACCCTCTACCTAGTATTTTTTTATGTCCTCTTTTCCGCCTGGGTGTCTTTCCATTAACAACTTTTCCTGTCATAATACGCCTTTGAACATTCCCGACCTCCCCCACCCCTTGTTGTTGTCTAGTCACACATACCTTGCAAGAATTCAGCTTCTTTCAATTTTCACTATGGTCACTTAACTACTAACTTTGGTCTTTCTCTAACCCCCAGCACTCATAGATAAATATTATCTTAGATCTTATTAAAGATTTAAAATGTTTAATTGTACTTATTTCATTTTAATTTTTTATGTTTTTGATTATCTGTCCATACTTTGAACTAAGTTCTAGGAAATAAAACTGAGCTTACTTATTGGTGTTAACAACAATATGTTCTTTTAAGTGATTTGTATTCGTAGATCAGCCATATTTCGACGGCTAACTGTCTACATCTTATTAAAAATTATTATATGTTTAATATTAGTACTCCAAGGCGGCTCAACCATAGCGACTCCGAGCACTGGGGAAACTATATCTATGCATTATTTGAGAGAATCCCAGAGGAATAATTTGAGAATCCTGAAAGTTGTATCTTACAATTTCATAAACCGTGGTTGCAGCTGAGGTAGATATGACCCACTTGCGGTAAACCGATGTATACGCACAGGAATACATAGTTAGAGAATATTATTTCTTTTTTTTTCGAAAACAATAAATATTTCAAAGTGTGATTTTTGTTTTGGTTTTGTCTAAAAACAAAACAAAAATCACACTAAAACGAAATGTTTCAAATAAAACGAATGTTTAAAAAATTTAATAATATATAAACTATTCATTGAGAGGAGATCGTTAACCGTCGGTGAAGCGAAGGTAGAATTTGTCTGGGTTCGGTCGTGCTATCTTAATAAAACTACATTTCTTTAAACAAGCGTAAATAGAAGCCTATGGAGAAAGCTCACTTGCAGATTATCCGAGGAAATGTTTAGAGCCGGAAGAGATGTGGGTGAATCCTAAAGAGTAGCCCATGGAGCAAGATCCCTTGCAGATTATCCAAGGAAAGGTTTAGAGCCTGATGAGATTTGGGCGAATCCTAAAGAGTAGCCCATGGATCAAGATCCCTTGCTGATTATCCAAGGAAAGGGTTAGAGCCTGATGAGATTTGGGCGAATCCTAAAGAGTAGCCCATGGATCAAGATCCCTTGCTGATTATCCAAGGAAAGGGTTAGAGCCTGATGAGATGTGGGCGAATCCTAAAGAGTAGCCAATGGAGCAAGATCCTTTGCAGATTATCCAAGGAAAGGTTTAGAGCCTGATGAGATTTGGGCGAATCCTAAAGAGTAGCCCATGGATCAAGATCCCTTGCTGATTATCCAAGGAAAGGGTTAGAGCCTGATGAGATTTGGGCGAATCCTAAAGAGTAGCCCATGGATCAAGATCCCTTGCTGATTATCCAAGGAAAGGGTTAGAGCCTGATGAGATGTGGGCGAATCCTAAAGAGTAGCCCATGGATCAAGATCCCTTGCTGATTACACAGGTCTACAAAAATAATCTTTCTAAAATTTGATTTGATGATTTTGGTCAATCTCTATGCTCCTTGGCGTGCTGAAGCCGAACATGAGGTCAGTCCCTCTCTATCACGTAAGGAAATTGTTCAATCTCAAGTAAGGGCAGAGTTACTACCATTAAAAGAAAACAGAATTGGCGAATAAGAGTTTTCATTTATTTCCATGATCTTTTAGTTATTTCAATGTTGTTTACTGTACAAAATACATAAATGTGTAGAAATAACAGCTTCAGAATTAACAGTGGCATATTTAGTTATTATTTTTATGAAAACGTATTTTTTTCTCTTGAAAATTTCTCCGTGTTCGTTTCCGGCTGTAGGACTCTTCAGATGATTCACGCTGCAGCATCCAACAATAGTCAGCCATCATGTTTACGTTCCATTTGCCCTGATACCTACGTTCCATTTCCTGGATGTCCTCATGGAACCTTTCCCCTTGTTCTTCACTTACTTCCCCTAAGTTTTCCGGAAAATAGTCCACATGCGAATGTAAGAAGTGAACCTTCAAACTCATGTTGCAACCTTGTAATTGAAATGCCTTCAACATGCGTTCCACGATACTTCTGTAGTTGGGATCCTTCACGTTACCAAGGAACTTCTCAACAACATCTTTAAAAGAATTCCAAGCTTCCTTCTCCTTCTCATTCATGGTCTGAGTGAAATGTGGATCTGTGAAAAGTTTCCGAATATCTGGGCCTACAAAGATCCCCTCTTTTAGCTTTGCATCACTTAATCGTGGGAACTTGGAGCATAAGTACTTAAAACATTCACCTTCTTTATTGAGAGACTTTACGAATTGTTTTATCAGCCCTAGCTTTATGTGTAGAGGAGGTAGCAGGATTTTGTCAGAAGGAACCAAACTTCTCCTAATTACATTTTTTTGGCCTGGCGACAGAGCTCCTCGTGATGGCCAGTCTTTGTTGTTCCAATGGGAATTTCTGTCTCGGCTATCCCATAAACATAAAGTCCGTCACGCAGGAGCTGCATAACTAAGCACTTTCCTCAGAATTTGGGTAGTGTAGACTGCTTTCCAGAACAATTTGCTTAAAATATCCTACATAAATAAAATAAAAACGTGAATAGTTCTCATTTTGTAATGAGTAACTGATCAATTATTAATTTGCATCCAGAGTTATGTTTACACATGGTACCTACTACACTACGTAATAAATACAAAAATCCTCATATTATCGTATTTTGATGTAACGCAGGAACAGGATACAGTCACTCTAGTGGTAGAAAGCGCTCCTTGCGGCGGCTTTGTGAACCTACGTCTGCCGGCTTTTCTATTCAAATATATTACAAATTAAACCCCCGCTTTCCGATTGACCGATTCAGCTCATTTTTACAACACTTCTTTCTCATGAGTTACCCACGACGTATACAGCGTTTCGTTACAATACAGCAGAAATTACGACCGGAATGAGTATATTAGGAATTTGGGTCCGGAGTAAACCCCCCCTTCTAATGAACCGATTTAGTTTCTTTTTACAACACATATTTACCTGTAGATTACCACTACGAATACCGAGTTTCGTCGAAATATACCAAAAATCACGGCTGGTAGTGGCGAATTGGTATTGTGGGTCCGGAGTAAACCCCCCCTCCTAATGAACCGATTTCGTTTATTTTTACAACACATATTTACCTGTGGATTAGCACTACGAATACCGAGTTTCGTCGAAATATACCAAAAATCACGGCTGGTAGTGGCGAATTGGTATTGTGGGTCCGGAGTAAACCCCCCCTTCTAATGAACCGATTTAGTTCATTTTTATATCTCACTTTTCTCTCTATATTAACACTACGAATACCAAGTTTCGTTGAAATATAACAAATATTACGGCTGACATAGTCAAATAAGTGTTTTGGGTTCGGGGTAAACCCCCCCTTTCGGTGGACCGACTTTGGTGGTTAACGAACTCGTTCAATCGTTTGCTAATTGAATGCTATATACCAAGTTTCGTGACGAAAAAACAAAAACTCTGGCCGCTATCGTGTTAACAGACACATATATATATATGCATATATATATATATATATATAGATATATATAAATTTTAACGGGGGTCATTTTCGGTGTCTACTAGGTAGGATCGATAAAGATTTGAAGAAATTTTTCAAAAATTCCGTCATGAGTCCAACCTCAATAGCTACTTTCCTTCGGAGGAAAGTGCTAAAAAACAAGGGAACTTGGTGTACCCTGATTGCTGACCTAAGAGCATAGTAAGTACTTTCAAGTCTCCACATATCAACCAGTTATGCTCATTATAATGAATTCGTTCGAGAACTAATGACAAATTTTCGTATGTTTCTTTTAAATGTACCGAATGGCCAACTGGAACTGAAGCATAAGTATTGCCATTGTGCAACAAAACAGCCTTTAGACTTCGCTTTGATGAGTCTATGAATAGACGCCAATGAATCGGGTCATATTGTATACCAAATTGACCCATCAGACCAAGAATGTCTTTGCAATAAATAAGATTCTCATCCAGAGCAAAGTAAGGAACAAAAACTTCTTCACGGTGTCGATACCATGAAAAAGAAGTGCCTGGCAGTAATAAATTTTTGTTTTTAAGACGGGAGCCAAGTAACTGAGCTGCATCTTTTGGAAGTCCAAGATCTCTCACTAAGTCGTTCAACTCCTGTTGAGAAATAAGCTGAGGTTCATCTTCTGAACTGCTTGCTTTGAACTCACTGTGTACTTCATCGCTCTCCGACATACAGTCTTCTCTATTAGCTTCCCTATCTATACTGCCCAAGTCACGAGGGGGCTGAGGAACTGTCAATCTAGGACCATGTGGTACCGGACGACTAGCAGATTCCACATTAGGGTAGTTAATGAGCTTATGATTTTTGGAATTATAGCCTTGAACATGACAATTACAAAAGTAACAGTCATTAACGTGGTTTTTTGCTCCCTCCACATCATTGGGATAGCAAATCCGAAAGATTTTAACTCTCCTTTGTACCATAAGCGAAGTTTTTCTACGCAGCTATGGCATACTTTGTGAGGAGCCCACACTTTATCTTGATCTCCTATTCTCAAGCCGAAATATGCATAATATACATTTTTGACAAAACCTGTTATATTTCGTTGGTATTTCTTAACTGTGTACTCACCACAGATAAAACAGAACTAGTCTGGACTGGTAACACAACGACGATGAGACATTTTGTCTAAATGCACTTTCAAACCTTAAAATACGTTCTTAATCACTTTGACACAACTAAGAGACCTCAGTGAATGTGTTCACTTCAGTTGATACTACTGAACTGAGAGAATGAACAGAAATTTAGCTCCAAGTTCCTGATAGAACAGGTTCAATCTCGTTTAGCTTCAGACGGTGACATCTGAGACCAAACAAGTACGTTCCTGTCTGAACAGGTCGTGCCTAGACACCCTCAGGCCTACAACATCTACTGAGGGAGTCATTGCCTACACCACCTAGTGAAAGATGTCTGTTTATAAAAAGAGAAATCGTTTGGAAAAAAAAAAAAAAAAACCTACTTCTTACCAAATTTATCTGTATAGCAGGTATATTATGTTCTATGGATTTGAAAAAAATCTGTACGTGATAGAGAAAAACGGACTTCATTCTCGGCCTCAGCACACCGAGAAACACAGAGATTAGCCAAAATCATCAAATCAAATTTTTGGTTGTAGACCTGTGTTATCCAAGGAAAGGTTTAGAGCCTGATGAGATTTGGGCGAATCCTAAAGAGTAGCCCATGGAATGCAAAAATGCAGTTTTATTATGAAACCACGACCGAACCCTGACAATTTCTACCTTAATATTATTTATTTGAATTAGAAGAATAATACTGAACTATTTGTTAATATCGAATGAAGAATGAACATCTATTGCTACTTGCAATAAATAAATTCTTTTCATTTTTTATTTGTCATTTAGAATGAAATTGGGGTAACTCTGAGTGGAGGGTAGTCGAGGTGTGGTGGAAATTGGAATATCCGCTGAGTGCATGCCCCCATCGCCAATTCGCTTCGATTATTCTCAAGGCCCTCTACTCGACGCTCTACTCGTGTATTGGATCCGATTTGAAGGATTTTCATTCAGCGGGAGGCAACTTTGTGTGTAATACCAAACAAAAATTGGTTTTGCTAGAATTAATACATTTCAAACGAAATCAGCCATTGAGGTTGGATCCCTATAAGTATTTTTGTACCTCCGTAGGAATGTACCTGCTGAACCTGCACTCTTGAATGAATTTATAAAACATTGTACCTCTTTAAATCGAAAATGATTCTCGTTAATATATATATATATACAGGGTGTCCCCAAAATAAATGGCAAAACTTCGGGAATCGATGCAGGATGAAAAAAGAAAGAAAAAAAATCCTTTGGCATTTTTCTCGTTTTCGAGAAAACGCAAAAAAGTGAAACACAATTGTTAAATGGAATTCTTTCATAATGCCTATATACGCCATGCTAAGGTTAATGTAAACAGGTGTTCCCTGTTTATTCCCTGGATAGAACGTACAGAATATGTAAATCATATGGAAGTTTGCCTTATTATTACCACGATACAAGTTATTCCTTCAGCATTGCATTAGTTTTGGCAGTCAACGATGCAATAGATCATCTTAAGTACTTTCACGGTACGTCAAACCGATTATGAGATAATTTCATTTCCATTTCTTCACTAGTAAGTTGGTTATATGAGAAGAACGTCACGCTTAGGTGAATGGGTCTGTCTGGGACTCAATATAAAATGAAGGGTCTATAACTTTTAATGATCTTCGGAATAGCTGTTATGTTGTTCTGGAAGGTCGGAAAGCACCGGGTCAAGTATCAGTTACCACCAAGTCACGTACGGTACTGCTGAGTGGGTTGGCGGGTCAACAAGAAATATACACCGATAAGAAAGCAGTTATTTCTCTCCGTACAAAGTGCTTATGTTCCACCGGAAAAGATTTTAGCGCGCTTCCTCCACGTCACCATAGTAGGCAAACCGGTTATGATGTCGAATCGATGGCGAACACTGGTTCCGGGTGAGAAAGAAAAAAAAATAAAAGTCCGTCACGCAGGAGCTGCATAACTAAGCACTTTCCTCATAATTTGGGTACTGTAGATTGCTTTCCAGAATAATTTGCTAAAAATATCCTATATAAATAAAATAGAAACATGAATAGTTCTCTTTTAATTTTGTAATGAGTAACTGTTCAATTATTAACTTTGTAATTAATTTGCTTCCAGAGTTATGTTTCCACATTGTACCTACTACACTACTTAATAAATACAAAAAACTTCATATTTTCTTCTTTTGATCTGACGCAGAAACAGGATACAGTCCCACTAGTGGTAGAAAGTGCTCCTTGCGGCGGCCATGCGAACCTACGTCTGGCGGGCTATTCGATTTAAATATATTACAAAGTAAACCCCCCTTTCCGATTGACCGATTTAGCTATTTTTTACAACACTTCTTTCTCATGAATTACCCACGACGTATACCGCGTTTCGTTACGATAGAGCAGAAATTACGACCGGTATGAGGATATTAGTAATTTGGGTCCGGAGTAAACCCCTTCCTAATGAACCGTTTTAGTTTATTTTTACAGCACAGTTTTACCTGTAGATTATCACTACGAATACCGAGTTTCGTCGAAATATAACAAAAATCACGGCTGGTAGTGGCGAATTGGTATTGTGGGTCGAAGTAAACCCCCCTCCTAATGAACCGATTTAGTTTATTTTTACATCTCACTTTTCTCTATATATTACCATTACGAATACCAAGTTTCGTTGAAATATAACAAATATTACGGCTGGCATGGTCAAATTAGTGTTTTGGGTTCGGGGTAAACCCCCCCTTCCGGTGGACCGATTTTAGTGGTTAACGAACTCGTTCATTCGTTTGCTAATTGAATGCTATGTACCAAGTTGCATGACGAAAAAACAAAAACTCTGGCCCCTATCGTGTTAACAGACATACACATTTATATATATATATATATATATATATATATATATATATATATATATATATATATAGATATAGATATATATAAATTTTAACGGGGGTCATTTTCGGTGTCTACTAGGTAGGATCGATAAAGATTTGAAGAAATTTTTCAAAAATTCCGTCATAAGTGCAACCTCAATAACTACTTTCCTTCGGAGGAAAGTGCTAAAACAAATCGAAGGTGCTCAATCGCGTTTAAACTAACGCCTTTTTTTTTTGTTCACCTAATTACTTGTAGAATAGTTCCCTAATATTGCTTTTCTTCACCTAATTACTTGTAGAATAGTTCCCTAATATTGCTTTTCTTCACCTAATTACTTGTAGAATAGTTCCCTAATATTGCTTTTCTTCACCTAATTACTTGTAGAATAGTTCCCTAATATTGCTTTTCTTCACCTAATTACTTGTAGAATAGTTCCCTAATATTGCTTTTCTTCACCTAATTACTTGTAGAATAGTTCCCTAATATTGCTTTTCTTCACCTAATTACTTGTAGAATAGTTCCCTAATATTGCTTTTCTTCACCTAATTACTTGTAGAATAGTTCCCTAATATTGCTTTTTTTCACCTAATTAATTGTAGAATAGTTCCCAAATATTGCTTTCCTATTTTATCCCAAATTACCTTTTTGTTGACTGGGTTTTCTTCGTGTAGAAAACTCACAGTTTTTAGTGAAAAGAAAAAAAAAAACAGAATGTATACCACATTTTTTATCGCCAAAAATTGGGTTTACCCAAAATTGGGTTTACCCTGGAAGTCTCGCGTAAATTTTTATGTTTTAAATGAATTTTTCTTTTGCCAAAATGTACCATTAACTCATAACGGTTATGAATATATTTGTAATGAAATTCAATTATCCTTTGTTTATTTGGAGTAGAAAAAAAAACTGTACGGAGCTATGGTGTCTGCATGGTTGTACCTAAAAGCGCATGTATTTAAGTTGCTATACTATAAATTTCATTGTCAAATTTGGTCGTATTTTTACACAGTCTAAAATAAATATGTCATTCAGCGATGCGACTAATAGGAATGGTTTCTGTTAAACATTTTGCGAAATACAACATTTCCATTATTATTTCCTGCATAAAAAAAATCTAGCAAGTAACTGAACATTAATTACTAGATCCGCCTAGCATCTCGTGTGAAAATGTTATATTTTTTCCCGATAAGCGCCGATTTTAAAAATAAAGAGGAATACATTGCGGAAACTTAACAGTATCACATTGGTTAATACTTTATCTGACTTAATACTCAATAATACATTTGGAATTATACATATCTCGATTAAAATATCACATTTTTCCCCAAAATCGGGCACATGACACCACTCTGTATCGCAATCCAGAGATCCTGATGAGAAATCTCCACGTTTTAGACCCAATGGGTCACGAAAATGCCTACAGTGCGCATTTGCATAATATATATATATATATATATATATATATATATATATTTCTACTTGGAAAATAAGTATAGGAAGGGTGAAATTAAGGAAGCATTGTGGTGTTGTTACAGATTATCGGTTCTTAAGGCCTTACAGCCTGCTTTTCTAGCTTCACAGCCTTATTTGCATTCTTGTTTTTAACAAACATGATAATTAGAAGCCGCGAGTACCCTACAAGGTTGTGAAAGCCAAAAGGCTACATTTTCCTTGAAATGTTAAAAAGCTCTTAACACAATAGAACTGAAGCATCGATGCATTGTTCAACTAATTAACTCCTTTTTCCATCTCCATAAATGAAGGACAGCTTTATTTGACTATGTTATACAACACTAAAGATACTATACTTACAACTGACAAAAATAAAATATACAACCCCGTCTCTCCTGCTTGGATATTGGAGATTGCCCGAATTTGAAAAAAAAAAATTATATCTGCTGGAGCCATAACCTGTAGAAAAGCCAGTGCAACTTTTCCAAGCTTTGCTTTAACAGGAACTGCCATAGTCGCAGTGCTGTTTGACACAATTACGATGATCATGATGAACTGGGTGTCCTTAGCATAGGTCCTTTAAAGACTACTTATTAAAAAAATAAGTGTTTATTTATGGGGGCAATAAATAAATACATATAAATTGTATTGTAAATGTACTACATTTACCCCAGTATTGGGGAGGTTGGGCCAGGTGAGCTTTTTGTTAATTTCTTCTTTTGACTTATGATTATTCTTCATTTGAAGAAAAGAAATCATAATATTTGAATAATACAATTCAATATGAGGAATGACCCTTCAGAATTCTCATGTAACTTTACTCCATGAAGTCAACGTTTCGGACTTCTTAGTCCATCCTCAGGAATGCATGCCCTGTCAATAAATACTGTTAAATTTAACACGTTGTGATTAAAATTAAATTATTCCTAACAGGGATCAAGTAAATACATATAAATTTTTAAAAAATAATACGTTCATGGAATAAAGTTATATGAGAAATCTGAAGGGTTATTCCTCATCTCATGAGGTCATTCTTGAATTGTATTATTAGCTAATACCCTTCCGTAAAAATGTCCGCCATACTACTTAATGCCTTAAGATCTTTGAAAGCACTACTTTTAAAGTCTCCAAGCATGAAATATTATTTAAAATTGGAACGGTTTTCGTTTACATTTTTCTAATTTTGATTGTTAAAATTCCTCGTAATCAATTTTCTACCTTATTTGAAATTTAATTTGGTTTGATTCCAATTTCGTTATCAGCCTCTCCGTATTTATAAATTTATCACTTCTATTTTTAGGTACTAGTAATAGGTACCTAAATAAGTAATAGGTGCCATATGTTCCTTGCATACTCATGGGAGAACTCTAACTGCAGTTTCTTCTATGCTGCCTATACCTGGGAACGATGGCGTTTGTGTAAATAGGAGGAGCCATAGTCAAATACTAGATCCTTTGCGGGAAAAGATTTTAGGCATGATAGCAGCGGATTTTGGCATGTGTGATATCTTGGAAATGGTTGTGGTAAAATAATGCCAGGGAGCGACAATAAATTACATGTTGGAATTGTAGGGATACGAGGTGTGGTCTGGCACGTGGTTTTCTGTAGGGGACTGCGATGACAGGGAACAACGGCGCATTGCGACACTAACTTGTCGCCATTTTGGGAGTTGTGGTATATTGCAGTTATGGAAGGTTTATTCGTTGGGATGACAGGAACGATGCATATATACTCCTGTATAGCAGCAAAAGTTCATGGGCCTGTAGGGATTGTGATGATGTGAGATGTGGCGGAGTGCTACGCTGGCGTGTGCTTTTTTGTAGTGACAGACAGGGTGCAGGCCTGTATAGCAGCAGAAGCTCGTGGGTATGTAGAGATTTTAGAGATTGTAGAGATGTGGCGGAGCGCTGTGCTGGCGCGTGCTTTTTTTGTAGTGGCTGACAAGGAGCAGCGATGTATAGCAAAACAAGACCTTGGGAATGTAGTGATCCGAGATTTGTGTGATTGAAGTTCTGTTCCGTGCTTGTTGGTAGTGACTGTAACCAGTCACAAGCTCGTGGGCATGTAGGGATTGTGGTGATGTGAGGTGTAGTGCAGCCCTTCCTCTCTACAGGTTCATTGCCCTCAGCATTTTGCACGCTCCTCGGCTCCGCCTGTTCCGTGCTTGTTGGTAGTGACTGTAACCAGTGACTACCAACAAGCATCACAAGCTCGTGGGCATGTAGGGATTGTGGTGATGTGAGGTGTGGTTCAGCCCTTCCTCTCTACAGGTTCATTGTCCTCAGCATTTTGCACGCTCCTCGACTCCGCCTGTTCGCCTTGGCTGGGCCCTCGTCTCCATTCTGTGCGACCTTTTCTAAAGTCAACTCCCTGCAAATTGTTTAATGCTGTTATGCTAATATATTTCCTCTGAAGTTTTTGCTATTAAATTAGCCCTGATGACACCTACGGAACTGCTGATGTCCGCGTTTCATAACCTATAGGTCACGTAAAAATTGTACATTCAAATTTCTATATCAGTATATTTGTCTGTGTGCATTGTCATGTATAAAAATAATGAAAATTTACAAAGTACGTTTTCTAAAACGAAAGGTCAAGTTCGTTAACCAGATGAATCGGTCCACAGGAAGACTGTTTTTTTTTTAAGCGAAATTCCGCTTTTACACTAATTAAATGTGCACATCCAGTTGAACATTTTGGAGGCATTTTGTCTTTGAAACCCAAGAACAACATCCTACATATAAATTACGGGATCTTGAACCCTTTTCGAGAAAAGTGAAAAAAATCAGAATTTTAGATTCCCATATTTAAAAAATACGAATTGAGTTGACAATTTTTTTCTTACGTTTGATATACATTTCAACTTAGTAACATTTGATAGTTGTACATGCTTAGATATCTCGAAAACCGTTACGAAATCTAATGTCGTAATAAATTCAGGCGTTAATTGATTCAGGGGTAAATTTCAATAGGACAACCAGAGAAATTGGTGCTTGAAGTTTCGGAACCGTTTGTTTCGTCCTCTTAAAGTTAAAATACTAAGATTTTCTAATCTAAGTTTTACAAATTACATCAGAGATAGGTATAGCATGGAAAGACTGAACCAGTTCTTGCAAATCGGATGATTTAACGGTTTCGGTTTCTGCCTGTGAAGACTTAACGTGTTGGTGCGAAACATATATATATATATATATATATATATATATATAAATGATTTATCGCGATTTTCGATGTCAAAGGGTGGAAAGGGATTCCTTATTGCACTTAACTGCCACGTGTTATCCTCAAATATTCTACAAAGTGTCCACATTTTTATGATCATTACCACTATTCTAATTTTTTTTTTTTTTTTTTTTTTTTTTTTTTTTTTACGGCGCATCTACATCTAGGTCATTAGCGCCAACATCCAGGGTGCAGCGAGGAATTTTACCAGCGAGCCGTGGGATGATAAAATTCCTGCCGGAGGTTGGGAATCGAACCCACCATCTCCCGCTTATGAATCCAAGGCGCTAGCCATTAGACCACGGGGGACCCCCACTATTCTAATTCTTAACTTTTTTACAGAAATTTCCCTTTTAGACGACGAAACAAAAATATATCACTTATTTCCTCCCTCTTGGGTCAATATTAGTGGAACATGTGTTAGAAGGCATCGTTCAATAAGCGCATGCTCCCCAGCTGAGCTGGCTACAACTGACGGCCGAGAGGTATCGATTTGGGCACACGGGTGGGGGGAAACCTTCTGAGGAGGGGGGCGACCTTCCCTACAGCTGTTCCAGCTGATAAGGAAACGAGCACGTGGTCCCTTATCAAGTGACAGCACCAAGGCCGTCAGCCCGCCTCCTGAATAGTACGAACAGCTGATCAGTCCCCCACTAACTAGGACCCCTCCTATACAGGAGGCCGAGGACACAGGCAGGATGCGGCCAATCAACCCTACCACACACACCGCTCTCACAGCAGGAGGTGCCTTCCTCTCTTAATCGCTAATTAGAAAAAACAAATGACGGAATTATTTACTTTTTGGATGCTTAAACCAAAATGACACAGATTTTATTTAATTATTTAAAGTTACAACCAATAGCAACAATTTTATATTTATATTTGTCTAAATATTTTGATAAATATAAAATATAGAAATCAGAGGGTAAAATAAAATAAAAAATCATGTAGTTGAAAGTAAGGAAAATATATTTAGTATTAAATTATTGATAATATAAATATAACATTTAAAATGTATATTTTTTTTATTTCGTTAGACGAAATTAATACCTATTTTACTAATATCATTGGCTAGATCTAAAAACTTCATTTTATTTAAATGACTAAATTTCATTAGGACAATCGATTTATATTTTCGCAATCTATCTTTTCTACACAGCTGACCACAGGTGATTCTCGATATACTTATTAATCTCACACTTCCCTTGGCCTTTCTACAATTAATCTTTGTTAGTAATGAAGTTAGCTTTGGATTTTGATGAGGCATCTAAAATTTTATGTACAGCTGAATACAAAAAATGAATTTACGTTTGTAAGTGTACTTTTATTTCACCTTACGCTTGGCATAATACATAATAGTTGACTACTTCTCTTAATAGAAAAACGCTTGACAAATGCCAAGATAAAATGAAAGAAATTTGACTGTCGGAAACTGTGTCATTTTAGCGTGCTTCCATCTGATGCCTTTATCTGATTTGACTGGAGAAAGTATACATTTTTCAAACTGTAATCATATTTTTCTTGTACTGAGATGATACTATCGAAATTCATGCCTAGACGTAATGCGTTGAAAATTTATAAGGTTTTCGAATGTTTACAATACATAAAATTATTTTGAAACTATATTCAATACATTTAAAAAAGTGGACATTACTCGTCAGCATTTCCGAATTTCGTGATCCAGTCAACGTCGTAATCGGGGTTTTCTCGGTATATGAGAGGAGGGGGCACGCTAAAAATATTTTCTTAAAAGTCCCGATTAATGCTCCTTATTATGTTTCGAATCGCACCCTCCATAATGACCTAAATATTCCTTTTGTCCAAGATATAATCCCTATCCGCTTCTCATATCTTTAATAGTAAATTGTTCAATCATCCTAATCCTATAGCCCAATCCTTATCCAGCACCAATCATCCTTCCTCTCCACCCAGACGTCTTCATAGGAAGTGGCCCCGGGATCTACTAAGGCAGTGAAGTGTCGTGGAGTGATCAAAAATCAGTGTGATTGTAATAGTGATAATTGAGAGTGATATCGATGGATATCTTCTCTCCTCATGATATCACAGGTCACGCCTCATTCGCCTCCAATCCTCCCTGCTAGTCGCAAGGTGTGCTTGGGTGGCGCAAGGTTAACTCCAGGTCATCCGAGAATCCTTCCTACAAGGAAGGTATTCGGTTGACAACAGGTGGCACCTGAGGCGTGGTCAAGCTACCTATACCTACAATTGCATAATACATATATTGTAGATTGTAATATTTCTGTAAATAAAATATATATATAAAAAAAAAAAGTCTCGAAATATGTTATCATCACCACTTTGTTCAGACTCACGCTCAGTATTATAAATATTCGAATGAACTCTTCTTTTCTAAAAACAACGAAGAGTTCTCTAAAGCCTATAGATACTCTCTGAGATACTCAAGCGGCCGGAAAACTGGTTATATATATATATATATATATATATATATATATATATATATATATATACATATGAAACATACAAACACACACACACATATATGTGTGTATATATATATATATATATGGGGGCGAGGTTAGCCCTGTGGTAGAGGACTAGACTAATATGCTGGAGGACCAAATTCTCAGCACGTACTAAAGACACTCTTCTAGTGTCTTCGTTCGTGGGTTGGATTCGGCCTCCCTCATCGGCCAACCCAGTCTTTAATTAATTTATTTATGGGTACCTTCAAAGGGGGACAACAAATCAGGCAGCCGGAGCATAGTACCTACCACACTATCTCACTAGTGTACCGTCATAAATCAGATACCTCTACAGTATCTGCCCCTTTGGGCCCTTGTGGCCTGCTACGGGACTGATTTTTTATTAAGTACCTACATACACATGTATATATATATATATATTATATATATATAGATGTATATACACAGTGTATCCCGAATATGTGGGCCACAATTGGAATATCTTTTAGATATAAAACTCAAAACATTTTGTAGTAACTACAATGCGCGCACTCAAAAGTCGGCGTTTCCTCTTTACCACACATTTAATACTTTTTTTCAAAACTACTCACAAAACAAAGAAGCACGTCGAACAAGTTTAGTGCCCACGACACGCCAGACGCGTCCATCACGGAATTCTCCAGGTGTCAAGGTGTGTCCAGTCATTGCCTAAATGGGTAGAGCATGGTCCTATATAAGGGAAGGGGCTACACCCCCCCCCCCATATCCCCGAAATTTTGATTGAAGCGGTAAACATGGGTCAGCAAAACTTTAAAAATAAATAAAATAAGATCACTTAGTTCATAGCAAAATAATTTGTCTGGGGTGAAATGTCGTTTAAGTTGGCTAACTATTCCAAGTACTAGATTGTTAGGATTCACTACCTCTCAAATATTCACAGGCCCCCACCCGAAATACTCCTAGCACCCCCCCCCTGAAATTATCTCCTATATATAAAAAAAAAATATAATTACAGACACGAGCTGTATTAATAGTGTCGTATATTGTCTTAAATATCTCGAGAGAGGTTAGTAAATCGTGGTAAGTAAAATATAATTATTTTAAATGATAAAAAGGGTCCTCATGGAATTTTTGATTCGCTGTTTTCATTGGGAGGAAAGGAATCACGCCGATATTAACGTTTTCTATTCCTAGTTTTAAGGCACCAGGGTTAAGCACTATATAGAAACGCGCTAGGATGACACAGTTTCTGCTAATAAAACGTTTTTGTTCATTGTCAAATGAATTATCTAAGACGATTTCATAAATGCCCCTTTCTGTGAGAGGACTGTGTTTGGTACAGTTGATTGGCTCGATCCTGAGCTGGGTTTCTTGTATCTTCGGCCTCCTGGTTAGTGGGCTGTCCTCATGGTTACTCAGCTGTAAGGGACCACGTGCTCAGTTCGTTATCAGCTGGAACAAATGCCGAGGAGAACATCCCATGAAGCCCAGATCTCTGGCCCTCGATTTGTAGCCAGTCGCTGCTGAGGGGCACGCACATGTTAGGCGAAGATTTCAGTATCTTTTCCCCTTACATTGAGAAAGAGAAATACAACTCTAACAGGCATTATCTAGTTCATGAACAAATATTTACTTATCTGAAGATGTCCTAACCTTCTATACGTCCCCGACGACATTATCAATGTATTTTGTATAGAAAATGTTAGGAAAATTATCCTGAAATAAAAAACATAATTTTTCTTGCGTAGGCAGAAGGTAAATGAAGAAAATCAAATTAACATAAACTTAAATTTATTAAAATTGAAAGTTAAGCGGCGCTGTCTACTCTGACTCGACGCAGTCACGAATCAGAACCGTCAGTCCCCGAAATGTCTAGAGATTCCTTCCCAAATATTTTTTTTTTTGTTTCGACTGACGATTTTTATTTTATTGATTGGGGAAAAATGGTTGATGATGAAAATTGATTGAATGTGTTGAGAAAATGTCCTGTACTTTATGATTTATCAAGTAGTAATGTAGGTATATAGATATTGGTTTTAAAAATGGGATATAGAAGAAAATTGGAGAAGTAGGTATTATTATTTTGAAATTTTGCTTCTTTGTCGATCAATTCTTTAAATAACGTGACAAAATCTCCTTCTATTTCTCTCTTCATCCTCGTGAACCCATTTTCATTTCTTCTTCTGTTATTTTTTCTCTTCTTCGTCCAAAATTAATGCTACGACAACTAGGTTGTTTTCCGGAAACCCCATCCTAAAAATATAGCTAAAAATATAATGTGTTCACTAGAAAGGACTCAACACTCTTGATAGAAAAAAGTGACTGAATACAGTGAAAATAACATGGCACGTAGTTGTGAGTATAGACGCTATTTTCCTCAAGACTGTTCGGCGGCGGTTCTGATTTGGAACGGGCCATTTTCCAACGAGTTGAGTTCTTCGTTGTCTTAAGCATTACCTTGCAGCCTCTACTGTTTATATTGGGATTGATTGTTATACATACATATTATTCAGGGACTTAATGGACACCTTGCAGCCAGTACTTTCTATTTTAATATTGATTTTTGCCGTGCTCTTAGCGATTTATATTCTTCGGGGACTTAATGGCAGCTCTCCAGCCAGTTCTCTCTATCTTAGAATTGCTTTTTATCCTATTGCTATATAAATATATTCTACAGGGACTTAATGAACTCCCTGGAGGTATTATGTGTATTCTAAGGACTCTATGAATTGATTTCAACTAATTCGAGTCTGGGCAAATTATTCACGTCTTAAATAGACACCTGTGAACTAAGAAGTAATCCTCTCCTCTGCCTTAGGATTGATTTAAACTCTTAACACATTGTTCAGGACCCACTGTAGAACCTAGAAAGCAATCCTCTTTTCAGTACTATGATTGCTTTTAATTCATTTAATGTCTTTGCATATTGTTCAGAAATCCATCCAAAACTTTGGTGCCTAGAAAGTAATCCACGCCTCTGTCTTAGGATTGATTTAAACTCTTAACACATTGTTCAGGACCCACTGTAGAACCTAGAAAGCAATCCTCTTTTCAGTCCTATAATTGCTTTTAATTTGTTTAATGTCTTTGCATATTGTTCAGAAACACATCCAACAACTTTCGCGTCTAGAAAGCAATTCTGATCGTGGTTTTAGGATTCATTTCATCTCTAATTTTATGTTTTAACATTTCATTCTGACTGAAAACTCTGTCATATCGAACCCTTATCTAGTTTAGGTTTGATTTTTGGTCCACCCTAAACCTGGGTATATACTACAGCTCCTTAATTGGAACCCTGCTTCTGATGGATTCTTGAAGAAAATTATTTTCAGCCATAATCAGGGTGTATTGTTCAAGATTGAATGCTCTACGTCTAGCCTTTACTAGCTTGGAATTGATTTTTACTCCAGTAGAATCCGGGTATATTGTTGTACTGTTGTTCCCAACCCCCTACAGCGGTGACCCTATTCCATTTCTCTCAGTAAAATTCACTACTTTTTCAAGGCCTCTAAAGACAGATATTAATTATATGGTCTGCCCAGACGAACCTGATCATGACTGAATGGTCCTTTGCACATTCTGTAATGATTAAGTATAATAACAAAAAAAACAACATTATTACCAAATGTGAAAAAAAAAATACAAAGTGCAACGCTAAAGTACAAGAATTAGAAATTATATCATAGCTCAAATACTCTCATCCACTGCATTGGAGATGGGGTGCGTCAGAAATGTCAGGGTTCCAACTCGTGGAAGCTTCGAAAAGATATTACTTTATTTTGTTACAAATATGTTTTTTCTTAGCTGCGAATAGAGTTCGTAGATATTAGCTA